>CP080484.1:1572500-2772500 GCA_020844145.1 Sarcoptes scabiei
CAATCTCGGTCTCAAATTGAATCGAATTCGAATAGATTAAAATCTATCTATTCTAAAATCAATTCAGCATCATACTCGATCATCATCAACGGAATGTATAGATTCACAATGAATTCGGAAAAGATTTAGGCTACAGAGAACAAATCAAGATCGATAAACTTTGTTGAATGTTTCTTTAGCATTGGAATTCGATTTTTTCTTTAAAATAGACAAAAAAAAACTAAATTCAAGATCATTGCGATAATACATCGTCTAGCATCGAAGATACCGATCATCATTCTCTATTGTATCGCTGCCTCTTTATCTCTTTTTTCATTACATTGTACATTTTTTAGCGAATCAAAACGGCTGATGGTCATTATCGTTTCGAAAAATGATGACGGTCATTCTATTGAAATAGAAAGAAAACCGTTACGATTGAATCGAATTGAAAATTTCGAATCAAAATGGAAACCGTAGCAACGAAATCTTCGTCTAAAGATGTCTGAGTTAGATTGTAATCGTTAACAGTGAAGAGCTGACAACGACATTGTGTGGCACTTGACCATCATCATTATTGAAAATTATCTATGTTTTTTTCTCCATTCGATTCTGTCGGTTTTGTTCTTGAGCAGATTTTTTCCCGAAATACAAAAATAATCTTCTCTCTTCAAATTAAATACCTACCGTTTTATAATTTTACATTTTCTCTTATCAATATCATATGAAACTTGAACAATGTCCATCTTCTTCAGCTTCAGCAGTGCAGTGTCGTTTCTTTTAGTTGTCGTTGTTGTTGTTGTTGCATCAATTTCGATTCATTTCAATATCTATTATTCAATTGGTTATGAAAGAGAACAATAGTGTTATTGATACCTTGGTTATATTGGATTCAATTGCGATGCATTTGATTGATTGATTGATGCTTGAATGAAATTTCCATCGAATCATTCGATGATAGCATTGATGATGGCGATGACAAACAAAGCGAATAATTGAAACAAATCTATCCTATCATTATTTCAATCTTGAAACTTATTAATTTCTTTCTCGTTTTTTATTTCAAGGATGATTTCGATTCGATTAGGCCACTTTGCTATCAAAACGCTGACGTATTTTTGGTTCTATTCTCGGTGGTTTCACCTCGTTCGTTCCGAAACGTTCGACAAAAATGGTTGCCAGAGATTCGTCGTACGATGAAAGATCGTATCAAATCAAAACAATCAATGCCGCCATTTATCTTGATCGGAACACAATGTGATCTTCGGCATGATGTCAAAGTTCTGATCGAATTGAATTCGATTGGAGAAGAACCAATCAGCTCGGATCGCGCAGAAAGTTTATCGAAAAAATTAGGCGCCATCGGTTATATTGAATGCTCAGCTTTGACACAAAAAAACCTGAAGGTATGATTCTATTGCCTACTAATTACTATTACTAATTTTTCGATGAATTTCAGGAAGTATTTGATACTGTCATTTTGGCTGGATTAGAGTACCAAAAGATCCAAGGGAATTACAATCAAATACCGAGTCGTAAAGATTTCAAACACTCGCCATCAAATCTTCATCATTCTGATTGTGATCATAATCTTCACCAAGAACACAACTCTCTCTCGAAAAAGAATCAGTCTGAAAATATCAATCGATCAGACTCAATTTATAAAGAGTGCCAATATCATCATCATTTTTTGCCAAACTCTCCGCCGAAAATCGCTCAAATATCCGATGCTCAATTGGTTGGTTGGCGTAAATCATTGACAAAACTATCTGCTGAAGAGGCACTGAAAACGGAAGCAAAAGAATATCAATCGATCAAAACGGTTAAAATGTCAACGTTCCGTTCAACGCCTCCGACTAAATCAAAATCCTCCAAAAAAACTGATCAAAATCGAGTTCTGGGAAAAAATTTGCCAAAGCACAAAAATCCGTCGCTTTTCTCTGATCCAGAAGATGATCAAGGATTTCATGATGAAACGCATGATGATTCTATTGAAGATCTGACACAATTTGATCCAAATCAACTATTGACTAGTCAAAAATCAAAGCCAATCGCTTACGTTCCATCTTATTCTGATCAATCAAGGCAAAGGCCTAGTTTGGGACCGATTTCATTGCCATCATCGATGCCACCAACGGTTAAAGACTATTATTATCTCACAAAAAACGATAACATCTATCAAGAAAGCTATCGCCCACTGAATAATTCACCATCATCATTTCAATCCTCGAACTATTGTTATCAAACCACCTATGGAACCAAATTGTTATTGATTGATCCACGCCATGTACAAAAACAAGCCCCATTATCCCCTCCACCCTTCCCAGCGATTCATGGAAATCGAACGGTTTACAATGATTATCAAGCACAACATTGCCAGCAACAGAATCAGAACAATTGGAATCGATTCAAATCGAGCAAAGAATTTAAAAGGTCCATCAATAAGAATTTGTCTCCTCCACCCGTTCCACTTCCAATTCCTTGGCAATCTCGTTTGAAACAATCATCCGTTACATCATCGAAATCATCATCATCACCTGTTGATTGCTCGAAAAACTCGCCAAATAAAACAAAAAATATAACAACAACATTACGATCATCATCATTTTTTTTCTTATCGTCCAAAAAATTCAAAGAGATACAACAAGATCAAGATGAAGATCGTAAACGGGAGCAGCAGAACAGAAAATTATCAAAATCAAATTCAACCGCATCGACATCATCATCACGATCGTCTTCATCACAGGTAACATTTCAATCGGAACATTCCTCAAATGAATTGTTCCATCATCGAAGACGGAATAAGTTATCGGCTCAAATCGATGGCGGTGATCGTAAATCAATGCTTGATCTATTCCAGCAGATGGTTAGCACCAGTGTCACCGAACTACGAAATCGTAAATCATCAATCTTCAAACGACTTGCATCATCACTTTCATCATCGACTGCATCTTCATCGAATCACAACAATACCTCATCATCGAAAACAACATCATCATCGATTTATTACAAAAAACAAAAATCGAAATTGAAAAATAAGAAATCGAATCCCTACTTCTATGATCCGTATGATCATTACGAAGAAATCGATCTTAATCAACGAAATCAATGCTGCCGTTCTAGATCGATGAAGCTATGGTATTGCTGTCTCTCTGGATAAGGATGTCTCTCAACTAAAACAAAATACCAGTTCAATCAGATTAGAATTATAACTAAAAAAAAAAAAAAACGAATTATTATTTTTCATCAATGTAATTTTTTCAAGTTATTAGAATGATAGAAAACAAATCAAATAAAATTTACCACAATGGAAGTACTATTTTTTTCTCAAATTCAAATCTAGAATTCTGTACATTAAATCTAACAAATTATATTATTTAGTCCAACGAGTTAGAACGTTTTTGATCGAATTGATCAGAATTGTAAAATTTTCTTCCGTTTGATTATGAATCGACATTGACATTTCATAAATCACATTTTTTAGACTATTATCACGGCCGAAGAAATCGGAAAAAACACCGATCCAATTCGCTTTCAGGATTCTCAACGAATGGGTTAAAGAAGCGTTATTAGGATCGTACTTTTTGCCCAAAATGCTCTTCCAAAGATCATCACCATAAACTCGTTGAAACGCTTCAACGATGAATTTTGAAAGCAACGCTTCGAGCTCATATTTAAGACTGAGATCTATATCCATTATCGATGTAGACCGTTTTTGATGATTCAAATGATTATTAAGATTGAGTTTCGAATTTGATTGATAGATCTTTTTCTTCAAATTACGATTTCTTGTTCGATTAGCGCCAATTGTTATATTTGATGCTGTCGTCGCTGCAGATTTCGAATTTGACGAACGAAAACGTTTATTCGACGAAATCGAATTCGTTTTTATTCCATCCAAAACTTTTTCATCGATTGAATTTTGCGAATCATTCGAGTGATTCGATAAAAGATTATCATCAAGGAATTCGATTCGACCGCTTTCATTGCCACATTGTTTCGATAAAAATTCCTCAAAGCTACACGATTCGATTCCAAAAATCATTGCTTTATTTTGTAGATTGATATCATTCGTCATCAAGATTATCTTTGTTTCAAAACTCTTATCTGATTTTGAAGCAGACGATAATAGAAGATCGCTTTGATTTTGCTGTTCCTTTAGTGAAATGCAACAATTAAGAATTAAATTATCATTGCAAGTTTCAGTGTTATTCATTTGACTGTCGTAGTTGGTTGCTTCAAGATTTTTGTCTAAACAGATTATTTTAGCAAGAGTTTTGTAGTGGATTTTTTCAACACTTTTCAATTGTTCATTGATAAATCTGATTACATTCATTGCTTTCTCTCGATTCTCGTTGAAGTTTTTTAATTTATCAAGCTCGTTTATAACTGTCCAAGGTATCATGAAATATTGAAGGGTAAAAATATCGTTTTTTAATTTGATTTTGATTGAGCGCTCGGACGCGATTATTCTTTTCAAATCATTCAATTTATTCAGCAGAATATTAGTATCAAGAACAAAATTAAGAAGATTTTGATCAACTATCTTAAGTCTGCGATAAGCTCGTAAAATTTTTCGATTCTCATTTAGGTGATTTTTCGAGTCGTCAGCTATCGATAGGTAAAAAAACAACAGAGAAAAAGATTAAAAATCTAAATAATCGAATAAATTCTACCTGAATTTATCGATTCTTGCTTGATAAAATTATTGGAATTTTCTACAAAATCTTTTCTTTTCATTTTTTTTTGCACATTTTTTTCTTATATTATCATCTTCTTCAGTCTCGTCGATTTCCATCTTAGTTTCGATGTCATTCGATGACATTTTTTATCTATTTATTTCTTTATTTTTAATCTCCAAGAAAAAAATCAAAATAAAAAAAAATCTAAATTTTGATTTCGAAGATAGAAAAAAAAAATTTGCTTTTTTCGGTTGAAATAGATTTCATTGTGTATTTTGCAGGCTAATGTTTTTGTTTACATTTTTTTTGTCTGTTGTCAATTGTTTTTTTTCCGAGACCAAAGAAAATAATTTTCTTGAATATCTAGCATAAAAACTATCCAATTAAAGTCACTATACACAACGATAATTTTTTTTGGATAAAAAATGTCGAATTCTAAATCCAAATCATCTGATTGTTCTGTACGAAATATTCATACGAAAGAATCGAACAAGAGACCAAAAAATGAAAAATCAAGCGATGAAGAGAATGATGGCGATGAAGATGACGATTCTCAACAAGTTGTGAATAAATTCGCCAACGATGGTAGCTTTTTAGAGATGTTTAAAAAGATGCAAGAACAAATGAGCAAGAAACAAGAAAATGATGATGGAAAATGTTCCGATCAAGCTCACATTTCGAATGATAGCAAATCAGATTCGAACGAAGTAAGAAATTGTCTAAGATTAATGGTTTAATGTCTATTAATATTTTGAATGATTCGATCAAAGCCATCCGCATCGAAACGGAAGCCGAAAAAACTCAAAGTAGGAATGATTGAGAAAAAGATCAAACAAACCAATCCGGACGATTCCGAAAGAGACCAAGGCAATACCTCGGCATGGAATCAATACATGTCAGAGGTCAGAGCTTACAAAGAGAAATATGGTGATGATGGGGATAAAAATCGTCCACTAGTCAAATGAAAATATCTTATTAAAATCAATCGATGGATGAAATTTTGCGAAAAAGAATGTATTGTTTCATTCCGAAATATGTACAAAACTTTTGTTTCCAAAACACTCGATCATTCTTTTTTTTTTTAGTATCTATTTTCGGTATTTATTTTAGAAATTAAACAATGAAACGCTATGACTATTATTCATTATGGTCGATGTTGTGGCTCTTGTAGCTGATGTTGAAGTTGCGATTGATTTCGAAGTTATCGAGACATCTGTTTCGAAGAATTGTTGCTGCGAAATTGTGGATTTGGCCGATTCAGCATTCTCACAAAACGAATTAGATTTCCTCGTTATCGGATCATTAATAGTATCAAAAAATATTTGCTGCTGTTGTTGCTGTTGTTGTTGTTGTAAAGCGACAGAATCATCTTGCCATTGATATACGGTCGTCGGAATCGGTTTTTCGACCTCGGAAAAATTTGTATCAACCGATATGAATTGATTTGAACGATTTGGATTCGGAAACGATTGAGGATTATCTTCGAACGCTTGCCGATGCTCTTGTGTATTTATATGATTTTTGAGCGTCGAACTGACCGCACCAAGATATCGATCACAAATGCGGCAGTAAACGCGTCCAGCATCTTCGCCTTCAATTTTGACCTCATAAAAGGGACATATTTTTCGAAGTTTTCGAACCAATTTTTTTGCCGATTCTATTCGATCTTCGATCGTACGTAAAAAACGTTTTTGATTGCACAGTGATGTCGATAAAAAATGTCGATTGTGATGACGTAAGCTAGAGAAAGATTTTCGTTGATTTGGATGAGATTTCATTGTGACAAACGATCGATTATCTAATGGTTTTGTTTCGACGGAATTCGAAGATTTCAATGTTGTCAGCCTGTAAGAGTTTATTGGTTCTGAACTGATTATCGAAGTTGATGGGCCAGCATCGTTTGCGATTTCGATTCTGGAACTAATCCTAATGGAGAGCAGAGAATAGTTCAAATAAAATTGGAAACATAAAATCTTAGATACTTCAGAGGCCGTCGATGATTGGAAAGGTAGAGGATTACGACAATCTGGAACATTCTCATCGATTAAATTCTCGATGATTTCTTCATCATCCGAATCAAATTCATGATCAAATTCTATCATGTGGTTCTCAATCATTTGATGACGATGGGTAGTTGTTAATAGTTTTTGATTTTTACTTTTTTTACTCTGGGAATGTGTTGTCATTTGAGCCCATGTTGAACATGATGAATAGCAACTGATTTTTAGACCCTGGAATTAAAAGGATTTTGTAAATTCTTTAAAATCATTGTAGTGAAAAAATTTTACATCAATCCTTTTACGTTGTTTGATCTCATAATCTGGTCTAGTGAAATATTCCAATGCTTTGAGATGATGTTGTTCGATTTGTTTACGATCGGCATTGAACAATCGTAATATTTTCGAGCATCGATAATGTAATGTTCCAGCGTGTTTATATTTTTTGATCGTATCATAATTTGCTATCGCTAACTCTAGACATCGGATCGTTGACATTACCGTTTCTGGATCAATATTGTTATGTTCCGTTGAGCTTAGATCAGTGACATCCATCATAAGGCTTGCGGCACGTTCGAATGCTTTAGCAGCTCCTGGGACGAAAACAAATAGATCAAATCTCTAAAGCCAATCTAAAGATTGTTTTTTTAAATTTCTACTTACCAATAAAATTTCCATGTTGAGCACATTTCCGTCCTAGTTGCTCATACAGATAGATGGCTTTTTCTCTGGTCGAATCTCTACTCTCGACACTGGGAAAGAAGAAAGCAATAAAATAAAAGCAAGACGCGTCAAACAAAAACGGAAACAAATCAAGTAGACATACTAATTAATAATCTCCATCAATTGTCGCTTGTTGATATCGGACTCCGGGATCGTTTGTAAGCGTAGTTTCGATTGTTCCCATTTGTAAATTTTCTCATTGCAAGCGGCTAAATTTTTAAGCATCTCGATCACTTCTGGTATTGGTAATTGTGATGATAATAGCAGATTCGATTGTGTTTGTTGTGGAAATATTTTCGCCAAAGATAGTGGTTCGATTTGTTGACAATTCGATTGGTCATTTTGTTCCATCATCTAGATTCTAGATGAACTTTTTTTTTGAGAAAAGGTCGTTGAGATCAATTTTTCTTTGCTTCTTTTTTTCTATTCTCAATCAAATTTGCTGAAACAATCGAGAGACGATATCTCATACTCTCGTCATACCCGCACACACATAATTAATTACTTAATCAATTATTAATTTTGCGTCAATAAGAAAACGTCAACGATTCTAGCAATAAGGGAAACAGTTTAAAGATTCGATTCACAATTTGTTGTCAAAGTGAGAATATATCTCTTTGTTGTATCATTTTGTTTCAAAGTCCAAATGTAATCAGTGCCTGGATGGATGATTGTGGACGTCGAGTTCAAACATAACTCACTCTAACGCTTGTCTTCGAATCATTGCATTCCAGAAGCTTTAGAGCACACATACACACACCCTACGAATGCAAACGATAAGATACCATTGATTCAATCATTCATTAAATATCATTTTCGAGGATGATGATGATCTAATTGGTTAATGAGAATATTGTTCCATCAAAATTATGGTTAAATTTTTCGATATGATTTAACGTAAGAATGTAATATTTTAATTAGTATCATCATTATCAGCTATCATTTTTGAATTATTATATGATGTCGTACATTAATATTTACAATCTAATTCTAGATTGAGGATCGAGTTGAATAAATTTGATTAGATCAGAGTCACTTCGAAATCCAGAGATATCTAGATGCACAAACGATAGCACAGGAGGTTCGAACAAAATGGAAGGATTAGTGATAGATTTCCGTTTCCTTCTGGATTCCTTCTGGACGAATTGATTTTGTTTCCACCTCATTCTGACGGTATTTTGCTTTTTTTCTTGTTCTTTTCGTTGTTTGAGAGAAACAAACAGAGAGACACACTTCAGCAAATCGTTTGTTTCGTTTAGTTTCTCATCTCTTATTGTTCAAAATTTGTTGTTGCTTTCGATCGCTTACGTTATTAAAAATACTATTCATTTCTCATCTTAGAACTAAGTTTGATTTGATGTATCTCAAGAGCGAAAAAACGAAATTCATCATTGATGCAGACCTCAAACAACCGATGACAGATCTTCATGAACGAATTGTAAAGTTTTTTTTTCAATTTTTGTTTTAAATCTTCTCAATGAGACCGGACTGAAATATTAGAATGAAAAAAATATCTGTTTCGATAATGACTATGGTGGTGAAGAAGGCGATTTTTTTAGTGGTGGCGATCCTCAACGAAAAGGATCACCACCATCAGTGAAATGATGAAATCCAAAATTATCAGCAATAAGAACAACAACAAAAAACAATCTCGTAAATCATTTTCATTCTAATCATCTGAATCATCTCTTCTATTCGGATCCGATTAAAATAAGAAGGAACAAGCGAATAGTAAGGAAAAGAAACTATATCTAAGTGTTTGGATTTCAAAAATGCAAAAGCGATTCCTTGTGTCCCACAAACGATGCATGACAAATATCCTTTCATCATTTTCATTATTCGATTTGATAGATCGCCAATGTAGTGAATGCAGATCCAACATTCAGATGTATCCACTTAGGATGAATTATTGATCGCACACACTCGATGCAAACAAGCAAACACTGAGAAAAAAAAACAGAGAAAAAAAAAGATCAAAAACTTTTTTGTTTTCAAAAATTCATTAGAAATTACCTTAGCTCTTCTTCTTCTTCTTCTCAGTGTTTCATGCACTTTATCCTCAACGATTATCTTCGAATCGATCCGAATTTAAAACTCATTAATCTTTCTCAGTTCTGTCTCTATGTTGTTTTCTCCTATCGTTGCCTCTGTTCATTCGTTTTCGATTAGATCTAGATTGGGATAATGTCAAGCTTGAATATCTCGGTTCAAAGAGTTTTTTTATCTTACAAAAGCGAATGAATATTAAATTTGCTTCGAATAGAAAAAAAAATCAAATATTCGATCCAGTAAGATTTGAATGATTGAAGAATTGGACCGGAAATCAGTTTGGTTGAAAATTCGCGGTCTATTTCTATTCCGAAGAATTCGTAGAAATTTCAACGGAAATCGATGAATTTGTTCATCACCGCTCATCGAGAAATAAGCAGATACGAAGCTGATCAAACCGATCAATGATTGAGAATTGAGAGCGAAATGCGTGCCGTTATTCAGCGAGTTAAATCAGCCTCCGTTACAGGTAATTCTAAGGATTAGTTTCTATCCGATTCTAATCTAATTGATCTGCAAGCAGTTGATGGAAAAATAATCTCCAAAATCGATCATGGTCTCTGCGTTCTCATCGGTATCTCTCGGAACGACACCGAAATCGATTCGGATTATATGCAAGTCGCTCTCGAAGTTTTCCAATAATATATCAAAATATTTCTAATCGAATTCTTCTTCTAACAGATCGAGAAAGATACTAAAACTTTGTCTCTTTGATAATCCAGAGAATGGAAAACGATGGCAAAATAGTGTTGTAGATAGAAACTATGAGATACTTTGCGTCTCTCAATTTACTCTCTATTCTATAATGAAAGGAAATAAACTGGATTTCCATCAATCTATGGAATCGAAAAAATCTAAAATAGTCTATGATAAATTGCTCGATAAGTTAAGAGATATGTATTGCTTCGAAAAGATCAAAGATGGCCAATTCGGTGCTCTGATGGAAGTGAATATTGTCAACGATGGACCAGTCACAATCAATATTGAATCTCCTAGATCGAATAATCTGAATTCAACGGATCAGGAATGACTTTTAAGAAAATTGATATTTATTCGAAGAATTAACATCTCTGAACATTAATGATTTTCACTTATCCGAGTATTCTGTCCAATAATAATGAAAATGTTATTTTTAGCTCATTCGTTTAAATTAAATATGCATTCAAGAACTCAAAAAGTTCATCGAATCACTCTCAAAACTGAGGAACGTAAATGTTAGATAATAAATTGCGATATTTAGCAATTTCCTTTTCTAGAGAATCAATTTTTGAGCTTAGATGAAAGTTTCTTGACGTAGAAATTTCTGCATCCTTTTTAAGATCCTGTTTTTCACGCTTACGTTTTTCTCTTAGACGTTGAGCAGCCAAACGGTTGCGGTCCTTGCGGTTTAGGATATAATTCTCATCAGTCTTCGAACGCTTTCTTAAGCTTGAATCCGAATTTTTTTCCAAATCATTTATGTTTTTAGCACTGGATTTAATCCTATCAGACGTATTGCAGACCGAGGTGCGATTCCTTTTTCTTCTCAATGACGAATGACATTCTTGACAATCGGTTTCATCTATAGATAAGAGATTAGTTAAAAATCAAAAGAAGATTAAAATTACGAACCACTACTAGAGCAAAGATCATTTTCTGTAGTTGAGACAGACGATTTACGCCGACGATTCTTGTAATAGGATCTTTCAGAATGGAGATTTTTTTCACTAATATTATTGTTATTTCGATCTATGTAATCCACACAGCTATTGAGATAATTTCTCAGATGAATTTTCTTCCCAATATTAACATCCTTTTGGAAACGATTCAGTCGTGTTTTTGAAGTAGATTTTTCAGATTTTGGCCCCTGATCGAATTCAATATCTTCATCCCTAGGTATGATTTCCGAATTTTTATGACAATCATCCACCATTATGCGTTGATGATCAGCAGAGCTTTCTCGTTGTGGGTCAAATTTTTCAGAATTCAACGAATTAATCGGAAAGTCAATGAATTTTCGGCTGAAAGAATCGTCTAGTTTTGTCATCACAGATGGAGAAGAATCTTGATTCAACAGAATACGGTCTAATTTTGATGCTTCAATCAAAATTTGTGATGATGATTGAGCTAATAACATGTCCATCAATTCTTGTGTCCCATGTGAAGATGGAATTGTCGATGGATAACTTTTGCAATTGTTGGAGTACAATGAATCGGTCCTCATTGGAGGCGTACAAATGAAATCAATTTCTGGTTGTGACTATTAAATGAAATACAGAAAAAACAAAGAAAAATCAGATTCAATCATTGAATTTGGTCGATAATCAATAGAAAATGATTAAAATCGATTAGAAATTTTTTAGACGCAAGAATCAGATTGATGATTTTCGAATATTAGATTTCGATCAATCTGATAAAATTAATCAATTATTCGATCTTACCATTTTTGTTTTGGCTGATGAAATGAAAATGAAATGATGAAAAAAAAAATCAACTAAATTGTGGTTTTAAAAACGTTTGTTCAATTCGAATCAATAACTTGAGATCATTTGACAATTTTAAAAACAAAACATTAAAAACCAATCGAATTCGATTAATATAGAGGGGCATCAAATTGATCAAGGATTCATTTCAGTTCAATATGACAAGGCAATCGATGAGGCCGAAAACAATGTGGAATCAATGGCTGTCAGAGATGAAAACATAGCAGTATTATACAGAAATATACCGTGCAGTGCACTTTCGAAAACAACACTTGACAAACAGAAGAGAGAAGAATTCAACAAGTTGAAAAAGGGCCTTGAACATTGTCCCTCTCTTTCTGTGTCTGTAGCTCACACAAGCAGTTATGTCTGGATCATTTAAAAAAGTAATAGCCGCAGGCTGTATAATCCTTGAAATACATCGAGTGGAATACAGAAGATCTAGAGTAAACATTTTAGATTAGGCCCTGAAAATAAGTTTGAGATTTAATGATAGAATTAGGAAGTGTGCTGATGGCTATTGTTTATTGATGATTGTCTCTAAACTTTAGACTCTTAACAATTCGAACATTCGATTCGATCCAATTTTTGAATCTTAGATGGAATTTCTTGAAACCGTTTCATCGTAGCAGACAAAGAGCAGTCTGATGAAATTTACAATAAATTATAAATTTTTTTTTTTTATAAAATACTGATGAATATGATCGACATGATTCGATGTACAAATTCAAGCAACTAGCTAACAAATGGACCAAAAAAGTTTTGGATAATTAGCTTGACTGAAGATGTGAATATGAGAACAATAGTATGATCCATCCAGATGAAATTTTCAATATGGAAATATCTCATCTACGGATTTCAAGAATGGTACAAATTGAATAAATCTAGTAAAATACTATTAGATTAGATTAGAATTGTTTCGCTTTCTGGCATCGATTCTTAATTAATTCTCAAGAATCGAATCCGAACGCTAAAAACGATGGATGGATATTCGAAAATTATCGGAGATAAAATCGATGAACAAAATAATCGATACATTTTGTTCGACAATTATCTTCGATTTCGAATCGATTGATCATCTGTTGCTTCACAAGACGATTCTTGATCAATTTGGAATGCTGTAGAATATCCATCGAAGGTATTCGACAATTTGGACATGGAAAGCTTCTTTCAGATGAATGATTGCGTGCCCATTGTATGATGCAATCGAAATGAAAATAATGATCACAATTAGCCAGCATTCCATAATTATTAAGATCTTGTGGACGGATCGATATCGATCGATTTTGTTCACTCAATTCTTCCCAACAAATCGTGCAAAATTCTTCGCCATTCTGGCTAAAATCTTGACCAATATCAATGCTTCTGTTGTTGTCATCGTTTCGATTTGAATCTGATAAAACTTCACCATTATTGTCATCATCATCGTCGATATAAAAATGATTCCGACACAATAAAAGATGATTATCGAATTGTTTCGAATCGAATGGATGTAAAGACCATTGCTCACAAAAACAACAAAATTCTCCATGGATAAATTGACAGATTCGTTCAAGTTTATCATCACAGAATCCATTCACTTGGAATTGATTACAAAGAGCGATTTCATCGACATGCTCCAAACGTTCTGCATTCAATCCATTCTGACGGAATCGCATCGGTGTAAATATTGCACTATTTTCAATCCGTAATGATCCAGTACGGCGATGATTTGGTGTGATATTCAGATAATTTCTACCATCATCATCATAATCACTCACAGTGATGCTAACATTATTGTCATTTTGATAGGATATGGTAATTTCATCAAAAATTATCGGTATTTCCATCGTGAAACGGATATCGATCATTGAATCTTGAGTGGCAGTAATCTTAATTCTCTGCCAAGAACGAGAGGATAAAAACAAAGAATTAATAAATAAAATCAATATGAAACAATAAAATCAATCGAAATAATTTTTCGATTCAATCAATTGCAATAATATTCATTTTTTCTCCAGAATCAGTACTGAGAAAAAATGCGCAAAAAATTTCATTGAATCTAGAGGCGCTAATTTGTTAACATTTTTGTTTAACTTCATTAATGAATTTAATAAATCCAGTTACAAAACATTGATGCAGAATGATTTTGAGCCAATCTGACTGATTTGTAGGCAACCAATCATTGGTTTGAAGCGAAAATAGATTCCAAAATCTACAACTATTAGGAATGAAAGGAAAATTTATTCAAAAAAAAAATCCACTAAAATTTATTGATTGATCCTAGATAAAATCTGATGAAATGTTCCAAACTTATGTCGTGCACCACATAAATAGTTCCTAATGGAATATTAGTGATTTTTCATCTTTTAATTGTCATTTCGATGATGTCTCTTTTATTGGTCCAAAGTGAAACGTAATCTATCCTCTATAAATTGTTTAGGGTCGATTTCAAAAAATAGACAATCAAACAATACAATTAATAACCATATCATTGTATTTTGGTACGCTAAACACATTTTTTTCTAGACAAACAATTAAACTTATCTATTGTTATGCTATGATTATTATGAGAAGAGATTGAGATTGAGAAATTGATTCGAGACAATCTAGACCACAATAATTAAGCTGTCAAACAATAGATCTAAAGTAAGCTAGGAGAAAAAATGGCATTTTTTTTTCAATTCATTCGAGTTCACCGTAGATAAATTCGATCCTAGGCTTAAGATTTCGGTCTCGAACAAAAATTTTCTAGAAAGAAACGCTAATATAATCATCAAACGTTGTTGTGGTCTGATTTAGTTTGATCCATAATCTCTTAGATTCGATGGATTGAATTTTCTACGATAGTGTTGTTACGAGAATTTTTGCAGATTTTTTCTCATTCGATATTTGTCCTGTTTTGGAACCAAACAAAGATTAGCCATCTGAATCCGATCAGATCAGTATTAAACCATAATAAATCGTATTTGTTTCATTTCGTTCCGATCTTTACCTCCACTAATCTCTACTTTACCTAATAGTTTCGGATCTAGGATCTCAATATTATTATCAATACAATTGGTAGCCGCTGCGGCGGTGGTCTATTCAGATTAAATCTATTCTCTCTATTCTCGGAATGATCGCTTTAGTTTCGAATCCAAATTCTCTTTTCTTTCTCCGCTATAGAAATCTAAATTAGTTTTAATCTTTTTGGATCCTCTTTGAGAAGAAAAAAAAAAAACAGTTCTCGCTCTTTGACCGAGAGAGAGCTTATTGAGATGAAAGAACAGAGAGAATTTATTTAATGCTTCGCTCTTCATTATCTCGGAACCAAGAGCTAGTTTATTTTATTTCATTTTTCATTCATTCTTCTTCTTCATCGAACAGAGCTAAGAGATCCGTAAATGAACCGTTTTTTTTTTTGGTGATTGTAATTGATTTCAATCTTTGATGTATTGTTATGATGGGCAAGCGAAATAGGGAGAACGAGTGATATTCGATTGAATGAATTTCTAAAAATGAATCAAGACCATTCACTCGGTGTGTATGTGTGTGTGTGTGTGTTTGTTGTGTGGTCCTTTTCTATTAGGTCTCGAATCAATGATCTCTTGTACACAATGATCTTTGATGTTGTCGTCGTTGTCGATGATGATGATGATGATGATGATGATGGTCGTCAACGAATCGATCGGCATCATCAACTGAATTAATTTTAATTATATCGATATGGATTGTATGATGTTGTTTTGTGGTTCGATTCGCTTCTCAACGTTCTACAATATTTGACAATGATCAAAAATTAATAAGATTTTTTACCATTCAAAGGATCGGTCGCAAATTCTATTGTTTCTTCAATGTTTGAGGTTTTGTCGAGAAAAAAAAACTAGCATCGACCATAGTTGGGACAAGAGCAAGATAGGCCAAATGGCAATCTTTTCTTGAAATCGAAATAGAAAGAGAACAAATAAAACTGTTTTTTTTGGTTCTGAATTTATTGTAAATCTTTCATCAGATTGTTCTAGATTTTGTTCCAGAGAGAGAGAGAGAGAGAGAGAGGGGGGGGACCTTTCCCAATAAGCTTCGATTCTTATTTCTTTGTGGACAAAAAAAATTATAGTCTAGGAGATTAGTCTTTTTTATTTCCTCTCTCTTGTATGGCAGTGGATGAAGTTATCGATGATCCAATTTCACTCTCCTTCTTCTATCCTATAATTTCGAAGCAAACTAGTGTGCAGCTACCGAAATCCAAAGAAACTTATTAATGCGCGTCGGAATAGCATTTGAAAAACGATAATCCTCGAATTTTTTCCCCGGCAAACAGAGACAAAGACTATCTCAATCTAAAATAGCTCAGCAAAGATCTAGCTAACTCGCTTTGTTCTGATAAAATCGCAAAAATGAACATCATCGTCTTCATTCATCGCTAGAAAGTTTTATTCACATTAAACTTGAAAACTTTAACATAAGATAACAAACACAACAAGGTAGAAAATTTTTTCGCAACAATCAGTTGGAATCTCAATCAGAGATCAAAACTCTTTCATAGTCTCGTATCGGCCAATCGAATCGATTCGTTGCTGTTTACGCCATTTTGCGCGACGATTTTTGAACCAAACCTCGATTCTTTCCTCTCGAAGATCGATTCTTGATGCTAGCTGCTCTCGGACCAAAACATCAGGATAATGTGTCTTATCGAACGCTGCCTCCAACAATTCTAATTGCTCCTCAGTGAAAATGGTTCGATGTCTTCGTTTTCGTTTGTAGAAAGCTCCACGTCCGATGAATGGAAACGTTCCGAGATTCGATGATTGTGATGTCGTGAATGAGGAAGATAATGATGCTGATAATGATGGTGATGTATGATTCAGTGAGGAGAGTTTCTCGATCGATCGAAACGGATCCAATGATGTTCTCGATGGATTGGATTGAAATTCATAGGCAAACTCTTTACGATGGTAGCCATCGATTGGAGATTTCCAATCACTCATTTCATTGCCATTATTGTTAGAACTATTCACCGCTGTTTGTTGTGAGAATTTCGAAGCAATCAAACCGCCTCCATTTTGATCTAATCAAATCGAATAAATTCAAAATAATTTCATAAGATTATTGATTCAATTTTCTAGTTAAAAATCAAATGATTATAATTTAGTAATTAACTCACTTAGAACATCGAAGAAAATTTGATTCGGTTGCAATGTTTCGTATCCATTACTTCCGCCAAAAGGAAGATTTCGATTTCTTTGCATCCATTCTAGAAGCCAAATTGGATCGATCGTAAGATTGCTTTCGGTTGATGGTAATGACGGTTGCATCATCGACAATGATGGCGATGGCGATGTTTTTTCTTCCCGAAACGCCGTTTGAGAATGATGATCGGCTATAAATTTCAAAACGTTACGATAATCATTTTGATCTTGATGATCGAAGTTATTATATTTACTCTCGAGCAAATTGTCTGTCTGTTTAGATAGAATATTATCGATCGTAAATAAAGTTTTCGATGATGTTTTCGGTTCAATCGTTGTCTCAAAATCAGTTTTCCTTTTCAAACCATTTTGATTGGTCATGTTTTCTTGACGATTATCTTGGTTGATGGAGATCATTGATGAAGTGGTCATTTTGAATGTTTAAAAACTTTGATATTTCAAAACTTCGTATTCATCGATCGATTGAGAAGTGAAAATTGAAGTGTTCGATGAGTAGCAGAAAAAATCCGGTCAGTTTTCGAGTTCCATCAAGATCTTCGATATGGCTCAAGTTTCAATGAATCAAAATAAAGTCAAAAATGTTTGTATTAAATAGACTTCGGTCCTAGACCACCGAGATCGATTTGTGACCAAATTTCGTTCGATCGTACCTAAGTTGATCAAAACAAGATTGTTTTTTTTTTTTTTTTTTGACAAATGATAGCTAATAGAGATACAATTCGTCAACTGAAAAAGGTGGGTCAATTATGAATGGAATAAAGGGAATGTGAACGTAAACTAACACAATACCTTATTGCTGTGTATAGGGTCTAGGGTCTGGGAAAACAATCGAATCCATTCGAAAATAATCTCACCGATCAGAAAGCAATCAAATGGCTAACGTAAGGACTACATTTATTGCTATAGAAGAGTAAAATTTTGAATACTTCCACGCCTCTTCGCTATTTAAGCGACCATTTGGGGCAGATTCAAATTCAAATTAAAAAAAAAAAGAGATTCAATAATCCAAGAAACAGAGAAGATAGTTAACTATTTGAATTTTTATCAATTACACATTGTGTCAGTTAATTATCGGCAAAAAATCGTTTGATGAAATCGGCCAGAAAATGATTGAATTGTTTGTACTCGAATTGAATGAACTTAGAGGGAGAGGGAGGGGGAAAAAAGAAATAAATCCCAAATTTTCTGATTTAAGGTATTTTTTTCGATATTTTCCCTTAAAAAAAACTCTCTCTCCCCTAGCATTGTGATTGTATCTAAATCGTTAATGAGGAATCATAACAATCGAGAATCGGCAAAATCCTCTCTTCTTTTCTTTCAACTACGTTTGTATATCGTTTCTGATTTTCTATTATCAATGTCAATCATTTACACGTTTAATCTTTTCCTCTAATAGATTTTTTTTTTGTTGTTATTCCCACAGGTAGAGAACGTTGATTCGTTTGAAGAGTGTAAAACCATACGGTCCGTTTGGTGAAGATACGGTAGCGTTTGGTGAAGCGAAATAAAGCTCATAGATTATTATGAACAACAACAACAACACCAACATCGACATAATCATCAATCTAATGAAGATGATTCTTATGACATTCTTCTTACTTGTTCCTCTCGAAACTCTTTCGAATGATACAGGGTATTAGCCAACAATAATTGCAACAAAAACGAAAGAATGAATGTGGTGGTATATTGTTGCTGAAGCGAGCGAGAGAGAAAGAGAGAAAGAAGATAGAGCAAATGGTATATTGCAAAGGGAAAGACCACCATCAAAGGCAGGTGGATAGTTTACGATTGAACACAAATGACCAACCAGCCAACCAACCAACCAACCAATCAATCAATCAATCAATCAAACGATTCAATTGCTATCATAGCTAAGTTTTCTTCAATAATAAATCAATCAAAATAAACTAGCCGATCAATCAAGATATTTTTTTTTCTCTCTCACTAATCCGCCGTAAAGATTACAAAACATTTTCACAAAGTTTTTTTCGGTTTAGATTGAAACCAATCTTAGAGGCTAAACCTCAATGAAACTCAATCGGATTCTTTTACTTTCGATGGAATCGCAAAAAAAAAAGAGGAAGGTAAATCCTAGGAATTAGCTCTTAATTTATCGAAACGAACTGAGAGAACGTTTTGTTTCGAGAGGAAAAAAAAATTCTTTCCTTTTTTTTTTTTTTTATTTTTGTCATTTTTCCTTCATCACACGAATCGTTGAATTTTGTTTTGTGGAAATTTTTTTTTTTTCACACGGAAACCTCAAAAGGTTTGTGTTTTGTTTGTGAAAGCGGATTAAATTCATTGATTATTATCATTACGAAAATTCTTTTGAGAAATTCTCTCAATGAACCAGATCCATTGTGACCGGATATGCTAAAGAATTCGATTGGATTTTTTTTTTTGAATAATCTTAATTAATTGAAAAATTCTTTCGAAGCTTTCTCAATGGAATCGAATCAATTTCAATTGGGAAAAAAATCAAATTGAATATTTTTCAAATTGATTCGATGATTGTTGTTGAGGCAATTAATTAATTAGATTTTTTTTCTTTCTTTTTTAAACTCAACAGAATTCTACAATGAATAAAATCGTTAAATTTGGATCGATTTGATCAAAGAAAATCGTCTCATTGGAAAGACTAAAGTATTTTGCTTAAATTTTTCAAAAGAATAAAACATTTGGAAAAGAAGAAATGTCTGAACGTTCGAAATCGTCATCTCGATCGCCAAGACAGAATACATCGCCAAAAGCTACGGGCATATCGGATTCTAAATTGAATCAAAATAATCGAAAAAAATCAATAGTGAAACGTGAGACAATCAGTGTTGAAGAGTTTCGAAAACAGCGACAAGAGATACGCGATCAAATGGGAAGAGAATTTCGTCAAAAATCCCGACTATTAATGTCCGCTAAAAGTCAAGATGGATCTCAGAGACAAAGTTTGCTACGAAAACCGCAAATTTTGGAGCGAATGAAATCGAAATCCACACTAACTTCGTTGAGAGAGATGGTTACGATGCAAAAAAGTCCCACATCATCACATCAACATTCGAGTAGACGATTTAAATCATTAAAAGAGCATTACTATGCTCCGATGACGGATGAGGAGATCAAAACAATGAAACAAAACGATTCGAAACATCGATTACAAGAATCGAGAAGAAATGATTTAGTTTTCGGTAAACAAGTGAATTTAAATATGAAAATCGATATGAATGATGTCAAACTTGGTGATGATAAAATCAATGAAGAGTATCAGATCGAAAAATGTTATCTAATCACAAGAAGGAACATTCTTGAAAATGGTCTACTTGTAGAAGAGATCAAACGTAACGTTGTGATCACTAAAATCCATGTGACTGAACTTGTCAGTCGGAGATATATTCAACCATCGGATCAGAAAGAAATGATTCCGATCGAATCATCGATATCAAAAATAACCGAACTACCTGAAGTATCACAGCCATCGATTAAAGAACCTAGTCGAATGCCACCAACAGTCAGTTCCAGTTTTGTGGGTTTGAGAGAACCTACCGACGTACTTGGTGATCCATCTGGAACAGGAAGAGAGTCATCAATACAATTATTACGAGAGCCTCATCAAATTGAATCAATACCGAAAATTCCAGAACAAGATAGTGATATTCTTCGAAGAGAATCAAGTGATTTACAGCCTAAATCATTACCTTTGAAACAAATCATAAGAGATCGATCGATGCCTCCAGAAACATCTCTTAGAGAAACAAGTATTGAAGCGCCGTCATCGTTGAAACCCATAATTGATCGGTCGAGTGAGACATTGATTAGAGATCTTCCATCTAGAGAACCGAGATCAAGAGAATCGATTCAGCCGTTGTTTGAGATTGAACCGACAAGTTTACAAAGAGAACCTAGTCAACAGGATTTGAAAACTTTTGAATCCAGGCCAAAAGGTAAAAATGGAAATTTTAATTTTTTAAAGAATAACAGAGCATTTTCGATATGTTTCATCTTGCAATGGAACAATCTGAAGAAGCACCATTACCTTATTCAACATCAGAACTGCAAAGAGAACCGAGTTCAAAGGAAGATATAACGAAAATTTTGTCATCCTCATTGCGACCATCAGAATTAGGCAGAGAACCATCAGCAAGAGAACCGAGCACTTTGACTGGTGTCTCCGCGCCATCAATCCATCCATCAGAATTAGGCAGAGAACCATCAGCAAGAGATCCTAGTGCTTTGGCTGGTGTTCCGACATCCTCATTGCAACCATCGGAATTAGGCAGAGAGCCATCAGCGAGAGAACCGAGCACTTTGACCGGTGTCTCCGCGCCATCAATCCATCCATCAGAATTAGGCCGAGAACCATCAGCAAGAGATCCTAGTGCTTTGGCTGGTGTTCCGACATCCTCATTGCAACCATCAGAATTAGGCAGAGAGCCATCAGCAAGAGAACCGAGCACTTTGACTGGTGTCTCCGCGCCATCAATCCATCCATCAGAATTAGGCAGAGAACCATCAGCAAGAGAACCGAGCACTTTGACTGGTGTCTCCGCGCCATCAATCCATCCATCAGAATTAGGCCGAGAACCATCAGCAAGAGATCCTAGTGCTTTGGCTGGTGTTCCGACATCCTCATTGCAACCATCAGAATTAGGCAGAGAGCCATCAGCAAGAGAACCGAGCACTTTGACTGGTGTCTCCGCGCCATCAATCCATCCATCAGAATTAGGCAGAGAACCATCAGCAAGAGATCCCTCAGCAATCGCTGGTGTTCCGACATCCTCATTGCAACCATCAGAATTAGGCAGAGAGCCATCAGCGAGAGAACCGAGCACTTTGACTGGTGTCTCCGCGCCATCAATCCATCCATCAGAATTAGGCCGAGAACCATCAGCAAGAGATCCTAGTGCTTTGGCTGGTGTTCCGACATCTTCATTGCAACCAACAGAATTAGGCAGAGAACCATCAGCGAGAGAACCGAGCACTTTGACTGGTGTCTCCGCGCCATCAATCCATCCATCAGAATTAGGCCGAGAACCATCAGCAAGAGATCCCTCAGCAATCGCTGGTGTTCCGACATCTTCATTGCAACCATCAGAATTAGGCAGAGAACCATCAGCAAGAGATCCTAGTGCTTTGGCTGGTGTTCCGACATCTTCATTGCAACCATCAGAATTAGGCCGAGAACCATCAGCAAGAGAACCGAGCACTTTGACTGGTGTCTCCGCGCCATCAATCCATCCATCAGAATTAGGCCGAGAACCATCAGCAAGAGATCCTAGTGCTTTGGCTGGTGTTCCGACATCTTCATTGCAACCAACAGAATTAGGCAGAGAACCATCAGCAAGAGAACCGAGCACTTTGACTGGTGTCTCCGCGCCATCAATCCATCCATCAGAATTAGGCCGAGAACCATCAGCAAGAGAACCGAGCACTTTGACTGGTGTCTCAGCACCATCAATCCATCCATCAGAATTAGGCCGAGAACCATCAGCAAGAGATCCTAGTGCTTTGGCTGGTGTTCCGACATCTTCATTGCAACCATCAGAATTAGGCCGAGAACCATCAGCAAGAGATCCCTCAGCAATCGCTGGTGTTCCGACATCCTCATTGCAACCATCAGAATTAGGCAGAGAACCATCAGCGAGAGAACCGAGCACTTTGACTGGTGTCTCCGCGCCATCAATCCATCCATCAGAATTAGGCCGAGAACCATCAGCAAGAGATCCTAGTGCTTTGGCTGGTGTTCCGACATCTTCATTGCAACCATCAGAATTAGGCAGAGAGCCATCAGCAAGAGAACCGAGCACTTTGACTGGTGTCTCCGCGCCATCAATCCATCCATCAGAATTAGGCAGAGAACCATCAGCAAGAGATCCCTCAGCAATCGCTGGTGTTCCGACATCCTCATTGCAACCATCAGAATTAGGCAGAGAACCATCAGCAAGAGAACCGAGCACTTTGACTGGTGTCTCAGCACCATCAATCCATCCATCAGAATTAGGCCGAGAACCATCAGCAAGAGATCCCTCAGCAATCGCTGGTGTTCCGACATCCTCATTGCAACCATCAGAATTAGGCAGAGAGCCATCAGCGAGAGAACCGAGCACTTTGACTGGTGTCTCAGCACCATCAATCCATCCATCAGAATTAGGCAGAGAACCATCAGCAAGAGATCCTAGTGCTTTGGCTGGTGTTCCGACATCTTCATTGCAACCATCAGAATTAGGCAGAGAACCATCAGCAAGAGAACCGAGTACTTTGACTGGTGTCTCCGCGCCATCAATCCATCCATCAGAATTAGGCCGAGAACCATCAGCAAGAGATCCTAGTGCTTTGGCTGGTGTTCCGACATCTTCATTGCAACCAACAGAATTAGGCAGAGAACCATCAGCAAGAGAACCGAGCACTTTGACTGGTGTCTCCGCGCCATCAATCCATCCATCAGAATTAGGCCGAGAACCATCAGCAAGAGATCCCTCAGCAATCGCTGGTGTTCCGACATCTTCATTGCAACCAACAGAATTAGGCAGAGAGCCATCAGCGAGAGAACCGAGCACTTTGACTGGTGTCTCCGCGCCATCAATCCATCCATCAGAATTAGGCCGAGAACCATCAGCAAGAGATCCCTCAGCAATCGCTGGTGTTCCGACATCCTCATTGCAACCATCAGAATTAGGCAGAGAACCATCAGCAAGAGATCCCTCAGCAATCGCTGGTGTTCCGACATCCTCATTGCAACCATCAGAATTAGGCCGAGAACCATCAGCAAGAGATCCCTCAGCAATCGCTGGTGTTCCGACATCTTCATTGCAACCATCAGAATTAGGCAGAGAGCCATCAGCGAGAGAACCGAGCACTTTGACTGGTGTCTCAGCACCATCAATCCATCCATCAGAATTAGGCCGAGAACCATCAGCAAGAGATCCCTCAGCAATCGCTGGTGTTCCGACATCTTCATTGCAACCATCAGAATTAGGCAGAGAGCCATCAGCGAGAGAACCGAGCACTTTGGCTGGTGTTCCGACATCTTCATTGCAACCATCAGAATTAGGCCGAGAACCATCAGCAAGAGATCCCTCAGCAATCGCTGGTGTTCCGACATCCTCATTGCAACCATCAGAATTAGGCAGAGAACCATCAGCAAGAGAACCGAGTACTTTGACTGGTGTCTCCGCGCCATCAATCCATCCATCAGAATTAGGCCGAGAACCATCAGCAAGAGATCCCTCAGCAATCGCTGGTGTTCCGACATCTTCATTGCAACCATCAGAATTAGGCAGAGAGCCATCAGCGAGAGAACCGAGCACTTTGACTGGTGTCTCAGCACCATCAATCCATCCATCAGAATTAGGCAGAGAACCATCAGCAAGAGATCCCTCAGCAATCGCTGGTGTTCCGACATCCTCATTGCAACCATCAGAATTAGGCCGAGAACCATCAGCAAGAGAACCGAGCACTTTGACTGGTGTCTCCGCGCCATCAATCCATCCATCAGAATTAGGCCGAGAACCATCAGCAAGAGATCCTAGTGCTTTGGCTGGTGTTCCGACATCTTCATTGCAACCAACAGAATTAGGCCGAGAACCATCAGCAAGAGAACCGAGCACTTTGACTGGTGTCTCCGCGCCATCAATCCATCCATCAGAATTAGGCCGAGAACCATCAGCAAGAGAACCGAGCACTTTGACTGGTGTCTCAGCACCATCAATCCATCCATCAGAATTAGGCCGAGAACCATCAGCAAGAGATCCTAGTGCTTTGGCTGGTGTTCCGACATCTTCATTGCAACCATCAGAATTAGGCCGAGAACCATCAGCAAGAGATCCCTCAGCAATCGCTGGTGTTCCGACATCCTCATTGCAACCATCAGAATTAGGCAGAGAACCATCAGCGAGAGAACCGAGCACTTTGACTGGTGTCTCCGCGCCATCAATCCATCGATCAGAATTAGGCCGAGAACCATCAGCAAGAGATCCTAGTGCTTTGGCTGGTGTTCCGACATCTTCATTGCAACCATCAGAATTAGGCAGAGAGCCATCAGCAAGAGAACCGAGCACTTTGACTGGTGTCTCCGCGCCATCAATCCATCCATCAGAATTAGGCAGAGAACCATCAGCAAGAGATCCCTCAGCAATCGCTGGTGTTCCGACATCCTCATTGCAACCATCAGAATTAGGCAGAGAACCATCAGCAAGAGAACCGAGCACTTTGACTGGTGTCTCAGCACCATCAATCCATCCATCAGAATTAGGCCGAGAACCATCAGCAAGAGATCCCTCAGCAATCGCTGGTGTTCCGACATCCTCATTGCAACCATCAGAATTAGGCAGAGAGCCATCAGCGAGAGAACCGAGCACTTTGACTGGTGTCTCAGCACCATCAATCCATCCATCAGAATTAGGCAGAGAACCATCAGCAAGAGATCCTAGTGCTTTGGCTGGTGTTCCGACATCTTCATTGCAACCATCAGAATTAGGCAGAGAACCATCAGCAAGAGAACCGAGTACTTTGACTGGTGTCTCCGCGCCATCAATCCATCCATCAGAATTAGGCCGAGAACCATCAGCAAGAGATCCCTCAGCAATCGCTGGTGTTCCGACATCTTCATTGCAACCATCAGAATTAGGCAGAGAACCATCAGCAAGAGAACCGAGCACTTTGACTGGTGTCTCAGCACCATCAATCCATCCATCAGAATTAGGCCGAGAACCATCAGCAAGAGATCCTAGTGCTTTGGCTGGTGTTCCGACATCTTCATTGCAACCAACAGAATTAGGCAGAGAACCATCAGCAAGAGAACCGAGCACTTTGACTGGTGTCTCAGCACCATCAATCCATCCATCAGAATTAGGCCGAGAACCATCAGCAAGAGATCCTAGTGCTTTGGCTGGTGTTCCGACATCTTCATTGCAACCAACAGAATTAGGCAGAGAACCATCAGCAAGAGAACCGAGCACTTTGACTGGTGTCTCCGCGCCATCAATCCATCCATCAGAATTAGGCCGAGAACCATCAGCAAGAGATCCTAGTGCTTTGGCTGGTGTTCCGACATCTTCATTGCAACCATCAGAATTAGGCAGAGAGCCATCAGCGAGAGAACCGAGCACTTTGACTGGTGTCTCCGCGCCATCAATCCATCCATCAGAATTAGGCCGAGAACCATCAGCAAGAGATCCTAGTGCTTTGGCTGGTGTTCCGACATCTTCATTGCAACCAACAGAATTAGGCAGAGAACCATCAGCAAGAGAACCGAGCACTTTGACTGGTGTCTCCGCGCCATCAATCCATCCATCAGAATTAGGCCGAGAACCATCAGCAAGAGATCCCTCAGCAATCGCTGGTGTTCCGACATCTTCATTGCAACCAACAGAATTAGGCAGAGAGCCATCAGCGAGAGAACCGAGCACTTTGACTGGTGTCTCCGCGCCATCAATCCATCCATCAGAATTAGGCCGAGAACCATCAGCAAGAGATCCCTCAGCAATCGCTGGTGTTCCGACATCCTCATTGCAACCATCAGAATTAGGCCGAGAACCATCAGCAAGAGATCCTAGTGCTATAGCTGGTGTTCCGACATCCTCATTGCAACCATCAGAATTAGGCAGAGAGCCATCAGCAAGAGATCCCTCAGCAATCGCTGGTGTTCCGACATCTTCATTGCAACCATCAGAATTAGGCAGAGAGCCATCAGCGAGAGAACCGAGCACTTTGACTGGTGTCTCAGCACCATCAATCCATCCATCAGAATTAGGCCGAGAACCATCAGCAAGAGATCCCTCAGCAATCGCTGGTGTTCCGACATCTTCATTGCAACCATCAGAATTAGGCAGAGAGCCATCAGCGAGAGAACCGAGCACTTTGGCTGGTGTTCCGACATCTTCATTGCAACCATCAGAATTAGGCCGAGAACCATCAGCAAGAGATCCCTCAGCAATCGCTGGTGTTCCGACATCCTCATTGCAACCATCAGAATTAGGCAGAGAACCATCAGCGAGAGAACCGAGCACTTTGACTGGTGTCTCCGCGCCATCAATCCATCCATCAGAATTAGGCCGAGAACCATCAGCAAGAGATCCTAGTGCTATAGCTGGTGTTCCGACATCCTCATTGCAACCATCAGAATTAGGCAGAGAGCCATCAGCGAGAGAACCAAGCACTTTGACTGGTGTCTCAGCACCATCAATCCATCCATCAGAATTAGGCAGAGAACCATCAGCAAGAGATCCCTCAGCAATCGCTGGTGTTCCGACATCCTCATTGCAACCATCAGAATTAGGCCGAGAACCATCAGCAAGAGATCCTAGTGCTATAGCTGGTGTTCCGACATCCTCATTGCAACCATCAGAATTAGGCAGAGAGCCATCAGCGAGAGAACCAAGCACTTTGACTGGTGTCTCAGCACCATCAATCCATCCATCAGAATTAGGCAGAGAACCATCAGCAAGAGATCCCTCAGCAATCGCTGGTGTTCCGACATCCTCATTGCAACCATCAGAATTAGGCAGAGAGCCATCAGCGAGAGAACCAAGCACTTTGACTGGTGTCTCAGCACCATCAATCCATCCATCAGAATTAGGCAGAGAACCATCAGCAAGAGATCCCTCAGCAATCGCTGGTGTTCCGACATCCTCATTGCAACCATCAGAATTAGGCAGAGAACCATCAGCAAGAGAACCAAGCACTTTGACTGGTGTCTCAGCACCATCAATCCATCCATCTCAACCATCGATTCGTGATTCTTCAGAGTTTCTTTCCCCTATCGAAAATTTTTCGATGATTCCTGATCACAAGTTTGACTCCCTAGATCGCTTGTCATCTCAGAATTTGCGTAGTATTCAAGATAGAGAGCCTACAACCCAAGATTTCAAAGAGCCTACTGATGTTCAATCAGCCTCATTTCAACCATCAGAATTAGGCAGAGAACCGTCAGCAAGAGAACCAAGTACTCTGATTGGCGTCTCAGCGCCATCAATTCATCCATCCGAATTAGACAGAGAACCATCAGCCCCTTCAATTCATCCATCACAACTTGATCGAGAATTTGATCCGCATTCAAGTTCTGGGGAACTCTATTCTTCTATGGATACATTTCAGCCTCCAATCATGGTGGGTAGAGAGCCTACCTTATCGGAACCTATTTCTTTGGAGGCATCATTTTTACATCCATCTTCGCAACCATCAGAGATTGGAAGAGAATCTACTCTTTCTGAGCCTATTCTTCTTGATGTTCCTTCAAAATCATTGCTCTATGATAGGCTTGGTCATGTTCCAACCTTAATGGATCCCAGATTGTTAGAGTCATCTGCCACAGCTAGAGAGCCATCTCAATCACCGTCACCTGATATATCGCAAACTTTTTATACTCCAGGTTGGATAAAATCGATTTATTTCTTTATTTTTTTGTTGATCATCTATATATTTCAGAGTCTTTCTCCGGAAGAAATTCCAGTCTCTTTATGCCAAGCACTACTCTGGCTGAGTTACCTCCCTATCGAAGAGAATATGAACCATCATCGGAAATTTGTCTTCAACCAGAAGACAGCATAACAAAACATCTAGGACCTCAAATAGCGTCAAAAGTGTTCGCTACCAAAACTCAAACACCAATTACGATCGTATTCCGACCAACGATTGTAATCATACAGAATATTGTCAAATTGCCAGATAGTCTGGCGTTATCGCCAGATCAAACAATCAGCATACAAAATCAAGAGACTTATATCTTTCCTAATTCGATCAATGTGAGAAATTTGAATGCAAGTTATTCACAACAAACAGCAGAATCAAGAGAACCGTTTCTTAACTTCAAAGACAACAGTAATCAATCGAACAAACAATAATAATTGATAATATGAAATGATGGTGTTGAGAAATTCAAATAAAATAAACAAATGAAATTTTATTTCAATTTTAAACAAGCGAATACTTTTGTTTTCTCATTGGATTTGGAATTTTCGAAATGGTTGAGATTTTTACGAAAAAAAAAAAATTCGATCAAGAGCTTCTATGATTACGATAATCTTGGATGTTCAACAAGACTTAAGCAACGGATCCCATTTCACTAATTTTCATTTCCGTTTCCTTCTTCTTTTCACACGTTTCTTTTTCAATCAAAAGAGACAAAGAAAACGGCGTTTCTTTTTCCTCTTTGTTGGCATCGGTGTTTTTAATCCTGTTCCAGCTGTTCCACCGTTACTGAGACTACCACCACCACCGTTGGTTGTGATTCGATTGCAATCTTTGTGATATAGTTGCTTGTAATGAAGATGATGATGATTTAGATTTGGATAATTTTCTATTCCATATCTATTCGAGCGATTGTGAAATAAGAACAAAAAGAAAAGAGAAAAAGAGAAAAAGAATCAATTTCGCTATACTTCAAAATCGAAACTAAATATCTAGAAATGGTTCAGAGCAATGATAATTACTTTAGACATTTTCTGGACGTTTCCAAATGATGAAATGAAATCGGATCTGTCTGTATCATTTGATCTAGCTTAGTTTTTGTATCATTATTTGTTTCTTTGTTTCGATTATTTCTCTTCGATTGAATTTGATGATGATTCTGTTGTTGATTAGATTCGGTTATATTGATTAGATCACGAAGTTGACCATTCTCTTCGCGTACTCTGATCAATTCTTCTTTCAACAAATAAATCTGCTTTTCAAGATCATTGATTTTGATATCGGCTATTGTTTCAGCTATCGGAACGGCTGATCCATCATCTAGTTTGCTGAAATCGATTCCATCAACATTATCATCAGAAATAATCATCGATACGATTGTTGTTTCA
Source organism: Sarcoptes scabiei (assembly GCA_020844145.1). Taxonomy (NCBI): domain Eukaryota; kingdom Metazoa; phylum Arthropoda; class Arachnida; order Sarcoptiformes; family Sarcoptidae; genus Sarcoptes; species Sarcoptes scabiei. Next base: position 1,602,346 of record CP080484.1, read on the forward strand.
GCGCTTTCCGATCTTATTTCAACATCCTCATCTCCATCACCATCATTATTATCAGTATCATCTTGTAATGATGTTTTCAACAAAAGATTAGCATCGCTAGAATGATTGTCTCTATTCAACATCGGATCAGTAAACAATCGTTTGGCATCATTTTGGCTATTGTTTTGAACGAACGATGATGGTGATGGCAATGAAATCGATGATGACATTGATGATTGTGAAGTAAGATGATTTTTTTCATCTCGTTTTTGATCACCAACATCAACAATTGTAGCAACACTTTCATTATTCAGTTTTCTTAAACCTTCTTTATCATCAACATCAGCATCGTCGTCTAGATTATTACCACCGATATCATCGGATGCAATAGAAATCATTGTCGAGGTTTTCGCTAACTTTGTTGAAGAATCTTGCAACCTCAACTGAGAATTCAATGTTTTTGTTTCGTTCGCATCGGTTGTCGTCATCGTTGTAGTCGCTGTTGTTGTTATCGTTGTTGTTTTTGTTGTTTCATTTGGCATCAATTCCAGAAGCGTATAATGACTAGTCGATGTTTTTGATGAGATTTGATTGTGATGAAGGTGATGATGATTGTGATCTAAATCGTTGTGATTACTTTGATAGATTTGATGTTCCGTTTGAAATTTTTCAATCAAATCACGAAGCTCTTGATTCTCTTGATTCAAATTCGTTATTTTCATCTAATGTTTGTAAAGAAATCTTAAATTAAATCGAAAGAAAAACAAAACAAACGAATCAAATGGATATACCAAATATTCATTGATTTTGGTCTGCATTGAATCGATATCACAAAGTAATTTGGCTGTGATATCTTGATTCTTTCCATGCAGCTCGATCTGTTCACGAAGTTGTTCGTTTTGTTCGGTCAATTGATCGATGATCGTTTGCAATCGATTCAGATCTGATTCTCTCTCTTCCAATTCTTTGCGAAGTTGTTTGTTTTGTACGCAAACATTTCTTAGCTTCTCATCGTTACACTCGAGCTCGATACGAACTCTATCGTATTCGGAGAGATCAATCGATTGATTTAGAATCTTCTTCATCTCGCATAGCTCTGATAATTGTCGTTGAAAGAGATGCTGTAAAGAATTTTTATCCGCTTGCAAAAGATCATATCGAAGCTCGAGCTCATTGAATTCGCATCGCAATTTAGTGTAGAGATTTTTCATTCTCGAATTCTCATCAGTCAATTCGATCCAATCGTTCGATGGCGGATGAATGAATTGTGAACAAATTTGTGGCTCTTGTAACGAAACTGTTGTTGTTTCATACAATTGCTGTGGTTGCAATTGCGAATGCGACAGTTGTTGTTGTCGGTGATGCGATTCAGATGGTTTAATTGGACAATACTGATGGAATTGGATCCGATTTAACATTTTCGATCGATGTCGTCGGACAGTATTGCAAAAATATGGAATCAGAAATCATCTTCTCAACGATACGATCATCTTCATCGACATCATCGGAATCGATGGCACTACCACTCTCTGTTCTATGATCTTCATCAACATCATCATGATGATCATGATGATCTAGAAGAAATTGTTTCGGATTCAAACTATTATTGTTGATCTCTTTTTTGACACTGTTTTGTTCAATCATTTTGACTTCTGTTTTCTTGCAATTTGATTAGCAAAAAAAAAAAAAAAACAATGATCGAGTAAATACTTTTCGATATTTTTTGGCAAATTCCAAACGAATTCGAATGAGATTCGGAATAAAATTATCGTCGAAAACAATTGAACCGAAAGGAAAATATTAATCGAATAATGAGGTATGAAAAAAAATGGCGGACCAAAACATGGTACTTGGTTCGATTTAAATTCGTATCAAAGCGTTTTTGAGAAACGAAACGGAAAGAAAAACAAAACAAAACAAAAAACAAACAATTCAAAAAAAAGTCGAAGTTCGTAGATTTTCGTCGCAATCAATCGGATTCGTTTCCGGAAGAATTAAAAAAAAAAAAAAAAGATCGATATTCTTTTTCCTTGTGCGTTCGAATATGATTACCAGAGATGAACAATAATCGAAGGCTATTCTTTTCTCTTTCTTTTCAGATTCAGTTCAAGATTAGATCGTACATTCACACTCACACACACACACACAAACACATGATTAATTATCCATCCATTATGTCGTTAATTAGATGTTGTCGAGAATTCTTGATGTTCAAATTAGCATCAATTAAAGAGAATCATCACAAAAAATATGCTATGCATATATCGATTGTTGGTTCCAAGACGATTCATTCTTTCATTCATTTCTTTCTTTCATTTTTTTTTTTTTTGTTTCTCCTCGTTATCATTGTTCGAATGATCGGATGTTTTCTCAAACATCAACAAAAAGCAATAGCTTCAATGAAATTGTTTTTTTTTGCCGGCGTTTCCGGCTGTTCGTCCGTTTCACATCGTTGAAGAGATTGAGAAAGAATACGGGTTTTTTTTCGCTGCTCTTTTTGACATCAAAAAAAAAAAAACGAGAGAGAGAGAAAGAAATGAGGAATGTTGATTTATAGGTCATTTACCGGGACTTGAACTATTTCATGAACAAATCGATATGAAATCATCGTATCTTTTTTTTCGGTATTGATGCAGGGCGTTGTACCCACATAACGATTCTTGGTTGTGATGGAGACGATAGATGATGAGGATGAGGATGATGATGATGATGTCTCACTTTAAAGTTTTCCGTTTTTTTTTTGTTTGCTTTTCCGATTATCGAAACCGTTTTTCATTATCTAGTTCTCTTTCTTTCAACTTCAACTTCGATCGGGTTTCTATTCCGTCAAGAATGACATCGATCGCCCGAGAATGAGAGAGAGAGAGCGAGAGATTTAAGAAGAATTTTGGGATTTTTTTTTTTTGATGATAAATGAAGTTTTTTTTGCAGCTTCAAAATTCTTTTTTTGCTGGCTTTCGAATTCTTTTTCTTGTTGAGACGTTTGCAATCATTCAGCAAAAGGCATTGATGCAATTTCGAATGAAAACTTTCATCTTCGAGCTAGAATCTTCGAGAAGAAGAAAGATAAAGATAAAGACAAAGACACTAGGATTTGTAACAAATGCGAAAAAAAAAGAATCTGACTCAATCAAAACACAGACACTTGAAGAATACAGTTTCGAACGAAAACAAAAAGGGAGAAGGGAGAACAGAATCACAACACAACAAACACTATCGAAGACGAACTCTTAGAAGTTTTTTTTTCTTTTTTTCCACCGAATCAAAAAATCCAATAAATCATTGAATGGCACCGATTTAATGACGGACTATTGCTATTGCACCGAACATCTCAAATGAAGCATTCACAGCGAGTAAGAAAAAAGAAAAAAGTTTCGTTCACACAACAAAAATCCATTGGAATTGAATTTTGTTTTTTCATTTGATAGAGAAATTTGTAATACTTTTCGTTTGATGGCTTATTGTTAATACTGGTTGTTGGATTCGAATGTTTGACTTGGTTTGATTGTTAATGTCACATAATGTCACATCGATTGCCAAGTTCAGGTATGTCCTAGATCCTAGCGAGTCGAAGAAAAAAGAATTAAAAAAAAACATTTCGCATTAGAAAAAAATTTTAATTCTCGATGCTAATTGTTTTTGCATCTCGCATATCGATTATCAATCAATGAATTATCATCAAACTAGAAAAAGAAATAGAAGAAATCACAATCGAAATGAATCTAGATGTGTTAATCGATTGATCAATGTTTAAAACGACTTGTTTTTCTTCTTGTAATCGATTCGATTTCCGGTCATCTTGATTAGCTTTCTCAACTAGAATGGAACATCTCGATTCACATCAAACATCACACAAACAGATATCTTCATTCGATTCAACCCTCTCGTTTGAATTGCTGATTGCTAAAGAGAGAGAGAAAGAGAGAGAGATTTGGTTTGTGAGAAAAATCTCAACCACACCATAACACAACCATCATCATCATCATCATCATCATCGTCTACATCTCAAAAACCGACCACACCAATCAAAACAAATTCTCTCGCCTACGTACATTTAACATAGACCATTTGTGATGATTAATTGCTCGAATCTTTTCGATCGAAAATTAGCCATACAAAATGTTTGCATTCTTCCGGAACAAGATTCTAGGTAGAATTCGGTCGATTCTCTAGACGCAATCGAGGATACCGATTGAAACCATTACAATGAATCTTAAAGTTTTTTTGCTTCAAAACAATTCTAGATCACTCAGAGATGAAAGAGAGACAATAATGAGAGAGAGAGAGAGAGAGAGAGAGAGAGAGAGAGAGAGAGAGAGAATATTTGAACTATTATTAGATGCCAGTATAGTTTTGTTATTATCGTTTGCTTTTTCTTTCTAGATTTTTAATTTTTTTTTGTTCTGATAAATTCTTCAAATCTACACTACTTCTTGCAAGCAAACGAGCAGATTAATTGCGGTAATTTATTTCGCATTTCAAAAAAAGTAAAAAAAATAACATTCGTAATAGAAAATTTAGTTGCGATCTTACTTTGACAAATCTGAAAATTTTTAGACGATTAAAATCTCGCATTCGGAAACAACTTGAAAATATCCTGTCTGATCTGTCTGATTCTTTTCTCTGTGAATATCTCTCTGTTGGGATTCATTTCATTCAGAAGAAAATTCTCTCCAAGTGTTTGCATTCTCTGTATCGATTCTGCATTCCAAAGATTAGTTTTCTAACTTTTCTAACTGTTGAATCATTACGAATGCGTTGGATAGAATGAAGAGGCTATTGTTGCAATCATCATCGTAGCTTACCATCGCTGATGCCGATGATGATGATGATGATGATGATGATGATGATGATGGTGATGGTGATATTCTTTGGTGCCAAAATAATCAAAAAGAAGACGATTAAGATTATGCTGATGTTGATGATGACGAATGTATTAAATATCTAGAGTTTTTTTTATCCACAATTTTTTGTTTGCTTCGAAACGATTTCTTTCGGTAGCAAATCACCACAACGTATCACATCACTTCACTCTGTAGAATACAATCAAATCCATTCATTCATTCATTCATTTATTTTGCAATGTTTTTGAAAGTTTTCGTTCGTTTTCGAAAGTTCGTTTGGTGATGATCATCAACCTAGATAAAGATTTTTAAGTCTTTTCAAATATTTTGAAAGAAAATTAAAGAATCTTCAGATCGCTAATGAGAGCACGATCGCACCAAATAGATGTCATCTTCAAATCATCTCTTTCTCTCTCAATCTCTCTTCCCTCTTCCTTGTAGGTAAAGAATGGGATACAAAATTTCGATGTTTTAATTTAATGTCGATATCGATGGTGGTGGTGGTGGTGGTGTGATAATGTATGTATCATCAAATGAATGAAGATGATGATGATGATGATGATCAAGATTGTTAAGACATTGTAAAAGGATGTTTAATACCTAGAGAGATCGATGGATGGATGGATGTGGAGAGAGATACGGAAAAAGAGAGAGAAATTTATTGCTGTATTTTCAAAAAAAAAAAAAAAAATCATTTTATTTCTCTGATTCTATGTTTTCTCTATGTGTGTCCCTTGTTTGTCTGTTTGTCTGTTTGTTTGTTTAGTCTCTCTCAAATGTAAGTAATTTTTTTTTTTTTATTAACATCTTTTCCATTTCTCCTTTTGCTTTCTTTCAGCTTCGTTTGAAAATATCTGGAAACATTTTTTTTTAATTTTCTATTTCAATTTCAATTTCATCATCATTTTCATCGAAACTAAAATAAACTGTAAATTTATGGATATTTCTTTTCGATGAGAGCAGAAGAAGAAGGGGAAGAAGAAGAAGAAAACATCTAAAATTGAAAAAAGAAAGAATTAATTTTTCGGAGAGGGGGGAGAGATCGGAATAATAATAATTATCAACATAATCAGCATTTCTTAATTTATTTATTTTTTCTAAATTTTTCTATTCCTCTTGAAGCATCTTCATAGACGAATGACGAATGAACACTAATTGTGGTTGTGAATCGAGAGCAAAAACAATAACAGTTTTAATTTCGACAAAACTGTATCGATGGCGGAGGTGGTAGCGATGATCAGATCGAAGATGTCATCCGTTTAAGCACTAGTAAAACTACGCACTAAATACCTGCTCATTTGATGAAGCAAATCGTTCGATAGATCTCTCGATGGAGAGAGAGAGAGAGAGAGAGAGAGAGAGAGACCTAGAGTGGTATTGGAATTCATTCAAAGTTTTGAAAGACCGAAGAAAACAAAACAATACTATAGTTTGTGTTCGATTATTTTCAATCCTTCTTCACAATGAAAATTTCAATTTGAAATTTAAATTAATTCTAATTTCTCTCTCTCTCTCTCTTTTGCTATTATGTTCCACGAGAGAAAAAATCGAATACAGTTAGCTATGGACCTTATAGGATTGATTGCGATCGAAAAAAAAAATCAAAAAAGAACAGCTATATTCAATGCAGAAAAATCGTTTTGCTCTGTGTTTCAAAAAAAAAACGAAAGTTTAAATATTTCATTTGAACGATCGAAATACTTCGATCGAAAACATGCGGTATATAAGCATCGGCAAGACATCGAGAAAGGTTTCGATGTCATTGGAACTAAACGATAATGATTATTATCTGGGATAAACTTGGCCATCACAGCTATCGTTAAAAGATCGATTAAAGAGAGAGAGAGAAAAAAAAGAAATCCAATACTAATCGGTCGATGTTTGTTTGTCGATTAGATTGAGGATTCCATTCTTAGATTGTGGGATTCTTAAACTTCTAATCGAATGATGTGAACTTGATGTTTCGATCAACAATTTGCCATCGAAATGCGAGAGAGAGAGAGAGAGAGAGAGAGAGAGAGAAACAAACAGAAATCCAAAACTATTTTTGTAATTAGAGGAGAAATAATAAAAAGCAATCAAGAAAAAAAAAGAAAACATTCGAAGCAATTTTGAGAGATAAAACTTTCAAGTTTAAAAGTAAAACTATCTCGATCGATTTGATCTTTTCCAATTTGCTAAGATTACCGAAAAAAAAGTGAGGTTATTTAAAAAATTTCGAAAACAGTTTGAGAGAGAGGAAACCGAATCAAAGGGTTCAATACAGGTGTATTGGTGTTGGCGTTGGTTAGGAGATTTTCTCACCGATCGAATGTTGCAATGGTTAAGCGAAAATTGTCACCAAAGATTAGAGAAAGAGATAAAATCAATCGATTCGAAACGAAACGATCAATCAGTCGAAATCGATTGAGAACTTTGAAATTCGAATCAGAATGTAAATCAGTAAAATCAGCATTTATGGATTTATGTTAATGGTGGTGGTGATGATGATGATGATGATTATGATGATGATGATGATGATGGAAATTGAAATTTTATAAATAAAATTAATGAAAATAATAGTGAAATGATATTTCTTTCTTTTCGGCCATTTGAAGGGGAAAAGAAATAAATTAATCTAATGAAACATCGAAAACAGCACACTGAAACAACTGTTCTGGCTCAAAGGGATTGTCTGAATTTTAAATTTTTTTTTCTCTGTTGGATTAGAAAAGAAAAAAAATAACCACTGGTCATTTTTCAACTTCAACTTTTTCTACCTTAAAATTAAACTTTGCCGCAATGCTAACTACCAAAAAAAAAAAAAAAAAAAACATTCGATGAATGTTGGTGAAGATTTACCAAGATTTCTCGATGATTTTCTCAAAAAAAGATTAAACTATATTTAGTCTGATGAGATCGTACACAGATCATCGCAACGATTAGGCTAGGTTTGGGTGAGATGAATTCTAATGTTTCGATTGAGAAATGCAACAAAAACAAAATGCAAACCGCCAAAGATAAAGAATTAGGGTTTTGATTATTCTCTCTCTCTCTCTCTCTCTCTCTCTCCTCGAAGGTAGACTTTCAATTTTTTTTCTATGAATTGCTCAATGAAATCAAATTTTTTTTTTTAATATCAACCACTTGTTTCTTTTCAATTTGAGTGATTGGGAAAAGAAAAACGTTTGAAAAAAAATAAATAAAATTTATGACACCAACATTGCATGATTGGAATGATGATGGTGATGGCGATGGCGATGGTGGACATCGATCTTCTTGTTTCATCAAGCGTATCTCCCTCTATCCCACTCTCTCTCTCTCTCTCTCTCTCTTTCTGTCCATCTCTCCTCTTGAGATGACCGATTTGATTGAGAAACCTATTTTTAACTATTTTTCAATAATATCGAATATAATGAAAATAATGGTAATGATGATGATGATGATGGTGGTCTTGTTTGTTTTGATGTTAATGAACGAGAGTAGAACGAAGATGTTTTCTAAAATGAAACTCAATCTTCGAATCGAAATTTGTATTAAAATTAAAAACTTCCATCTAAATCCATAGGATTTTGTTTCGGATCACACAGAGACATCCTCTAAATAATATCCTCCCTAAGTAATATCGATCCAAAACGAAAGGTTTCAAAGATTGAATCCCATTTGATTTCGATCGAGTAATGAAATTATCATTATTTTCTTCTTCGATCTCAATAAACGTTTCTGAATTCTGGCTACTTTGTTTCCGACAAAAAAAAAATTCAACTCAATTTCCCTAAGCAATCCATAAGTATCCGTTTCTTAATCTTAATCAAAAGACTGTTTAGCTGTAGCGAGATACTCGAGATAGATTGTTTAGCAGCAGCGAATAAAATCAATGCGGAATGATCGAATTCAGTAGTAGAAAAGGATTTAGATGAAAATAATCTTGCAGCTAATCTAATCAGAATCTGAAGTGATTTATTTGAACGGACGTCGAAACTTTTCGATTGCTATCTGGCGAGAGAAATTCCGCCAAAGACAATCTAATTTAAAAGATCTTAATCCAATTGATTAGATACAAACATCAAAACAGTAATGATTCGATGACACTATGACAAGATGATGGCTTCGGTACGATCTCGAAACTCGAAGGAACTTGGCGATTGTAATCACAACCGAACTGATTTAAAATCGGATCGGTTTTTTTTGAGGGGATCTTTTGCATACGGATATGCAAAAATACACTTACACACACACACACACTTAGTCATTGATGATATAATATCACTTACAATTTCAATCTTAATCTTAGCGATGAGAAAATAAAGCTATGGTTTCGTTTGGATCAATCCCAAGCATCTTGGAACATCTTGGAAAATAGATCATTCATTAATTCGTTTCAATTTTTTTTCCCACTCTTTCTCGACCATTCACTTCACCAAGATAAAAATGATTGATTGACGAAGTGTTAGAACAAAAAAAAAAAAAAGAGGAAAACATTGATGATTTTTGTTCGTATGGAGAGTGAAAGAAAATTTGAAATCCAAAAATTATCAAATCTTTTCACCATTGATCGATCATCATCATCATCATCATCGTCAACATCAACAACAACAACATTATCGCTGTTGGTTCATTATGATGCTAATGATTTCGATGTCAATGATTAAAATGGTGGTGATGGTGATGGTGATGGTGGCTTAGTGGTGATGATATGTTTTGTGGATCCATTACGCGGATCCTAATGGATCATCATCGATCGATTTTGTTGTTGTCATTACCGTTTTCGTTGAATCTCAATGAGAAACCAAACGAATTCAATTTTGATTTTCTTTTGTTTTCTCGTTTCCTCTTCTCATTCTCGTTCAGATGGAACAACATTGAAAGCGAACTAATCAAATCAAATTCTCATTGACAATAATCGTATTCACTCGACAATATCTTTGATTTAATTTGAAAATTTATTTGCAAAAAAAAAATTGATTTTGAAACATTAAAAAAAAACAAAGTATAGAAATTTTGTATGTTTTTTTCTCCTCTCTTTCTCTAAAAGATTTTGGTCTCGATTGATTATTACAAAATCTTCTCTCCATTCTGCGCTGCTCTTTTCCTTTTTTTTCGCGGTAATCGAAATCATTGAATAGTTTTCGATCGGAAATCTTCAAACAAAACAAAAGAAGAGAGAAGCCGACAAACTGTCTACGATCATTGGAATGAGAGATGTAAAGAGAAATTGCATTAATCAATCAAAAACAGAAAGAAAAAAAAAAATAAAAAAGATTAGCAGATTATTGATTGATTTCTATTTGTATTACAAAATCTCTCTCTCTCTCTCTCTCTCTCTCTCTCTCTCTCTCTCTCTCTCTCTCTCTCTCTCTCTCTCTCTCTCTCTCTCTGATGTAAGTCTTAGTTGTCAACGACTTTTTTTTTTTTTTTTTGCTCTCTAATCTATCTTATTTATCATCGAAAGAAATAGAAATTATGAGAATCAATTAATCAATCTATCTTTCGATTTAGAAAGAAAAGAGATTTTTTATTCGATTCGATAGCCTTCATTGATCTATTAGTGATTTGCAATGAAATTTGTTTCAATTACATCTTGATTGATTTTGAATGTTCAATGCGATGGTATTGTACCGGATTGAATTGTTGTTGTGAACAATCATTCACCTTGTCTCCTTTCACTCGATTCGTTGCTCGATTTCTGTGATTTTCTGTTTTCGTTTTTCGAATTTCTAACCTTTGAATTTTTACTCCCAGTTACTCTGATGCATCAAGAAAAAATTGCTTGACTTTAAAAGGAAAGAATTATTCTTTTTTTTTTTTTGATGAATCTCTATTTTTTTTATCTTCAAGATTCGGATTCGATTTGAAGAAAAAAATTTTTGAATATTAAGTGCTACTTGAATACAAAGGTAGAGAGAGAGAGAGAGAGAGAACAGAGAATGAAAAAACAAAATCAAATTAATTAATCAATACACACACCCACACGAACAATCACACACACACACACACACTCCCACACCTATTTAATCAAGAAAAACTTAATTATTTAAATGTCGGTTTTTCTTTCTACACTCTGTACTGTGATGATTATCAAATCATCAACAATTGAAGGAGTTGTGTGAGAAGAAAAAAAAAATTTCAATGTCATCATCACCATAATTGTTTCGATTTCTATAGCAAATCATTCTTCTTAAGAAAAGATAATAAATTGAATAAGGAGGCAACTTTAATTATCCAACTATTATCGGCTATGTGTTTTGATTGTTTTATTTTCGAAAACATAGCTATCAATGGTGATTAGATCTTCAATTCTAAATCGATCGTTGAATGGCATCCATTGCGGATCTTGGTCACCAAGGTGACAAGCTTCGACCGACAATATCGTTTCGGATTCTTTTGACTATAATTGAAATGTTGGATGTAAATTTTAATTCAATTCTAGTCTAAATAAATTTATTGATTTCTATTCTGGTTTCAATACAATCCATCGAATTCGAGACCTCTTTTCTCTTTGAGAAAAATCGATTGTTTTTTCCCTGATTTAATCTCGAAACGATATTGCAGTAATTTTTTTTTTATTACCCATTCGTTCATCTATCAATCAAACAACGATACAAACAAACACAGAAGGGTTCTCGATTGTTTCCCTCTTTTACCTGAAGGGTTTTACGCGTATGCAAAAACAATCGATCAAACTTAAAAATTGCGCTTGAATTCGATAGTATTCGAAAGCAAAAGAGAAAGGCAGAGATCGAAAACAAAAAAAAAATGGCCATTTTTCATTCTTACGTTTATTTTTATTTCAATTTCATTTAATAATTTCTTCTCTAAAGTCTTCTGATATCAATCTTTAGATATCTTCGACATCAATCACTAACCATCGAAGACCAATATTAGACATTTATCATTGGAGAAAAAAAAGTCATTGTAAAGGTTGCACCCAAATCGAATCGAATCATCGTAAAAAAAAACCAAATGAGCTGTTTGTTTTTTCCGAAAAAAAACAAAGAGGGAGAAAATTTCAGGTATTAATCAATTGTAATTAATTCTCCATTTTCGATTGCTTCGATGTTTGTCACTTGAATTATATCGAGTTCTCAATTCGAAGATGTTTCTCGATGGATAGAAAAAAATTTCTCAAAGTTTAAAAAAAAAAATTAAAAATTCGAAACAAAATTAAAGCTAACCATTTGTTTTCACAGCCACAAAACACCAAAAAAAAAATCATTGAAAAGAATCTAGGTTACTAGGTAATCGATGAAAATTTTGGAAAAGATACAATTTTTTTTCTCCTTCTCTTCCTCTTTATTTCAATGCAACGAAAAAGACTCTCTCAATCGAGAAATATGATAGATTTCCGATTACTTTTGTTAAGCTAGAAGCTAGCTGACGACGATGACGACGAAGAAGAAGATGATGGTTATGGTGATGGTGATGGTGATGAGCTTTTTTTTGAATCCGAAGAATCACACATTGATCGATGATGGTGAAAATGGATTAAGTATGAAAATTAAAGGTAAATACACCATCGTCAACAGGTGATTAATGATGTAATCTGATGTGTTTTTAGGTTTACAATCATCTCTCTCTCTCTCTCTCTCTCTCTCTCTAGCTATCCCTAGCTATCCATCTCTAGCTCTCCCTTAGGTCCGTGAAGAGCCTTTTGTCGAATGTTTCATCATTCAATTTCGTTTCTGGACTCTGCATTTCGATGAATTTGATGATGTTTCGATGAGTAAGTTTTCTGAATCGAAATCGAAAAAATTGTAAAGAAAAAAATATGTATTTCTATTTCCCTCTTTTTCCTTGTTTTTTCGCATTTAAGTATCGAAAAAAAATTTTCATTCATCATCCATCTTCGAGGTTGATCATTCGCTTACCTCTCGCTGCGGAAAAAAAATTCATCCGTTTTTTTTTAAATCTCTCTGTTGAAGCGAGAAATTTTCATTTTTCGCTTCCGGCAAAAGATTCTTTCCGTTTTGGTCTCTTCCACATCATTAGCGATCATCGCGATGAAGAGAAGAGAGAAATGAAAAAATTTTCAATCAAACCGAGAAAATAAATTAATAAATAAATCAATAAAACGAGAGTTTGAAACGCTAATTCGAAACAATCTAATTTGAAACGATTTGATTAATTAATAATGGTATCGTAATGAAGTTGAAGAATAATATTAATTATTTGGTTAGCTTGTTGAAGATGATTGAGTTTGTCGATCGAAAAGGATTAAGGAGTAGTGAATCAACGATAAAGTGAAGCTAAAAATCTCTCAAATGTAAAAAACGGAAAGAGCCGAATTGTTTTGGCTACTGAGTTTTGGCTTCCGAAATTAATTTGTGTTTCGCAGTTTACCAATTTACGCAATTAATTAACTGCAGTTTCGAAATACTAAATCTCCGGAACCAAAACAAAACCACAACGAAATTAATTTCTTCTTTTCTTAAAATCTCTAATCCTTTCCGAGTTTCAAAATATCGAATTTCATCCTTCCGAATGGAATCCTCTCTGAATTGAATTGTAACTAACTAAATCGCAATAATTTTAGAATGAAATTTTTTTAAATGAAATTTAAACTAACCAGGGAAGACTGAATGAAAACAAATCTTTCCAATTCTAATTTATATGCGTTTCCTCTTTAAACAAAAAAAACCCAGCATCGAATAATGATTGATGAAGATCAATATCTAATAAGAATAGGATCGATTTGGAAAATTTTAAAAGATTCGTTACAATTTTTTATTGAGATTTAAAACATTGAGATGAGAATTGGAAATCGAAACAAAAACAATAAACAATCTATCAAAATCAATCAATTCAAAAAAAAAAAAAAATTGCGGTTTTTATCGAAATTTTCATTGAAAAGAGATACCAAAAATGAACTTGGATCGAAGAACAAAGAACTTTGCAATGTAACAGTGCATAATCCAACAAAATCAGTCTATCAAAACTTGTTTCCTCTAAATTTGTGTTTGATAGAGACAAATAGAAAAAAAAATCAGTATCAAAATTTGTTTTTTTTTTCGATTCTGGTAGTGTTTGATGTCGAAAGCTTTCGATGTCATCAAAATTAATCTACTTTTTTTCGAGATGCTAAGGAGCGAGAGAGAGAGAGAGAGAGAGACAGAAAGAGATCATAAAAAAACAAAATTTCAATAACAACCATCGATGATTAGATTAGATTTTGATGTATTTGTTAGCGATCTGATCATTGCAAATCTATTATATTCAAATCAAAGATGTGTTTGCTTGTTGTTTATGATTAACGAAATTTTGATTTCAATATTTAATCAGTGAGAATAGTGAATCCACAGATCGAGGCGTTATATAAATCGAATCGAAGTCTGGTCGAATTTTGTTTGTTTAGTTTCATTGCAATTTTTTTCTCCCTACAGCACACACCAAAAGACGCTAAAAAAAAATGGCTAAACCAACATTCTACTATATGCCAGAGAGCCCACCATGTCGTACGGTTATGGCTGTGGCCCGAATGATTGGTCTCGATATGGAGATGAAAAAATTGAATCTTCGTAACAAAGAACATCTCACACCAGAATTCTTGAAAATTAACCCAATGCATAAGGTACCGACCTTGGTGGAACCAGATGGATTCGCTTTGGGAGAATCGAGAGCCATCTCTACTTATATCATTCAAAAATACAAGCCTAGTTCGCCTCTATATCCAGTCGATGATCTTCGTAGAAGAGCTCATATTGATGGATGGCTTCAATATGATTGTTCCACTCTTGGACCAGCTTTACGAGCTGTCATAGTGAGTAGTTTGATTTTGAATGATTCAATCAAAACTCACTGAATAAAAATTTCCTTTGCATATCTAGATGGATCGAATGTATGGAGGTGGTTTGAACGAGAATCGTCTCAATCAAACCAAAGAGACCTTGAAAACATTGAATGAAGTTCTAAAAGCATTGGAAGGACGATATCTTCTTGATGATCAAATAACGGTGGCAGATATTTCGATGTATTTCAGTTGCAATATGATTGAAGTTTTACCGGATCTAGAAATGTCCGATTATGAACATCTTTGTAAATGGTATAAGAATATGACCGAAGCGATGAATGCTGTCGATCACGATGGATTATTCGCGGAAGCGATTCAAAGTGCTAAAAAATATATTGCAGAGAAATTGTGATTGTAGTCTTACCTTGAAAATATTCAGATTCTTTAAAAATAGAAGATTATTATTAGATATTTAAAAATTGATACTTTTTTCCCGGCTAATTTCGAAAAATAAAGATTCAAACCAAAAACTTTCTTTTTGCTGCACCTAGATGACGCTCAACGGATGAATAATAGGATGAAGAAATTCGAAAAAAAAAATTTCGATAATTTTATATAGCAATCGGCTATCAAAATTAGATGCTCGAAGTGTTGAATAAACTGACAGCTGATAAAAACGGGCTCAATTATTGAGAAAACAAATCTTGATCGACCTTGATCAATTAAATGTGGAAGCTAAGAATGTAAAAAAAATGATGATAAAATCACTGCTCGATAGAATGAGAAATGAAACGTTAAAAAAACAAGTTTTCTAAAAGCTATAACCATAGTACTTTAAGAAATTGTTGAATTCATCTGAATTATGATCTTAAACAGTTGGATCGATTGATTGGAGTAAAGAAAAAAAAAGCGAAGAAAGAAAAGAGGAAGCGCGATAGGATGGCATCCATTAATTATCTCTGCGTGCCTGTTGCTACCTGTTTGCAGCATTTCTGTTTCGATGTCGGAAGATTCTATCAAATTCGATGTGCTGCTTCATTAGCCAAGATGAATGTTAATAATTGTTTCGATGTAATTATTGTTGGCGGCGGAATTGTTGGTTCCGCTACCGCCAGACAATTGTTGATCAAGTTGGTTATTTTTGATTGATTTCAGTAGGCAGAGCAATGATGATTTTGATTTTGTTTGTCACCAAAGTCGTCCTCAATTACGGATGGCTATTCTTGAAAAAGAATCACAACTAGGACAGCATCAAACTGGACACAATTCTGGTGTGATTCATGCAGGCATCTATTATAAACCAGGATCGTTGAAAGCGAAACTCTGTGTCGAAGGCTCAGAAGCGACGTATCGTTTTTGTGAGGAGAAAAAAATTCCATACAAGCGTGTAGGAAAATTGATTGTTGCTTGTGATCGTGATGAAGTGGAACGTCTTCGTGAACTTTATGATAGATCGATCGAAAACAAAGTGCCCGGCGTACAATTATTAGAAAGTCCAGAAGCTATTGCTGCGATCGAGCCGAAATGTAGAGGTCTTGCAGCGATTTGGAGTCCGAACACAGGCATTGTCGATTGGGGCCTAGTGAATCGAACATACGGAAAAGATTTCGAGGAGCGTGGAGGAAAAATACTTGAAAGATTCGAAGTTGTCAAGTTTGATTTGATTAATGATAACAAAGAGCGATTTCCGATTTCGATAACCTCTAAGGATGGACAAATTGTTCATGCCAAGTATGTGATAACAGCTGCAGGATTGTATGCGGATAAAATTGCCGCATTGACCAACGGAAAAAAAACACCGAAAATAGGTAAACTAAAATGATGGAATGCTTGTTCGATCTTTAATTAAGTAATGTTTTGTGTCAAGTTCCTTTTCGAGGTGAATATCTAGTTCTCAAGCCTGAATCCTCAGATATCGTCAAAACGAATATCTATCCTGTACCTGATCCAAGATTTCCGTTTCTCGGAGTTCATTTCACTCCACGAATGGACGGAAGTGTTTGGATAGGTCCGAATGCAGTCCTTGCATTCAAAAGAGAAGGATATCGTTTCAGAGATTTTAATTTCCGAGAATTTTGCGACACAATAACTTTTATCGGTTTCCTTCGATTGTGTTAGTATTTCCAGCAAAACGAGTAATCTTTATGTCTAATTCATATTTAATTCTTCATAGCATTCAGGTATTTATCAGCCGGTATGGACGAATTATATCGTAGCTTCTGCGTGAAAGCTCAATTGAAAAAATTGCAACGCTTTGTGCCTTCAATTACCATCGAAGATATTGATCTTAAAAATCAGGTCTCTGGTGTCCGCGCTCAAGCATTGAATTCTGATGGTAATCTAGTCGATGATTTTGTCTTCGAAACTGATCAACAAACTCACCGAGTTCTGCACGTTCGTAACGCTCCATCACCGGCCGCTACGTCTTCGCTTGCGATCGCTAGAATGATATCGGAGAAGGCACAAGAAGAATTTGGATTGTGACGGAATACATTTTATTGTCGCTTATTAAAATGGAAATAGATAAGCTTAGAGATAGATACAGAAGTTCAAGTAGATGAAAATATTTGATTATCATTCAATTATCTAGTATTCTAGTGAGATTTCGAAATAATAAATGATGATGATTGATAAGGAAATATATTCGTTTCCGGTTTCAATATTAAATCAAATCAGCAATGTTCATGGGCATCTCGTCGATTTGAGTTGAATAATATTGTTCCATATCTCGAAGTATACGAATATCATCCGTTTTGACAAAATTAATAGCCACACCTTTTCTCCCGAATCGACCACTCCGACCAATTCTAATAGTAGAAATTTTTTAATAAAATGTGAAATTTTTGGTTAAATGATTCGAACCTATGAATGTAAAGTTCTCGATTATTGGGTAGATCATAGTTGATGACCAATGAAACTTGCTGAACATCAATTCCACGAGCCCAAACATCGGTAGTAATCAGAACTCGACTAAGAATTTATATATTTTTAATTTGAAAATGCTCAATCAATCAATCAAAATCTTATACCTTTTGCCTTGTCGAAATTCTTTCATAATTTGATCACGCTCTTTTTGTGGCATATCTCCATGCATAGATGAGACGGTGAAATTTACTTCTTTCATTTTTTCCGTCAACCAATCAACTTTACGCTTGGTGTTGCAAAAAATGACTGCCTGCGTTATCGTCAGAGTATCATAAAGATCGCAAAGAGTATCGAATTTCCATTCTTCATGTTCGACTGAGACGAAAAATTGTTTAATTCCTTCTAATGTGAGCTCATCACGTTTCACCAAGATTCGAATTGGATCCGTCATGAATTTCGATGTGATTTCTAAGATTTCATGTGGCAATGTGGCAGATAATAGGACTACTTGAGTGAATGGGGGTAGATAGCGATAAACATCGTAGATTTGTTCTTTGAAGCCTTTGTTCAACATCTCATCAGCTTCATCGAGGACCAAAAGTTTTATCGATCTTGTACGCAAATTTCTTCTTTTGATCATATCAAACACTCTGCCAGGCGTGCCAGCAACAACATGCTGGCCATAATCCAATTTACGTATATCTTCACCAAGAGCTCGACCACCAATACAAGCATGACATTGTACGTTCATGAATTCTCCAAGAGCTAAAATTACTTTTTGTATCTGGAGTGCTAATTCACGTGTTGGAGCCAAAATCAACGCTTGAGTTTCCCGAGTTTGTATATCAATCGATTGAAGTACACCAATACTAAAAGTTGCGGTTTTACCAGTTCCAGATTGTGCTTGAGCGATTACATCTCTTCCTCGGATTATCGGTCTTATGGCTCGTTGCTGTATTGCTGATGGCTTGTCAAATCCTGAGAGAAATCAATTAAATTCCGAAAGAAACAATGAAAAAAATACCTCACCATAAGAGTAGATGCCTCGAAGTAGATCTTCGTTAAGATACATTGCATCGAAATCCGGTATGACAAGGACATCTTCACTGGTTTCAAATTCAACATTCGAAAGATCTGACGGTATAGAAGGATTAGCTTTCTTAGCGGTAGACATTTTGACTTGGATTTGAATACTGAGAGATGATGGAATTTTTGGCCTCGAAAATTTAAGCACCTAAAAAACTCGCTTGCCGAAATCGAATCCAAACAAAACAATCCAATGTGTGAGCGTTGGTCAAAAATGAAATATACCGACCAAATATGTTGTGACGCTTTCGAGAGTTGAAAAACAGTCCCAAATTCCTCATGGTATGATCCTTAGATAGCTTAGGGGCTTTAAAGAGGCGTAAACTAAATTTTATAGAGTTTATTTTCAATCTATTCCAAACATCAATCGAAGCAATTGAATAACAGATAATCTCAAGAGAGGGTCAGGATTGTGTGAGAATCTAAAGTTTAGATTCTAAACGTTAAGATAAGTGAGAGGTATCGAACCGAAACATTGAATTGAGAGAGTTAGAAGGACACAAACAACATCTTCATTGTGCATCGTAATCATCAAACAAAATCATCATCACCATCACTACCATCATTGAAGATAAATTATGGATTAGTTAGTTGTTGTTACCACCACTAAAATCCATAAATTCACATCTCTCTTCTCTACTCTTTTTTTTATTGCCATCCTCGAGCAATCGCGCGATATAAAATCGCTTTGGATCATTCAATGAGTCTCATTTCTCCCTCATTGATGATTCTCTAAGAGTGTGACTTCAAATCAATTCGATTGCTGAACAGTGATGGGTTCTATTCGACCGATAATCTATTGGATGGCGGAAAGTCCACCATGTCGAACTCTTTATGCGGTTACCAAATTGCTTGGCATCGATTGCGAATGGAAAGTTCTTGATCTGTCGCAAAAAGAACACATGAAGCCGGATTTCCTAACTGTGGGTTTGCAATCATTAGAGAATTTTTTCTGAAACTAGTTTCTGATTCTCTAGATTAATCCATTTCATTGTGTCCCGACGATGGTGGAAAGCGATGGATTCAAACTTTGGGAGTCCAGAGTGATTTGCAAGTATTTGATTGAAAGTCGAAATATAGAAACGGCATTGTATCCGAAAGACTTGAAAAAACGAGCGATCATTGATCGCTGTCTTCATTTCGATCTTGGAACACTGTATCGTGCGTTAGCCGATGTTGTGGTAAGCTTTAGTTCTGACTAAATCAACTCGAATTCTCATCCAAATCCAATCGTTCTGAGTTCAACAGTACGATGCTTTCTATGTTGGCAAACCGAATCTAGCGAAATTACCTCGTCTTGAAGAAGTTCTACAGATGATGGAAGATAATTTTGCTAAGACTAATTCTAATTATCTAGCTCAAAGCGATGAGCCTACTCTGGCAGATATCTCAACTTATTTCTCTTTGTCGATTCTTGAGATCGTGAGCGAGTTTGATTTGGCAAAATACTTTAAATTATTTTCTTGGAAACAACGAATGAATGAATTCATCAAATCGATCGATGATGGAACATTCGCGACCGGACAAGCTAACATCATTGCATTCGCTAAGAAGATGATGGATCAACACAAAGCTTGATTGATAGTTGAAGCTAAATATCGACAATCAATCAATCAATCATGAAGTTTTGTTTAATTTTAAAAAATCATAAATTCAAGTTGTATCCTGCTGTTTGTAAAATCCTAAAAACGTAACAAATAAATGAACCGATTAATGTGGAATCACATTAACATTACTAAAAGAGAAATATTTCGTTGTTTTGACTGAAATTTTCACCAACTGCAATTGTTTAAATTATCTAGCTTTTTTATTTTTCTCTCTACATTCTATTACTTTTCGAATCGATTTGTACTCTCAGTGCAGTGCAGGTTTCTCACACTCTCAATCAAAACTATGTCAATAGAGAAAATTATTTTGAGGTAGAAAAAAAAAGCCGATAGATAAGAGTTGTTTAGATTTTGCAACGGTAATGAAATCGTAACGAATAGAATTAGTCACTAACTAGAAAAGAGTTGAATATTTTGGAAAATGAAGCGCTACAAATGAACCGATTAGATCGGATAGTTTAGAATTTTCGTTTTTCGGTCGAATAAAACTTTTTAACTGGGAACAAATAGATCTTGATAGGCATAAAAATTATTCAATCGAATCATAAAGAGAGAGATAGAGAGATAGATAGAAAAAGAATTTAAATTTCTACCCGAAATTTTCTAATTCAATGAAGATAGATTAACGAATGGTACAGCATTGAAGACAGACTGTTGGTTGCAATCGAAGTTCTTAGTGGAGCGAAACAAAGTGAATTTGGAAGAAGGTACCATTATCATCACGACCACCACCACCATTACCTCATCTCATCATCATCATCATCATCCTCGTCATCGACATATTTATCTATAGTCTTATAAACTATAGTTACGGCTGCAAAAGCTATTAATAGAGACAATGAAGCTGCTTTTCTCTTTTTTTTTTTTTTGAATCGGACTCGAATGAATATAAAAGGGTTTCTCGTTTAGCATGATTCATTTCATTTTGTTCTCGGTGTTTGAATACAGTCTTAACCTTGCTCAAAACTAATTAATCTTTAGCGTTTGCGATGGCTTCAGAGAAACCAACAATCTATTGGATGCCAGAAAGTGCACCATGTCGTAGTGTATATTTGGTGGCCAAGATTCTCGGCATCGATTGTGAATGGAAAGTTTTCAATCTATTCAAAAAAGAACAGATGAATCCGGAATTTCTAGCTGTATGATAAATGATGAAATGAAATAAATCTTATAGATTAATTTCGATTACTTTTTTTTCCAAAAGATTAATCCATTGCATTGTGTCCCGACGCTGGTGGAAAGCGATGGATTCACTCTCTGGGAATCCAGAGTGATTTGTAGCTATCTGATCGAGAGCCGTGATCCCGATTCGGCTTTGTATCCGAAAGATCTAAAGAAACGAGCGATCATCGATCGTTGTCTTCATTTCGATCTGGGAACATTGTATCGTGCATTGGCCGATGTTGTGGTAATATTTTGCTCTTAATCAAACAAGTCCTGAAGCCAGAGGGAATTTTTTGAATTTTTTTTTTTTTTTTTGATTGAAAAATAGTACGATATTTTATTCTTCGGCAAACCTAATCTGACAAAATTACCTCGTCTTGAAGAGGTTCTACAATTGATGGAAGATGGTTTCGCTAAAATCGATTCCGATTATCTGGCTGGCGGTGATGGACCAACATTAGCCGATATCGTATCGTATTTCACCTTACAAATGCTCGATATTTTGCAAGAGCTTGATCTTACGAAATATTCAAAACTGTACGCTTGGAGAGAGCGAATGGAAGAATTCGTTAAATCGAACGATGATGGTTCGCTTGCTAAAGGGCTTCAGAATTTCGTTGGATTCGCTCAACAAATGCAACAACAACATAGCTCTTAATTGTTCTCTAGATTCGATCAAATGAATCATTCCGATCATCAATCAAATCAATCCGAAACAAAATTGAAAATAACATTCTTTAATCTAACTCAATTCAAATCGAACAATTTAAAGAATAACGGATTTCCGAAACGGAAAAAGTAAATTAATCTAAAATTAATTATGCAATACCATTCCGAAGGACAAGAGAGATGATAATAAACGATCAATAAAAAAAAATTCAATTATTTCGTTTAAATCATCATTATTTTTAATCAAACGCGATTAGATATTCATTCGAATGGAAACTTTGTCTGTTTGATTGTTTGTTGATTGAGAGAGATTCATACAAACATAGACATCTTTTGATTTGGCTGATTGAAATCAAATTGAAACCAATTCAAACAATCTGACTCTTTTCGTTAGTAGATTCTCTTAATGATTATTGTCTAAATTATCTATTCGTTTTTTTTTTCTATCCTCAATAGACCGATTCGTATTCGATTCGATTAGAATTTGATTGATGCTAATCTTAGAGCCAAAATTAGCTCTCCAATAGCTTGATGATAGCATAGATCTTTATGTTCTAGATTAAACAGAATGGGTCCTAGAGATTGAATGATTTGGAGAGAAAATCTCATACTAAGCTTAGGCTTTGGTTCCTCTCGTTCTTTTAGAACCAGAACAAAATTATATTCGAAAAAAAAATCGAGAATGAAATATATTCTGAGTGAGGGAGAAAGAGAAGACAAAAAAGTGGTTATCCTTGAGCTATCGTATCACCATTCACACAGCATCACAAACAATCATAGCACTACATTATTTCTTAGGTTTGTTTGTTTCATCGTATTTTTTTTTTGTTTTTTTTTTCATATCTGTCTATTACCAAGACAATCGAAATTGATGATGATGTTGAAGAAGTGAAGTGATGATCGAACGAATCAGAAAGAAAATTTCGTCAATCATTCGACCGATGGAAAGAGATGAGAAATTCTCTTCTGATTCATTAATTTTTTTTTTATTTTTTGCTATTCGATTCATTACGGCAACAAAAATAACAAAAAAAAAGTATCTTCGATTCCGAATGTTTTTTTCTCTTGTCTTATTTTAGCTCAATTTACTTTTCAATGTCAATTTTCGAACTCTATTGTCTTTGTCACTGTTCTGTTTGCTTTTTAGCTCTGTTTGATTTGAAACTAACTACCTTTGTATTGATGGCGAGATTTTAGATATTCTCTTGTTTCGATATGCTTTGCTCCCAAAATGCTTTTAAAATACCGGGAATTCTAGAGCCCTGTCCTAAAAACTAATTCCAAAACAGAAATATTAGAAATATAGAAGGGAAACATAGAAACTGTTTCAAAAGATTTTGATCTCAATGAGAAAAGTAGCATAAAAATTTCTCAATTGGAACGAGTCAAATATATAGAATTCAAAAATTTCCAAAGAGAATTAGGGCTATGATTTGTAGAAAAAGAGTCGATGCAATCGTTGAACATTGAGTGTTAGAAGTAGAAGCGAATATCGCAAAGCAAATCTTGTGTTTCCGTTTTCGGCACTTATCTCCCCTGATATCAACTGAATGAAGGAAATTGGAATGCATCAGGCAAAAAATCATTTTTGAGTGTGGGTTTCGATTTCTTCGAAGCAAAGATTCAATGCCATTTATCCAGACAGCTAATCTATATCGTCTCTCTACTCTTTCGATGGCAAATGTTGAGAGTAGGTGTCTATGAACGAAATTCTTACGATTCTTTTGAATCCCAGAATCTTTCAATGATTCTAGTGGCATTAAAATTTACTCGAATATCTTTGAATCAAATCATTTTTTTTGATAGCGGTGTCTCTCTCTCTCTCTCTCTCTCTCTCTCTTTCGATGTTTGTGTAGGAGTTATTTATTCCTTTCATATCTTTCCATTTATCCGATTCCATTTCGTTCGTATCGAATGGTTATTGAATATTTGTCCGAGAGAAAATTTGAACAAATTAATCGCCACAAAAAAAAGACAATCTAGTTTTGCTTCCAATCTCTCCAAAGGAAACAGAGATAGCTTCCAGATTGGGTGTCGAGAAATTTCTACTACAAATTCCACTGATTCGTTCTGCTTCTATTCTACATTTCGTTGCAGTTTGAGATTTTGGAAAAAAATTCTCTAGGAATTCCCTCTGAAATATCTAGTGCTAATCAAGATCTTTCGTTCGTTCTTCTTCTTCTATGGTCCATTCAAAGTCTTGATGGAAAAAATTTAATTTAAATTCTTTGAAATCTTCGAAACAGAATTCGATCCGATTCCGTTCATCGACTTGCCAAGAGATTCTGGAATGGCTTGATCTGAATCTGATCTAAATTAATGTGCTGTTCAAATCGAAATCTCAAAATATAATTTTCAAAATATTATTTGCAATTTTTTTTCTGTTCGATAAGTGCCCATTTTAATTGAAACATCAAAATCCCATCAAGATGCCTGCTCTTGAGGATCCAGCTGCTGTTGCAGCACCAGCCAAACCCAAAACAGAGCTCGAAGCGATTCAAATGCAAGCAAATCAAGTCACCGATGAGGTTTGGAGATTTTTTTCTTCGACCAAAAATCTTATAATTATCAATTCTGAAACTTTTTCTAGTCACTCGAATCAACCAGACGTATGTTACAGATGTGCGAAGAGGTGAGTCTCATTCTCTCTCTCTCTCTCTCTCTCATCCGCTCTTGATAAAAGCTATATGATTAGAATCGGTAACATTAATCAATCTAATCAATAATTAATCTATAATTAAATTAGAGCAAAGAAGCAGGAATACGAACACTGGTAGCCTTAGATGAGCAAGGTGAACAACTAGATCATATCGAAGAGGATATGGACAAGATCAACACCGATATGAGAGAAGCGGAAAAGAATCTAACTGGAATGGAGAAGTGCTGTGGAATCTGTATCTGTCCTTGCAATAAGTAATTAGATTCGTTTCGATCAAATTACTAAGGATGAAACTCAATCTCAATCTTGATTCACAGATCGAAAGAATTCAAAGAGGATGCTAGCACATGGAAAGCATCGGAAGATGGGAAGATTGTTAGCGGTCAACCGACAAGGGTTGTAGATGAAAGAAATGGTGCCGGACCGATGGCCACGTCATACATTGCCAGAATCACCAAAGATGCTCATGAAGATGAGATGGAAGATAATATGGGACAAGTTTCCACAATGATCGGTAATCTAAGAAATATGGCCATCGATATGGGCAGTGAAATATCCTCTCAGAATGCCCAACTAGATCGAATCAATCAAAAGGTTTGTTTCGTTTGATTCAATCGAACAATTAAAATTGAACTGATTTGAATGAATTGTTTCGATATATCTAGGCTGAATCGAACAAAATGCGAATTCAAGGCGCCAACGAGAGAGCACAGAAGCTACTCAAATGAACGATGTTCAATTGTACGAGATTGCAAATATCAATTTCAAATTGGTTGTGTGAAATGCAAAAAAAAAAGTTCAAACATCATCATAGTTGTTTCTTGTAAAAAAACAAATTGTCTTTCATAGAAAAAAAAACCACTCAAATGACAAAAAAAGGAACTTCGAAAAAAAAAACTTTGCCGATCCTATGGAGTAGATTTTCAATCGCTGATTTCAAATCATCAAAATTCGAATCGTTGATTCAAAAGTCTCCAAGAATGACATCGAACATCGTTTCGATTGTTTCGAAATCATTTAGAATTCGCGGAATTGTTTTTTTCTATTTCGATCTGCTTTCGATTTCCGATCAAATCGGCTATCATAAGCAACCTGTAATTATCGTCTGTGAAACATCATCGTTTTCTCTCGATTTCAATTGTTGATTGCCATTACGAGCGGAAGTGTCTAATAAGTCATTTTGTGTGTGTGTGAAAACAATGTGAATTCTCTGTTTTCAATTTGAAATTTCTCTGTGTTTAGTCTTTGCCTGTCCGTCAAAATTTGTGGCCCTCGAAAACGCTATCTATTCAAAGATCGAAAGTCTGACGTGCGAAAATTATTCAATTCTACGATTCGACGACTTATTTATTAAAAATTTTGTCGATTAGTCAACTCAATTCTCTTATTTGATTTCATTCCAACGATTTCAGCGATGATACTCTCTTCGATCGAGTGTTTCTCCTTACCAAAACAATAAAAATAGATAATTCGAATTCTTCGAATTCCAAATGATAATGATAATTATAATAATAATAAATCTGATAATAATCATAAAGATAATACTAGTAAATAGTATTGCAACAACGTGATATAGTATTCAAAGTGTGTCTTACCTCATACCTAATCACCTGGATTTCAGCGAAATACAGATAGAGAAAGGCTGAGAGATCAGTGAGAGATAGAGAATTGATTATAATCGAATTGTCTGTTTATTTTCTAATCGGAAATAGAATTAGAGAATATCTCGAAGATAAGGAAAAGAAAAAAAAAATTAGTTTGAATTAATCCTAGATTAATTAAATTAATTACTTTAATAATTTGTGTGTGTGTGTGTGTGTACGTTTGTTTGTTTGCGTGTGTCTTTATGTTTGTTCCTTCCTAATTTCCAATGATTGGACCAAAATTGATTTTGTTTCTTCCTCAAATTTGTTTCCCATTATTCTTCCTGTTACTGTGAATCTTCTCTTTCGCAAACATAATCATTGAGATCTTTCGTTACGTTGATATCGATCACATTAATCATCTTCCTGATCATCATCATCATCATCCTGATCATCAAAATCATATCGAATTTATCATCTTAGAAAGAGAGAATTTCGTTCGTCAATTTTTCGAAATCAAATTTCAAGAATCAAACAAAAATGGATCGCTAGAATTATGGAAACACTAGTTTCGATTGATCCAAGTTTCAAGATTCAACAACGATAATCTTTCGATAATCGATAGAAAATTGAACAAAATTCTACTTCTCAACTGTTCGAATCTATCAATCGCTTTTGGTTTTTTATTTGTTCAAAAAAAAAAAAAAAAAAATTCTCAAATCTCTTACTCTTACACTTTTTGTCTCTCGATCTCATTTTTGTTTCTCATTCTCTTCAATTTCTTTTGTTCATTTTCCGAACAATCTCGTTTAAATTATTCATTATGATCAAAATTATTGATTATTTTCTAGCGTAAGCCTATCATTGTTTGTTATTGTTGTCGCTACTTTCGATGTCTTATTATCAATGGATTTATCTTTGTTCCACATCTCTTCTCCAACCACACATTCAGATGTATAACATTTAAAAGTTTTGATTGGAATGGAAAAGAAAAAATTCTCAATAAAATTTCATTAAAAAGAAATATAAATTTAAAATTTAAAAACAAACGAAAAAAAAAAATTTGCAATGAGAAAGAGAGGAAGCGTTTTGTGATGCTAGAAAAGGGGAACAATCTTCCGCCCTAGAACAATAGAATAAAGAAACATCTATAGAATAGAGAAATTTGATTTAAAAAATATTCTAATAATCGCAATAATAATAGAGAGAAGAAAATTATGTTAAAGAGATACAAAAAAAAAATGATAATCATTTGGAAAACGGACCATTAATTGAATCGAACGCACTAGAATAAATAAGAAATCGAAAGATCTAAATTAATGCTGTATGCTTCAAGAGTGGTTGTATGTATGGAAGAAAGAGAGGGAAAAATTCTTATTTTCCGTATTGCTACCGGGACAAATAATTTAAAAATTATCTGTTTCAAATTTTGGCTTAAATCCTCTCTCAATATGGCCTTCTCTTCAGAAAAAATCGAATATTTCTAAGATACGTGGACGAAATCACTGAAATTGCCACCAAAATTCTCTGTTATTCGCTTATGTTCTGTTTATTTACGTCTATTAGGCGGAATCAAATGTCTCGGAAGTTCTTGAGGCAGATCATGTCCATTCAATTTGATTTGCATCAAATGCATTGCCAACGCAAATTCTTCAGAATCTAGCATTCCATCTTTATCCAGATCAGATAATCGCCATATTCGACTTAAGATCGTATTCGGTAGATTAGATTTAATCATTGCGTTTTTCGCTGACGCAGCGGTTATTTTACCATCGATTGGATTCAATGTGTCAAAAATCTCATCATATCCAGGTTTGTCTTTCTCAACGATCCAAACATTGCTAGGCTCCATCGATCCAGCATCGACACCCTCACCTCGCATGTAACCGAACGGTGATTCACCGATGTTATCAAAAGCTCCACCTTTCACTTGTGTTTCCTCACGTTTATCTAATTGTTCCTGTGAGAAATCAAATTCAATAATAAATTAAACGAATCAATTGTAAAAAGAATAATACTTGTGGAATCAATGACATTAATTTGGCTATATCTTCAGCCAACATTTTATCCACAGCATCAAGTAGAGGTTTTTTCAGAGGTTGAAATTTAATAAAATCGTGATGTAACAATTTTTTTTGCATCTCTTCCAAATCAGGAAAATCACCGAGAGGAACACCGTATTCTCGTTCGATTTCGGAATATATATCGCCGAGATTTTTGATCAATTCTTTCTTTTTGCTATCTTTTTTAAACATCGAAGGCATTTCTTTGCGCAATGAGCTGATGATATAGGCATGCACCTAGAGAGAAAAATAGAAAAACAATTTATTAAATAAATTCAAATTTATTTCTATACCTTAGCTAGACGTGCTCGTTTGATTAAATCGTTCAACTTTCTGAGAGCAGCGTTCCTAGGTAAACTCATAATATCGCTAAAGAGATCTTGCTCTTCTGCTTCGAAAAGTTTACGATTCTGTGTGAATCTAAGCGGTTGGTCCCAAAATGAGCCGATATATACACGCGCAACTTCGGGAGTATTAAGAACTTTTCCTAAAGACCACATCAAGGCACCGTAAACACGCATCAATTGTTGTTGATCAATCATATCGGCTTTGTTCAAAACGATTCGTATTTTATCGTCGTGGCCACGTAAAGCTTCGATACTTCGACGAAACTCATCCGATATGTCTAATTTGTGTGCATCAAACAACAGAACGATTCGATCGACGCGTTCAGCAAACCATTCTAGAACACCGGTGAAATCATAGCCTCTATCGACACGTTGTTTCTCTCCAGAGAGGATACCTGGGGTATCGATAATACTGATCTGTTGCAAAATTGGCGAGTTGAGATTGGAACATTGAAGACGATTCAAGAATGCATTCCCGAACTTTGCCAAAGGTCTGAATTGTTTCTTAGGGTCCACAACTAAAGCATTTCCAGGAATTATACCTTCTTGTTCATTATGCATAACAGCTATGAATCGATCAGTGGTCGGTTCTGGTCCAATTCTGATACCAGGAAAATCTCTCTCAAGAAGATATCGAATGAAGGTGGTTTTACCGGTAGAATATTGGCCAACCAATAACACCATGGGCTTGGCATCAAAATCAGCATCATCGAATGGTGGCGAGTGGAATTCATGGAATAAATATTGTTCTTCTAATGGCAGTATTTTGGTCCGATAGATACGCTTCAGGCCCTCGACAACACTCTCGTAAAGTTCAGAATTTTTCTTCTGAGCATTGTTGGAGCTAATCCAAGAGAACATTTTGTGTTCTAGATTGAAACAGGAAGTGACACGAGGAAAGAAAAAGAAGCAAAAATTAGTAATGAAATCTAGAGAAACATGAGAAAAAAATCCATTCAATTGAACAATTAAACATTGATTAAATTAAACAACGAATCAATCTAATCAATATATCAAAAGAGAAAGGAAAAAATGCAAATAAATCGAAATACTTATCAAATTCATATCGAAACTTGGCAGATACAAACTAAAGATAGATGAAAAGAAGGAGAGAGAGAGAGAGAGAGAGAGAGAGAGAGAGAGAGAGAAAGAGAAAATTAAGGAAAAAAAAAAGAAAGGATAGAGAGAAAGAGAGAAGAAATGGGAAACGAAATGAAAGAAATGTATTGAAAGGATTTTTTTTTCTGAATTGTCTGGAACCAAGTTCGATCGCTTCACACACACATGAAACTCTCGCAAACGACAAAGTCATATCGAAATCGTTTTCGATTGAGAAAGAGATTGATTGAAGAAAAAAACGAAACAAATGAGTATAAAATCATTGTCGATCCAATCGAGTGAATGTGATCATCTTGGCTTGGTACCAAAAAGTACCAAAAAGAAACCCGATTCGATGACAATGAGTGATTTGGCACATTCACTCCTGTTCCATTCGTTATACTTTGTGAAACAGAAAACAGATTTGATTCAAAATTCTCTCTCTCTCTCTCTCTCTCATTCTCAATTTTTTCTTCTGAATTAAATATATTTCGGTGGCTCAATTCTTCTTCGAAGATCTAGATTTTAACCCAATTTGTTGAGCTTAATGAGATTTGATTGCAGCAATCAATTCGATTCGTTAGCGTGTGACGATTGATAATGATGATGTTTTTCGTTTTTCAAAAGAATTTTATTATTCAAACAAACAAGGGCTGCTATGGATCAAGTAAATTATCTCGAAACTCAAACAAACTTACAAACGCAATTACAATTGAGAGTTTATTTCGAACAAACAGAAAACTTTTTTTTTGCCTCGAAACTATTCCAGAATCAGAGTTGAAACAATCGAAAATTTTCCTAAGATAGAGCGAAAAACAAACCTTTTGTTTCGATTTGTTTAAGGGATTTTCGAAAGAATAAAACTGGTGGTAATGACCAACGAAACTAAATCACAATGACAATAAACTTTTGTGGATCAAAAATGATCGGTGATAGAAGAGGAAGAAAGATTTTCGATCTGGTCAATGAATTCTTGTTTATGGGATGAGAAAATAATAGAATTTATGACTGAAAAGAGCGATTGATGAATCTTTGCCGATTACAGATGGTGAATTGAAGGTGAGAATAAACGCCAACAAGTATTAAAGCGATGGCACAAATCATTCAAATCAATTCTCAATCGAACAATGTCACATCAATGGTTGGTGTAAAAGTGTGTACGCGTCTCGTTACTAATTCTTCACTATTGCTTGTCTAGAATTGTGATGATGACGATGATGTTAGCATAAATTAATGAAGAAAAAAAAACAAAACAAAAAAGAGTCAAAAATGAATAAATTTTAGATGATAGAGAAGTTTTTCACTCCACTATTAATCGGTGTTTCACTGACGATCGATTTTCAATTATCTCTTATATCGATAAAATCTAAATAATCTATTGTCAACGATTGTGGGCGTTTGGTAGCTGAAGATTATAATCAAAATTCGATCTGTTTCGCTCGAAAATCACATTCGTTTTCAAGATGAAAAAATGAATGAATTTTTCGGATGGAAATTTTCGATCGATACGATCATTCAAAAAAACAAAAACTAGATCGAAGAAAAATGATTAGAAATTAATTAATGATTAGAATTGAAATTTCGATTATAAAAAAAAAATTCGTACCTTTTTTATGCGAACAATAACAATTCGATGGCCGTCGATTTTCATCGATAAGAAGCAATCACTTCGGAAGTAAACGATTCGAACGAAAAATTTCGAATATAAACAAATTTAGAAACGATTAAGAATGATTTAGGTGGTCTTCGTAAACATTCAATCTTTTAATTCAATGGAATGAGAAAAAGGGAACAAAAATCCATTCAAATTAATTGATTCGACAACAAAAAATTAATTTCGATTTGAGTACGACTATTATCATCGGTCTGTGGTGGTTGTTGCCGACGTAACTGTGGTCGGTTGGTGATATCATCATCGAATGAGAGATGATATCATCACTGCAAAATGACTGAAGTAATACAAGTTGCTAAGATCACACTGTTGCATCATCATCAACAACAAACCAGACGCGGTGGTAGTCGTTGCATTTCGTTGCACTTTTCCAACTTATACAATTACAAGCTACAAAGAGTGCAATGAAGATGGTATAGTTGGCGGTTGTAGAAGTGGTATTTGGTTCTGTCAAGTGTTCAATTTATTCATTGGACCGGCGATAATTAGAGACCTGATTTGCATTGGGTGTTGTCGAAAATTTTGTCCATCTTTTTTACTGAAGCAAAGAATTTCTACGAATAAGATTAGATAACAATTTGAATTTATTGGGCTTGGATTGTTTTGAATTCATTCATAACAGAGAGTGTAAATTGTTTAGATAAAGTTAATTATAATAAAATAAGTCCAGACCGGATAAATTACAATCATTTGGTTCCGGGAGAATATTTTTTTGTAGAGATCAATTTGACTATGTTCGGATACCATAAGCATCGGGCATTCGTTCGATGGTGTATTGATGCGAAACCAAAAACATAATCGGTATTCCGGGTATCTTACGGATTCGACGTTTCAATGCTTTATCGCATGTGCCGACAATGAAACATTTATGCTGTTGAACACGATTGACAATACAATCATCGGCATAGATGCCTTTATGGCTGCAAGGCAAACGCTCAAATTGCTCTTTGACAATCTTCAAAGCTAATCTATATTTTTGGCCGAGTGTTTGAAGTTCAGCCACTATACAATCGGTAACCATTGGGATGCATTTGGCCAATAAACAGTCCATCATTGATTGCATAATATCGAGTTTATTTTTGATCGAAAAATTTATAAAATTCGTATCACAAATGATCCGAAAAGGAGGCCCCAGTTGAAGATTGTAATGGAAAAACATTGTTGTAGAAACTACAGCTGGTTTGCTTTGATCTTCTAATTTTTTCTTGGCTTTTTTGATCTTTTCACGTTGTTTCTTTTTCAAAGGCCGAGGTTTCATCTGATTTTTCACTCTTGAATCTTTGATCGATAGCAATTTTGGAACTCTTAATTTTCCCATTTTCTTTGAGATCTGAGCAAAAACAATCACTGATTACAAACTCAATCAAATTTTGACAAAAAAATTCACTGATTATCCTAGAATAGTCCACGTGAAAGTTTTAGCCATCTCAAACGTTTAACATAGAGTACGTATGTGTTCCAATCAATATCAAATTGGAGATGCCCAAATTAAATCGAAACTTTAATACTAAATTCTCCTCGATGACTTTGGATATCAAATCAAAATTTAAACAAAATCTCAATAAGAACAATGAACAAACGGATCAAGACGAAAGTGTTGCTAAATTAATCCAATTTAAATCTGAATTGATTTGGTGCCAAGAGTTCATTCGAGAGGAATACGAGAAAACCAAAAATGAAAAACGAAAAGAATCACTCTCGAAAGCATATCGTAGCTTGATGAATGAAAAGAATCCAATGATTCAAAAACGTCAAATAATGAGCCAATTTTGTGGCGATTATCGTAAATCTATGCTCGAAGAAATCTCAAAATCTCTTTGCTCGACAACGTTGTTCAAAATAGAGAACGTGTCTCGACGATTGAGATCCAATGAAATTAATGATAATCTCATCAAATACACAGTGATACGAAAACATTCAAAACAAATTAATAATCTAGACCGAAATTCTTCCAGTGATTTCAAATTTCAATCATTGTGATCATCATTTTTTGCCCGCCTACTCTTGCTTTCTTAAATTTGCCATTTTGCGATTTCTTTCATCAATCAATCAATTTTTCAAGTCGAAATCATTTGAAGTTTAATGATCGATAAGGCAAAGCAAAAAATCTATTGTAATTTTGATTGTTGATATAATTCAAAAATAAATGAGTAGATTAATTTAGATGTATTGATTATATCGTAATCGATGGCAACAATTTCTTCCATTATGTGAAAAGGTGAGAAGGAATTCTGGAAATGAAACTCTACCCGAGGATTTTTTTTCGCATCAAATCGAATGATTGGATAAAAATGATCGTTCGGTGGTGGAAGGCAATGAAATTCTTCGATTATTTCTTGTGCTATTTTCTTTGAGATTATCGATCCTTGATCGGTGGTGAAGATAGCATCGCTCAATGCAGCTATACAGGTATGTTGATGGTCTAAATTTCGTAATTTTACTCGATTATCATGAGCTTCAAGCATCATTTGCAAATTGTTGGATTTTCCCTCATTAATTTTACCCATAAAAGGTGAGAGATTATTACTAGCATTGACAGTTAGTGATTGATGTTTACTTTGAAACAAAACTACTCGATCATCAGATTTGATCAAAGAGTTGTGTGTTCTCGAAAGACCATGATCATCGTCGATGTCGTCACAAATATTGGCTTTTTTATTCTCGTTCGATGATTTATTCATTCTTGTTCGTGATGATTTCGATAAAGGAGGCAAACTTTTGCATCCATTATTACGATTCGCTGATCGAAGTGAACGATTCGGTGTGGAATGTGAGATAACATTGGAGGATTCTGATTTGCGGCTTGCCATTTCGGTTTTTAAGAAATCTAGTCCGCATCAAATCTAAAGAAGATTAATTTCAAATCCAGATTCGATCTAAAATTAGGAGCGAAGATTAATTCGAATTGCCAATCATCGAAATATTAGGGTGTAACAAAAGAACATAGAATAATATTGCAGCTCTTGCGCGGTTAGAAAAACTCAACTGAGCAGCAATTTTTTAACCTTTTTTTGCGCTAAACTGAAATTCGAGAAGTGAAACATGTGATTTGGGTAGAAATGGGCTCCAAACATAAAGAGCTGGATGATCAGCAGTGCCAACGCGACGGATTCCATTTTTTTTCCAATTTTTAAAATTGCATCAATTATTTGTTCAGGAACTGATCCACAATTAATTTTTCCTTTCTCGAATAATTACCAGTGATAATTTTATTCTTGTCATAAATATTTGATATTAATTTCACCACATATACAAGCAATTATGGTTGTTGAAATCGATAAATTTCATTTGATCACTCGAAATGTTCAGGTTTGTTACGATTCAATTCATAATTCGATTCATCAGGTTCAATGATTTTATTTTATTTTGTCAAGGAAATACTAGGCGAAGATCGTCTTCGAGAAATTCTAAAAGAAAGAGATTTAAATATCTATTGGGGAACAGCTACCACCGGGAAACCTCATATAGCTTATTTCGTACCAATGTGTAAAATATCCGATTTTCTCAAAGCTGGATGCCATGTAACGATCT
Source organism: Sarcoptes scabiei (assembly GCA_020844145.1). Classification (NCBI taxonomy): domain Eukaryota; kingdom Metazoa; phylum Arthropoda; class Arachnida; order Sarcoptiformes; family Sarcoptidae; genus Sarcoptes; species Sarcoptes scabiei. The sequence continues at coordinate 1,637,219 of CP080484.1, forward strand.
TGTTTGCTGATCTACATGCGTATCTTGATAATATGAAGGCTCCATGGGAATTGTTGAAGCACAGAACAGATTACTATGAAATTTTAATCAAAACAGTTTTAGAATCGATTAATATACCAATTGATAAACTTAAATTTGTTCGCGGAACCGAATATCAATTGACCAAAGAGTTCACATTAGATGTTTATCGATTGTCATCGATTCTTACTGAACATGATGCTAAAAAAGCTGGCGCCGAAGTTGTGAAACAAGTTCAACATCCAATGATCAGCTCTCTTCTTTATCCTGGACTGCAAGCTCTAGACGAGGAATATCTTGGTGTCGATGCACAATTCGGTGGAATAGACCAAAGAAAAATATTTACCTTCGCCGAAAAGTATTTACCGATGCTTGGCTACACTAAGCGTATCCATCTGATGAATCCTATGGTGCCTGGATTGTCTGGAGGCAAAATGAGTTCTTCAGAGGAGGATTCAAAAATCGATCTACTAGATTCGTCTGAAGATGTAAAGAGAAAAATCAAACGTGCATTCTGTGAGCCAGGAAACGTAGACGAAAACGGAGTTCTAGCATTTTTCAAACATGTTCTTTTCTCTTTGAATGAAAAAATTGTTGTAATGAAAAAGTTCGAAGAATCAGTAACTTATTCTAGTTATAATGAAATGGAGAAAGATTTTCAAGAACTGGTAAATAGATTCTCAATTGTTTCATTTGATTGAACAAAATTTATTTCTCAGAGACTTCATCCCGGTGATTTGAAGCAATGCATGGAAAACTATCTGAATAAACTTTTGGATCCAATTCGAAAAAAATTTCAGGAACCAGAATTTCAAAAAATTACCGAATTAGCCTATCCTAAATTATCAAAAAGTATTTCGAAAATTATAATAAATCTTATATTTCGATTAAAATAGATCATTTTTTAACTCGATCAGAAAGCAACAAAACATCTCCGGAAATTGGACCAGAAATACTCGATATTCGAGTTGGAAAAATTTGTAAAGTCGAAAAACATCCGGAAGCTGATAGTCTCTACGTGACACAGGTGGATGTCGGTGATCCTTCCGGAACAATAGCTGTTGTTTGTGGTCTAGCGAAATTGATACCAATCGATCAATTAGTGAACCGAATGGTGGTTGTGCTGACTAATCTCAAACCGGCAAAACTTCGAGGTGTAGTCTCATCAGGAATGATACTTTGTGCATCGGTAGAAGAGCCTCGTCAAGTGGAACCGCTTGATCCACCAGAGAATAGTGAGGTTGGCGATCAAATTTTTGTCGAAAACATCTCGAATAGTTCCGAGAGTAATGCACCGACAGTATTCCAAATTATCGATCCAAAGAAAAAAATCTGGGAAAAAATACAAATTGATTTGCGAACATCATCGAGTTGTGTTGCTGAATGGAAATCGAACCCTTTGAGAACATCGAAAGGAAATGTTACTTGTAAAACATTGAAAAATGTTCCAATAAAATAATTTTAAATTTAATTCCCGCGAAAATTCTACCCTAGATGGTAGTAGCAGTTTTGATAAAAAGAATTCTATTCCAATGGAAACACAAACAAACTGGACATAATACTCTCGAGAGGGATAGAGAAAGATTCTGGAGCGAGGACTAGATTTCAAAGAGATCAACGATACAAAGATCAAAAAATTTTAAATATTTATTCGATTCTTTTAAATAATTAAAATATTTTTTATTTAAAAAAAAAACGCCACATTTTTTTCAATATAATATAATATAATATAATATACAATCATTGATTGAGATTTATTTCTTTTTTTTTTACAAATATTTTTAATTATAATCTTTTAATTGTTTCTGGTTCACCAACATCATCGGGCAAGAGGAAAAGTCGAGATTGGAGAGAAAGGAAGCTAGCGAAAGATAAGCGATAGCAGTGGGACAGATTATATTGTTCGTTTGCTAAACGGAAATTAAAAATAATTTTTTTTTTTCTATCAGAAATCAAAATGATTTGCTTTAAGAAACGAAAAGAAAAAAAACTCAATAATTTACATAAGAATTGGATTGGATTAGAGATGTAGGTTAGATGATTTTTTTTCGAAATCCAATATCGAAAGAGCCTAGAATCTAGGCCCTTAGATTAGGACGAAAGTAATTTTCGGTTTAATCCATCAAAATTCTTATCGATCACAGGGTGAACTGAATTTGATTTCTTTCCTTTTTTTTTTTTTTTTTTTTGATTCTTCTTTTAATCAAAATATGAAGCAGGTAAATAAGCAGAGTGAGAAGAAGTTCGTTTCGGTGTAGAATGAAGAATTTGGCTCGGTTATGGCTGAAGCAAAAGGAATGAAGAAAGGCACGATTTTTTTTTCTCATTCAAACTTGTCATCGAGAGAATATTGAGTTATTTTCATCGAATGAAGAGAGATAGAAGATCGCTTATCAATTATTCCCATAGCTCATCATTGACTTCATAATTATCATCGACACCATAATCCAATGCTCGACGAAGAGGAAATCGGCCGTATCGTTTCAAAATTGCTTTAATTCATCCAATGTATCGATCGAGATAGAATCAAGATAGACAGAGAGAGAAAGAGAGAGAAAGAAAGAAAACAAAAATTCAGATAGATTACAATTTAGATATTCGATAGAATACTGCAATGAATTCGGATCAATTGATCATAGATATATAATATACTATAGAGAGAGAGAGAGAGAGAGAGAGAGAGAGAGAGAGAGAGAAAGAGAGAGAGAGAGAGAGAGAGAGAGAGAGAGAAAGAGAGAGAGAGAGAGAGAGAGAGAGAGAGAGAGAGAGAGAGAGAGAGAGGTACACGTGTGTCGATCGTAGATCTAAGAATAATAAATAGATTTTCTAATTTAAATATAGACCATAGAGTTTGTGTAGTCCTTTTGGATCTATGATGATGTAATGAGACAAAAACAAATAAAAAAAAAAAGATCCTTGTTTCCTTGTGATAGACAGAGAGTTGATGACAACTAAGGGAAGAATAACATCAATGAAAAACAATCAGTGAAGAGATGGTTGTGGAGAAAATCAAACAAACTAACAAACAAATTAACAAGAATAAGAAAAAAAAGGAAGAAAAGAAGGAAGCAGAAGAAGAAACGAAAATGCAAAAGCAAACAAAAACGAAGAGCTCGAAAAAAAAATAGAATAGCAACAAAATAAATCAAATAGTTTTTGTGAACACTGAGCGTTCTGAACCAGACGATGAGAAATGAGAAGATTAAGAAAAGCGAAACAAAATACAATGCAATGCAATAAAATGCAATGAAAACGCAAGAATTGGAACTGGAAGAAGAAAAAAAAAAAACTGCAAAACTCAGCAAAATAAATTAAGAGAATTCAAAATCGTAAGTCCATTCATTCAGTCATTCGTCAATTTGGTCGGAATTTTTTTTTCTCTGTTTTCTTTGTCGAAATTTCTCATTTGGAATCATTGGGATCCGCACTATCTCAGATAGTGGATAGATAATACTATCTCTCAACATTGACTGGATTGAGGTGATGGCATCTGATCGAACTGTAGGATTGCGTACTCACAATGAGCTATAACGCTTCCATCGTTCTCATCTAAACCCATCAATGCATCATCATTGTTGTTGTTGTTGTTGTTGATGTTGTTATTATTATTATTATTGGTATAGTAGAATGTCGAACGATGTTTTGAACCGTTTGGATGATTGTTCGATGGTGTTTGGCGTTGATAATTTGCTAACGTTCTTATCGCTGCTCGATTCTCATTCGATTTATCAAAATTTTGTGCGTGAATGGATGATGAATTCGATGTCGGTGAGTGATGGCTCGAATTCATCAAGATTCTCTTATGAGATAGATGCGATCGGATTGAATCTGGCCGATCATAAGTATGATGAGCGAAAGGATTCGAATTCATTGGACTATTCAATCCGATACGATTGTAGTGTAGACTGTTTGAGCTTGAATTTGAAAACGATTGAGGCGTTGTCGGTGAACTAGATGATGTGGAACCATTGTTTGGATTAGTGGCAGCTGAAGTTGTATTAGTATTATTATGACTCGTTGACGATGAAGTGTGTGAATATGGATACAAACTATGATGATGATGATGATGATGATGTTGAGAGTTAGGATCATTCGTTGAGCTCAACGATTGATAAACGTTCGCCGATATTGGACTATGAAATTGATGTGATCCATTCGATAATGGCGATATGAATTGATTCGATGATGAATCATGATGTGGATGATGAGAATGATAGGCTAACATCGAGTTTTTTTGATTGACAGACGACGGTATGAAACGATTCGGTAGCGTTGGACATTGATCACTATTACTGAGATTGTTCGCATTAGATAGGACCGATGGTAGCTTCAAATCCGCATACAACAACGATTGTGAGGGATCATTACAAATGCTGTAGATATTCAATCCCATCTTCTTTTACGATCAATATAAAAAAATGCATCAGTGTTAAGAATTGAGAGTTGAAATGAATCACAGAATTTTACCTGCTGCTGTTGATTCGAGCTGAATCGTGCTGATTGTGTCCGACGGAAAGCATCGATCAAACTATTAGCTGTGGAACTACAGCGGCCATTATCGGCGTTCATTACAGAACCAGAATTCAGACGTAAGGTTTTCTCTTTAGATGCGCTATCGTAGTTCGATTGATTTCGTTGTAGATTCGAGGTGATCATATGCGATGATAAGGATTGAAATTGTTGTGAATGTATCGGATGCGATTGTGCTAAATGATGTTGTTGTGCTATCGAATTGATCGTTCCATTCAAATGATCGAAGCAATTTTGCTGTGACATTTTCTACAAAATCAAAAATTACGAAGCAAAAGCGAAACAAAAGCGACGAACGCAGAGAGAGAATTATGTGCGATACAGGTAAAAGCCATCGAATTCATTCAGCGTTGATCGATAATTGTCACCGAACGGTAGCGATACGAATCCGAAACAAAGTTTCAATGCGGAAGAGATTTAGCCAATTAGCAAAAAAAAAAAAAAAAGAATGGGAAATAAAAGAAGCAAAAGAAAATTAGCTATTGATTTAATTTGATAAAGAAATCATCAAGCAGATAGTAAAGCGATGATAATTGAATCCAAACTTATAACAATAATCAATTAATTGATTGCAACGTTAGCAAAGCTTCAAGATTATTACGAACAAGTTTAGTTTAGTCTTTGTGGAATAAATTTGAATTGATTTTTTTCTCTTCTTTGTTTCAAATAACTATGGCTAGGAACAATCACTATCAATAATGTTTTTGGTCCCTGTTCCAAGAGGAGATATTATCGAAAAGCTTAACACTCTATATGCATAAGTATGGTCGGTCTTTGTACCATTCGGTGCTTAGTGAAAAAAAAAAGAAAAACAATGATGAATAAATGTGTGATGTGTTTGTGTGCGATGTGATGTGATGTGATTTACCTTTCGATGAAATGTCATATTCTCATACATCTCGCCAGATGTTGGAATTGCCATCGCCGATGAGTTCGATGATGAAAGACGTTCAGTTTCGGTCGCTTTCTTCGAGCTCGTTTGACTTTTTTGACTTATTAAATCTGTATTAGAAACAATTCCGTTTCCCCAGTATTTTACGATGATTGAATCGAGAAAAAAAACAGACCATGGTTGGATCCGGAAATGAAGAAATCACATCGAAAAAGAGAGTGAAAAAATTTCCATCCGACGAACATCAAAAAAAAAAAAAAATACAAAGATAAAGATGATTGAATCCAGTTTGTCGTGATCGATCGCGAATAAAAAAGAGATGAAAAAAAAATGAAATTAAAAAAAGATTTAAAAGATTAGAAAGAGAGAGAGAGAGAGAGAGAATGAAGATTGGATTCTTTATGGAATCAAAAGATATAAAATCGAATTGACAATAAGATAAAGTTGAAAGAGAGAGAGAGAGAAAATTGTCAAATAGAGAAATAGGGCCTAAGGAGCCTAACATCGATTCTTGGTGCGAATGAGAGACACAGAGAGATTAGAAAGTTTTCGAATCTTTAGGGCCCCTCTACATCATTTGAAAACTATTTTAGTTTCTAAGATTCGAAACTTTTCGTTTTGGATGCGAAAAAAAATTTGGAACCAAAGTAGAAAGAGAAGTGAAAGAGAAAGAAGAAAAAGAGATGAACTTTGCAAAAAAAATTTTTTTTTGTTGCTTTGAAAGTTTTGTTTGGATTTTTTTTTTTTTTTTTGTTCTTTTAATTTTTGAATTTTTATCTCTCAAAGGTTTTGGTGAAGATTGTAAAATGAAAGCAAAAACTCTAGAATCGAAAACTTTGCATTCTCGAATCGATCGATTACTAGAATCGTGGAAAATGTCTTCAGGGCCTAGAATTTAGACAATTACCACCACCATCATTATGGTTGTGGTGATGATTTGAAAAAATTAATTTAATTTTTTTTTTTTTGATTCAATTTTCTTTTTTTTATTGTTTGTCTATTTTTTTTCCTTCCGATTTTCTTTTCGGGCTATCGTTTCGAGTTGAAACGATAGATAGGAAGCGACGATAGGCTATGTTCAATTGTAGCATCAAAGATCAAAAAAAAAAAAGGAAAAACTCATAAACCAACGAAACAAAAACGAACGCTAAAAATAAGAAACAATCAACGACAAGAGAAGGACGAGAATCAACGAGAATCAACGAGAATCAAATCGGAGAAAAGATAAACAAAAAAATCAAAATGAAACCATTCGGAACGAGAGGCTGCAAATCTCAGAATGGTTTACAAAAACAAAAAGGCAAAGTTTATCAAAACAAAACCAATCTACCAACTCGATACGAATCGAGAAAGAAACAGAAACAGAGAGAGAGAGAGAGAGAGAGAGAGAGGGGATAAAGATTCTTTAAACCCAAACCTCAACAACACCCATCATCTCTCGTTGCGATGTGTGTGGCTGGTTTTAGCCTAGCAATAAGCTTAGAAATAGTCTGGGAAAAAAAAAGATTCGATTCGGATTTAACCAGACTGCAAAAAAAAAACTAAACTAAACTTAGATCGATGGTTTGGTTTTTTGAATTTTAATCTTTTCTTCGATCAAAACATCAAGCGAATAATTCATCATCATCATCATCATCATCTTCATCTCTAGTTGAATCAATTAAAAACTTAGATTTTCTTCAATTATTATTATTATTATTTTTATTATTATTACTAGCAAGACATGGTCCAAATTATTCATCATCTGGAGACTAATGATGAGATGGAGATGTATTAACTGTCTGGATAGTGCTAAAGCAATAGATTAGAGAGATAGGATTTAAAATTTCTTTTTCTTCTGTTGTTGTTGTTGTTGTTGTTGTTCGGATTCGGAAATAGATTCTTCAAATTGATTTAGATATGATGGGGTGATGAGGTTTGTGATCAAATGTTTTCAATTCTCGTCAAACGTCATTTTGGAGAAAAAAATTTTGACAGAACACACACACACACACACACAACAATCAAGAGTGTTTAGATTTAGGACTAAGATTCTTTCAATGATTTTGATTTTCATCTCATCAGCTTTGTTCAATCATTCGTATATTTTTGTCATCAACATCATCACCGTTTCAACCATCGACAATTTGAGTGACATTTTAATTTTTATTTTCACTTTTTTTTCAAAAAAAAGTACAGTGAAAGTACAATTCGAGAAATTCAATCTGGTTTGTTTAGTCTGATAGATTCTAATTCTTTAAATAATTTTTGAAGATTTTGTTTCGATTAAACTATTCGTTTTTGGTTTGTTTTCCCCTCTCCATCTCACTTGGATTAGATTCGAAAGTGAAAATAAATAAGAAAGAAATGGAATTAATGGAGAAAGGATAGAGATTAAGGTCTTGTTCTCTTTCTCTCTCACTCTCCTTCTCAACATGTGTCATAGATGTTTACGGTCGAGCTTGCTTGCGAGCTTCTTGATGGAAAAAAAAAATGCAATTCAGCAAAGAATTAATTCATCACTCTCTCTCTCTCTCTCTCTCTCTCTCTCTCTCTCTCTATAGTTTCGATCAAATAGAACATTAAGATTGAAATCAAAAGAAAAATTTGGAGAGAAAAAAATTGAGTATTAAATTTTTTTTTGGTATTCCTAAGAGAAGTTGAATCGATTTTGATGAATCGTAACTTTGAACACTTTCTAAGACCGAACTCGAATCTATTCGCAATGAATCAAATTAAATTCAATAGAAATGCGATAGAAAATAAATCCGAAAGTGTTTGGGAGATAAATTTAGTAGAGTACCGTTTGTTAATCGAAACAATCAAATCGAAACGATTGGAACATAGAGAAGCTTTGGTTTAAATTTTTTTCTAGATATATTCTAACGATTTTAGTATTGCTTATATTTGCTTTATTGTACAGAAGTCTAGTTCATTAGATTCTGAAAGATTCTCTCACTTCAATGTTCTAACAATCGATTCGATTATCTTGCCGACCACGATTGATGATGATAATGATGATGATGATGATATGATAAACTCTGAACCGCTCTCTCTCTCTCTCTCTCTCTACTTCTTCTCGAACTCATTAATTTGTAATTAATCTCTAAAACAATTCTAATTTTATGAATGAATAGAATAATGAATGAATGAAGTACGATGATGAAAGCTGACAACATACAATCAGAAAAGAAAGAAACTAATTAACAATCCTAGGTGAATGTTGGAGATCAAGGTGATCAAGTGTACGGTCGCAAAAGAAAGAGAGAGAGAGATAGAGAGAGAGAGAGAGATGTTTATTTGATCTGATTTGATTGCCGATTGAGAAGATGATCGGATTATTTTTCAATGAGAATTCAACCATTCTTACTCTATGTTTCTATTTCTTCATCCGAAAAATTAGAAACGATTCAAAAGAATTAAAAGCGATTGATTTGAATGTGAAGATTTAAAATGAAACCAGAATGACAAGCAAAGATCAGAAAGATGGAGCCGAAACTGAGAGAGAGAGAGAGAGAGAGAGAGAGCGAGCAGAAACAAAATCAAATTGGTCTCGATTGTGAACGAAAGATAAATTTAGAGACAGAAAACAGAGAAAGAGAGAGAGAGAGAGAGAGTTGAAGTGGATGCGAGAGACAAACCATTTTGATTCGATGAGACTCTACTGGTCGAGGAGCTTGGTGTCGGTGATCGATCTCCATCGGGACTTTACGCCATATCAAAAAGTATTCGAATAGAGAGAAAAGAAAGCGAGCGTTTTTTTTTTTTTTTTTTGGTTTTCAAATCAAATTAGATGATTATGTTTGATGAGAACGGCGATGATGATCGAGATGAAGATGAAGATAAGAATGAATACCAATCCAGGTGATCAGTGTTTGTAGAATAAGAGAGAGGTAGGTTTGTCGAGGTATTAAAGAAGAGCGAAAGCGAAAGAAAAATGGAGCAATGAAGAAGCGAAAAAAAAATAAGTAATTGTGAAGATTAAAATCAGCCAATTTAGTTCGAGGGATTTGAGGTTTCGGCATTAACAAAAGAATCGGATCCAAACAATCGAAAGCAATGAGTAAGGTGATGCGATCGAAACGGCAAACGAACAAATATTGGGAAAAATTTCAAGCCAAACAATTGGATAATTATATATGGATTGGGACCAAATCAAAAACGAGAATAACAAAACAAAATTAGAGAACGAAATCAAATTTCAAATTATAAAATGATCGAAAAGAAGATGATTTAGTTTGAGGATGGAGAAAAGAAACAATCAAGGTAGAACAGAGGGGCAAGCGAAAAGAAAGCGGAGGTTTTCTAAGAGATCGAGCGGCAAAAATGTTGAACAAAATTCGATGGAACAAAATGAAACTTTTCCATTTCAATCAAAACACTTTCGTTGAGTGAGAGAAAAGGAAATAAGTTTTTGTTTTTCAAACTTTTAAGCAATGGCAATAGTAAAACCGCATCAATTTGTTTCTGGTTTGATTTGAGAAAAATGACAAATTTGTGCAATCATTTTAGGCCCTAGTGAGAAGTTCTAGACAAGTAAGAATTTTCGGTGCTTACTTTCCGTACGAATCGGAATAATTTGAGACCAAATCTTCTTAGCTCGGTCCAAATTCGTTAGAATCAAATTTGATCCCAGATAGATAGTGTAGAGCTTTGAAGTTATAAGATAATTCACTAACCGTAGGGTATACTTCAATAAAAATCCCTAATTTAATATTTTCAATTTTGGTACCAAAAAAAAAAAAAATATAGATTCCATTCTTTCATTCGTGATTAAATATTAAATACAATCATTAGAGAGATTCAACGATAAAAAAAAAGTCAAGCACTAGAATTACAGAATTGAGAGTTTTTGATTTTTTCTTTCTCTCTCTCTCTCTCTCTTTCTCTGGGCTGGTTTTTTTCTTTAGGTCCAATGTTCGGATGATGTTCTCGAATCAATCATTTTCGATTGAGCACTCAATCTAATAAACAAACAAAGAAAAAAAAAGTTCACTCAATCCAAAGATAGGCGTGTGGGCGTGTGATTAGAATTGGGTTAGATTCTTTCTGGCTCTCTCAAGCGTTCGGATGAGGAAAGAGAAGAAATAGAGAGAGAGATGAAAATAATTATTTTTTTTTTTTTTTTTAAAAAAGGAGATCAAAAGAAAAATTTTTCGAAGGAAAAAAAATTGATTCAATAAAATTGAGAATTGATATTTTTTTTTCCTTTTTGATTGATTTCTTTTCATCTTTCCTCTTGTGCTGCTTGGAACGAAAGCAAAAGTATCGATTCAACAATTCAAAAAGTAATGGTTGAGAAGACGAGAAAAGAATCTCAGTTCTGGATCAATCGTTTTCAGTTTCGATTGAGACCATCATTCGATCAACAATCAAATGCTAAGGAATGGAAATAAAAAATTCATCAAATTAACTTCGCAATCGAAATGATCACTCAATGAATCGATCAATCTCAAGTGGGACCATATTGATTTTTTTTTTTTTGGTAACTTTCTCAAATTTTGTTCTAGGAAATCGTTAAGAAACTCAAAACACTGCCCTTGAGAGAAATCGAAATCGAATTCTGATCTGATTATTTTCTTCAAACAGTGAGCCTAGCAGCTAGGCCCTAGCTTGGCTGAGATGTTTTTATTCTTCTCTCGGTTTCATTCGCGAAACAACATTCCATTGCTTCGATCATCGATTCGATTGTGTAAGGTATTTTCGATAGAATGAAACGAATCAATTAACTCAATCGAAGAGTCTATCTATTCGATCCAATCGGAATGGATCTAAATCAGTGAGTTGGAACAACAAACTTATCGTTGAGAGAAGTGGAAAGAAAAATCGATTCCTACAATCGAGATTTAATGACAATCGAAATCAATGAAATCAAAATGAAACTTTGAATTCGAACGCCTGATTTGTGATATAAGAAAAAGTTGGGGTTTGCATTATTTATTCATTTTTTTTTTTGAATAATTCTAAACAATGAGATAATAATGATTTTTATCTCTGATCATTTGAGAAAAAAAGCTAATGATTAATTTTAATGAAAATTGCAAAATTTTATTTCCAGTCCTCTGGAATCGAAATGAATGAATGAATGAATGAATGAAATTATCTTTTGAAAAGTTTTGAAGTGAAAGAGACAACAAAAATGACAATAGCGAATAATGATTAATGGTCACCGAAAGAGTCTAAAAAAGACCAATTCTAGGTGAATCGAATTTGGACCGAACGAACAAAACAAACGCTAAAACAATTCGAATAGTAATTAATAATCCCAAAGAATAATTCATCAAAATCGGATTGCTATGAATGATGGTGGTGGTGTTGGTCCAGTTGAGACTATAGCTATAGCTAGTCGATTAAGCTTTGATTTTTTTGTTTTTTCTCTCTCTCTCTGATAATTTTCCAATTTCAGTCCTTCTAATGTCTTCTCTCTTGCAGCCCTAGATTTCGATGATGGTCATCATTGATCATTTTTTATTAATGATATAATCTACAATATTTATTAGATCTACAAGATTAGGTTTTTTTTTGCATCGACACCGAACGATCTAGTTTCGATCGATTAGACCTAAAACCTGTATGGGCCCTATAGATTTTAGGCTTTCACATAGATCATCGATAGTTTAGAGGTGCTAACATTAGACTTGCAATGAAAATGATGATGAATTCCGATTTAGCTCAAAATGTTTCTGCCTGATTTGATCGAGAATCAGATGAGGAAAAAAAATCTAGAATCTCATCGAACTAGGTTCCACTGTGAAAGTGAATCTCAACGAAGATCACTAAGCTTTGAAGATTTTACGATCAAATATTGAATTGTTAGAGAAATCTAGCATCCTACAATCTGACCCTCACCACCACCATCACCACTATTAATAATAATAACAATAAAATTCTTTCACAATCTTAACTGTTTGATCCAGAACATTCGATAAATGGTGAATGAAAATATTAAGTTTGTGAGTTTTTATTTTTATTGTTTCATTCAATGATGGCCATTATGATGATGATAGTTTTGGTAGACTAATCTAGCTAATATTGGAGACGAAATAGAAGATATGGTCATAAAAACTACGGAACTCAAAAAAACTGAAAGAAGTGAATTGTTTTGCGAAAAATTAACCAATGAAATGGAATCGAAAATTGGTATCGGCGATAGAGATAAAGAATCGAGAGTAGAGGAAAAATTATAGCTAGGGACCGAGAGATAGAGAGAGAGAGAGAGAGAGAGTTATCCAATTCTTTGACCGACTATCAACATGAAATTGTTGACGAGAACAACAACGCCATCAACACCATAATTGTCTAATAGAATTCTTGATGGTCAATTTTTTTCTGGTTCAAACTAACCAAACAGACGTATTGGGAATTAAAGGATAGAATTAAAAGTATTGATTGAGCTCTAAACTTTTTCTGGATCTATTCTCTTTATTTCTTCGACCCCCCAAAAAACAATTTTCGGAAGAAACATATTCGGTTCATTCATTTTTCCTTTCCCTCTTTCTTGTTTCCGACTATAGAAGAATTACGATCGAAGGGATTTCACAAATTGCTCAATGGTTCAATAGGTCCACATAAGCTTAATGAAAGGAACGATCAAAACGAAACAATTAAAGAATAAAATCTCTTCTTGAAATAGTGAAGATCAAACATTATGGGATATCTACTGCTTGAGATGGAACAACAACAATAATGAAAATCAAAAGGTCAGACAAGAAATTATCCGACATTAATCAATGACCGAATAGCCATTAATTACGATGCGAAGGGAGAAAGGAAAAAAAACCAATGCTCGAAACCAATCGAATATGGTTCTGGTTTGTGCGTTTTTTTGTTTTTTTTTTTGTAATAGCTTGTGACTAGGGCGTGTGAATAATGGAATATTTGTTCGATTCGAAAACAGACGGAAATAAATTCAACAAATTTGTCATTTTCTTTACTCGATGGTTTTTTTTTCTCTTTGGAAACCAATGAATCGTTTGGATTTTATCGATCGGATCTAATTATTGTTGAAATCAAATTCTAACTATTCAATGTTGGCCAAAATCAATTGCTCAAACCGATGTTCGAACGTATTTGTTTGTACCCTACGGTTTGATGGTGGAAAGTAGCAGTCTAACTAGGCTTTTTCTTTTTTTTAGGGAAAATTTTACCGAAGAACTTGACAGCGGTGAAGATTTGAGTTTTGGAGGCGCACATTCACTGAAAGAGATCAAATTGGAGCGATCGATAATTTTGATTGGAATCGAAAATCAAATTGAATCTTGAAACATCAGAAATCATGGCAATCAAATCGAATCGAATCAAATCGATGCTAATAGGCAATGAGAAGTAATGACTACGATAATGAGATTGAACTAATTTACTTCGAATCGAAATAGTGGAGAAAAGAAAATAGATCTAAACGAAATACAATTCTATTTTGGAACAATCGAAGCTCAGATCGAATCGCTTTGTCGAGGAAGTAAGAGCATAAGGAAGAAATATCAATAATATGATTAGAGAGAGAAAGAGAGAGAGAGAGAGAGAATAATCGATCGGTAAACGGTCTGTTCGAGATGATGATCTTCTGGATGGATTCTCTAATCAAACGATTGTTGTGCTAGCAAATCTACCGAGAAACAAACAAAAAAATCGAAATAAAAGAACAAAAAGCTATTAGCTATCGAATGAGAATGAGAATATCTATCAATCTTATTGATTATTGATTTAAAGACCGCATTCCGGTAGATTATGATTGGTTTTGGATCGAGATCCAAAATACCATCACATCGCTGTCGATGCGAATGAAGCTCATCGAAAATCAATATCCAATATTGTCCTCGATCAGACAACAAACATAACAAACGCAAACAGAGGCAGTCAATAATATTAGGGAAAAAAATTGATCAGAGAGATAATTTTTCATTTTTTCTCTCCATAGATAAACAAACATCGACCATAAGAAAAGGATTAAAGAGATGTGTGAGGGATCAAATGATTGTCATTTAGGTCCAATCTGAGTTGACTTCTTTTTCTTTTTTTTTTTTTTTTTTGCGATTTATTGCTCTATCGCTCTAGTTTTCTCCTACTCTAATTTTTTTTCTCATCGGCTCTAGATTGACGATGCTGTTCATTGATCATCAGCAAAATAGACTTTTCTCTCTCTCTCTCTTCGAAATTAATTTTGATCCAAAATAATTTCAAATAATGGAAATAATTTTCAATAATGATCCATCTCTACTTGTGTAATGTTTTAATGATAGAGTGGATGGAATTAAATTAAAAAAAAAACATGAGCAAAGAAGATTGAATATAATTATCAAACTAGAAGAGAGACGATAAAAAAATAGATAGATAGATAGAAAACATCATCACTATAGAACCGAACAATATGAAAGAAATCCAAAAGAACTAGAGAGAGAGAGAAAGTGAAAGAAAAGGTCCAAGTGACCGTTTCCTTCCTTCCTTCCGTTTCCTTTTCTCTCGTTCATTTGGTTTGGGCTATGGCATTTTGGCACAAAAAAAAGAAAGTAAAGAACGAAATGAATCATTTCGCTGGGATCATTTCCTCTTCTATCCCTATCCCAATCTTTCTATCTTTCTATCTATCTATCAATTCAATAATAGCTATCTAGATAATTGAGTAATATCGCATTTTGTTTTCGAACCTAGTTGATGAAAAAGAACCAAGTGGATAGATTATAATGGAATGCTAGCATTTCATACAAAATAAACTGATCAAACCGAGAGTTTATTTTGATCGAGACTTGGAATCAAGTTTCGTTTCATCATAATCGAGACATTAGAAATATTACCGCTTGATTTCGAAGAAAATTTGGATCATAAGAATGAGAAAAAAAAACAAGATAGAATAGCGAGGGAGAAGAGTGAGGGGAGAGACTTACGTTTCTTTCTTAATTTTTTCTACAATTTTCATTTTCACATCGTTTGTTTGTTTGAAGATGATTGAATCGTTCCAAATGGAACAGGAACAAAACCATAGGGTCAAATATCGATGCCAGACGAGATGAGAGAGAGAGAGAGAGAGAGAGCAACAGAGAATCGATTCGGATCGATCCGTTTCAAGTTGATTTCAATCGAATGATGAGATTGGTAACAATGATGGGAATCAATACGTAGTTTCCAAACAGATAAAATGGAATAAAAAAAAAGGAAAAAAAACGAAAAAAAAAAAATGAGAAAATCAAATAAAAATCAATAAAAAAAAAGAGAAAATGCAATCGGAAAGAAGTATAAATAAAGCAATAGGCAAATCATAGACGAGATCCAGGACAAAAAAGGTAGGAGAGGAGAGGTGTAGAAGAGAGCCACAAACAGAGAAGATAAAATGAGATCAAAGAAAGAAAGAAATAGAATCGGAAAGCAAAAAGGAAACAAATTTGCAAAAAAAAAAAAAAAAAAGTTTGTAATTGAAACATAAATCCAATCAATGGGTTGTTTGTGTAGAGTGCGTTCCAAAGAAAAAAAAACAGAATTTTCTCTTTCATCGGAAAGAAATCAAAGTAAATAGATAAATCTAGATACTTTGCTTGGAAGAGAGAGAGACAAACAATTTCGATTCGAAAATGAAAATTTTCATTCTGGAATAGTTTTTGGAATCTTTTCGTTTTTTCTCCCTTCTTCTTGCGAAAAGAGATTCGAGATCGAATTTTGAATGAAATAATCAAATTTATTCAACGAAAGATATCAATTTGGTATCGTAGTCGAAAGATACTTCTCAAACTACTCAGGTGTAGAAAGAGAGAGAGAGTGAGAGGAACTAGGGTAGAATTGCGTTCCAAATTTAGTGTTTAGAATCTAGATTATAATTTTGTTATAGTTTGTCTCCTAAGAATCGAATAAAAATGAAGATGATGAAATCTAGAGCGAAAGAAACAAATTCGCAAAGAGGACAACTAAAAAAAGTATTTCGAATCTCATTTTAAGGCAATAAACACTTTGAATCTCGATGAAATGAAAGAAAATCCAATTTGTTTCTTGGCTGTAGCGATTTGCAAGTGAGAAGAGAAAGAAAATTTTCTAGATTGAATTCTCGAAGATTGATTTGTTCTCTTCTCTCAAAGATTATTGAAATGTATTCGATGAATAATAATCGATCTCATAAAAAATCATCACCAGAAACGATGATGTCGATGAGCAGTGGAATATGGAGAGAAAATTTCCCGAAATCGAAGAGAAAGGCCCAAGAGGACAGACGACCGAGCAGTGAATGAATGACAATAAAAAAAAAACTTTTCAATAAAATATAATACACAGAGACAGAGATAGCAAAAAAGAATAGAAAACTTTGATGAAAATTTTTTATTCGATACCAGGTCCCATCCTCCCATCTCTAGATCGATTTTGATGCTATTTTATTCAGAATAAATGGCGCTAAGAATGAACTCAACCGAAGAATTTCTTGCGATTCGATCGAAACAATGCGAGTTAGCAGAGAGACAAATTGGAACAATAAAAATACAGAAATACAAAAAAAAATATAAAGCAATGGGATTCGGGGACTAGTAGCTCTTTCGTTCTCGAAGCTTAGATTCAAAAATTCTTTTCAATTTTTGTTCAATTTTTTTCCCTCCTCTCTCAGTTTAACAATGATTTTTTCTCATTTCATTATCACCGAGATACCATATTGCATATGGTCTCCATACACACACACACACACACACTCTACTATTATATAATCAATGTTATCATCATCAACATCAACACCAGCATCATCTTCATCTTCGATAGCACAATTGTTTCGAATTCTAATTGAATTCGGTTCATTTCATCAACAATGATGTGAGATGATGAAAGATAGAGAGGAAACAGAGACAAAGAGAGAGAGAGAGAGAATGAATCGAATGAGCTGAGACAATATGGCGATTTGGAAAAATTCCAACTTCTAACCCTATCGAATTGATTAGCCTATGAGATTGATAAATCTGGCCGAATACGATGAAATCTAATTCTCTTGCGATTCGAAAAAGACGGAATATATCGTAATAATTTTCAATCCTATTTTTTTTCCTCAAAATAATTTAAAATAATCAAAGTAGATTTTAAAAGGCAAGAAAGGAGTAGTTTTTTTGCTTTCGGCATCTTTTCAATTATCAATTTCGAGCCCTCGCGTTCAGATTCTGTTTCCGTTAAAAGCAGCCAATAGAGAAGAAGAGAATCTATAGAGTGAAGAAGAGAAAAGTAGTGAGGGCAAAGAATTGCGCGTTTGTCATCAACTTGTTTCATCAATTAAACCTAACGAACTTTTGTTTGATCAAGAAAAGCGAACAAAAAAAAAACTTTTTCACTTGATCATTCAATCAAAGAACGAACCGATTCATTCGATTTCATTCATTCATTGAAATCTTTACTTTGGCCAAATAAGTCCTCTATTTCCCGAATGATTTACTTTGATTCTCTGTGATTGGATTCATTTGTTCACCGTACATCGCCGCCATTATGAACTTTTTTTTCTCTCTTTACGATCTAGAAATTGTAGGTCTAGGCTGTATTGTTTCAATATTAGCTTTCTTTCAAAGTTTTCTATCGCTAGGATGAGCTAGAAAAGTTTAGGTCAAAAAAAAATTTTGATTCTTGATTCCCTGTTACCAGCACTCACACATCCTAATTAGCGACAATAGCACATCAGTTGGATGATTGTTGAAAACATTCTGCAAACCGAAATGAAAATGATGAATGATTTCGATGAATGAATGAATGAATGAATGGATGGATGGATGAATGGTTAGTTATTTGACTCGTCTACCATCATTGGAGGCATTCGGTGACTGTTTACAATTCTATCCAATTTCTATCTTTCATCAAAAGTTTACTTTAGCTTTGGACCTAGCTTCTTGTGATAAAGATCGTCTTTCTCATCGTTTCTCTTGTTCATTCATCCATTTTTAGGATTGTGAGATGAGGGAAGAAAAAAAAAAGACAAAATTCCACTATTTTTTTCAATAGGGTATTGACCAAATAATATTATACAATCCACATAGTCTGACAAGCAACAAATCAAGCTTAATCAATTTTCATTGTTTCAATTTTTTTGAGCGAAAAAAAAAATATTCTACGATTAAATTAATGAATCGAATTTGACCTTTGATTAGAGAAAAACCAATATGCAAATTGTTTCATAAAAAGATAGAAAGAGCCTAGAGAGAGAAGATATGGCTTAGCAATGGAAGATGAAGAACAAATTGGGAGAAATATTTCGTGATGAATGCATGATGAACCATCCCAAATGGTTTGTAATCATCGACAGAGAGAGAGAGAGAGAGAGAGAGAGAGAGAGAAACAAAGAACAATCAATGATGAGATAATGTAAAATCAATTGAATCTTTGATTGTTCATTAATTCGTTTCGTTGTTGTTTCAAGCTCATCAGCATTCAAAAAAAAAAAAAATCGATTGGTCAGCAATCGATTCCGAAACAACAAAAAAAAAAAAAAATCAATCCCTACATAAGCATAGATGCGATGCAATCAACATAATTGACAAGAGAAACTGAGAACTCGACACCGATCGCGCCTTTCCTCAACGAAAGGATCGAGATTTGAGTGATGTGGTTAAATTTTTCGCGATAATTTCAATCAAAAGAGAAAACAACAATTGCGTAGAGAGATGATTCGATGACGAATGACAATAATTGGATTGCATTTACTTAAGAGAAAAAAAAATGAAATAATTAAGATTTTGTTAATCCATTTTGAGGAGGGGGAGGGGAAACTCGTTCCATTCAAGAAATGAATTCACTAATCGATTTCGTTCCATTCTTGGATCTTGGATGATAAAAAAAAATCTCTAGAGCTTTTTGCTCGAACGAAAAGTTCCAAGAAGAAATAAGGGAAACGAATCATTCGAATTTCTTCACCATTCTCATCGAGATAATGATAATTCGTAAGAATATGGAAATGATATTTTATTTTATTTTTTTTCTGCCAAGAAAGAATCGAATCTTTTTTTTTTTTTGTTGAAATTTATTTCTCAAAACTTCACAGCAAATCGACTGATCTGACAATCACAATGATGAAACAAGAGTGAAAGTTGAGACAATCGGTTCCAAAACAATTTATTGTTTCAATTATCTCTTCTTTTTTGTCTCTCTCTCTCTCTCTCTCTCTCTCTCTTCATAAATATGCAAACTATCGCTGTTTTCGAGGAAATTTATTCGATTTACGAAAACATAGGGGAAAAAAATAGGGAAACCGATCTGTTCGATCTAACAATCTGTCGGAGACGATGATCGTTAAGTGACTTAAGAGACGAGTGATAATGACTTTGCTGTGTGAGGATTTTTTTTTTTCGCCCAAAAAACAAAACATTGATTTACGATCCTCGTAGTCATTATATGCATCTCTCTCTCTCTCTCTCTCTCTCTCTCTATAATGCTGCATCTGAACGAAAAAAAAAAATTCTTCAAAAGCTCACAATGAATCCACGAGATGTATTTAGCACGTTCCAAATAGATGTTCCAAACTAAATTTCATTTTGGACAGAGAATGATTAGATAGATTCACATCAACACTTGGTGTAATAGGCGAACAACTCGTACGAGAGCCTAATAGGATCTAAAGAGAGAGAGAGAGAGAGAGAGAGAGAGAGAGTTGGAGCGATGAGAAATTGAATTATTAGCTATCTCTCTAAAAGTTCTCATAACTCGAGTTAGCAAGCTAAGATTATCATAAGAAAAAAGAAACTTCTCAACAAGAATCACTTGCGACTGAAGAAGAAGAAAGAGTTAATTTGTGTTGTGTTGCATTTCATCTCTCTTTGGCTTAGATGAGTGCTAAAAAAAAAAATAAAGAATTTAATGAGATATTGTTTCGTTGATTGAGAAGATGATGGAGATGATGATGATGATGATGATGAACAAAAATATAAACGAATCGATTAGCAAATTAGAACAATCATGACGATGATGATGATGATGATGGTGATGGTGATGATGATGACAAGGACCTCAACTCTTCCCTTTTTCGAGACAATTGTGTCAATTAATTGAGGTTATTTTATTTAATTTCACTCCGTTATTATTATTATTATTATTTCTGCTTTCTTGTCTTTATTTGTTGAATAATTAATTCGATCTTTTGGTCGATAGAAACAACAGTATAACCTCTTGGTGCTATTAGAAAAAGCTATTAGGACTATGTTAATTACGATGAGATTCTTCAAATGAGAAGAGATCATTCAATGTTCAATCATTGTTGTTGTTGTCGATGTTAATAGTACTGCTACTAAATAATACTCTCACTTTGAAAGTTTGAAGATTTCTTTTTTTTTTTTTTTTTTTTTGATTCCCAAAGAAAGAAACAATGAAATTATCCGAGAAACAAAAAATTATCCAAACAATTCGATACGCTTTCGAGATGAGAAAATTTATGCGATTCAAAAGAAAAATCAAAAAATTCAATAACATCGAGACAAAGAATTGAAAGAGTAAAGTATTCTCGCAAAGAATAATATTCATTTTTTAAAGAAAATCACTTTCTTACCGTTTTGATGATGTCGACGACGCATCATAAAAACCAAGCAGAGAAGAATGCAAACGAATAGAAGTATTAGAGCCAAAATGATTGCCGAGATGATTAGAATCGATTCATCACCGAAAGTGGTCCAATCAGCCGCTATTCGATTCGATCAAAAAAGAATGAAAAAAAAAGACAAAATTAGTCCAAATAATTGATTTGATAACATAACGATTCGATGAAATCGTTGAATTTTTTTCCCCCAATGTATAATATTACTCATCAGAAATTCATTGACCCTAGAGAGGAATATCATCATCCTAAGACCAGCCTAATCGGATATATTTCGTTCGGAATGCAAAATATGAAATCTTATCGATTGGAATTTAGAATAGAATTAATCTCTATGATCGTTCAAACTATCTCGTCTAAGAGATGGAAAATTTATATTGTTTGTTATAACAATAATCTTTATCTATCGCAGCGATTTTATCGAAATTAAACAACCATTTGGATGAGAAGTTTCCGAATTCTCATTTCCTCTTTATTCTATTTTACAGCTTTGAAGTTTCAACAATCAGTAGGACTAAATGGAACATAGTTTTGAAACCTCTGAGTTTGGTGGTGATTCAGCTCATATATCACTGATTATCAAATGAAATATGGATTCATAGGGCAATACAATCTACAAAACTAAAATCTCTCTCTCTCTCACTCTCTCCTTTGGTTTTCGCAAGTGTTAGGTCAAAGCGATCAAAATAAGAATGAGATTCTTTGGATTCGCTATAACACATGTAATAGCTCGAAAGAATTCAATCGTTCTCTATCGCAATCATTTTGATTGGCATAACGCAACCTTAACGAAAATAGTAATAATAATAACAATTAATATTATTATTATTATTATTATTATCGAATTCATTCGATGGCTATTCGGTGATGTGTGATGTGATGGATGTTAACTAATAGGAGAATAAATTGAATCGCTGCAGGCTGCTGTGACTTTGAACAATCAAAGAGAGAAGAGAATGAAGAATTTTTTTTATTTTCCATTCTTCTTCATTTAATAATCGCAATTAAAATACAGTGACATTTTCTCTCTATCATTGGTCTATATCAGAGAATTCTTTCTAGCTTCCTTTCTAGCTAGTTTTATCTTGGTCTACAAAGAACTAATCTACGGTTTAAAGTTTTGCTCTACCAATTTCGCTCGGAAGTAAAGTTTTAGTCTTCGTAATAAATAATTGATTAAATCGAAAAGTCAATTGACAAGTTTTTCTTCTTCCAGCTTCTTCGATTGTTTATTGAACCAAAAAGTATATGATCTTGAAATGAGAACAAGATCCAAGGGACAAAGAATAAAAATAAGAACGATTCAATGGAATGGACTATGGATAGCTTAGAAGATAAATCGTGAATGATTTGAAACAAATATCTCTATATCTTTTAACCGGTCTAGTTAAACTGGTCCAACAAAAAAAAAAATCCCATTTTCGGCAAAGATAAGAGGGAATGAAGTGAGAAGAGTGACAAAACATGCGATGCGATTCTGTGAAGTATTCAAAAAGGAAACAATTCAGTGATGATTCGGATATGATCATTATTATTATTACTATTTTTAGTATCTTACTATCCGTCAGAGAAAGATAGAATCGGTTAAAGCGAACCAAAAAAAAAAAAAAAAGGCTATCTATCAGAATCCCATTCACTATGCTATTGAAGAAGGATTAACTGAAAAAGTTATTCTCTGAAACGACAGAGAGTGTGGCTCTTTTTTTTTTTTTTGAATGATGGCCATAATCAAAATCGAAAACAAAGACTATGTCGAGGATCAGAAAGAGTCTTACTCCTTCTTCTCTCTCTCTCTCTCTCTCTGGCTTCACTTTCGATACAGACATCATTTATTAGTAGACACATTATTGTGTCTATTCGATATTAATAATGGCGAACGAAAGCGAATGGTAAAGAAGAATCTTAATGAAATTAAAAACGAACCACTCGAATTTCGATATGAAATTCACCAAAACACACACAGAATGAGCTTTGATAGCAGTGATGATCGAATGAATGATATACTAGAAAAACCAGAGAGAGAGAGAGAGAGAGAGATGAACAAACTAGGAACTTATCGGAACCCAGAGGAAAAAAAACTAAAAAACCATTGCGCTATAATCTTCTATATCATCACAGTGGATAGAGCGATCATCGTAGAAGATCATGATGGTGTGTGTGTGTGTATGTATGTGTGTTGCACTTCACATAATTCACCATAATCAGAAAAATGGCCATCGAGAGACAAACGAAGAGAAGAAAAAAAATTAATTATTTTTTGATTATAATTATTGAATGGTCTCTCTCTCTCTCTCTCTCTTTCACACACACAATCTTCAATCAAACATTTCGAACAAATTATCGAAAGATTTTTTCCGAATCGGACATTCCGAGATGGGAGAGAGAGAGAGAGAAAACAATCGAAGCGTGTTGAATTCATAATTATTAATTATTGAGAAAAAAATCCATGTTCCTCTTAAATCGATGGAAATTTTTCAAACTTTTTCTCAAAGAACTTTCGTAGAAAAAAGAGATGCTCATCATTAAAACGTTGTTCTGGATAATAATGATAGAAATAATTAACAATCGTGTGATGATCGAGATGATCATCATCTAAATATTTTGATCTTACTATCACTCTTTCATATCTTCAATGACTATCGAAAGAGAGCTATGAGCTTTTTGTTTTTGAGTTTTAAATCGGAACCTACCGATCGGTGTCTCGACATAGATGGTACAATTTGGATCACTTCGACCGATGGTATTGCTCACTGAACAAGTCCAATGTCCAAATAGATTCGCTTGATTGATTGGCAATATCAATTGAGATTTCATTCGATCCGATTGTTGATAGGTGATCTGCTTTACGAATGTCTCATTCAATTCGGTACCGTTGAATGACCAAGAGAATTCTAAATCTGTGCTAGGATTGGCAAAAGTCACCTCACAAATCAATAGTACATCTTGATTTTCGTTTCCAGCTCTACTCTCGTAGATCGTACAAGATGGACGATCTTAGAGTTTGCAAAACAGTATGGAGAAAAAAGAAATAATTAATTTCTGATTAATTAAGCTAATTAATCGATTTCACATACAGAGAACATTGATTTGAAGATCGATTCGACGTTCGCCATTACGATTGGATGCGATACAAGTGTAGGTACCGCTTGAATCTCTTTGAAGCGTCCGATTCAATGCAAGAGTCGGTGTGTCTGCAATGAAACCACTGAATTTATCATAGAAAGAGTTCGATATCCATCGATAGCTTGCTGGCGGTAATGCATCGCTATCACAAACAATTTCCGGTAACGGTTCATTCTCGATCACATCGATTCGATTCGAATTTAATCGAAGATTTTCTGGTGCATCTAAAACAGAGAAAAAAAAGAAGAAGAAAAAAAAAATGATTAATTATCCATCATCGTAAATCATTTGTTTTCGTTGAAGAAAAAAAGAACTAAAGAGAGAGAGAGAGAGAGAGAGAGAAATTCGTGCTAATTTGTTTCAAATTAATTTTATTTTAGCCATTGCCTTTTCTCTTTACCATCACCATCATCATCGAGATGAACGAGAGAAAACTAATTTACTGTTGATGATGGTGATGATAATGATGATGTGATGGTATATTGAGAAATGTTGATAACGTGCCAGATACACAAATAGATCTGAGAGAGGGAGAGAGAGAAAAAAAATTCCAGCATCCTCGAACAAAAAAAAAAAGAATAAAACAAAAGTAGAGAGAGAGAGTAATGGTGGAGAAGGAAATGAAAATGATCCAAAAATAGGTGGGTGAGAAGATTGGTGCGAGAAAGAAACGTGCTCTGATTTGTAATCGAAACCAATGCATAGTTGGAGAAGGAAGAAAAAAAAATGATTTTCGCCAAGGACGAAAAAACTTGGTCCGAGAAGAAAAAAAAAATACCACATAGTATCGAAGACAGAGTGGAACCTAACAGAATCGAAATGTGACCAAAGTTGCAAAGAGAGAGAGAGAGAGAGAGAGAGAGAGAGAGAGAGAAATGGAGAACACAGCCGAGAAAAAAAAAAGAATAACTAAAGTGATAAAATCAGATCATCAATGGACCAGAGAATATGGAACCGATCAGAAATAGCTACGCCCACCTAATAGACACATGTATGCGGTACACAATCACGGACGAATTTTTTCTCTTCTTAACCAACGAAAGAAAAGAATCAATTTGAATTTTAATAAATTATTTTGTTCTTCGAATCACCAACTAATCATAATTCTGCATTCGATTTTCTTTTTTTGTTTCAAATAAGTTATTGAATTTGAATTTTTTTTTTTTTTTTTTTGCGGGAACTAATCGACAATTTTAGCACCAGAATTGTTTGGGGCGTAGATTTTAAATTCAAAATCTCTAGGTCTCAGTGAAGAATTTGTTGATATTTGTTGAAATCATTGAGAGATTAATCGATTGAATTGAATACTAAGAAGTTCTAATCGTAAATCAATGATTTCCGTGAAATTTTTTTATTTTTTTTCCATTGGAATTTTGAAAATTCTTCTCCAGCCTCGGAAATCCTTTCTAATCTTTTTCCCGTCTCTACCTGTACCGTCGGTATTTAATTTCTTCATATCTGCTTTAATCTTCGATTTTCCCTTCCTCTCTTTTCTTATCGATTCCTTTGAATATCATAGAAATAGTTTCGCAACTATCTGTCTTTACTATCTGGAGATCAAAATTGAACATAGTATTCATATAAATTATCATTCAAAGAAGAAGAATGATATTGCACTTTGCCGAAATGCTCGTAAATCTTTTCGATTGCTTCGGAGTCCACAGTTCTAGCTTCTCTTCAATTCTCAATCTATTTGAACTGATTCGAACAAATAGAGAACGATCGACAGAAGAAGAGAGGAAAAAAATAAATTTTTTTTTTTTAAAAAAAAGTAATAATTTTAATTGGCTTAGATTGGAAAAGTAGCAAAGTTAAATGTTCATAAACAGCGCACAGAGCACAAACACTCATCACAACCACCACCATCATCGTTTCGAATCGATCCGAAGTCTGATAGATAGAAAATGTTTGATTTCGAAAATGAAATCCAAAAAAAAAAAAAAAAAAATAAATAAATTCCATTTCAAAAACCAAAACGCAATTGATTTATTCCCAATGCGATTGTGAACTCTGAAAATGGACGTAAGAGATCGAGGAGCGACCGATGAATAAATCACTCCGAAAGAATAACTCAGTGAATCAAAAGTAACAAATTGAATCGATAGAGAAAAAAGTAAGGTATTTATTACCTTTCGAATCTTAAGATCAAAAAAAAAAAAAATCTATCTATCAATCCGCAAAAGATTGATGAATAGTAAATCACGATTACGAATGACACCTTCTGAAATTTGAGCGAAAAAAAATATCTAACAAAACCACCATCACCACCGCCCCAAGGATCATCATCATCATCAAGCTTGAAGAATTGATCATCGATGCAATGATTGAAAACATTTGGTTTATTAAAAAAAAACCGAAAAAACCGAGTGAAAGAGAGAAAGAAAGAGGGAGACCTAATGATCAATCACCGAGATCATCATCGATAATCAGTCTCCAAAAGATTTTGAATCTCCGTTAGCTACTGAATAAATGATGGCAATGAAATTGAGTGAAGATCAATGAAGATAATATTCAAAGATATCCATCCAATCTATCCTTTTTCGTTGAACGAACTTTTCACAATCAGATACAATCAAATTGATTTATTCTTTTCGTTAAAGAAATTCAACCCAATAATGTTTTGCCGATTCCAAACGAGCAAATCATTTTATTTCTTTTTCTGTTTTCTGTTTGGACTATTTATTTAGTTTTAAAATCATTAGGATAAAGAATCGCATCTCTCGATGAATTCGACCGAAACGAGCAAACAGAGACATTTGGAGCGAACAAGAATCGAGAATGGAACAGAAATCGATCGAATAGACAAATATCGTTACGAAGAGTATAAACATTAGATGGAATTGAATCAATCGATAATTTATTTTAATTTCTCTAGAAATATTCAGAAAACGGAAGAAGAAAAAAAAACAAGAAAAAATAATTTCTTTTCCGGTTTCACTCTGGTTGTTCTTTTTGCCTCGAATATCTCTCTCTATCGCCATTAGCCCTGTAGGTGTAGATGTTTGTTTTCTTCGGCCGGTTCGATTAGCTTCATTTTGAAACGAATCTCTCTATTCGAAGGCTGCTTATTCGCATTGATTGAGAAACACCATATTACCATCGAGAAAAAGTGAGCAATAAAAAAGAACTTGAATCGAATTCAAAATTCATTCCCAAAAAATAGTCAAGCGAAACAAGCGAAAGACTAAATGGATCTGGTTCAAAGGGGAATCTGAATAAAAATTTCGGTGGAAAAAAAAACAAGACCAGAAATAAAACGAATGCTAAAATAACCGACGGACACCACCCACTACAAACAAAATCGATCTAAAATATCAAAAAAAAACTAAAACAAAACAGAAGAAAAAAAAAAAAATACAAAACGTCGAAGAAAAGAAAACATACAACAAATTAATGTCTCTGTTTTGTTTCTAGAGAATTAGAAATAAGCAGAGAAAATCTTCTTGAAGAAATTAGTGAGGCCGAATGAAATACTTTTGATTTCCTTCGATACCAATCATTATCATTTCGAATCAATCGAATTGAAACGAAACGAAAATAGTCTCAAACTAAGCCGATGCTGATTAGTTTTGCTGTTTTGTTTCGTTTCGTTGATTTTTTTTTTTTTTGGTATTGCCATTGGTAGAAACATCAATCAATCGAAAAGATTGGTTCGAAGTCGAACATGACAATGCAAGGCACAATTGTTGTTGGAACGACAACAACAACAAACATAAATTCTTGGAAAGTTTTGTTCAAAACAAATCGAAAAGAATCGTTTTGCAGATAGATTGAAGATGTTTTTTGTTCCAAAAATAAAAAAATCCTAAAAATATCAAAAATGCTTCTGATGGCAAAAGAATTGGAATGAAATCAGTTAAATTTGTTCATTTCCGTTTCATAGAGAACAAAAAAAATCGAATTTCCAAACAAAAAGTGAAAGAGTGGAAATAAAAACAACAAACGAAACAAGTGAAACTTCCGGTCGTTTTCTCCAAGATTTTTTTTGGAAGATAAATTTCACTCGATTACGATGATCATATTCATCATTTTGAAATTTTTTTTTCGCTGTTTTTTTGGAAACTTTTTAAAAAATGGAAATATAATCCAAAATGAAAAATTGATTCGTTTTGGTTAGATGGAAAAAATTCTCTACCATAGCTTCTCTGAATCATTGTCTCTATCAAATAAGATTCAAGATCGATGATAGTAATCTTTTTGGGACATCTAGATATCAAAAAAACAGAAAAACAGAAAAAAAACTAAGATTCCAACGCAAGCAATCTAGTTTCATCGATTTCAAATTGATCATCGGAGTATCATTATTGTTCTAGGGTGGATGTTTTCGAGAGAAATAGAAAGAGAGAGAGAGAGAGAGAGAGACTAATCACTTGCTTCAAGCGAAAAGATTTCGAAGATAGGATTCAATCGAAAACCGAAAAAAAAACAATAAACATTAGATCACAAAAGACTAGAGAAGCCCTGAAGCAATGGTTAGGTACCTTACCATTGCGAATTCTTCTAAAATCATTCGATTTCTTTCTGGCGAAATGAACTCTTCGATGAATCCAGAAATCGATCCAGAAACAAAAACAATCCTTCTACAGACTGATTATTCGAAAAAGAAAAAAAAATACTACGGTCTAGAGATTGGAATGACTTTCTTCTCGATGATTGAATTCAAACTATCATTTGCAGTGTAGAAATTAACATAGCCAAAGATCAAAATCGCTCTACTCTTCTTCAAATTGGTAAAAAAGTTTTTTTTTCTCGATTAATTTTTGGTCGAATTGGTTGATTATGTTGTTGTTGTTGTTGTTTTTGTTCCATTGTCGGTGATTTAAGAGAACGAATTTCCTCTATTCTTTGTTCATGATTCAGTCGAATACGCCAAGCTATGATCTTTCATGCTTGATTCCCTTTCGTTTGTTTCGCTTCTTTTGGCTACTTTTTTTTCAACAATTTCTCATCAAGATCATCTTCCTCTCTCTCTTTCTCTCTCTCTCTCTCTCTCTCTCTCTCTCTCTCTCTCTCTTCATTTGGTTTTGTTTTTTGAGAATCGAAATTCTAGAGAAAGAAATTGATTCGAAAAAAAGATGACGAATCGTTTGAAGAAATGTGCTTACAACTTCCCCCCATCCCACCCTATCGTTTTCATTCGAAACCGAAAGAGAAATTTAAAGACATTTGGAGATGTTTGATGGACAACGAGAAACAAATCATTCGAACGTAAGAATTCTAACAATTTATTACAAAAGCAAGTGAATGATCAACAAAGCGAGAACTCAAAAAAAAAAAAAAAAAAAATATAACGAATCGTATTCAAGCATCAGTGTTCAACAAAAAAGTGAGTAGAAAACAAAAAAGTGGTTATTCTTGATTGATTTCATCTTCCTTCATTCGATGATGATGGATAGAGACCGAAGAGTAGCCAGAGAAGAAAAAACAAAAAGCTCCGAAAGTCTCAAGTGATGATAATCATAATCAACTGATCTTCGATAAGAGAGAGAGAGAGAGAGAGAGAGAGAGAGAGAGAGAGAGAGAGAGAGACGATAGATAGATTGATTCACATCATTCTAGATTCTAGATTCTAGAAGAGATAAAAGGAGAGAGAAAAAAAAAAAAGAATAAGAATAAGAATTATTGAGCGAATTGATCGATTCGAATACACAACACTGACCGCTAATCTTTGACAGTAAACAGAGAAAAAGTTTTAATCTTTCAACTTCACTAGACTAAGCAACAAAAATTGAAATATCGAGATGCGAAAGATTTAAGAAATGGTTCGTTTTCTCTCTCTCTCTCTCTCTCTCTCTCTCTCTCTCTCTCTCTCTCTGAAACGATTCAAATTTAGCTTTGAATGTTGCCTACGAAACAATAAAAGACAAACAAGTTTCTAGAGGAGAGAGAGAGAAGAGAGACGAATTCGAAAAAAAAAAAAAGAAAAAGAAAATCTTAACTGTCAACAAATACCACATATAGAGAAATGAGATCACTCGAGACATATAATGATTCATGACAAATTATAAGATAACCGAGAAAAAAAGAGTTTACGAATTCAATTCGAAGACCGCACACACACACACACACACACACACACATACATTCTCCTCTAGGTCGGTGTTCGAATGTTTTGGAATTCTAACCAGATTTTTCTCATTTGGTTTGTTTCTCATCTCTTAGTTGCTGCATCATCGATCGTCTTCTTCAATGATCGAATTTTATTCGATCCAATTTTCGAATTCATAATTGAATTGACTCTCATTGAAGATGAGAGTAATCACAGAGATTTCAAAGTGAAAGAATAGAAGAATTAATTTCGATAGAAATTTCAATCCTCAGATCCTCAGATTGAAAGATATTAGAAATCTAGATCTCTAGATCCTTGCGATTGTTTTTTTTTTTTGACGATCTTGAAGATGTCACTGATTTGATTCGCTTCAACCTACGCTCTCGGATCGAATCTCTTAGGTGCTTTGGTTACCTTTGCGATATCAAACATAGCCTATTTCTTATCTCAATACGAGATACACTTCCATATAAGGCTGTTGATCTAATTAATCTGAATTAAAAATGAATTAGATTAACAAATTATGCAATCTATAATTGTTTTTTAATTGAAAATCGTGAAATGAAACACCAAACATCTTTTTTTTTTTTTTGATGCAAAAACAAATCGTTCTTGTTTTCTCTCGAAGATTTTGTGTATAAATTGGATTAAAATTCGATTCGAATTTCTCTGGGCGAAAATGGTGTCTCGACAACATCTATGCTATCGGTTCATTTCAAGATATTTATGACTTTTTTCCAGGGAAAATTTTTAAAACTTTAATATCTATCAAGCAAACCCGATCACTCGATACTTGGTCTTATTAGAGATACTAGGTCCTTGGCACCAATTGGCTTCATTTAAGCAAAAAAAACGTAGATTTCAACAACGAAACGAAAGAAAGAGAAAAAAAAATGAAAAAAAAATCTTCTAAAACAATTGAATCTAATTTGTGAATGAATGAGAATTAAGAATCTTTTGCAATACTAAATGCAACACAAAGGGGTCGAAGGAGACTAATGGATTCCCTACATTACAGCGATAAAAAATCAAAAAAAAAAATTTAACTCCGAATACTAACGAATCTCATGTTCCAAGAAAGCAAAAACGGTTTGTTAGAATAATAATAATAATTATTATTTTGATTAGGAGCAAAAAAAAAATTCTCAAGGCCTAGATCTCTACCAAGAAAACGTTGGAAGGGCTAGGGATGAAGATTCGACTCTTCATTTCGAATTCCAGAACGGAAATCAATTTGAACAAAGAGGAACAAGAGAGAGAGAGAGAGAGAGAGAGAGAGAGAAGCTAAGATTTAGTTTGGATGCGTTTTTGATTTATTTTTCGAAGCGATTTTTGTTTTATTTTTGAAATTTTCCCCCAAATACCAGCGAACAAGGAAGAGAGAATTAATGAATTTCGATTCGGAAGCTAAGTAGAGAGAATAAAAAATTTGCAATAATTTAAAGATTGCTAGTGTAGTAATTTTCGTTCCTATTTTTGTTGTTATTGCTGTTTTTTTTTTTTGTTTTTCTTCTTTCTTTCTGGGACTTGGAAAAAGGGGAAAAAAGGAGAAACACATTCTAGGTTCGCTATCTGATTGTAGTGGAGAAAGGAGAACCACACCACTATACCCATTACTACGATTGGATTTGATTCTTTAAGTATCGAAAAAAACCGATTTCCGAATTCAATAGATATTGGGGAAATGAGGCGAATGGAAAAAAAAATTCGTCTGAAAATTTTAGAAAAATGAATTCAATCGAGCATAAAATAAATAAATATTCAGCTACATTGGAACACACCCACACTACTAACCCCATTACTAAGGGAAGTTTTTTTTTCTCAGCGAATCAAATTGCTTTCATTGAATACAATCACAATGTGATCCAGAGCACAAAACTCTTTTTCACCTGGTATTCACAGCGATTTAGATTACATTACTCTATTGTAGTGAAAGATCTCGATTTGGTCTCGATTCAATTCAATTTTTCAATCGGCATTCGAAATTCTATTCTGTTGAGCTTAGAGAACCAGAACAATTCTGGTGTATAGAATGTAAAGGGTAATAAAAGTTCGATTCAAAAATGTTTTTTTTTGTTATTGTAAGATTTTCAGAGCTTACAATAGTTAGTTTTCGATTTGATTCATTCAATGAAATGAATGAATGAATGCGTCAATCCTAAATCTATTTACGATTTAGATTCTATATTACCGACAACCGACAATCTGAGACATTGAAAAATCATCGAAGAATAAGGGCAGAATTCAAATCCCGTGAAAAGCAAGGATCCAAAATCAAATTTTAACAATTAATTTTTTTACATTTTCTTAGTTTGTCGATGCTCGATTCGTAAAAAAAAATTGAAGAATTTGGTGAAAAAAAAATTACCAAACTGTTCACAAGGTCTTATTGTGTGTGTGTGTGTGTGTGTGTGTGAGAGAGAGAGAGAGACAAAATATTTATAATAGAATTCTGGGTTTTTTTTCTCTCCAAACAAGAGAATGTAAATCGATTCTATGAGATTTCTCACATTCAAATAATCATCTTCTTTTGGTGTTTCGTTCGAGAACAAATACAAACACACAAATCATCATCAACAAGAATAAATATTCCATTTTCGGTGATTCTAATGATGACGATCGAGAACACCATATTTACTGTGAGGTGGATGTATTCATAGAAATATAGAACCTTCGAGAGAGAGAAACACCCACCAATATGATCATCATTCATCTTTGATGTTCTAAGATGATGATGGAATTATAGATACGACGATATGTTTAGTGATTCAATCGATGATTTTGGTTGATTGTGATGGTACACTGTGAAATGCGAAACGAATATTATTTGATTGGTGCGAGTGGTCTGATTTTAGTTTGTTTTTTTTTATCAATTCGAAGGGCGTATTTGTCTCCATTATGGTCAATGCAAACAAATCATAGAGAGAGAGAGAGAGAGAGAAAGAGAGAGAGAAATTTAATCAGATTGGAAATCGTAAATGACAAAAACATTTGGACCAGAAAAAAAAATTCGAGCAAAAGTATTGAAATTGGTATGGAATGTGAAGGTGGAAAGAAATCGAGCGAGAACAAAAAAAATGAAAAATGAATGAATCTGAATTCATTTTTCTCTCCCGGATAGCTGCTGATGGTCTATAGGGTGTGACGAATAGATCTGTTTAAGATCATTCCGATAGTGATAGCTAGCAAAGAGATGAGATATCAAACGATGATGATCACCAGAGATGGCAATCTTCGATCTCTTGATTCGATTCAAAAAAAAAAAAACAAATTTATTATTTTGGTCTTCGCTCTTTTTTGAATAATAAATTATCTTATTTTGGAACCAAACGTACACCACACCACACGAAACGATAGAATACATTTTGTTTTCGATCAGATCGATACGAACAAATCTGGCCTAGAATAATAAGTCAATTTGATCGGTTTTCTATTTACCTACCACCAACAATCTCATTGCGAAACCCTAATTACGGATCGCAATCGGAACGAGAGAAAATTTATTTTTTTTTTTTTTTGGTTAGTCTTCGTTCTTCAATCAACGCTATCAATCAGTCAATCAATCAAGGAATGAGGATAGAAAGAATGATCGAAAGAAAGCGAAACGGAGATGGAAATTCGAAGAAATTCGAAAAGTAAGGAATCAATGAACCGATATGGTTCGCAATAACCAACGACAAAAAAAAGGCTAATAATAGAATTCTATGATTATTTTTTTTTTCGCTCTCTTATTTCATCTTTATTGTGATTTAAATTTAAAAATCAAAAAGAGGAAAAAACTTAACGAAGCAGTAGACGATGAGCGAATCTATTGTTGATTTTGATCGATTTTCAATCCAATTCAACTAAGGCTACGTTAGATTACGGCTATAAATCGATTGATAGATCAAAAAAAAAAAAAAAAAAAGATTCGGTGATGAATTGTGAGGTAAAATAATCCAAACCATTGTAATCGTTCGTATGGAAAATGAAATCGAAATTTTTTTTTTCTCTCTCTGATTCCAAAATTAGAAACATTTCGAAATCAAATCGGTTAGGATGAAATGAATCAATGTTAGGATTTTGTTATTTCCACCATCAATCAGAATCGTATCGAACGAGCAGAGCTCTAAACAAAGATGAAATCGTTCCGATTCTTTCTTTTAAAACAGAACAAATTCAATTTGAAACAATGCAATGAATTGAACTGAACTGAATGGAACTGAACAAAATGGGACTGAAAAACTTCTGAAGATGAGAAGATTGCGTTCTCGAGAAACAAAGATTACGATTTGGTTTGATTCGATTGATGAAACTAGAATCAATCGATGATTTTGTTGCCTGATTCAGATGCTAAATCAATCAGTTTTTGTTTTCCATATCTTGTTTATATCCACTTTTTTTCTGTATTTACAAATAAAAAAATTTTCAAGGAATTCAATCAAAATAGATCGAATGATGAAATTATTAAAGAGAGAGATAGAGAGAGAGAGAGAGAGAGAGAGAGACAGTTCGTTCGTTTCGAATTCGAATTCCTAGGAACGGCATAAAGTTTTCAATTCTTTTAAGAGAATTTAAAGAGATTTTTAAGAGAGAAATTGTAATGGGGAAAAAAGTTTAAAATGAAAGCTTTTGAAATTGAAACATTGAGATAATCGAGAGAGAGAGAGAGAGAGAGAGAGATAATTTTTTCCCAACATTTCAACAAATGCTAGGTTGAGTTTTGAGGGAATATATTTGATTTTGAAATTGATTTTTTCTACTTCAATCTTCATCTCTATCCTTTGTAATAATATCTATCCACCAAATTATTGTTTGTGTCATCGATCCGATCGCAAATGATCACATCACTATCATTATCAAATGGATCGAAAAGGAACACCCCATACTTAACTGTACGCTTGCTAGGATCCCACCGTAATGAAACCGAATGAATAAAGTGGATCAATATGGATTTTTTGTTAAATTTTATTTCGAAAGTACAAGAGATTGTTTGGTTGAAAAGTGATTACTTTTAGGATCAACCACCATACCACAACAATCAGCATCAGCGAGAGCATCATTCACAAAAATCTACAAGAGCTAATCTTTTTCTTTTTTGTTTTTTCTTTCACAGCATTGAATACTTAATGGAAGAAAGGGGGAGAGGAAGAGAACGGAAGAGTGTTTAACTCGTGCCACACGATTATCATCGGAAAGTTATCAACAACATAACAGCAACAAAAGTATTTTAAAATCGATCTTCGACAAAAACGAAGAAGATTCAATCTTTCTAGATGATTAAATTTAAGTTCGTTTCCGATGGCCTAGAGAGAGAGAGAGAGAGAGATTGAAAATTTTTCGATTTTTTTTTCGATTCGATCTGTTTCTCCCTAGTTTCGATTCGGTTTCGGTGCCAAAACACACATAATCTTTCTCTCTTTCTCTCTCTCTCTCTCTCTCTCTCCCCGTCTCGATCTTAAGCTAGAGATCAAAAGCGGAAGAAAAAGAAAAAAATAAGAACGGAGTAATCTCAATCCAACTCAAGCAATGTCGTGATCTTATTAGCTAAATTGAATCTCTAAGCAAAGGAGCAAAGCGAAAAAAAAGAAGAAATCAAAAATTCAAACTCTAAAAATAAACTCTAGGAATCTTTGAATGAAAAATAAAATCTACTTCGAATAAATTTGATTCAAAAAAAAAAAAAAAAATATAAATATAAAAACAAAAAAAGACTAAAACAGCAATAGCAAACGAAATCAAATCGAATCGAATCGAAACGGATCGATACAAAATAATTAGCTATGTGGAGTTTAAAATCGAATCAAAATCAAAATTCAATCGAATCGTAGACCTAGAAATAAAGAAAAAAAAAAAAGAAAAAACAAATTGGCAACAAATTGATATCTACCTCACTCTCTCTCTCTCCTTTTCAATCTCCATACGTTAATCGTTTTTCGATCAATCGAAACATTGAATCGAATTGAAACACAGACACAGAAAGATTGAAACAGTGAAAAAATTTTAGAGTTTAATTTGAATCCTAATTGACTAGGTCGAGATCGATAATCGATGAGAGAAAGAAAGAGAGAGAGAGAGGAGATGAATCTCCATCGATTGTTCTTCAAGGTGATTATTTGATGATGATGGTCTATAATAATAAATGGTATTGGTGGCAGTGATGGTGGTGGTGGTGGTAGTTTGAACATCGAACATCAAAGCACAACAAGCTAGAGCATCTCTAGACTATCTAATTCACCTGATTTAAATTAGAACTAGATTAAGCAAAAAAAAAAAAAAAAAAAAAGAGCTGCTATTGACGATGATGATAGATTGCGTAAGCTATTATTATTCTATCTTTCGATTCATATGGCTACAATAAACGTAATCATCACCGTTAGAATCGAATCTTGGAGCCAATATCAACGAGAGAAACGATAACGAGATCGAACGAATTTGTGTTTGTTTGTGTGTGTGTGTGTATGTGAGTGTTTCGAAGCGAATCAATTTCAATCATCGAAAAAATAATTTGGAAAAGGGGGAGGGGAAAGATTGGCAAATTAAAAATTCAAAAAAAAAATTTTGATCTGATTGTGAAAAAAAAATGAATCGATCCGATTCAATGATCTTCATCGATTGATTGCATTGGATTTTTGTAGAAATATCGCCATGATTGGTTTGAAAATAGCTATGGAAAAAATTATCCAAGTTTTTTCTTTGCTTCCATATTTCTTCCTCTGATTCAATAAAGCTAATCGAACTCATTGAATATGATCGAAATCGAGCGAAATAAATACTCCATAAAAAAAACTTAAAGATTACAGCAATGACAAAAACAAATGAAAAATTTTGGTTCGAAATCAGAGAGATGTTTGCCCTCGTCTCTCTCTCTCTCTCTCTCTCTCTCTCTCTCTCTCTCTCTCTCTCTCTAGTGGCAATAAACCATCATTAATTTAAGTTTTGTTTGAAGCAAAATAAAAAAAGAAATTTTCAAATAAACCAAAAAAATCAAAAGAATAAAAAAAAACTAGTCCCGAAAAGAGAAAATGGCATCCAGTTCCAAAAGCGCTCAAACAGAGAGAAGTGCGTGTACCAAATTGATTCTGGAGCGATCCAAGATAATGATTCTAATCCGAATTCTTGAAATAATAATAATAATAATAATGATGATGATGATGATGATTGAAGCCGGCCAACCAACCGAGAGAAAACTCTATGGAGAACGGTGACTATATTTTTTTTTCTCAACCATCTTTTTGAATGAGCAATGGTATCGCTACGATGGCATTCGGCAAAATCTAATACCCTAGCTTTGAACCCTAGGAGAACGGAAACCTTCTTCTCCTTTTTCTTCTTCTTCTTCTTCTCGTTCGATTTCTTCTCTTTTCTTTTTTTTCGACCCACGGAACTAGGAAGCTAATGAAGACATCAAATTATTTTTGGCTTTCGTAGCTCTAGAAAACATTATGGTTGTTTTTATTCTCGATTCTTTCCA
Organism: Sarcoptes scabiei; assembly: GCA_020844145.1. NCBI lineage: Eukaryota > Metazoa > Arthropoda > Arachnida > Sarcoptiformes > Sarcoptidae > Sarcoptes > Sarcoptes scabiei. Next base: position 1,674,783 of record CP080484.1, read on the forward strand.
TAGTAAACAACCAAGAATTAGCGAAAGAAAGTCAGAGAGAGATAGAGAGAGAGAGAGAGAGAGAGAGAACGAGAAAACACCAGCATCCATTTGGTATGATGGCAATCATCATCATCAATGATTGTTTCATTATCATCGTTTGGATCGTCCAAAGTTGTGGATAGATCAGTGTGCGATATCATCATCGCTTCTCTCGTTGACTTAAGACAACAAAAATGGACTGTTTGGAACAAAAAATAATGGCAAACTCTCTAGTTCTCTTTTAAAGCTAAAGCTTCGAAAAAAAAAATTCAGCTAAAAATAAAACATTATTGCCATCAAGACGATGATGATGATGGTGGTGATGGTGATAATGGTGGGTGTAGAGAGTAAGAGAGGGAAAAGACTTGAGATAAACAAACAAACATTCTCTTTTTTTTATGGAATACATCCTCGCTAAATGATTTGGATGAATGAATGCTATCCAAATATTTCATTTCTATGTTTTTTGGCTCTAAAGAATCGTAATCACCCCACAGCATAAGTTCTTGTAATCATCCGTCGAAAGAAAAGAAAAACAAAACACAAAAACAACAAGAGAAAACTATAGCACAGATCTAAACCTAAACCAAAAAATAAAAAAAAAACAAAACGATTGTAGATACGAACGAAGAAAGAGAGAGAGAGAGAGAGAGAGAGAGAGTGAGTGAAAAATGATGAAAAGAAAAAAAATCTTGTTGTTTCAATTGTCCGGAAAAGTGTTGTTATGATTATTATGATTATTATTATTATTACTATCATCATCATCACCATCATTATGATCATTTTTACAGCAATAGAGAGGATCTGGTGATTTTGAACTTTTCAAAATGAAACAATAAAACCATAGAATTTAGCGAAAATATTGATCGAATCAATGGACTTGAAAAGATCTAAATCATTGCGATCATTTTGTTGTTTCATTGCTCTAGTAAATTTATCTCAACGATTTAAAAAGACAGAAAAGTAGAAAATTTTTTCTAATTAATTGGATATTATCATAATTGTTTTTGATCATTTAGAGAATTCCGAATTCTTTACTGAATTTGGTGTCTAGAAAAGAAAATCAAACGCTCAAAGAAATCTACTCACATTCGACTTGAAAACGTGAATCCGATCGTATTGATGGACCGACAAGATTTCCAGATGAAACACAAGAAAATTTTTGCCCCGAATCTCTATTCCGATCTAATTTGGTGCGGCCAGATTGGCGTATGTTCCAAAACAATGTCGATTCGACGCCAGCGAAACGATTCAATACGAATTCTTCGGGCAATTGTTCTTCAACGATTCGAAAGTCATCGAATCCGTGGCTACCGTTTTGGATTAGCTGATCGTTTCGATACCAATCGATCGAACATAACGGATAGCACTCAACACGGCAGTAGAATGAGATCGATTCAATCGCAGTGTCGGAAGTCGCTGAAGCCCTTGAGGTATCATTAGCTATCATAGAGCTACGTTGATGCATAGTCAGTTGTTGATTTTGGTTTAAGGTCACGTATCCATAATTTTCACTACTTAATTTTTGATTATTGTGGCCGAGAGAATTCATCAACGATTCATTTTGATCTCGGCCAGAACGAAGATTTTCATCCACACCGATCATCGAAGGCAAAGGATTAATGAAACGTGGTGGTGCATATGGAATCAATTCGAATAGGCCTCGGGCACCGAAACCTATCTCGTTGAAAGCCGAGCAAGAAATGTTGCCTCGATTCACAAGACGAACGTTCGGTATGATCAGAGTTGATTGTCGTGATTCAAAAATCATTCCATCACTGTTTTCCCAATGAAACTCAGTACGATCATTTGGAAGGCCACGATCATTCACAATACATTCTAGGCTAAGATTTTTCCCTTTGATTGGATAGGGCTCATCTAGTAATCGTATGATCGATTTTCCAGGCGGATAATGCACAATGATTTCGATCTCATTACTTAAATCACTAGCTCCAGCATCGGAAATAGCTTGACAGGTATAATTTCCTGTCAATGATCTTGGTATACTAAGCCAAGAAAGCTCTTTCTGTGCACTACTATCACTATCAAGTTCACTGAATGTTTCACCATTGTTCTTAAGCCAACGCATCCGTGATGCTTGACGTGGATTACCATCGAGAATGTCACAAATCATTCTCAAATCATCACCTTCTTTGAGCAAATAATCAGATTTTGGATCTGGATAGACACTTAGAGAAACTTCTGGAGGATAGAGCACATTAAGATGGACGGTTGAGTTAGGCACACCGGAACCGAGAGCGTTAGCAATCGAGCAATAATAGTTTCCACTATCGTTTCGTTTCACATTCATTATGGTTAGAATTGGATGGCTGACAGTCGTTACGGAATAATGTGAACGATCGGAAACATCAAGTAAACGACCATCTTTGAACCAAACAGTTTCGTTCTCCAGCAGAGTGGTCGGATTAGCATAGTAAGTGCAATAGATCCGAATCATCGGAGTCGTTTCGTTTACAATCAGACCATTCTGTGGTTTCATCACAACTATTGGTGAGACTATGCGATGCAAGCGATTGAGATTGGATTTTTTTCGAGCGAGAGAGAGAGAGAGAGAGAGAGAGAGAGAGAAGAAAAAACAGATTTAGAGGATAAAAAAAAAGTAAATTTTTTTTTTAATCTACACTATTAAATCTATTCGATCGAAACACTTACAGAGCACTGATATTTCTGTCGATTTATTGATAGGCGAACGCATCGCAACATTTGCAGCCTCACAAGTGATAGGATTAAGATGATCTTGATGACCAACGGTGATCTCTAATTTCGATCGGCTATTGACAGTTATACGATCGACGTTCGTTTCGATAGTGTTCCGTATTGAATGGCCATCAATTATTCGTGATCTATTCGAAGGGAAGCAAGAGAGAGAGAAAGAGAGAGCAAATGATAAGATGATGTTTCGATATTAAAAATCCGAAGATTAAATCCAAGATATGATTGTTTGATTCTTTTGATTTGTTTGATTATTATTGTTACTTTTATTATTATTATTATCATCCAATCTATTCTGTCAAGATCTGAAGCCTTTGATAACAAAGAAAAGAATAATGCAAACACATACCCATTTCGCCAGACAATCTCGGCAGCTGGTTTACTACCATAAGCCACACATTCAATCACAGCAATATCGCCTTCACGTACCGAGGTGCTTGGCCCAATGATTTCCATTGTTTTGATGCCAACTAATATTGCCACAATTGATTCATTGAAGAGAAAAAGGAAGAGAAAATTTCAAGGGCGTTAGCGATTCTATCTAAATCATTCGAAATTTGATTGATTGATGGCAACGAAGGGGAAAGGGAAAAGATAAACAAATAGATTTCTTAGAATTCTTACCACTGACATCGAGCGAAACATATTGATCTAAGGCGCCATTTTCGATAGCTTCATGCTCGATCTGACATTCGATCCTAGTGGCGAGATCTTCACGTTTTAATTTCTTCGTTAGAATAAAAGTAGCTCGATCACTTCGACCATCGATAGAAGAATTGCTAAGCTTCAAATCATCAACGCTATCGATATCGGTCGATTTTTTAAGCTCGTAACGTTGTCCAAACGAATCGATCGAATACCATTTGATGATCGGTGCCGGTCGACCATCTATCACAGTGCAAGCTAGTTTAAGATAATCGCCTTCGGTTAGAGATAGATGATGACCATTCGTTAGAACATCTCCTTCATGCTCGATCCATGATCGTGTTGGTTTGGCTACGAACAGAGAAGTAAAAAGTCGAAAACGAACGTTCATTAAAAAATTCTCAATCGAAATCAAGGGATTGTTGTGAAATAGCGAAAAAAACAAAACAAAAAACTTACCAATAACATTCAATTGCACATAGGTCAATGATGGACATTTACCTGCAACGTAGGTTACATCACACTGTGGAGAGAAAACAAAAAAAAATGGCGAGAAAAAAAAATAGATTAGTATAGAGTGAATGAATCGAAAACAATACTAGATTCGATAGATTTTGAAATTGTAATGGATTAAACTAATGATTCGATGTCGATGATGATGATGATGATGATGATGATGATAGATGGATTTGAAAAATCTTCGATGTAACGTAAGCGAATCATTCAAGATGGAATGTAAAACTTAATCAAATATAGATTTGTTATCCAAACTTTAATCTATCCATCTTTCAAAATCGAAAACAAAAGAACTATGATTACAAGAAGAGGTTTGGAGAGAGAATGGAATGAATTTTCCAAAGTAATCTGTCAATTTTCATTAGAATCAAAAAATTTATCTCATACGAGAATTAGAAACTTTACCGAAAGTTAGGGATCTAGCACACAGAAAGTCAATAAGAAAGAAGAAAAAAATCGATAACCAAACTGACAAGCGAGAGAAGACAGAATAACAAAATTGTTAAGACGATTGAGATGATGAAATGATGGAGAGAGAGAGAGAGAGATTCTCTAGTTTTGTTACGAGAGATTACTTTTTGATGTTTCAATGTTCTGAACAGCTATGATTCAAAACGATAAGATGGCTTTGATTTTGATTCTCTGATCGATTCCAGAATGTTTTCGGTGCCAAAATGATAATAATAATAACAATAACAAGAGTTTCTTTGAAGTCTAGGACACAGAGTCTATGCAGAGAGAGAGAGAAATTGTTTCCCATTGGATCGGATCTCAAACGGAAACTGACTATCGGATATCGATTGGATGATGATAGTTTGATGGAAAACAAATCCATTCTAGATGGACAGAGAAAAAATCAATGATTTCCCCCCCTCTCTCTCTCTCTCTGACTTGAGATGACCGATGTCGAATAGGATTGAGATTTTTCTCTTATTCATTAGAACTTATTCTTATTGATTGATTTTTTTTCCCATCCTTTTGATGGGTGGGAGGAGGCGAGCGATTGAAAGTTCGAGAGTAGATTATTATCTCGTTCGTTCGAGTGGACAATTCCTAGCATGTTTTCTCATTTAAAAACAAATCAACATCGTCCGTTTCCTAGGCCTTAGTCTCTTGGGCCTTTTGAGACACTTGGTTGTATTATGAATCGTAACGATACAATCGAGAGGAAAAAGAAAAAAGAATTTATCCACTGAAAAAAAAATTCCAAAATGTTTTGGGATTAGTATTTTGGAACAACAACAACAACAACAATCTCAGAGAACAACAAACGTTGAAATATAAATCAAATCGAATCAAATCAAAAGCAATCAAAACACTAAGCGAAGAATAATTAAGATGGAGTAAATTTTTTTCCATTTGACATTCAATGTAATGTTTCATTGCATAACCATAGTAAACATAGCCTTTTCCTAGAGAGATTAATGAGAAGAATTTCTAGAGATGGACCAAATAAAACAAAAACAGATTATTATTTAATGAAATAATCGAACAAAACGGTTAAATCTCTCAAGAGTCTCTTTTTCACTTTTGACATGAAACAATTCTCTATGTCCTAAAAAAGTAATGATTGCAATTGTAATAATAATAATAATAATAAAAATGGAACAATGTGGTTCGGTTTAGACACCAAAAAGAAAAAAAATAAAAATACAAACTAGCAGAAAGGCATTGAATGAAAAGCAATACAACTCAATAACGAAATAGAAGATAATTTGTTTTGTCCACTTTCGATGGTCCAATCTGAGATTGGTCCCTAGATTATATTACTAACTCTTCTGTTAGGTTCTTGTTCTGATTGATCTTTGATTATCGCTATGAAATCAGATTCAAAGCTTTAAAAGTTTTTCGTTGTCTGTCGATTAATGGATTGATCAATCATAATCAATGTGTGGGACAAGATTCGGTGTCGAATATCTTCTCAAATGAAAACAACTTCAAAATTCAGAGTCTAAGAGTATAATCGCGAACCACCAGTATAATTGAGAATTTTATAATTAATTTCGATGATTTTATGTAGGCTAACTTCAAATTTTGTAGCTCAATCATTGAAATTTGATTTTCAAAAACAAAAAAAAACCGCCTTACAAAACAGCTAGCGGAACTTTTTATGCGAAATTTTACGAAATTTCATGGAACCCAATTGCTATCTGACCTAGATGAAAATGAAATCCACAAGAAATGTCGAAATGAACCAATCGAATGCTAACAAACAAGAAAAATATTTGATAGCTCTTTATCGCTTCAAGAAGTTGTCTTTGTAGAACGGAGAAAAACGGTGATAAATTATTGATTTTGTCAAGATCCTAATCGAATCGATGCTTACATTGTTGCCGATGCTGATGGTGAGATGATGGTGATGTAGATAAGAATAGAGTGTATCGATAAAGATTTCGAAAAATGTCATAAATGATTCAAAAATGTATCGCTACAATGCGACAGAGATTAATCGAAAATATAGACAACAATCATAAACTCTCATTTGCGACTCTCTCAAAACGAAAATTTCAAGAGGATTTAGGGTCCGAAATGAGCAAAAAGAGAGAGAGAGAGAGAGAGAGAAGGTGAAAAATGAAATTTTATTTTCCCCTCGAAGAAAACCAAATCGAGAATCGCATTGGATCGAAGTGGATGAATATTTGATGATGAATGAAGACTATGCAAACAAATAAACAAATATTCGAAGAATATTTTAGCCGAAATTCAAATCGAATTTACAATCGAATCGGATAAAATGAATCGGATTGAAAGCTTGTTGAGAATCGGAATAATTTCGAAAATTATTCTTTAGATCAAAAATCGAAATTTTTTAGACTCTTTTGAATGTTTAGAAAAATTGAAACGAAAAACAGGGACCCATAAATAAGTGGAATCAAGAGAACAAAATTTAATTCTTATTATTTAGAAAACTTGAGAACAAAACCTAGACTCTGTTCCTAGACCTATTCTGTTCTGTGAATAGTATCATTGTAAAAATTTATTAATTTTGCTAGATCTAGAATTACTGTTGCCAATTCTCGAACTATTATAATAATTTTTGTCATTTTTAAGTTATTTTGCTTGTAAAACGAAACTCAACTAAACATAAAACCTTGCAACGTTGAAAAAAATAATGAACTCGAAGAAGAGAGAGAGAGGAGAAAATTTGCAAAGAAGAATCAAATGACATAATTAAAATGTAAATTTCCACAAAAAACCAAAGGGTTAGATGGAAAGAAACAATTTGAAGCGAAAAACGAATTCTAACTTTCTTTTTTTTTTTTTGTTAGCTTCACATAAACTCGTTTGATAATTGATTCACTTTGTTTGTTCTTTTTTTTTGGGGGAGGGGAGAGTGTTCCAAGAAAAAAGTGTCGCATACATAGGACCTAGAATACACCGAGGAATAGCAGTGGAGAATGAGATGCAAATTGAAACACTTGAAGTTTTCGAAATCGGATTTGTTTTTCAATTGTTTTTGCTTTCAAAATTCGGTCCCGAATCAGACTTTATTTCAAGGATGTGGAAAAAATTTGATGAAAAAAAACAAAATTATTATTTTCGAATCAAACAAAATAATTGTTCAAGCGAGGACCTTAGAATATATTGACTGACTGACTGACTGACTGACTGTCAGAGTATTTCTCCGAATTGTTCATTATATTTTTACTGTTTCAATTTTTTTATTTTGGATTTTATTTGTATTGTTAGAAACAAAACACTTGGTTTGTTGCATCGCTTGATGATGTTTTTATGGTTTGGAATAAAAATTTTCCTTTACAATTCATTCGTAATAGAATAGTGTCAAAGACCAATGACGATAGCGTTGATGGAGGAAAAAAATCAGACTTTGTGAGATGAAGAATATAGAATGAACAATGAAGAAAAGAATCTAATTAAAAAAAAAAAAAATTGTCCCTCCAAAACTGCCAACAAAAAAGATCCAAGATAGTTTCTTTAGATCGTTCACTGTGACCAAATCAATTATTTCGGTAGTAATAGATACAATCACACAAACAGACACAGACACAAACCTACCACAAAAGCTAAAGCTCAGAGATTGATGAGGGAGCAAACAATCTGAAGAATTCTCAAATGGACATTGGACTATCCTTAAGAGAGAGAGAGAGAGAGAGAGAGAGAGAGCGAGGAAGAAATCAGCAATCATTTGGAACAAACCAACGAAAGAAAAATTCAAAATTTATCCAACTCTAGAGCACTTTGAATGGAACAAAACTTTCAATTGTCAAGTGAATTTCAGATTTTTCTTCTTCTTTCGGTTGTGAAATGACCCAATTATATGACATCAATCATCCTTATCGTTTACTTAACCCTTTTTACTATTTTTTTCCCTCCGAATTCCAAACATTATGCATCATCATCATCATCATCATCATCACTGAAACATTGTCTTGATTGTTTTTGTTTTCTGAACTTTTGGTTTCGACCATTCAAGCTATTGATTGCTTTCGGAGAGAAAATTCTCACGCCAACCATCTTCAGAGCTAGCTAGGAACCTATTGAAATGGGAAGATGTATTGTTGTTGTTGTTGTTGTTTTTTATAGATTTTATCCGTTATGTGTCTTTCTATTATTTAAGTGACCATTTTTGGCTATTTTCTTTGTCACCATATCATCTCATCAATGTTTGCAAGGACATCGAATGTTTGGAGAAAAAGCGAAAAAAAAATTAAGTGACCAATTTTTCTCAATCTCTTCTCAAAGAAGAAAATATGCGAGTGAATGTTCCAAAGTAACAGTTGTACTCGTTCACAATAGAATCTAGTGACTTTGATCAGTGTTTATGATTTTGTTCTAAATCTCAAAAGCTATCTAAGGTTTTGATACAGAGAGAGAGAGAGAGAGAGAGAGAGAGAGAGAGAGGTGATAATTAGTGTTGAAATCAACGATTTAATTTATTCATTGCTGCTTTTTGTGTTTTTAATCTGCTCTTTTGAGAGATTGTTGGTGAAGAAATTCCATTTTCGATTCGATTCATTCAAGCGATGATCATCGCTGACTAGTGGCGATGACCATTTCTATCTGGCGCGAAACAAGCCAGAGAGAGAGAGAGAAGAACATATAAAATTTTTCTCACACACACAATTTTTTTCACCAAGCGTAACTTCACCGTAACTTCACTAATCACAATCCAAAGATAATAGATTATTTGATCTAGATTAGTTCAGTATATGATCGTTCAAAAGAGTGTCATGTGATGAAGGAAACAAAACAAAACACAATACGAACCTTATAGAAGGCTTCATCGGATGATTTCAATGAATTGATCACTAAACGTGCCTCAGATTTCTGCTTGGAGAATATTGCTCGTCCTTGTAGAGAACTGAGTGCTTTGTTGACATTATCATCTGAATAGACCCAGATTCGGGACCACCGATCATCTTTCTCTAAACGGCTCCAGGTAAGAAAATAGATCGCACCACAATTCTCTTCATTGATGTAGCAAGGTAGCGAGACTGATTGATGTGCGATTCCTTTGACTAAAACACGTTCCTCATGATTAGTACCACCTAGTAGATGAAGAAGAGAAAAAAGTATTCATTAGATTGATTTTTATTCGAATTGATTGATTTGCTATGAAATGAAGGTGTGAAGCATCCAACCCAAAAGAGAAAGGAATCAATGGAAATGGCAATGCATAAGAGATGTGAAACAGTAGCCATTTAATCTCATTGATTAAACTAATTCTCTTGTACCTCTCACAAATTTTTAATCTTTTTTTTTTATCTAACAAACTAAATCGATCAATCTTTTCTCTTTTCTTTTTCTTCATTCGAGATCTTAGATCTTTCGAATGAAGATAAACTCATTTGTTTCGTTTCGATAACAACAATACAAAAGCGATATCGATGTTGTGACCGTGTGTGTGTGTGTTGGTGAAACACTCGAATTTCTTTTTTTTTTTATTTTGAAATATACCGCAAATCCAATTTCTTCTCTTAACAACACACAAACACACTGAGATCATTGTACAATCTACAATCTACAATCGATTTTTCTCTGCCTCTCTGCGCTACGGTAAAGAATACCGATGGACTTAAATGAAGATAAAATTCGTGCGAATCTTAGAGCCAGATAGAGAGAGAGAGAGAGAGAAACGTCATTTACCGAAAAAACGACCATTACCGTATCACAATCAAAACTATCGTTCGCACCAAGGAAGATTAATTACCTTTTTTTTTTTTTGTTCTTACGATTCTAGAAGTCTCATTTCTCCTTCTTTAGATTATTTTGGTGCGATGAACGAAAACCGTTACAATCAAACCTATCCTTTTTTTTCTTTAAATCGCATCTTTTTGGTCTATTTTGATTCTAATTCGATCAAAAGAGAAGGCAAGAGAATTCGGTCGGAGAACGATCGCGGTAAGTAAGTGTGTGTGTGTGTGTGTGAGTGTGTGTGCTGTGGTCTGTGGTTCTAATTTTTTGTTTTCGTTCAAAAAAAAAAACGCAAAATTTATTTAACTAGTTTAATCTTTTTGGCACATTAACATCGAAAGGATTTAGCGGAGAAAAGAAAAAAGATTTCATGAATTTTTTTTATGCTCGAATCGAGGAACAAAGTTAGATGAAATTGAAACGAAGAAGAGCGGGCCTAGATTATAACGCGAAACGATGATGATGATGACCAGAGGATATCGGCCATTAGAGCTAGAAAATATAGCTCTAAGAAGAATGGCACGAAAACAAATTTTTAATTAATCAAAATCGATATTGTTTTTACTGTTGGTGGTGATAATGGTGATGGTGGTGATGATGGTCAAGATGTTCATTCCAACTTCCATTTCATCACCACTCTCATACCTGGGATAAATTATTAGATTAGATTGCATCATTCATTCATTCATCCATTTTTTTTCACATCTCTCTTGAAGAGCATTAATTTTTGATATTTTGATTCTCGAATCTCGATCTCTATCTCTATCGTCTCCCTACATCATTTGTAGACCATTCACAAAATCATTGATTTAATGGCTTTCGAACATTTTTTTTTCTCTCTCCTCTCTCTACACAACGCGTTGTGTTGGAATCTATCTCGAAAAAAGAAATGAGTGAGACTCTTTTGGATGTTTGAAATATTTTAATATCTCTAATGAATCATCATTATGATGGTCTTCATTTATGGACTTCATGGACAAACGAATCAGTACTTTTCTGATACGTTTGTGCGATACTAATGAGCTGAGATAATTGTTATGTAACTTGTATTTCAATTAGATTGAATTCTGAAACGATCATAGCGGTTGGACTTTGGTCATTCATTTTCGATGGGACACACTCCAAACATACACACACACACACACTCACACACACTTATTTGCTCTGCAATGTACTAATGAAATTAGACTTGATTCGATCATCATCAAACAAGAAATAGATATTGAATATTATCTCAAGCATCAAATCTTCATCTTCATAATTATTTCGAAATGAAGAGTAGAAAACTTAGAATGAATTTTGTCTTTTTCATCGTGACATACCACCAAACACATCATGGCAAAACGAAAAAACTATCGACAAAAAAAGAATCCAAATGATTCACAATGAGTGAAGAGAAATGGGGACAGATAAATTGAAAGCAATTAATAACATTGATAGTGTCATTATTTATGATGGAATATCGCCAACAGAAATGAAACAAAAAAGAAAAACAAAGATGAGAATGAGAAAGATGTCAAAGAATAGCAAAAGAAGTTGAATTGAAAGAGAAAACTAGAGCTTGAAAATGAAAAACAAAAATGAAATATACCGAGCAAACATCATGGACCGAAGATAGTCGCACAAAACTCTGAGAAGGGCTAGAAGAGGATCATTAACGACACTAACAGTTTAGGATCAGAAAAGAAACTGTGATTGCAATCATTAGGATTTGGTGCCTAGCTAAGCCATAAATGTAGCCTCGGTGGAAAAAAAAAAGAAAGCTAACAATCGTATAGAAAGTCTCAGCGATACAGAATCGATTTGATGACGATGATGATGATGATGATGATGATCTAGATCATCTTTTTTCGATAGTTTCATTATCATCAGATATGTTGACAATAGATTTGATCAGAATCACTCTCTCCTTCTATCGTTCTTACTGTTCTATCTCTAGCTGTGAAGTTCCAGGAAAAGAAAATGAGGTTCTTTGCTCTGGGCCGAGAGTAAACATAAGCTGATTGTGTATGTGGCAAAGAGATCATTTGAAACATTAGCTTCAAACACCATTGGAAAACATTATCTTGTTTCATTGATTTGATCTTTCTCTTTTTTTTTATTATTGCCATTTTTCATTTCTCTTCCCTGATTCTTTTCTGTTCGATGAGATATGAAATTTTTGTTTGATCGAGAGAGATATCGAAAAAAAAAAGATAACGTAGATTTCATAGACCGAGATAATAATGACAAAACATACACACACACACACAGACAGATGATGTTGATGGATGTAAACCAGAATCCAGTACTAAAGAAACAAACCAAAAGAAATTACAGGGGACAGAGGGTACCGATAGTAGAAAGTGAGTGTTTTTTTTTCTCTAAAAAAAATTTCAAATTTAATCGAATTTTTATTCCATCTAAATGTTGACATTTTTGATGATCAATATACCCATCGACATCATCGCAACAATCTTCTACAAACATCTTATCCAACAAAGATCATCGGTATCGAATAATCGCGCAGTGTTGTAATTTAAGATGCCGAAAAGGAAGAGAAGAATTCGATAATGATTACACTACGATGACGATGTAATCAGATATCGAATTGTGATCATAATCATAATCATAATCATAACGATCATCAACATCAACATTGTCGGGCGATACTGATTGAATCGCTTTATTAGTGAGATTTGTTTGCCTTGATCGTTGACGCCAAAAAAATAGTCTTGTTTTTGCAAAATTTGTTGTCATTTTTTTTCGAAACTAATCTTTTTTTTTGACGATAAAAAGAGAGAGAGAGTAAACTATCACCGAATTCGAAAATGATATTAAAAAAGAATAAATTTGAATTCTCTTCTGCCTCTTTCGTTAGTTTTTTCAGATTTAGATAAAGAAATTGGATATTCTTAGTCTTGGAATTTTTTGCGATTTCTTTTTCTACAGCAATAGGAGTAAGATGTAACTCTTTCGTTCTCTCTAGTTCGGTTCCAGATGAAAAATCAAGAACAGAAATGAAATGATTGAATAAATGTGGATTCGCAATTCTTGTTTTGTTTTGAAGCAATCAAATGTTTGCAATCTTAACGAGAACATTCACAATCTAACTTTACTTGGCTATTGGATAGATTATTGGATTTTTTTTTTTTTAGAATTGAAACTTTCTCTTCTGGTTCCGATTCGATAGATTTCACTCTAGAAGAATAACTATCGACTTCAAAGAAACCCCATTGAAAGCGATCGAATCGATGCCGTTAGCTAGACTTTGACTAGTTCAGAATGAATTTGTTTACAATGAATCAAATTTCGGTCGTAAAATTTTTGTTTTTCGTTCGATCAAATTGAACCAAAAGGTTCTGGAAACTTATAGCATCGCTAAATGAAATTTCATTCTGGTTTCTTTCAATCTTTTCGTTCATTCATTTTCGTTTCCGTTTTTGAGATTTCGGTTTTGGTTGAACAAAAAAGATGTAAATTGATCTAAAGTAATCTGCGCTTTTTTTCTTCGAAATCTTCAACCATTTTCCAACGAATGAAAATAGAAAAGTTGGATGATTTTGTTTGTTTTAAAACGAGTTTTGTTTATTTTACACCACCACCGTTGATCGAACATAAACACAATCGAATCGTTAAAGAGAGAGAGAGAGAGAGAGAGAGAGAGAGAGAGGAGAGAAAGAGACAAAACGAATCTGGACAAACATTTTGCTCAATGTTTCATTCTAAATTCGAATCGAAAACCTAACCAAACACTAAAAACATTGCTAACTCTGAGCTCTAAGAGAAACACATTCATTTGTATAGGGACAAAGATACCGATACACCCACCATCAACACATGCGATTGTATGTTCTTCCATAGTCTCGAGTATTCTAAAATTCTAAACATTCGATGGAAAATAAAACAAAATAGAGGGGAAGAAACCGGAGATAGCCATCATCACCATAATCGACAATGATCGTTGATGGGAGAAGACCAATCATTAATCGAGCACAGCGAATCAAAAAAATCAAAATCGAAAGAAGCTTTTCGAAGAAGAATCGATCTAGAATGCATAGATCTAGATACATTTTCGTCTCTCTAGACCCTCGAGTCTAGAAGAAAAAGAGAGAAAATTCTAACGAAATAAATTATTCAAAGCAATAGTTTACCATCTCTTTTTTATATCGGCAAATTCTTTCGAACAAACAAGCAAACAAACAAACAAACAAAACAAGGATTCCACAATAAATAACCAAATGTAGAAAGTTAACGATGAGATTACTATTCCATCATTTTTGTTTGTATTACATCATACATACACACACACACACACACACATCGATCTTTTTTCTCGAACAAATCCAATGAAAATGTTTGCTGATGAAAGCTAGAGAAGAACGAAAATAAAAAAAAAGAATAAATAGCTTCGAAATATTATTATTTATCAATCGATTTCGAACAAGCAAGCATCATTTGATTTTTAAGCCTAAATCATCTTTTTTTTTTGAGAGGGAGGCCATAGTTTATGCAATAATAGTAGGAATTCAAAATCGAAAGATCAGAGAGTGTTGTTCACCCAGTACTACCATAGTTCAAATCGATGGCAATAGATTCGTATTCGATTATTATTATTATTATTATTAGAATTTGGAAATTCTAGAAGGTCTAGACCTCTCTATCTATCCTCTCGATGCCATCTGAGTGATTGGTTCTCTATTCTCTCTGCCTCTCTCTCTCTCTCTCTCTCTCTCTGAGTTCTCAGTTCACGAGCTATAGATAGACCAGAGAAAAAAAATGGAAATAAATCCTCATTATCAATGGGAAAGAAAATGACGATCCATTCAAGTGGAACAATATTAAGTTAATAATTCATTGTGAATTATGTTATTGCTTGGATCGAGAGAGAGAAAAAATGAATGAATGAAAATAAAAGTTTGGTAAGAGAAAAATTTTTCGTTGTCCGATCTTTCGTTTCAACCATTAATCTCTTTGGAGCTTGTTTAGTTTGGTGCCATCGAAATTTACTCCAAACTATTAACAAGATCGATTCCATTCGAAGGGTAAAGACTCGGATTCGTTTCTAGATCATCGAAAGATTGTCGTAGCAACGAAAAGTCGTTAGAGACAGAGTGTTTCGCTGACACACACACACACACAGTGCCTACCCTACCCTTTCGATCCAAGGGGCCGAAAATAAAATTTAGAAATATTTCATTATTGTTATTGACATAATCATTTCGATCATCTCTTTTTTTTGTCCATTTCAATGCTTAGCATCAACAAATTGTTTTTCATATAAATGTGACAGAATATCTTCACCAAAGCGAATGAGACTGGTGGGCGTTAGTGTTCAATCATCGATTATCTACTTGGTTGATTGAATTCGAATTTTTTTGATAGCTCACAAAGATATTATTCTTTTCGGTGTTATTTTTTTCAATCAACGAAATGGAATGAATTAGATCCACTGTAGATTTGATTGAGATCTAGAATGATATCATCTAGAATCGGAGAATAGATTTTTGATAACATTTAGAAAAAAAAACAATAAAATTCTAAGAGCAATTTTGGCTAAAATTGATTGATCTTTTTTTTTTTTTTGCTTTTGCTTTTGCTCAGAAAAACAAACAGAATAAACTTCACTCAATCAATAGTTTACATTAATCTATTACACCAGCAGCTATGGTTGCCATTTTTAATTTTCAAAATTTTATAATTAGAGTTTTGGAGATAAAAATTCTTCGAATCGATGAAATTTAGCAATATTCTGAACTAAATTCTAGATTTTTTGCTTTGGTACCAAGAGTTACTACAAAGAGAACTAAATCCATTCTAGGAGTCTAGCAGACCTAGAATAATTTGAAAGTTTTCGAATCGCGAGACAGTAAGAGAGAGAGAGAGAGAGAGAGAGAGAGAATTGATTTTGGAAAATCAATCGATAAAAATTTGTTGATAAGCATTGATGGATGATTCTTAAGCTTTGGAATAGTTTCATTCTTTTAAGCATCGAAAATAAGGTACATGAGACAAAAGAGATGTGGCAATCGATTGTAGAAGATTCGAATAAAATTCAATCGAATCGAGAGCTTCGCTATTATTGTCAACCGTTATTCTCTTTTGCCTCGCGAACGATCGAATGCAATTCGCAATGTTTCTTCATATAGAAAGCCAACCAACAACAAAAAAAAAAAGAAAAGATAGACAATAAACAACACCATCAACTAGGATGTTATTGGGTATAAACTTTCAATAAAAATTTATCAAAAAGAAAAAAAATATCACAAAAACCTAAGACTAAAAAAAAAGGCTCAAAAGTGAGAGAGAGAGAGAGAGAGAGAGAGTTTACGAGGAAGCTCTGAAACTATTCTATTGAATCTCTTTGCTTTACTTTCGTTCCATTTTTTTTGCCTTCATCATTGTAAAAAGAGAGAATGAAAACGACTAGAATCGAATAGAATAGAATTGAATAGAAAGAGATGAGATTCAAGAGAAGATAGAGCGAAGATAATCAAAATAAATTAAACTTTTTTCTTTTTTTTTTTCTCGTTCCTCATTGAATCCATATCCTTGTCGATGGTAGATCGCTTAGTTCTCGCCAACGATCGAAGATCGCAAAGAGGTAGCGAACATTTTGTCAACTTTTTTTTTCTCTCCATGGAATCAATGAATGATAGAGGATTGATTTCATTTAGATAGAAGAAGAGAGAAAGAGAAATGATGAGAAAATTTTAGAGAAAAAAAAAAATTCAATCTAAACAGAGAAGATAAAGACAATGAGAAATTCCAAAATCTTAGATTTTCCAAGAGAATCAATTTAGAGGTTTTTGTTCTCCGTTGATTATCTCACTAGCTTCATCATTGATTAGATTGAGAGAATCGAAGATATTCTATAGTTCGAAAAGATTCTATAGCATAGAATAGTCATTCAAATTTGGTAATTTCAGCAATCTAAGAGAGCACGAAACGAACAAGCGAACGAAACCTTAGATTCAAACCAGATGGTTTCAATCGAAATTCGAGCGAATTCGTTCTTCTTCTTTTCTAACATTTGTCTTCTCCATGAAAAATATGGAAATTTGAAACCAAAAAAAAAAAAAAAGGAAAGAGAAAAGAATTCATTTCGTTTCTTATTGAATGGTCCGCGCATTAAATCGTCTCATCGTACGAATATATTGGGTCAATAATAGACACGCCTTGAAACGAAAACAATCAATTATCAATTCCGTTACCAATGAAGATCTACGATTGTTTAATTTTTTTTTTTTGAGAAAAATCATCGAAAATTGATCGCACAATATGAATTATGTTCGAGCAAAAGTTCAAAACATTTGATCTTTCACCAAGACAACCAGATATTCAATGTTTCTCAACCCTCACCCGGAGAGAACCTTTGGATTGTTCTATCGAGACAAAAAAAAAAAAAAAACGAAAAGCTAACGCTATCGTCTAATGAATGACAAAAATCTAGATTCTCGAAGAACAAGGATGACGAAATCGATTGAATATTTCATCTAGCTCGATTCGCTAGATCGATGCTACTAATGCGTTGAATGATAATAATAATAATAATAATAATAATAGTAATGAAAATTAAAATGACACGTTTTATGAGATTCTGGAGCAGCCGATCTAATAAAAGTTCCAGAATAATAATGACGACTATGATTCACATCGGAAAGGTTTGATCGAGAGGAGAGAGCTTTAGAAAATTTAGGATTCGATAGGAGCGCGTTAGACGACTTATTGCTTTATTGCTCAGCGAATACTTTTCGTTTCGGTTGTTTTAATTCGATTAATCGAAAGAAGAAAAAAAAACACATTTCTTTATTCATTCGCTCTCTCTCTCTCTCTCTCTCTCTCTAGGTTCGTTGTCGATTATGTCAACAACAACCATCAAATAGAAGATCTTTTCGGTACATTGATATAAGAGATGAATGCGAAATGATAATGTAAAAAAAAAGCTATCGAAGAGAGAAAAGCTCATTCAATCGAGAGATGAATCTAGAAGTGATAATTTTATGGGGAAAAAGAGAAGAGAGAGAGAGAGAGAGAGAGAGAGAGAGAGAGAGAAAAACAACAGAAACTCAACACAGTCGACAAACTAAAGTCTCAAAGAGCATTTAATTAATTCCATTGTTTTCTTTCGATACACATCGAACAAACTCGATAGAAATATTACGCCTAGACCTAGACCTAGAGAGAGAGAGAGATAGAGAGAATTGATGGTGTGAATCGATGATGATTGGCTTGATTTAAATAAGAGTATTGAATGATTCTATGACAAAAGCTTTCTAAGAAGATTCATAGAACTTCTGTAAAAAGAAAGCTAGACTTTCTCATCATTTCAGAGCAGAATTTTTTTCTCGATTGTATTTATCAAACTTTTCCGAACGAAACGATTAGATCGGAAGCTTTGGTCCATTGATGATTCGATGACACGATGCAATCGACCGTATCTCTTTTGCTTCGCTAGCTGATTTCTTTGGGATTGATTCTTCACCAATCTTCTTGAAGAAAGAGTTGTGAAACTATCTAAATGTTTGTATAAAATAAAAAAAAAGTAAAGAATTTAGGGGATCAACGCAATCAAATCTTCGAGAAGAATTTATGCAAAAAAAATTAATCATCAATCTAATTAATCCTAGCTTGCTAGCTTCGAATTCGATTTCGAGAGAGAGAGAGAGAAAAAAAAAGAAGCCAAAAGAAAAGATCGAAAAAATTTCACAGTTTACGTGTATCATCCAATGAATGAATGATGTTGGAGAATAAAATCATTTGGGATTTACGAAACAAGTGAGAGAAAAAAAAAAAGAAAATCAAAATAATTAAATTTTTTCCAATGTTTGAAATGAACGAAGAAAAAATTTCGTTCCAAAGAAAAGGATTATCGAAGAGGAACTAAGCTACACCACCGAAACAACCTCAACAACAACAACATTGATCGAAATTTGATTTTGGACATATTTGTGGGCTGGTGAAATCGGGCAACAAAAAAAAATTTGAAAAATTTTCTCTCTAATTTTAAATTCCATAAATAATTCAAAAAAAAAAAAAAAGGAAAAAAAAAGAAAAAAAAAAGAAAAAACTATGGCCTCCATAGTTGGCAATGCATTTGGTATCCACAATCCAAGTGGAATAAACTCTATTCTCGATTTCAAAGTGCAAAAGATAAGAGAGATGCCAGTAGAGAATTGTGCGGTTCTTTTTTTTTTTTTTTTTTTGATCCCAAAATTGAAAACTTTAGAAAAGAGATAAGAAAAAAAGAAGAGAAAATTTTCAAATATTTTGACAGTATCCGCAAGGAATTGGTGTGATGCATTCTCTCCGTTACTCTTTTTTTTGCGGAGAACTTCGATGAATTTCTTCACGTATCTCGATTTGGACCTTAGTTTGACATCCAAGAATATTAGATCGAAAAATTCGAAAAGAATAAAGATGAAATTTTCAACAGAGAAAAATTGAATGAATTGAAACCAAAACTCTCGAGAATCTTCGGAGTGTTAGGGAATCGATCGATGCAGAAGAGAATACGCAAAATTTGAAACCTAGATAGGGACAAACATAAAAATTTTAGACTTTTCTCTCTCTCTCTCGATGATCGGAAAATATCTCCAACCCGAGATTCAAACTTTGAAGTATTTCTCTCAAGTTGATTGACTTTGAAACACGAAAATGTATTTCTCGTTCTCTTTCTGTAAATCTACGGAATTCAAGCGAAAAATCTTTAATCTTCTCTGGATGCCAGAGCCAAACGAGAGAGCGTCGAGCTAATCTCACCCCTCGATTATGAATCTATGAAGAAGATTAACTTCTCCACAGCCATCATTATCGACATAGAAAACATTTTTTTTTTCTTAATAATTAATGAATGAAATTGTTTCAACGTTCGTTTCGATTCGAAATTCGTTTAAAGACATAGAGCAAAAGAAAGAAAGAGAGAGAGAGAGAGAGTATTTTCCTCCCCTTATAGATGTCCAATCATAATAATAATGATTAATAACGATAATATCTACGATGATGATGATCATCATCAACCTAGATTATTTCAAGAAATAATATTTTTATCTCGTGTTTATATCAATAGAGAGGGAGAGAGAGAGAGAATCAAAAGATATCGATTCTCTCTCTCTTTGAAATCAATTTGGAATTTTGTTCCGTAGAAGGTGGTAGGTGTCATTTTCGATTAGCGAATGGCAATCGTTTGCTTATCCATTGTAACTTAATGAATGATTCTATCCAAATTCTTCTATTTTATTCTTATTTTTTTTCGATTCTCTTGATGATTCTTGATCTATCGCACAGCAGCTGGTCGCTCTTTTCTGTGTAGGTAAGATAATCGAATGATAAAGTGAGAACGATTCGATCGAGCGCATCACCTAACGAGCTGATATCTCACCAAGATCATTTATCTTCCGAATCCTAAGATCGACGATCGAATTAAAAGATTCAGAACAAAATTATTCCATAAGGTACAAGCTCTTCGGAGAGAAGAATTAGTCTATTGCGAAAAGATTTTCGAATAAATTGCATTGAATTTTTCTCTTAAACAAAACACAAAAAAAAAAACTCAATTTACACTCGATCAGATACAATGATGTAGCTAGGATTTTGTTTCGAATCGAAATGAAATTGATTGTGAAACCAAATACATTTTTGGAATACAAATCAAAACGAATTAAATAAATCAAATATTCATTGAAAAAATTGTGATTTTTGTGAAGAGTTTTTTTTTTTGGTTCTTCATTTACAACCATACCGAGATGATGAATCTAGATTGCTTAAATGAATATAGCTCAATATATACAGGTGAATTAATCAAAACTGACCTAAAAATAGTGCTTGAGAAGAGAAGATTAACCGCTCGATCTCGATCGCAATCTTGAATCAAACGAAACTTGATCAAAAAGTTAAAGATTAGGCATTCAAAATCCGATCTCTTTTACGTTTCACTGCTATTTTTCGGTGTTAATTAGGCGAAGCAAAAGAAGAAGAAGAAAGAGAGCAATGAAAGAGCTTAGATAGTAAATATATGGAAAAATAAATCCAAGTTTTTTGATCAAAAAAAAAAGAAGGGTTATCTCCTTCATCATCATCATCCTCAATTACATCGGAGCGAAAAAAGAAAAAGAAGATAACAGAGACAAACTTAGTGAAATCAATCGAATGAATAAATTGATGAATGAATCATAAACAAAACGAATCAAATGTGAAAATCGTTTAAGCTCTACGTTTCGAAAATTCAATGATCCAAGAACAAGACGATGAAAAAAAAATTGAAAACAAAGAGTGAGAGAATGGGAAGAATAAATCGATCATCTTCTGACAAAGTATAATGATAATGATGATGATGGTGATGATGATGATGGTGAAGATGGTCAAAATGAAGATGATCATTATTTTCATAATGATGATGATCATATTAAAGATAATCATTGGCAACGAAAAACCCAAAATCTATAGCACAATCAAAACAGTTTGCTTTGCTATGGAAACAAGAATTTAGTATTCATGTCCACCACCATCTCATCATCTTAGCCGCGAACATCATCACTCTCATTATCGTTCGTGGCGAGAGAATCAATCAGAAAATTCAAAAATAATTTTTTCCAAAAAAAAAAAAAAAAATCTTTAGATTTCATCTTCGTTCACCTAGAGACACACCTCGGATTCGACTGTCGAAATCGAGTAAATGATGGAGGAAAAATAATTTTTTTTTTAATCCAAAAAAAAAAAAAAACAATCCAGTTAGGTGAAATGTTATGATGCGAGATTTTCGTTCGAGATCGAGATCATTCTTGGGATTGCTTTTTTTTTTGCAAACGGGACAGAATTAATAAAAGCATCATCGTAGCTCGAGAATGATGCGCTATCATTAAATCATCACATACAACACACCACAACGACCACGACCACCACAGCCACCACCATCATCATAATTAATGTCAGAAGCGAAGAGACCTTGCCTAATTTTTTTTTTTTTTTTAAATACTTTTTGAATGAAATTTTGAGCTGTTTTTTGTTCGGATGACACCAAGACATATTCATTCATTCCTCCTTATCGTCCTCATCATTTTTGTACAATCATAAATTCATTCACAATGAAACTTTGTCATTGTGGGTCTAAAACAAAGAAACATCTCTGTTTCTCAAAAGTTTCTTCTCTTCTCTCTCTCTCTCTCTCTCTCTCTCTCTCTCTCTCTCTCGAGTTCTGGTTTTGATGTTCTCTTATTAGAAAATTATTGCATAATCATTATCTTCATATCTATTGTTTGGAGTGATGAATGAGATGTGTGAGAGAGAGAAAGAGAGAGAGAGAGAGAAAGAGATGGATGGGGTGTACTGACCCTAAACCTAAACCAAACGGACAACTGGTTTTTGTCAGCGTTTGTTCTTAGAAAACTTAACGCGAAATTGATAATGATATCCCTTTCGGTCAATCTTCATTGGACAGAAAAAAAAAAATCAAAAATCAAAGAAAAAAAAATCGAGGAAAGAAGAGAGAGAGAGAAGTAGTACTTGAAGTTTTGAATACGAGAAATTTGTTTCATTCGAAAAATGATGATCCTCATCATTATCATCTCATCTCGCTGTTAATCATCATCATCATCGAGATTGAAATAACAAACGACATCCATATCATTAAAAAAAAAAAAAAAAAAAAGACTAGAAGATTCTTTTGCTTTTGCTATTTTATTGTCTCTCTCTCTCTCTCTCTTAATTTTTTTTCGCTTCGAACGTCGAAATCAAAATAAAAGAAAGGAAGGAAAACAAAGAGAATAATAAAATAGAGCGGTGGTTAGGTTATCCTGATACGCGATGACCAACGATGGCTATTTATCTAGATAGAGAATCTTAACTAGAGAGAGAGAGAGAGAGAGAGAAGTATCTCTATTCACAACAATAATCGAGAATGAATGAAAGCGATGGCATAAATACGTTTCTTTCCTGGTAGAAAGAAAAAAAAAAAAAAAAAAAACAAAACGAAACGAAACAAAACTTGAAAATAAAACTTAAGGATTAGAATTATTTTTTCTTTGATAAGGACATCTCTCTTCTAGCACTGGCTGGTCAAGAAAGTCTCAAAACAAATAAAAAAAATTACAAAAAAAAAAATACGAAGAAGATACGAAACGGACTAGATAGATTGACAACATGAAGATGAGATTTGATTCTGAGTGAAGTGAATAGAAATGATGTTTCTCTTGGGAAGAAAAAAAAAATGAGACTTATTTAAGTTCGATCTGGTTAGCGTTCGTTTCAGAAGTATTGATGGAGATTTGTACGGCTATGAGAGAACAAACACAATCACAATCAAATCGATCAATCCGAAATCTGTCTAATCTATCTATGAATGAATCCATTTCAACACTTTAGCCACAATTAGGATCAATAATATCATCATTTCAATGATGAATCGCTCTTGTGGCAGTGCTACAATCATCATCATCATCATCAACATCTTATTTTTCAAATTCGATGCAAAAATATAAACAAAAGAGATTCGATCGAAAGATTACGAAAAGATAATTACTTAATAAATCAAAATTTGAAGAAAAACAAAAAAAAAAAAAAAAAAAGAATTTTTAGCTTCTCGGATAAACAAAAACTCAATAGAAACGTAATAGCCACTGTTCGAAACTTAAATTGACCAAACTGACCACTTTTTTTCTAAAGAATACACAGACGAAAAAAGAATAAATAGAGGGAGAGAGAGAGAGAGAGAGAGAGAGAGAGAGAGAGAGATAGACAGAGAGAGATAGAAAGGAAACAAAAAATATAGCCCAGAAGCTCAAAGATGATATCGAAAACACAAAAGCTATTCTCGTTTTCCCCATTAGATCATCATCATTAAGATCGACAGCTAAGTTTCGTGACGCCTGGCCAATCATTATTATGATCATCACCATCAACATCATCATCATCCCAACAATGAAGTTTCCGTCTGGATATCCAAAAAGCCAAGATGATCGGTAAATAACGGTGCATGGATAGAAAGAGAGAGAGAGAGAGAGAGAGATAAAAAGAGAGAAGAAAATCGAAACAAATCGAAATCAAACAAAACGAATAAATAAACAAACGACGAGAAAAAATGGCCATTTTAGCTAATACGATAATAATATCTTCTCTTTCTCTCTCTCTCTCTCCCTCGTTCGCTTTCGAAAAAAAAAGACAATGGTATTTACATTTAGGTATCAAAAGAGTAACGAATACCGAATATCTCTCTCTCTCTCTGGTCATCGAACAGATGGAACAATTAGATGATTAATCTTTGAATGAAATTCATCACAAACCTAGTTATAGAAGGCTTGGTATTGGACAATCGAAAGATAGATTTTTCGCTTTGCATCTCTCTCTCTCTCTCTCTTTTGGTCCGATGTGCTAATGTAATTACGCGAGTTAACGGAACCTACTCCAATTATTTTACAACGAATTCTCTTTTAAATGTTTCAATGCTATCGAAACGAAAATCGGCAATGAAGATGGTGATGATGATCGGAATGAATTGATCTAGATAATTATTTGATTTTCTTCTCTAGCTTCTTCGATCGAAATCATCAATCAATCTCGATATTGTAGACTAAAAATAAGTGCAAAAGATATGCAAAATGTACTACGGAGATACAGAGAGAGAGAGAGAGAGAGAGAGAGAGAGATCGAAAAATGAAACCGAATTGAATAAATTAGCATTTGAGATTTTAGCATCCAAAAAAAAAAAAAATGCTGCTGAAAGGAAACTGAATTCACCAAAAGTCTAGCAGAGAAGAGAGATGAGATGAGAAGAGAGTGGCCAATCGAAAGATTTGGAATCTAGAACAAAGATTTTCGCCGAGAAATTTTATTGTTTCGATGGATATTTTGATGTTATTTTTTGAGCTTGTTTTTTTTTCTTCGTTCCCAGTTCAGATAGATCGTAAATAGCGGATTCTTCTTCTTTTTTTTTTTTTTTTTGGGTGAAAATAAAATTAAAAACAAAACCGATTTGATTTTCTAGCTAATCAAATCGGAAACATTGTCGAGGCGACGATGACGCAAATGATTCGCATCGATTCGATTCCACCTGGTCGCAATCTAATGATTCGCCTAGAACAAATCATTCAAAATCCTTAAAGTAAATAATAAAGCTATTCCGGATCGTTCAGAATCAATGCAAAAGGATTAGCATTGTAAATATAAAAAAGAGACAGTATGAAAAAAAAATCAGTAATTTTTATGGCTATCGATCGAGAGAATAGGAAATCAAATCTCTTTTCTAAGTTTTTGAGACCAAAAGCTTTTAGAAAACTTTTATTTCGATAAGAGCATCCGAATTCTAGGTCAATAATTTTCGATACTAAAGATTTTGCTTTATTGCTATATTTTTTTCCGAATAACAGCAAATTTTTAAAATCATAGAATTTGGCGAATGAAAAAAACAAAAACTATAAAATCTTTACATTTCTTATATGGTCCTAGATTTAGGTTCTTTTTCTCTCCCCCCTATCCCGCATCTCTCAGTTGGACATCTTGCTTTTGTTTTTTTCTTTTTCGATCAAATCGATTTTTCTATCCACGTAATTCGAATCTAGACACTGATGCTGATGCTGATGATGATGATGATGATGATGATGATGATGATGATGATGATGATGATGGTTGGTCATTGCAAAAAAAAAAAAAAAAAAAAAAAATAGATACCAGCAGATGAGGGTAGAGGAGAGAATTAATAACGAGACATTCTCGAAACGAACAAGACACAGGTGTAGATTCTAATCTATCCATCTTTTATTTTTTTTTCTTCAAATCATATCAAACCATCGAGACAACAGTTAGAGAAGGAAGAGAGAGAGAGAGAGAGAGAGAGAGAGAGAGAGAGAGAGAGAGAGAAAAAAATCCAATCTTTTTAAATCAATACCGAATTATGATTTGGCCAACCACAGCCCTCACCATCGTCACCTAACGCAACCAACCACCAGAGCTGAATCGACCAGTGCCTAGAAGAGAATGAATAGCGAAAAAAAAACTATTTCTTAAACAAACAAAATTCAATTTAAACATTCCGATCGATCGAACGAATCATCAGTCGAAGGATGGCCACCGCAGCCGCCGCCGCCGCCGTTGCTACCCCTAACCATCACCAATAACCATTGACCATCAAACAGGCAATCCAAGTCTTGCACTGAAAATCTAGATTGATCGAGAGTGATCATCAAGAGGGGATGAGGAAATTCTTATGAAGTTTTCGATCGGTCTTCTTTCAAATCTCATCGAATCTGCACATAAAATGGCACCTATTTGAATCATTTTTTTTTTCTAATCTAATTGATTGAATTCAATGACGGAAGACGGTGATATTTTGAAAGAGTAAAATATTCTCTAAACGATTGAAATGTTTCAATTTTTTTTCTCAAAGAGATGTCCTTAATAATGTGTGTGTTTGGTGTGTGCTGATGTTGTGTGTTGAAGAATCAGGATGGTGATTATCAGCATACGATGCCGAGATCGATCGATCAAATTTAGAATCAAAAAATCAAAACAGAAATGTAGCTATTCATCTCAATAATCTCTTCGATTTATCTTTATCTAGCTTTGAATGGATACATTGATACTAGATTCAGCTAGGAGAGCAATAAATCTTAATCGTTTATAATCATTGCTTGGATTTCATTCTAAAGCGGAATTGATAAGAGCGGAATCGAAACAGAATATCGAGAGCTTATTAACACTAACTAACACTTGATGTGATCAATCTTCAATCATTCGATATGATTACCGCGATCATTACGATTGATCATGAACCCTAGAATAATAACACCATCATTTTTTCCATTGATATATTTTTTTTTTTGATTAATTTAGATTTTTTGTTCGATAATCTAGCATTATATGCTATTCTCGTTGTGAATGAACGTAAACAAATGAATAGCTGAACTCAGATAGCAAAGATAAACAGATTCATTGATGGAAGAGAATTTCGATGGAATCTTAGGGCCACCAACATCACAATCAATCGATTTCGTCTCTTCTCTCTCTCTCTCTCGGTGGATTAGATTAATTCAAAAAAAAAAAAAAAAAAATGATAAATTAATAAGAATTATTAATATGCAATAGTCAAAGACTGATCTAATCGGAGAAAGATGCAGCAATATGCTCGCCTCGGATTGCTGCTACAAATGTGAATCAAATTCAAGCAGATTCGAAATCTCTTCAAGGTTCACTCTTGAACTTTTTTAGATTTCTCAAAATTTCATCCTATCTATTTAGGGAGAGAGAGAGAGAGAGAGAGAGAGAGAAATCGTTTCTAGATTTGGTACCATCAATGAGACATAATGCATCTATCTAAAGCTAAGTACAGCATTCTGTAGTGCTTGGTAAATATACTCAGAGAGGAAAAATAAAAAGAACATTGTCGAACACAAAAATTCGAAACAATTTAAGACGGCGAAAGAAATTTTTGTGAAAGTCTTTGCAAAAAAAAAAATTCTTCCCCTCTCTTTTAAATCTTCACCATCAATGCTAGATGAATATGATCTAGAAGAAAATCGAAAAAAAAAAATTTCTTCATTTTCTTCGAATTTTCTTTTCCCCCAACACAGAGAGAGAGAGAGAGAGAGAGAGAGAGCGAACCAGAGAGCTAGAGTGGTTGTTCATGGTCCGAATCGAAGCATGACGTCTATATTCTTATGCCTACGAACAATAGTTCTTTAGCTCTTTGTTTAAGTGAAATCATCATAATTATTTCACTCATCATCATCATCAAACAACAACGACAACACTAACATCATCAAATTGTGTGATTTGTCGAGAAACAACAGAATCAGTCAGAAACGAAAAACTAAAAAGAATATTGGCGATGTATGAGGATGAACAAAACAACGGATATATGGTTTTCTATATCCAATTTTGTTTTTTAGTACCAAAACTTCGAAAATCTCTAATCGAACAAACCAACAGGTGAACCATTCACACATAGATCAACACCGTAGACCTTGGATTCTTTGATTTTTTTTTTCTCTGGATTGTTTTTTCTTTTCGATAAGTTAATCATTGGCTCAGAAGATTTTTTCCTATTCCAGACCGAGACCAACGAATTTGAACGAAACGAATTTGTTTTTTTTCAGAAAATTTCGTCGAGCTTTGAAGTTTCTCTTTCGAAATTGCTATTTGTTGCTTTCTTTGAGGGAGAAAAAAAAACTGGTTGTTTAGTTTTTTGGGCGATCGGTCGATGGATTTTGATAGATGAATCGAGGGAGATGGTTGAGTGAATTGAAAGTTTTCCCCTCTCCTTGCTCCGTTCACTGCCAATCTCAATGCTTGACTGAATATGGTTTTGTTGTTGATTGGTTCTCGAGAGAAAAGAGGAAAAATTTTGCATCAATTTTACCTGTGAAGATAAAGAATCGATCTCTCACATAATCACTACCCTAGTGAACCGCCACCATCCATCTCGTAAGAAGAGATAGGGAAGAGAGAGAATATTGCATTACTTTATCATTCGTAGCTTTAAATTCCAAATCAAATTGATCGAATTGTTGGAGATGAAAAACTCATACCTCATTTCGAAAAAATATTCCTTAAACCTTTCTTTCCATCTTTGTCTACTTCGTCTCACTTCATTCATCACCACACAATGAACATTATCGAATGATGTTAACATTAACACATCACCACCACGAATCAATCATTCTCTCTAACGAGAGAGAGAAAAAAAAACCGAAATCGAACGAGAAAAAAAAACTAGAGAGAAAGAGAAATTGATCGTTGTTATTTTTTTTTGCGATGAGAAAAGAAAGAAAGAATCTTTCGAGCATTTCCGATCATTAACATCGAGGCAATAGATCATTGAAATCTATACTAATTTTTTTTTCTTTCGCCATTCCACAACGATTCGTTCATGAAACGCTAGAGAGTAGCGATAAGAAATGAGAGAGCTCAATCTCGATGAGAATCGCTTCGGTGAGAGCAAACAACCAAAAAAAGAAGGTAACAAATATCCGCACCGGAAATACATAAGTCTTTGGTCATCGATTCTCATCGATATTGATCGGATATTGGAGAGAAGATCTACATTTTTTCCATCAAACGATTCTATCAAGTGAATGATTGATTAATATTGAAAAAAATTCTTCGATCATAAATTTTGTAGGGTTTCTTCTCTCTCTCTCTCTCTCTCTCTCTCTCTGTCTCTCTCTCGTGTCTTCTTCTATTTCATTTTTTGATTTCGGCATCACTATATTGATCAAAATTTTTTCTCGGCCAATATTTTGTTGCTGATTGCTGAATAGAAGATATGAACAACGAATTACGAATGTACGACAACGAAACTGCGGGAGATATCTACTAGAGAATATGGATTGAATCCATCCAATAATGTAGCATTCACATCACCATCACAACCACCACCAACAACAACGATAACAATAGCTCTACCTTTTCAAATTATTGAAGAGAAATCTAAGTTGGAATTAGAGATTGTGAAAATGTTCTTAGATTTTGAAATTTCGTTCAACGAACGAATGATGAAATATCGAACCTGCAACACCAACAACAACAGCATTCTTTTCATTATCAAGTGGTGTGGATGCGAAATCATTTGAATAAACTTCTACGAACACTTCGAACATTTCACACACTAAACATCAAGCATTGAAGAGCGCTTTTCGTTGTTTGCATTCGTTTGCGATGCAATACATCAAGAAAGAAAAATGAAAAAAAAATATAAAACAAAAAATTTAAAAAAATAAAAGAAAAAAAATGGATTGTTAATTCGATGTCGGATGAGATATCTCTACGAAGAGATTCGAATGCTCAAATGTATTCGCAAACATTTGCATTTGCTATGGCTTTGTTTCGTTGTGCGATCTCTGTTCGAGAAAGCATCGTTCATCGTAGCCTATTTGTTCTCGTTCGAGAGTGCACCACCGACTGATTTTCAAGACCATTCACAGTGTATCAAGAACCTGGAGAGAGGAAACGAGGTAAACATTTGCACCGACTGCTAGTAAGTAACACTCTACGATTGAGAGCTATGAAACAATCGTAAGCCTAACTTCGAATGCAATCCAATTTGGGTTTAATTTTTAAAGGTCTCCGAATAAGAAAGCGAGAACACAAAACGATTCGAATGTTTTATGAAAGGATTAATTTTTTTCTATCTTTTTTCGAACAAAAAAAAAAAAAAAAAAAAACACCGGAATCATCATACACTTGTCGGAAATATCATCAAAGATCGAGTCTAATTTAGTGGAAAAAAAATTCCTTTTTTTTCCATCTCCGAGCATAAAATTTGATCGAAATAGAAAAGTCAAAAAGATGGATCGAAAGTAAACTGGGGGAAAAAAATTATCCGAACTCTTACCTGAATCGGTATAAATAATGGTGGGCATCATCGCGATGAATAAAATCAACGATAACCTTAAGACTAGATCCATGGTTATCTTTGTCGATGATGATAATGAAAATAATGATGATGTTGTTGTTGATTTAGATGATGAGAGAGATTTCCTATCACTTTTAGATGAATGATGATGATCATAGAGAATTGTGACATGTTGACATTGATCTTGATGATCTCGAAACGATGATGATCGAAGACGATGTCGATGATAATATCGATAGAGTTGATGATGATGACAATAATCCACTAGCATTTTTGAGGATGAAGATTTTTCAAATTAATTTGTTTTAATTTAGCTTCGCTTAGCTCGATTTATGGATTGTATAGTTGGACTCTTTCGGTCCGAAGAAAAATAAAAATGTGAATTCGAGTGATGCTGCAAAAAAGAAAGATTAAATGTAGCAATTTTTAAACATTTCATCGAGATGCAATTTATTTTCTTATTCGAACAAAAAGAAAGGTGTGCTTGCGTGGGCGAGAGAGCCAGCAAAATTAGATGAGAAGAAGAAGAAGAAGAACACGAAGATTAGATGAATTTTCGTTTCACTTCATATTGAATTTTGTTTTCAATTAATTCAAAAAAAAAAAAAATGAAAGAAAAAAAAAACGAAAAAAAGAACAAAACCGATTCATTGAGAATTCCAATCATTCGTAGTGATTATTCGCCATAATTCTATTCTCTTCAGTTTGATCGATTAGAACAATGAATTTTTCTACCCTCACCACAGAGAGATTGAAAAAAAGCTTTCGTAAATTATTCTCACAAAAAAAAAAAAATTCACCGATTCACTATGATATCCATCGGGAAAAAAAACGCCAATGTACATAAACAGCACACACCTTTGATAGAGACAGTGTGAGACAGTTTTGTCATCACAACACTATTGATCCACTATTGTTGATTTTCAATGAAATCGATCGAAATCGATAATAGAATCAAAGATATCGAAGCTAACCAAAATTGAATTAATTTTTTTGAATTGGATCAAAAATACTTCACTGGTGAATTGAAATTATGTAAAACAATGGCGATTTTTGTTTCTATCGCAATCTCGACGACTAGAGATGTGAATAGTTCTCGACGTAACTGGACGCAATAAAACATCAAAAAATAAGGCGGCAGTGAGTGAAACAAAAACGAAAAAAAAAGTAGATTATTACGACGATGATGGCAGTAATTAAATCCTAAAGAGGGGAAACGAAAAAAAAGAAAGAAAATTAATCTCGATGAATATAAGTGGAACCAAAAAAAAAAAGAAGAGAATGAAATCCAATAAAAAAAATGCAGTGAATCTCATAATCTAGTTCGGATAGTTAGGATCACTACTATACACTGGGACCATTTTGTATTTGGAATAGAGACAACAACAACAACAACAACAACGACAGCAGCGAAAAAAACATGTCAACCATTCAAACAAGGCTGAAGAGATTCAATTTTCCGACTCGACTCTTTGAATTAGAGTTGAAGCGAATAGATATTGTTAGCTAATTAATGATTAAATTACAGACAGTGACACTTTAATAAACACAATCTCAAGCAACAAATGACCGGAACAGATCGGATCGAATGCATTTGAAGAGGAAGAGAAGCTCATAAAAAGAAGAACAATCAAACGATCGAATCAAAACAATCTCGATCTTTGATCAAAAGTCTAGGTCAAACACACACTAAGGTCTAACGGATCCTATTCGGATCTTGCGAATTCAACCAAAAAAAAAAAAAAAACAAAAAAACAAGCAATCAAACTTCGAAAGAATTCGAATGAAACTAAGAATTTGTGATGCTCAATTAAGCGTTCTACTTTGAAGCAAAAATTTCTTATACTTATTACTTCACCTGTGAAGTGATGAGAATGGTCACCTTTGTAATGAGACATAGGTTTTAATTAATGAGACAATTTTATGGCTAATTTTTCTCCATAAGAAATGGACACTTGGTTTATTAACAAAGAAGATTGTTACGAATGGATGAGTTAATTCAATCATCAATAATTCCAGAATGACTCTAGAATCTAGAAATGTGAAACAACGAATTAATCTTAAGAGAAGTTTCCAATCTTATTTGATTGGATTTTAGAATCGAATCTGACTGTGAATCCTTGTGAATTTTTTTTTTTTTTGGATATTTTTCTTTTTTTCGCAAAAGAGAGTGTCAATTTTAAAGTTTCGTTGAGAAAAAAATTTTGTATTTTTTTTTTTTTCATCTCTCTTTAAAACAAGAATCATAATCAAACATTCCACTTAAAGCTAGCCAAACTTAAATTTAAGCAAAGAAGTAGGATTTTTTTGGGGGGGGGGAAATTTTGGCGACAAAAAAGCAATCTAATCCTTTAATCATAATTCATTTATTTATTCGAGAAAAATGACCGCGACCAAAAGCAATTTTTCTGGCCTTTTTCTTTCTTCAATAAAAAAAAAAAAAAAAATTCACTCCGAAAACAATGTCACACAGAACAAATGAAAGATTAGAGAGATTTCTCTCTCTCTCTCTCTCTTAGAATTTATTCGATCTTTGCTTCATTCCATTGCACCCAGACGACCCCTTCATCCCTTTCCTCCCCCCACTCTAGCCCAAAACATCGACAAGAATACAAGAACGAAAAAAAAAAAAATGAAAACGAACGCAGACAAAAAAAAAGTTGTAATTCTGGATGAAAAAATTTTTGATTTTTTGAAAAAAGATAAAATAAATCCTAACGAAGATAGACCAGTTAGTGATGTTAGAGATGTGGTTTTACTGGATTGAATGAAACAAAAGAATTGAAACTTTTAATTGCCCATCCAACAACCACTATCATCACTTCTTGATCGTAATTTTTCATTCCATCTGTCTGCTTAGAATCTCTATTTTTTTTCGAAAGCAAAAAGAAAAAAGGATCAGCGACGTTAATCAACTTTGTTTGATGAACTTTGTTGATGAGAATCAAAGTGAAAGAAGAATAAGAGGAAGAGAAGAATGAGGATAATTGTCACAACATCATTTCAATTTCTTTTATAAATTCGAATGAAAAAACAAAAAAAAAAAATAATAATAAAGGATTGTTGTGCTGGTCAATTTCTCGATCTCTTCGTCTATCAGCAAGCTCTTTCGTTTCAATTCCACCAATCTTAATGATGAATTGATGGAGATGACATTATACAGCTCTTGAGTCTTTCTTTTGAGCCATTTTTGAAATTGCTGCGATAGCTTTTTTTTTTTTTGCTATGTATTGTTCGAATCTAATCATCGACATCGACAATGAGATTTCAGTGAATGATGTCTTCACCAAACTGAAGTGAAGAAAAACAGAGACCAACAAGTTGCAAGATTATTGTAGAGCGAAACATTCATACATACACACATACACCAACACACACACTATCTCCGATAGAGATATGTCTCAGATGCTAAAAAAAAGGGATGGAGATGGTTTGATACGAAAATGATGGAGAACAACAATGCAATTGACACCGATAGCTCGAAAAGAGATTAAATATTCTTTCTAGCTGAGTTTTACAAAAAAAAATTTTTTTTTTTTGAAAACAATCTGAACATTAGCTCTAAAGCTTGTAACGATTACGGTGTGGTTGGGATCAGTGGTGATGACATTGATAATGAATGTGATTCGTTACGAAAAGCAAACTCGAAGTTGATGAAGATTGTCGCTGTCGAGAAAGGGTTCGATTGAATCTTTTTTCCGATAGTTTAAATAATGAAGAGGAGGTAGAGAGAGAGAGAGCGAGAGAGCGATCATTTTTCGAAGCCAATTTTTGGTGATTCTCATCGCTATCGTTGAAAAAAAAACCATTTTTTTCTTCTTCTTCGAATGCAAACCCAATTGATTCTTATTCAAGCAAAACTCTTCAAGAGAGAGAAAAAATCGATTTTGTTTTTTTTTTTCTCCTCTGTAGCCGTACGCTTTCCAATACAAAATTGTTACAATTCATCGAATCCTTTTCCTTCCGAAAATCATTCATTATTGCTAGCTATTATTAGTATTATTATTATTATTATTATTGGTCCGAATGAAAACGGTGTGTGATTAGAAATAGAGGAAAGGCGAAAGAAATCCTACAAAATAGTCTGATTTCAAACAGAGAAATGGATTATCGGAGCAAAGAGAGAGAGAGAGAGAGAGAGAGAGAGAGAGAAAGAGAGAGAGAGAGAGAGAGAGAGAAATCGGCGATTGAAAAATAAAAAAAAAAGCAAAATCGAAACCCAAATCGAAGAATTCAAAGTGAAAAAGAAAAGGTCAGAAAGAAAGAAAGAACAAAAAAAAAAAAAAAAAACAGATCCACTGTCTATTTGATTAGTTTGATTTGGTGTAAGACTTCACTCTTGTGGTACACACATCTCCTCTCTAATCTTCCACACACACACACACACACAATCCAACGGCGAAGAAGTCAAAACTTTGGATATATAAAAAAGAATCCAAATAATTATGATGAAGATGGCCGAATTCGAAGCAGAGAGACTGAGAGAGATTGGGTGAATGGATAGAGAGAGAGAGAGAGAGAGAGAGAGAGAGAGAGAGAGAGAGAGAAGATTTCATAAGCTAAAGTTGTCGCTTCGTTGATTATCTTATTGAATCTTCAATTAAATCCGAGCTAAATTAGATTTAACTAGATCATTGTAATTATAATCTTCGATCAAATCGAATCAAACTAATCGAAACATATCGAAAATGATTTTGATCTAGAATTGTGTTCAATTCTATTGAAACTCAAGCAAAAAAAATGAGATACTCTTTGATAACACAATGTAACTCTTTGATGCAGATGGGATTAGTGAATGGCATCTCAGAAACACTCAGAGAGACGAGAACATATCGAGAACTTCTTCATCCAATTAGATTCAGATTATTTTCGATTCGATTCGATTACAAACATACTGACCATTAGAAAAAAAAAATAGTCAGCTAAAAGATAACAAAAATTCGAAAACAATAAATCCATTTAGTTGGCATTTTTGTATTTTTTTTTTTTTTGATCGAACTCTTTCTATCGAAGTAAACGAACAGGAAAGATATGAATGGAGATGTAGACAAGCGGAATTGTTTTTCGAAACTTTTTTCGAGGATTTTTCTACAAAATTCACAGCGAGAAAAAAAAGAAATAGGCAGACCACATTACAGACCACAAAAACAGAAAAAATTGAATTTTTTTTTTCAAAATAAATTTTCACCAGAAAGATACAGAAAAAGGGATACATTTGACTCTAGGGAAACGATTACGCTGGTGATGATGGTGGTGGTGGTGGCGATGGAAATGCTCGGATGACATTCAAGATTCTCTCGATGAGAGTTTTCATCTTTTTTTTTTGTTCTCTCGAAACGAAGAAAAAGAAGTCGATGATTATGCTGTTGATGATGAGGATGATTGTTGCCGAACAACAACTACGATTACGACAAAAATCAAAGTCAGAGTAAGGTTAGTGCCAGAGTATAAACAAAATTATCGAACAAAAATATGATTTGAATGAAAATCTCGAGAGAACGTAACCCAAAACAGTAAGATAGAAAATTAGATTTTAGGATTTTACCTAATAGAGAAGAGTTTATGCGTGTGTGTGATTTAGAAACACCGCGATCATCCGCGACCATGGAAGGGACCAGAGAGAGAGAGAGAGAGAGAGATTAAATCATCAGCAAGCAAACAATGACACTAAGTTAATTTGCATTTTTTTTTCATTCTCCATACGGCAGATGTTCGATGTGGAATATACAATTGAAATCTATTATAGAAGCTAATGCTATCATTGGTGATATTCCGTTTGCACCATCACCATCACCATCATCACCTTGACAATCATCGCTGAGGTTCGCTTGTCAGATCAAGTGAACAACCGATGATCGCTGCACCAAACTCTTTTCCGTTCTATGAACGGCCATTATCATCGAGAGAGAGAGAGAGAGAGAGAGAGAGAGAGAGAGATTATCACTGAAACCTCATTGAATACAGACACACTTGAAGGGTTGTGATGATATCGACACAGGTGAGCAATGATTAAATCGATCGAAAATCCAAATGATAGATTTTCAAAGATTTTGAAAATTAATTTATTGATTAAGAATCACAACACTTTGATCGATAATATCACTCGATCCACTTTGCATCGATGAAAGGTGAATGATGGAAAAAGGAAAAAAAACAAAGAAATAAAAATTATCTCGATACCAGTCAAAAGCTAACCGATGGAACACTGGTTACAGTAGAAGAAATCACCAAAAAAAATTTGGAACTAAACCATAAACACACACACACACACACATAATCGACATAGAGAGATTATTTAGTCGAAAACCGAGTTCGCTTGATGGAAGCTAACCATTGACTGAATCCAAATCATTTCGGTCTCTTTCGTCATTGAAAAAGATAGAGAGAGAGAGAGAGAGAGAGAGAGAGAGAGAGAGAGAGAGGAGCTCTACTCTATTGGTAAACTTCGGAGTTGGTTGAATAGATAAGAGATCTAGCTCTCGCTCTCTCTCTCTCTCTTTTCGATGGCTCTCTCAATTGAGATTCTAGCTAGCAGTTTCATCTATCGACAATCTCTCTTAGCAATCGAAAGATCTCTCGGACGAATAAGAATTTTTTTTTTCTCATTTTGCCTTCAGTGTTAGATGTTCAATGAAAATGATAAAATACTCTCTCTCTCTCTCTCTCTCTCTCTCGATGTCTATATGGGAACAGACTTCGAGGCAAGAGAGGGGAATAAGTTTTGAAATATCTTGTTTTTTTTTCAACGTTTTCTGTTCATCTCATCTCTTTCTCTCTTCGAGTGACTCTCTTCATTCAATGCATTATTCGGGGCTATATGTCAGTGTCCCGAATCTCTACACTATCCGAGTGCATCTAGCAAAGATCAAGCGCGCTTAGTTTGTGGATTCAATTAGATTCATTTTTGTCCACAAAATAATAATAATAAAAAAAAATCAAAAATATAACCAAACTAAATCAATCAAAATACATCGCTGATTAGATTCAATCAAATCAAGATCATAGAGAATCTGATGTGAAGAAAAAAAAATGAAATGATAAATGGAATCGAGATGAAAATTTTTTTCTTTTCTCTTCTCCTAAATAGAATAATTGATCGAGAGATCTTAAGGACAAAAATCAAGAGCATTGAACTGAGCAAAATGATAAAGTAGGGAGAAAAAATTCAAATATAGAATTCTTCTTCACCGAAATGACTTCCTTTAATATCGAAACGATTAGAGAAGAGTTTAAAAAATGTTAAAGGGAAAAGGTTAGAAGCAAAACAATTCAGATTCGATTCGATTGGATCTGAACCGTTTCGGGAACGAAAAACAAACAATGAATTATTCTGGCGTAAATCGAAACAAAAAAAAAAAAATAATATAATTTTGTTGATTTTCAATAGCGAAATAATCGATTCGAAATTAATGTGATCAATTTGATGAATGTTAGCGGAGGCTAGGTCATAGACTAGGTCGGATGGAAAAGGATAGGCAGTGAGGGAGAGAGAGAGAGAGTGTGTGTGTGTGTGTGTGTGTGTGTTTGTGTGTAAAGAACGAAGAAATAAATCTAGATCATTCGAAGTTTGTTTTTCTATTTCGTTGTTGATTAGATTGTTTTTTTTTCCTTGATTTTATGGCTCATTAAACAATACCATTATTATTATTATTCTGCCTTTTGGATTTTTTTTTTTTTTCATAGAATTTAAAATCATCACCCCTTGTGTTGATCACAATCAAGATTGAATCTTGGCTAATCAAAAGTGATTATTGCAAAGTACAAGTGATCATCATCATCATCATCATCATCATCGCCAGTATCAAACGAATACGATTTGTTGCGACCGGAAAAAAAAGAGAACTAACAGAAGAGAAAGATCTAAAAACAAAAATTTCATTCAAATCAATTGGAAGAACAAACAAAAACAACAAAAATAAAAATCTAAAGAATCTAAGACAATTGAAACAAAATTTCTATGTTCTAAAATTTTTTTAAATTTCAATACTATTCTAAGAATGTTTGAAATTTCGAGCAAAATAATTGGGTCATAATCGATTCACTGCCCACAACAATCGCAACAATAAAGAATTGGAGCAGCAAAAAAAAAAAAAAAAACAAAACAAAAAAAAAAAACAGAAAAAAAAGATCAAAACAAACAAACAAACAGACCAAACGAAAGGATATTGAGATTGCAATTTGATCAGAATCTAATTCATTTCGAAATGAATGATTGAGTGTATGAAAGTATGTGTGTGTGTGTGTGTGTGTGTGTGTGTGTGTAAGCTTGAAGAGCAAGAAAAACCAGGACAAATATTTAGAAAATACTTCGATGTGATGGCGAATGATCAATCGGTTACGGTAGGACCGGAATTCATTGCTTTGTTTGTTTGTTTGTTGGTTTTTTCGAAACCACATTTTAACTTTGCCAAGTTTCATCGTAAAGAATCATATTCTTGAAGCAATCATAACCCTATCAATCATGCTCGTATCAATCATTTTGTCGATGGCGATGGCGATGGTGGTGGTGATGTTCTCGTAGATAAGGACAAAAAAAAACATGGGAGCAAAAAAAAAAACAAAATAAAACCAAAAGTTGATGGATCATCTTGTGAAACCATAAATATCACACTGAAACAAAGCTAAACAATCGAAATGATTATTATCGAGATGATTTCAAATCGAATCTAACTAGCAAGAAATCATTCGAAAACAAAAATGAATCGTAAAGAAGAGAAAAAAAAACAGAGTAAATTTTCATTCAAAAAAAAAAAGTTTTGAATAGTAACATTCGAAGCGAAAATCCGAACAGTGAACATCATCCATTCCAGTGAATTGGTTAGAGATCAAATGGATCAAATATACTCTGTTCGAATTCTGGATCCGATCTGAAGGAAGAGAGATAGTATCGGAACAAACAAACAAACAATCATAATGATGATGATGGTGATGATGATGGTGATGCTGATCACAGTCTGATGGCGTTCGATATTAATCTAACCATTGAATTTTGAAAAGCCAATGTAGACTGAAGAATAATACTGAGAATCCCAAAAGAATCGATTCATTTCTCTCTCTCTCTCTCTCTCCCTCTTGCTAGGTGTTTATTGTTTGGAGGGTGTTAGTAATTCTGTTTCGTTTTCGTTTAGCTCAAACTCAATTTTCTAGATCTCTTAGGCTTGTCTGGCTTATGCAAACAAATGTGAAAAATAGAAAAGAACAGAAACTTTTAGGCATCGAAAAAAAGTACTGAAAAAAAAATTCGTATGAATTAGTATTGAAAATGGAGATGTTTTTGTTATTATTCGTTGTGAGCTAGTGATAATCTTCCTAGGCATCCATCCGAGTTTTCTTTGGCACCATGAATCCTAACTTATTTGAACCTAAACCTAACCCAAACAAAAGAGTCGATTTTCCCTCTCTCTCTCTCTCTGTATTTTGGTTCGCTATTAAAATCAAAAAAGCTTTGACATTAATAACTTTGGCTTGAATTTTTTTTTATCTATTTGTATACCATTCTCTTTAGACATTCATCATCATTTTTTTTCGAATGAAAAAGAATCGAAGAACCGGAACCAAACAAAAAAAAAAAAAAAAGAAAACGAAAACGAAAAACGAAAAAAAAGACTTAGAATATATCGAAAACAAAAAATCTTTATTCGTTCAAGAAAGTCACCCTATTAAAGCGGAAAATGCAATCAAAATCGAATCGAAACGGAGAGAAAAATATCACTAGCGAATAGGGAACGATTGATAACAACCGAAACACAAAATAAGATGCTTAGCTCTTCCTTCATCTACTGTGTAGCTGTATTCAATACTAGAATTGAGATTATAAATAATAAGAATAATACCCCGAACAACAATGATTACATTCGAAATGAGAGAAAATTCAAAGCTAGGTGTTTTGGGTCTTTCACTGTCGAATCGAAAGATATTAATAAAATATCCGATTTGTAGGAAATAATCATAGCTCTATCGAACGTAGACCACTCATTTAGATTATGGAATAGAACAAAATACTTGGATTTCTCTAATCTTTTTTCTTTTTCTTTTTTTTTTTGTTTGGAACCGAATCGAGATCTATGATGATTGAATATCCAAATACCCAAAACGATTCGTTGTATGATTTTCATTGATTATTAACAATGTATTCTAGCTCTTCTTATTATTTCCATCCATTTTGCATTCGATTGGCGGCGAAAGAAAGTGGTTCTCTTTCTCCGATGATTCTAACTATATTCTATATATGCCCATTCGAAATGAATTTTGATGATTAAACTTTTCTTTTTTTGATCAAAATAATGGGAATTTAGCCTGGAGGCAAAATGAATGAAGGCAGAGAGAAAGAGGAACACAATAAAGAAAAAATTCTGTCATTTTGTCTTCAGCTATTATTGTTTAGCTTCTATCTTCAATTAAGCTAAAAGATAGAGAGAGAGAGAGAGAATCGAGAGAAAAAAAAAAGACAATGATATCCTCATGAATGTTTCATCAAGAGTAATAATTCGAAGCTTCAAACCAAATCACTAGATTTTTCTCCTTTCATCTTTCCCTAAAGTGGTAATGTGATCAGATTTAGAATCGAAAGAACGAGAGAGAGAGAGAGAAAGATGATTTGATGTGAATCTTCAAGAGATTTTTTCTTACAATCTACAATTTTTTCATCCATAGAATAGCATAGACAAGCAAATAACAAAACTTGGGTGTCGAAACCAGCCGATGAATTAGCGAAATTAATTCAATCACACCAAAGAACTACGTAAGATGATCGGATCGCATTGGAGAAGGCCAATGTTTTCGTTGACCGAATACGAATAAAACTCACAAGCGATTGATAGCGAATCAAAATGATCCATTTTGCTTCCTTCCCCCCTCTCTCTCTCTCTCTCTCTCTCTCTCTCTCTCTCTCTCTCTCTTTAGCTTTCTTTTGATTATAACCAAAATGTTCGATTTTCACAGGCAATCCTTCTAAATTTTTCTCTTACCACAGATAATCAATTCTGTAAAATAAGAATGCATTTGATTGAAATTTTTTTCTCCACAAATGAAAAAAAAAACAATTGGCACCTTTTTTTTCCACCAATCCATCTAATCTTTTCGATTCGAGAGAAGCGATTCGAGTACATTGCATTCAATCACGCAATGTAATCTTGGAGAGAAAAAAAAATTCCCATAGATTTTCTTCCCTCTCACAAATGCTCTACATCTACATCAACGAATGTCACGAATTTGATCAATTCTATCCGTTTACAAAGAGATTGAGAAAAGCATAGCAATAGCATTCGCGAACAACAAGCTAAGATATCACATTGGATAATAAATCTTAATCTTAATCTAGGCATAAGAATGATTAACAACTCCTTTTCGATAGATGATGAATCGATCACCAAGGATGGGACCAACCAATCGACCATAACGATTCAATTTCGAGCAAGTAGTAGCTGAAATTATTTAAATCGTTGATGAAGA
This sequence comes from Sarcoptes scabiei, assembly GCA_020844145.1. Lineage (NCBI taxonomy): Eukaryota > Metazoa > Arthropoda > Arachnida > Sarcoptiformes > Sarcoptidae > Sarcoptes > Sarcoptes scabiei. Next base: position 1,716,625 of record CP080484.1, read on the forward strand.
TCACCTCGATCATTGACAGTGATTAAGGAATCCGTTAACTACTGATATTCAGCTATTCTTCTGCAGCTGAGAAGAAAGCGACAATCGAATGGCAAAAAAAAAAAAAAACGAAAACGAATAACTACAATCATAGCTGTAATGATTATGACCCAACACATATTAGCATTTCTTTTCTAGCATTGATTTTTGGCAATTTTTTATTTTCATTCGTAGAAAAAAAAATCCATCAGAATTACGTAGTGAACGTTTTAATCCAAGAATAGATTGAAGAAGTGGAGAAGATCAAGCACAATTCGATGTCATAATCATTGTAATTGATAGCGTAATGTGGTTGTGGTCAGAGAGATTAATAGATGCCCTATTCAATCTTCCATCACACATCAATTAGAGTTTATTTAATTGTGGGAACACAGGCAAATAGAGAGAGAGAGAGAGAGAGAATGAAATTCTTTTCTGAATTTGATATGAAAAAAAAAGGTGTCTTGAGAATAGATGTTTAATTTGCAACATCAAACATCGAAACAACATTCTACAATGGATAAAGATTGCTGTATCTGTCTATGTCATTCTTCAATCTAAAATTCGCTCTGATTTCTAGCGAAAAGAAATTGAATCAGTAAGATCTGATTCTGTAACCAACGCAAACTTTGGAATGCCAAACACACCTAGTAATCGAGTAGGATTGGAGGAGAGAGAGAGAGAGAGAGAGAGAGAGAAGATCTGCTAAGATAATTATGGAAAAAGAATGTTTCGAAAGGCAAGGCACCTTCATTAGTTTTGTTGAGAATTGCATCGCTGACAAATTATGATGTTTGTCGTCTGCATTTGGATTTCGAATTCATTTGTTTGTCGTTGCGAAAAAAAAAAAACATTTTCGACAATAGGAAGAGAAATGTTACTGTGGAACTTCGATAATGACAACGACTAGCTATAGTAGCTAGGGGTTGGTTTCAATCCTAAACTATGGATGGATCTTAAATATGAAATCTTTTTTTTTTCTTTCCACAAAACCAATCTTGGATTGTAAAACAAGCGAGCGATCATAGCTGAGCGATCGATGAAATGATAAAATTTATCGAAAAAATTTACACCCATAACATATATGGAATAGATTAAATCAGACATTTGACAAATTTCATCATTACATAATTCATAACCCAAAGATTTTTTTTAAGATCTGGATCAACAAGTTTCTCCTGAAAAAAATTTGATAAGAATTTTATGAAAAAAAATTGATTTCTAACTTGTTATCTTCATCATTGTAAGGGCATCCATGTTTCGAATGGATCGAATAAGCTTTAGTTTCGAATCTACAACTTGCGCAACCGCTAGCGTAATCTTGTGTGCAAAGATTGCGCTAGAATTTTTAGAGCTTGAATCGAATCTGCTAGCATAGCTTCACATTATGAGATAAGACCAGCATCTTTACAGCGAACGCGTCCAAAATTCTTGGACATAATTTAGTATTTGAATAATGAAGTCATTAATTATTGTGTTCGTCTCATCTAAGCAATTATCGATAGGTCAGTGTCTACAATTAGCCAATATTTATTGAGAAAAAAATAACAAATCTATATAGATTTTAGTAAAAATTAATTATTACTGCTATGTAATTGACATGGAAAATCTCAATAAAGCAATTGTTTGAAGCTTTGAGAAGATAATGAGCTTTACTCTCTCTCTCTCTCTCTCTCTCCTTCCACACACACACACATAGACACGTTCGCATTCAGATCGAATTCAAGACGAAAGGATTGATTGAGAAGGAGGAATGTGGATCGTTAAGAGTTCGTCGACCACCTTGATCAATCCAACAACGAGATAATGGAGAAGCAATAATAATCAATCGAAGTATTAATCAGCATCATCATCATAATTCATTGGCTACTGAGAGAGAGAGAGAGAGAGAGAGAGAGATCCAACTGTAATGACTATACGATTATGGTCTTACTAATCGAAATTATTCAAAGCAGTTTTCTTTAATTTCAAATTAAAATTTAGCAAACAGAATCCATTGGAAAAATTGCAAGTTTTGGGCTAAATTATTTTTCGTTAGACTTCTTTTTCTATGATTTTTTTTCCAAAATCAATCAACGATAACTGTTTGACCACGAAAAAAAAAGCTAAACTCAATCAATAATCACTGTCGAAATGAATTTTTAGCAAATTAGCGGCAATCATTTCATAAATATCCTCATCTCTCTCTCTCTCTCTCTCTCTCGCTCTCTATCGATGATCTTGATGATAATTGACGAAGAGGCCAGGTGGTAACAGAAAGAGAGTAACTCTCTCATTCGGAGCTACCGAATTGATTAGTACCTTTGGTCTCTCACTCACTCTCTCTCTCTCTCTCTCTCTCTCTCTCTCTCTCCTCACACACCAACAAACAATTCTATTGATCGAGATTCGGGTTGAAGATGAAGTTTGAATATTTTTTTTTAATTTTTTTTATTATTGCTAGCCTCAAGGTGGTGAACTAATCATCATCGAATCTGATGGCAAACGTCGTCGGTGGCACAAATATTAGAATTATGATTCACAAAAATAAAAAAAACCAACAATAAATCAACAGCTCGCAATGAAGATAATAAAAGTTGAGAGAAAAAAAAATAATTTAAGTATAGAGCTTTGATGATGACTTACTTGATTAGTTTGGTAGGTTTTGGTACTTATTTTTCTCTTCTTATTTCCGCCACCACCACTATCACTTCGGTAGGCAACAAGATGCGGTTTAATTTTTCAATCTTTCAATACTAATTTGATTCCAAAAAAAAAAAAAATTCAAATTTTCTCTCTTTCATTTGGGAAATAATTTCATTGATAGATTATTGACTCGAACGAACGAACGAACGAATCGATGTCTGTTGAACGAGATCGAACGAGATTGTCGCAAAATTGTGTTCATTAATTTAAAAAAAAAAACGAGAGAGAAAATGATTTCATGGAAAAATAAAATAAATAATTTAATTAATTTTTTTCTCCTCTTTTCCAAAAAGAGAGAGCGAGAGAGAGAGAGAGAGAGAAAGAGAAGCGCAGCAGTGATGAGAATTGAAACACTTCGGGAGAAACTTCGGAAACTAATCAAAAATTTTTTGGTAATTTTTTGTCGCACGTTAGAATCTAATCTAGAGAAGTAATTTCATTAGTCCTATTGTCACAGAGAACATCGAAAAAATGCGTTTCACATCACAATTAAATCGCACGTACTCAAATTGAAATCCATAAATTGATGATGGCCATTCAGACCATCGATTGTGGACACGCAGTGATCCGAATGAAATACGAAAGAATTTCGATCGAAAAATCAAAAAAAAAAAACGTTCGAAACCAGACACGTTCCAATCGCTAAGGTCTAGCGAAGACTGAAGAGAAAAAAAAAATTGTAATTCCTTCTCCTCTAAAATTTCCTCTTTGTCTCTCTCTCTCTCTCTCTCTCTCTCTTAGATCGAATCGAAATAAGAAGACGTTGATTCGATAGAGATAGTGAGTGGATGCTATGAAAGAGAGAGAGAGAGAGAGAGAGAGAGGAGAGAGTGAAATAAGATCCGTAGCTGGAGGATGGATGGATAGATGGATGATGAACCGATAAATTCAAAAAAATTCTCCCCCCCTCAATCCAAGCATTTAGTTTGAGGAGTGAGGCAAGTAGAAGCAACAGATGTGTGTGATCAAAGCATTGGCAATGCAGTGAAGGATGGTCTTCTGGTTTTTTTTCCTGCATTTTTTCGTTGAGATTTCGTTTAAGGCTTAGAGAGATTCGTTGTAAAGATTTGGTCTAGAATATTTTGCAATCCATTTGGAACTGAAACAATTACTAACCAACAAGTGCGAAGATCGCAATTGTCGAATTTGGTTTCCCAATTGGACGATATCTGATTCTCGATTTAGCGAAACGTAAATCGAGAATTTCTCTCCCCCTCCTGGCTCTCTCTAAAAAGATGTTCGGAAAGGAGAGAAGATAACGTTATTTTTCTTCAAATGTCTGGCTCATTTCTCCTCAATCAATCTTCTTCTTTCCCCTCTTTGTCTCTCTCTCTCTCTCTTCCATCTGTATCATCGTCCTTCTAGTCTTTTCGACGATTTGATTCATTCAACCATGGCCTTAACTTGTGTGGAAGAGCGAACGAAACGAAAAAATTTCTTTGGTGAGAAAAAGTAGCGAGAGAGAGAGAGAGAAACGTTGGATGGAGGAATGCTGTGGCTGTGGTGAGGTTTTTTTTCCACCGATCAAAATTGATTCAGTTGCTAGTGAGAGTTTTCGAATGATGGTTGATTTAACGAATTTCTATGTTTTTCTAACACCGAAACCGATTCAAATGTTTGATGCTTTCATTGCTATTCAAAGCTATCTCGATTCGCTGTGTGTATTCAACGGATTCAATCTGGTTGAACCATAGATTCTAGATATTTTTCGTTTTTTTTTTTACGATTGCTAATCAACAATTAGTTTGCTTTGTTTTGTATTACGGATTCCTTGGCTAATTCAATCTCAACATTTCTTTTCTCTCTCAACATTCAGATCTTTTTTTTTTTTTTTTTGGTTTTAAATCTTCGAAGAACTGTTTCCTCTTCTCTCAGACCTAAGAACTTTCTTCGATAATATTTCACTCTGTACAATTAGAATTGATTCTAATCTGTTTTATTAGCTCATCAATAATCGTTCGACTTACTCCGTTGTTTCATATCTTTCAAACGAATGTCATCGATCTTCATCCCTAGGATCGAAATCCTTCACCATCTGGGCATCTGGTCTCCATGTGTGTTTCGAATCTATTCTATCTGTCTAATCGTTTCTCGCTATTGATTAGTCTCCAATCTTTGCCATTATCCTTCTGATTTGCTTAAAATAATTCTCAAATTTCATAACGGCTACAAAATTTTTTTCGATCGTTGCCATTTCGAGTTCTTGTTTGAAGAGAATCACTTGTTTCTCTTGATCGTACAAACCAAATTTACCTTGTGGAATAAGATCGAATCCTCTTCTCTCTTCCTTCCTTTCTAGGTAAGTGAACATTTCTATTCGTTCCATTTATCTATCTCTTCTGTGATGAAATTAGCAACTTTAATTGTTCGAAAATCTTAAATTGTAGATGTGAAATTAAAACAAACGTTTAACAAACTAAGAAAAACAAACTTTAATGATGATGATTAAAACGGAGAACGAAATTGTTTCGAAAACGAAAATTTCAAATCCATTTTTTCATTGTTCCTTCCATTGAGAAGATTATTGGGAAACATTTTTTTTTTCAAGAGTAGAAGCTCCAAATTTTTTCGACAAGCTCTGTAATCATAGTGGTGTGATGATTATGATGATACTTAATTGATGATGATGTTGATGGTGATGATGATTGAGAGCTAGGCTTGTATGTTAGGCTAGGGTTTCTCTTATCACGTATTGCGACAAAAGTAGATTGAAAATGGTGGTTGTTTGGTTCAAAAAAAAAAATCTCTCGGATTTCTTCTCGCAGGTAATTGTTTTCCATTGATGCTAGTGATGCTCTCTCTCTCTCTCTCTCTCTCTCTCTCTCTCTCTCTCTCTCTCTCTCGATGACTAATTTGGTGACCATCGGTGAATGGTAGTCCCTTTTCTTTGCTATCTATCTATCTTTCGGTTCCGTTTCTCAGCCCTTCTCAACGGAATTTCTCGACCAATTTTTCTAATTAATTCATTTTAAAAAGGATAGAAATCTACAAACAGATGATGAAAATGATAGTCAAAATGCTCAGATCTTTTAGGTTTGAAAACAAATTTTCCAAAGATACCAGTTATTCCATCATTATTTCACCCTCTCTCTCTCTCTCTCTCTCTCTCAGTAACCAATCGTTCCACCATGTGTCCCCGATAACGTTCCCAAATCGCTTCACAATTAATATCCGATCATTATGTCGGTGATGGTGATGGTGATGAAGAAGATGATTGACCGATGATGATCCAGTCACATCTCAATGATTTTCGATTGTTTGTCGAGCTTAGGCTATCTATTCATATTCAATCAAGCTGATCACAATCATCAGCTATTCTAGGTCTATTCAAATCGTCCTAGTACCAGCCGTGTTCGTTCTTTTGTCTTCTTCTTTTTTTTCTGTTGTTCTCATCCTAACAAAATTCATCGGATTCATCAAAAACATCCCCATCGTTGGCACGTATTTAACATTCACATCATGAAGCTTCTAGCAAACATAAATTTACAACGCCCTTCTTTGTTTTGTTTTTCATTAGCGATGAAACATAAAGAATTCGTGAGGACCATTTCTCATTCATCATTTTCGTTTGTATCTTTGTTAAAGCTAAACATAAAATTTTCAAATTTAATGTCACCTTTTGAGTTATTCAAAATTTCGCTCGCTTATTTCGTCGATTTTGATCATCTTCGTCATCAGACAAGAATCGCAAAGATTTCAATATCTTTCAAGCTTTAAAAAAATGATACATTAGAAATTTGTTTTGTTTTCGAACTCAAACTTCAGAATCTGGCTTAAATCTTAAAATTAAATGTTGCTGGTTATCTTCATTGATGTGATTTGAACCAGACCACACACCAGTCAAAGAATCTAAATCTGTTCAGAGATTGTTTGTTTCAATGGTTTTCAATTGTTGGAATATCATTCAAAATCTCTTGTCTCTCTCTAGGCTTGGTTGTGATTATGTTGTCAGTGATGTTTCAATGATAGAATAATGATTCAATTTGAATGAATTTGTTTGTTTTAGATTGAGATTGTTTCAGTTCCATCCATCCCTTCATCTCTTCCAGAATAATCAGCTCTTATTTTAGCGAAAATTAATTAACTAGCTACCCGATCGGATTCTATTTCGAGATGAATCTTTTTTGTGTATGGGCGTTTTTGTATTGCAAAATAGACTGAATAATTTGATTCTAGTCGATTGCTGTCAGATTCTGATCTAGCAGAAAATGAGATCATAACTGATTTCTGATTCGAAAGATAATTGTTTTTGTTTGTTATCTGCAGTTCTGATCTTACTTCGAGAAAAAAAAACCGATTGTCGTCATCATCATCTTCATCAACACAGAGAACTTAATCTCAAAAAAAAAAAAAAAAGAAAAAAACATTGCAACATTCAATGATAGCTTTTTGTTGGAGAATAAAATCTTAGATTCTCTAGACCGTTGAGACTCTATAATCGATTTGGTTACACAAATGCAAAAAAAAAAAAAAAAACACACAGTGAAACAAGTCAACTTACATTCGAAATAAGATTAAATGAGATCTTTTTGAATTAGATTCCTAAATTAAACTGAGTGCTGTGTTTATTTTGTCTTTTTTTTTTCTTCTTTGCTAAAATTTCTTTAATCAAACAAAATGAATAGTTTTGTGGTGAAATCATCAAGAAATCATTCATTTTGCTTGCTCAAATGCTAGCCATTGGAATTTCTTGGATCACTTCTCGATTTAAGACATCGAAGAGATTTGAGCTCAGAAGAAATCGAGCTTATTGTGGTGAATAATCTCTTTCAATCTAATAATCTTTGTTTTTCTTGTTTTTTTTCCATTTAAAAAAAATAGAAGCCATTATGAAATAGATTCCCACGGATCAATCAAATGATACATCCGATTTCAAATCATCATCATTGAAGAGATATCAATCGTAAAGCTTCTGAACTTATATCTCATTTTGCTTCCAATTTTATCGAATTTCGTCTGTGTGAACTATATATTCTAATCAAAAAAAAAAAAATGTGATGTATTTCAGCTATCACATCCAAACTAGATAAACTTTGACCTCTTATTTGTGCTAAAAATTTGCTCAAAAATTTTACAAACAAAACAAAAAAACAGAAATTCATTTTTCGATTATTATTATTATTATTATTATTCCATTTCTTGTATTGAAAGATCTCTCATTCTTCGTAAAGGAAAACTTTATACTATCTCTCTCTTTTTTTGTGTGTGTTTGAATTGCAACAACATCACACCAGAAACCAATCGTCATGAAGAATGTTTCAATTTGTTCGTTTGATTTCTTCTCAAAATCAATCTCAAACTGTGATCCTAGTTCGGAATGTGAAGAAAATCGATTAGAGCTAAAGAAAACGAAATATTCATCCGAGAATAGAGATATATGGTTTACTCTCATTCCATCCATATCATATTCGAAATCGAATGAGAGAAAGAATTCACTTCAAAAAACATCACAAACATCGATCGCAAACATCTTGATCCATTCGAATATTTGTACATTTTTGTTTCCATCAAAACCATCTCTGTTATCTTTCAAAGAATTCTCTCGTAGTACGAAAAAATTGAGGCCTTTTAATTTGATTTTTGGTAAGTTCTTTCTTTTGTATTATTTTTTTTTGAGCAGTAAAAAATTTCCACCATTCAATATATGGCCATCTTTTCTGATTCTTTCAACGTATCACTTTTGAATGATTTGATATCTCAAAAAAGCATATTTGACCTCTATTTTTATGACAAAAAAAAAAAAAAAAAAAAAAAAACATTCGACAGTCTATTTGACTATTTTGAAACAATTAGAAAAGAATTCAAATTTTCATTCGATCTGTTGTCTTTTAGAAAATTTCCAAAACAATTAGACAATTCAAACAAGTTGAAAGTGTTTTGCTTTTTAATTAGTGCCGATTATCGTTTAATATCAAATGACATTTTATAAACTCATTGCTATTCTCATTCTTTCATTCACTGGCCAGATCACTTGTTGTGACTATTCTCTTCCTCAAGATACCGACTAGTACGGCAAGGATGATGTAGAAATGATGATGGCGAAAATTATCTAACCATTCAAGGCAAAAAAAACGCCATTTAATTATTAACAATACCAAATTAATTTAATAGAATCGAGAATGAGTATCTATACAATCTATCCAAAAGGTTTTGGAGCGCTTTGCGCGCAAGTGATGAATAATACACTCTCGATCTAGTCATTCGCAGTTATTAACATTCAGTGCTGTGCTTTCCTTTTTTAAATTTCGTTAAGCATAGCAATTTTCGATAAAAAAAAAAAATAAGCTCAACAGGTTGTGGCATTTCATTCGGCCTAGAAACGAAATAAACAATGAGCGAAATTCAATTGTTTTGAATAAATTGACATTTTTCTCTGTTCCATTGATTGAATTCAAGATGGTCGAAATCGATTAATTGGTCTGCGTTCGAATTTCTTCGGCTTCGATATTGTCTGATTTCGATTGAAACCACCACCACCATAATCAACATCACAATCGAAGAAAATCATGTCAATAGAACAATGAATGGCGTAATTTTTTCGTAATTTATATTTGCGAAAAAAAAATTGAGAAAAAAAATATAATCAAATCAAGAGGTTTCGTTTGAATAAGATTAAGTTTCATTTTGGACGATGTTCTCTTCAAGGGTCAATAATATTTTCTCACCCTTTCACCTAGATTTCTCAGATCTCTCAAGCAAGCAAAGCAGCTAGGCAACAACAGATGAATGACTATAAGACAAGAAACGAGAACAAAGTTAGGCCAAAAATGATTTAATCAAAGATATTTTTGGGTTTCGTGGTTTTTTGGATAAACTTCGTGAGATTCTCATCGAGATTTTTCTTGGAAAGGGAAAAAATTTTTCCCTAAGAGACTCTCTCTTTCTCTTAGCAGACGTTGAGATTATTAAATTTAGGATTCTTGGCAATTGGATTCCTTGTGAATTAGGCGAAAAAATTTTCACTTTCGAATTTTTTCTTTCCTTTTTGGATAGCTTTTGATTGCCCCTCGAAATTTTTTGAACCGCTTGGTACTCAGCTTTTTTTTTTTTTTTTTTGATTTCTTACATTCGAATCGTTTCGGCTATGATTTTGGTGCCTCTGTCTCTGTATCGAAGAAACACGACTTTCTTCACACTCCAATCCTTTATGGTCTTATTCTTTTGATTGAAGATCTACAATCCCATCTACAATCTATTGTTATCTTTCTAATAAAAAACAACATTTTTTTTCCTTTCTATATCCTTTTCTACAAACGGTCTTCAATATTATTTCTGTAAATTAATTTTTTCACAAACATTCGAATTAAAAATTCCTAAATTACTCAATAAAAGTTCGCTTCAAGATCTTTGATCGCTCTTCAAAAGGAAAAAAAATACCGTCCATTTTGTTTCGAAACAATAAACCGAATGTTAGCAACCATTGATTATCTATAAAATCCATATAATTTTGAAGTCTCCTAATTTTCTCGATTCTATTATATCTGAGGAACAATCTTCGATTCTAGTCCATAGATTTGTTCGTTTGAATGGATTATATTTTTTTTATTATTTGTTTTGCAATAAATTTCAGTTTTTTGTTTTTCGCAAAAAAATGAACACCTTCGATTTGATGGAAAAAAACAATAAAACTCTAATAATTTGGCTACTGTTCAATTCGTTAAGAGTTTCCATCGCATCTTCCTCTCTCTCTCTCTCTCTCTCTCTCTCTCCGATTCGATTAGATTTAAAAACTTTGAAAGAATAAAGTTTCCTTTGATTTTGTCGGCTCTTGATCGGTTCAGGTGCACTACACAAAAACTACACATCGTCAGTCTTCGAGAGTGTTAATTATTTGGGAGATTTATGAGCTTTTTATTTTTTTATTTTTTTTACTATCGAAAATCAATGGCCAGATTCAAATAATAACAGCAAACTTGTGCTACGAACACATTTTGAATCTTTCAAGTGTTTCTCTCTCTCTCTCTCTCTCTCTCTTCCCTCCGAAAGAATTCCTTCATTGATTTCTTCCATTCGCATATTGATTCCAACTCATTCGTAATGAATCTTGGGCTGCTGGGTTTGGTTTTGCCAAAAAAAAAAAAACAAAAAAATCAAACCAATGTTATATTGGTTTGGGAGATCTAACATCAACATCAACATCAACATCATCATCAAGCTCAAATCAACGGAAAGTTATTAAAAATATGTTACACTCTTCTCTTCTTGATTTTCTCAATGGTATCACAAAAAATCTTATTTGTGAATGAAATCGAACGTAAAATTTTTTGTCATCTTAGATTTGATTGGCATTCATCTCGTTCATTGCGATTCATTCGGAAATTATTGCGAATTTGTTTATAAATAGCTTCCAATGTTTGTTCACAATTTATTTATTTATTTATATCTAACAAAAAAAAAAAAAAAAAAAACATTTCTTCATTAATCAAATTAAAGATTTTTTTTCTTTTCAATTCGAGAATTCGAATTTCTACAAACTATCAATGCTACGGTTGGTAATACAAACCAAATCATTTCTATTGTTCTCATTCGGTTCGGTTTGGTTTGGTTTAGGTTCGGTTTAGGCTTTTTTTCACATAGTTTTTCTCGGTAATAAATTTCAATTTAAAGCTGTTTATCTTTCAATTTTCAATGCTATGTCAGAAATGTTTTCGTAGCCTATCAACGAATGTTAGATCATAGTCTGTCAGATCGAAAATAATCTCCCATATGGAATTAATTCCCGCGATATTCACACCCACTCTTACTCTCTCTCTCTTTCCTTTGAAGTTCAATTAGAATCTATTAACGAGATAATCTAGAGTCTAAATTCATAGACGACTATGATTCCATATGTTTCGAAAACATTTGTTTTTTAGATTCTCTCGATGTGATTTCAAATAAGTTCATATTCTCGTTCATCGAGTTATCATTGATCCGTTCAATTCTCTTTCTCTTATCGAGATATATGGTTTCGAATTCGTTTGCAATAAAAATGTGTTTCCTTTCCTCGAAGAGCTTCAATTATTCTCTGATCGAATAATTTAGATCAAGTTATTATTACTATTAGTATTACTATTATTGTTATTATTCTAAGGTCATCAATATCGAAAGGTATCGAAAGACAAGAATTTTATTGATTTTCTTTCAAAGATTCAAAAACACTTGATCTCTCTCTCTCTCTCTCTCTCTCTCTCTCTCTCTCTCTCTCTCTCTCTCTCTCTCTCTCTCTCTCTCACTCTCTCTCTCTCTCTCTCGACTTTAGAGTCAAGAAGTGAAGATATTTTGTTGTGTGGTGATAAAGATGCTCTAGATCTGATTTCGTTACAGCCCATAGAAATTTTTTTTTTTCGAATCGAAATCGATGCGAATTTCGAATGAACGAATGCAGATAGTTTGAACGATCTTAATTGTTTTGTGAACAGTTCTTAGAACATTTGTTTAGGCTTTTGAAAATTTCACACATTTATCATTCGCTACGAATGAGATAACTTAACATCGAGATGATTATTCTGTTCTCGAACGAACATGTGTCTTTCAAGGAGAGAAAGAATCTTGTTTTTCTTAATATTTTTTTAGGATTTTTTCAAAACTCATCTAAAGCTCGCTCTTGAACAAACATATGCAACAATTTTTCTAGTGAAGACATCACATTATTTTGTTCCACTTTACTCTAATACAACAATGATTTTATGTTTCTAGATCGTAGATTAAGATCTCAAATATTTGAGAAATTTTGAAATCTATCCCATTCAAATCTAATGAATCATTCAACATGTGTGATTGTCTCAAATGAAGCAGACCACTTGTGCACACATCTTCTCTTCGATATTTCTTTTCTTCGATTGTAATGTGAGACAAAGATATACAAATTTGAATGATCGAATAATCTAGATCAAGTTTTAGTGTGATCTAATATTTTGATTACCATCATCCTCATCATCCTCATCATCATCATCATCTTCTATTGTTATTCCACCTATTCTAATCGAAACTATATTGGTTAATCGGATATAATCTCTTTCTCCTTCGAACGATCAGATGTTTTCAAGATTTTCTTCGCTTAAAGAATATCCTCTTGAAGCAATCAAAATAAGATGCTACTTATGTAAACAATCTATGATTTGTTCAATGTAAATATGGACACTGATTGAGTATTTTCTCTCACTTCTATTCGTTGATTGTTTCAAAGTTCTTCTTTCCTACTTTATTGTTACAAATAAAGTTAAATATTCGTACAATTTCAGATTGATTACACATAAGGCTTCACATTTCGCAACAATTGTTTTGTCTGTGATCGCAACTAATCAATCAACTTTTGCTGATTGATTTTGTTTCCCTTGAATTCTCGACTTTTCTGAATTTCACTAGTGCCAATTCGAATTAAAAATAGCTCTTAAAATAAGGGTCCGTTAATGGATTTTGTTCTTCAAGTGCTGTATTTGAACTAGACCTAGCCTTTCAAATCTTCTCATAGATTGTCAAGGAATCAAACAGACATTAATAAAGAACTTTGAGCTCGTGAACATCGTATCAAGCGTTCAAGCTCAATCGTCTTCTCGAGAGATTCTCTGTCTATCAAATCAATAAAAGGATGGAATCAAAACTAAATGAAAGATGGATGATGAATGGATGGGGAACGAGAAGGAAATCTATGAAGTGATTAGAATCCATTAGAGAGACATTATTGATTTTAATATTAGTAAATCTATTAGCAACGAAAAACTTTCACTGCCAAGGCCTAAATCAATCTTTTTTGTATGTGAACGATTCTGGCCAAAGCAAAGAAAAATTGAATTTTGTACGAATCGAATCGACGAATTTACGCTTAATCAATCAAACTGGTAGACTGTTGGATGTCTACGCTTGATCGGTTCGCTCAGTGAGAGACTAAAATAGAAATTCGATTGAAACAGTCTTCACCTTTCTTTCCTTTCAGTTCTCAATCACAAATGATGCAACTTTATTTCGCTCTCTTGCATCATTAAGATCATTCGAAATAGAATACTTCGAGATGTCTATAGAATGTATCTTTCGAATTTTCAAAGTACAAGGATCGATCACCGTCAATTATCATCGTCATCTCTTTTCTCATTGTACTCTCAACGAGACTTATTGAACCTAGAGAACATTTGAGGACAAAAAGAGAAGAAATCAAAGAAGATTATTCATCTCCATAATGATGGTACTTATGTCAATCGAGCTTGTGAATGCATACACCTAGACTAGATCTAAAATCCGAAATCTATTTGATTATTATTATGATCGAATATTCGATCATCGGTGAGAAAATTGAATAGGTAACACACTTGATTGGTTATGACAGCACCGATGCTTAAGAAGGAAGATAATAATAATAATAATAATAAATGCGATATTGTTAATGATAATGAGAAACACTAGTTGAATATCTCTATGACTAGAAACTAGATTCTGGTTGATTGAGATTATTATCACCCTACACTGCCCGCATGTAGGGTCTATATGCTTGATTTGGTTCGATTTGGCTTTTCAATTGTTGCATATTATTCTCACTGTGATTGCATCCAAAAATTTCCTCCCCACTCGATTTTTTCTAATTGAATTCAAAATGAATATTTTTTTATCTCTATATTTTGTTGTTTAGTTGAAAAATATTATTCAACAATCAATATTTCTATCAAGTTTCCGGTTGAACAAAGAAAAAAAAAAGAGAATTTATTGTTCATTTGTGCGAATGAAAGAAATTGAATTTCTGAAAGTTTTTATAGAGAAAGTAATCTAAATAAGATTTAGATTATGATTTTTTTCATCCTTCGAGCTCTTAAATTATTTTTCGACAAAATTTGCTCAGAAAATATACTCAAACTAATCTCATTTGGTCAATATTTTTTTTTTAAGTTTTTAAATTTTATTTTTCATAAAAATTCATCCATAATTAGCCCTTAGGCGTTCGGCTAGACGTTCGACGCCATAGCTTAAGCTGTTAAATCATCTTGATGAGCATTATTTTATCAGAGATTTCGATTCAATTTAGCCATTTGAGATCCTAGAACCTTTCTCTAGCAATTAAGTCAATTTAGCATTGAATCAATTTTTTGGTCGAAAGTATTACAAATGATTATTCTGATTCACATTGACGATGAGATTTACCTCTGAAGAATGTCGCTTTGTTAGCACAACAGTGTTTCTACCTTCGCCATATTGTTTACATGGATTTTCACTCCACCATTCAATGATGAATGCAATAAGATTGTTTGAGATGCGATTGTTTTTTTTTTCCCCGATGAACCAGAAGATAATTAATCACTGATAGATTAGAATGGCTTGCACTGAGTGATTGATTCATTTCGATAATATGATCGAATCTCTAATAGAGAGGATATTATAAGAGGATATGCCATTTTTTTTCCATCGCTACGAACATCATTTGCTATGGTTGAGCTATGCAAGTGATGCAATAAGGATCGAATGGAAGAAGCGTTTCAACATTTCACCTTGATGAAGCTAAATGATCAATCAAAAAAATGGTCATCGTAAAGAAGGGAGAGGGGAGAGAAATCCTAGTCCGAATATTTTCTCTTTCATATCCATCATCAATATTGTGAATGATCATTGTTTTAATCGTCTTCGACTTCAAATCAAAGATATCGGGCTAAGTTTTCACTTTCGTTTGCTCTCGATATTTTATTCTCAACGCCGATCAAAGAGCAAAAAATCATTACGGATTTTTTTTTTCGCCTGAAATGAGATGGATTTCTTTCGCTTTTTTTTCTAATGGCCGCTTCACTCTCACTTTGTTAATCCAATATTCCAAATAACTTTCGGCTATTGTTTATTTCCTCATTTTTTTCTGTGTGCGGTTTGTGTGTGTGTGTGTGTGTGTGTGGATGCCACACTTCCCGAAGAAATTGAATTGTAAATTTTTCACCATCAACCACCATCATCATAATAATCTTCCCAAAGATTTTTTTTTGTATGAAACTGATATGAGAAAGTTTTCGAATATGTGCTCGATTGTTAGTTAGTCAATTCCCTATTGCTTCGAATTGGGGAGATTGATGATAATGAGGGTTCATTTTGGCTTCAAATATCTTCACTTCGAAAAGATTTTACGATTATTATTTATGATTTCGAATGATCACCATAATGGTCTTCGAATTTAATGAGCTGAGCGAAAAATTTTGCCTCAGAGAGAGAGAGAGAGAGAGAAAGAGAGAGCGAAGAGATTCAATTCTAAAACTCTATACTAGATGATTGAAAATTTCTCTCTCTCTCTCTCTCTCTCTCTCTCTCTCTCTCTCTCTCTATTTCTAGATCGATCAATCTCAGCTTTTTTCTCTCAGATAACCTCAACCTGTGCGAGTATATTATGACAGGTTAGCACGATTATCTCTCTCAAGATTAGACTGATCAATATCGATTGGATTCAATCGTATCAATGATTGAAATTTCCTTCCATACTTGTCTATTAGCTCGTAGCTCCAAATGATTGATATTTGAATTGGGTTTTAATTAAGAGAATCGAAATAGATTCAACTCGGCTGTTTGAAGAGATATGATCATCTTCATTTCTGATCGATAAATTGTCATCAATCTAAGCGGATAAAATCAAACTCTTTGATGCCGAACTTTTTCAACACAAAACTTTCTATTCTCTATCTAAATCTTAAAAATATTCTAATTATCTTCTCGAAAGTTATGTTATAGCATAGAATTTTGTCTACAAGTAAACTTGATGTTTAGTTTTCTCCCGATGTAGACACTGATTCCGACGATGATGATGATGATGATGATGTTAATGATGAATCTTTGCGACATATTCACATCATTAATCATTCTGCTTGTATATTTTCGAATTGTTTATTAGCTTCAATAGTGAAACTAGTTGGAACTTTTTCCCCTCTTTTCAACTAACCTCAAATGATATAATGGAGAGAAAAAAAAATTTTGTTTTTTTTCTAGCTCTCAAATGATTCATTTTTCATCAGGGGATTCTAGAGTGCACAAAAATAATGATAAACTTCATTATTCTAAGTTTTTTTCTGGTTATTTCTGACCACCGAAACAAAGAATAAAATCGATCGATGAGATTCTTTGAGATGAAATTCTTTCATTGTTCTTATTCCGTTGTTATAGCACTTAACCAAATTTATTGATTCGATTTCTATCTTCATTCAATCAGAGAGCTCAAAGTGTTTGGTTTTGTTTCTAGTTTTTAGAATTTGCCACACTTTTTTCATTGATTGATTCGATGGTAGAGAGCTGACCGAAAGCTCTAGAGTCTAAGTCCATTTGGTTCGAGATCTAGTTTTATAGATGTGGACTACCTAAAATTTGCGTGTCTAGTTCATCCTTTTTCTCGCTGTCTTAAGAGCTCTTTTCATTTGAATCGATTTCTTTGCCATTTTTTTTTCTGATCGAAATTCCATCTGAAGATTTCGATTGCGTGTTTCATCTCTATGTTTGTTTAAATTAAAGCATCCGAATTGAAGCGAGAAACGGATTTTGCCAAACGAAACTCTCTGATAATTAGAGACAACAACTATGAATGTCCTGTTTCGCTCAAATTTAATAATTCTAACCCAATAAATCGAATCGAACATAGCTCACAATTAGATTTGGTTTTTTTTTATTTATCGGCAATTTTGTTTTTCGTAGTGATAATTTGCGATCCATAATTTTGCTATAATAATAATAATCTTAAACAACAACAACAGCAACATCATCATACCTGTCGTCTCTAATCGAACCGTATAAATATTTTGTTATTCTATGATTGTCTATTTGACAATTTATTGATTCTCATGCGTCTTCTTCTTGCCTTTCTACAATATCGATTGGCTAAGATTGAAGATGAAATTCGAGGATAATCATTTCGAGTCACGAAACAATCTCTTCTATACGAAGTCAACTAATTTTTTCTCTTCGGCTTCAAATCGAAGCGAAATGAGGTGTGTGTGAGTGATGATTACAATAATGCAAAAACACTTGGAATGGATTGGATTCATTTCGATGGAATCCGAATGTGCCAAATCTATCATCGCCAGCCATTATCATCATCATCATCATCACCAGCATCGTCTCGATAATTTAAAAGTTTTTGATAGATTGTATGAAATTGGCATTGTATTTCGATTGTTTATTTGTTCGTATGTCTATTCGCTGGTTCGTTTGTTTGTTTGTCTGTTTCGATTCCAATATTGATTAGAGGATTCCAATGAATTTCCAGATGTTTACTATTTCCATAAATTTATTCGGTAAACCGATTTGTTCTCTTAAGATTCGCTTATTTAACATTCGATTCATTCATTGACCATCACTCGAAAGGCACTATAGAAAAAAAAAACAATGGGATTTAATTTTGACACATTTTGATTCAATCCAAGATTGTAGGTATTTGTTCTAGATGTTTCGAAATTAAAACCAATTAATTTATCTCAAAATCTTCGAAAGATTTTTTTGTTTGCAAAGAAAACAATTGAGAGATTCGATCAAAGATACGATAACCATCAAACATAACAGAATGATCGAATCGGTTAGATCCGATCGAACATCGAATCATATTGACCATTTTTTTTTCTTCGATTACAATCTCGATCATTGTTTTGGAATCACAATTAAGAATAGCTCATCGATTCGATTTAAGAAATCTTCTTGCGATACTCGTTTCTCTTGCTATAGTTAGATTTTAGTTTGGTGGCCATTTCTATTCGATCATAGAGATCGAAACAAACGACACATCGAGAAACACCATCACTTTGATGTAATGAATATTTAGAGATAGAGATCAAACATAACAATATTGAGTGCTTTCGTAGAACGCAAAAAATCAATCCTAAATCGGGTATTGTTTCTAGTTTAGATGGTTATATGATGATAATTAATTCCGAACCATCAATGCGATTACCATCTCTCTCTCTCTCTCTCTCTCTCTCTCTCTCTCTCTTCGAGATCGAAATCATTTTGATGCGATTTGAAAGTTGCCAATCGTATTATTATTGATTTTCATTCTCTCTGTCTTTATCGAATCGTAATCGAAATAAAAATGGGACGAAGATAGCGAAGTAAAAAAAAAAAATGATGAATAAATAAAATCTTTTTTTCAAATTGAATTCTGACCAGGTAAATGCAAAACCTAACCTCTCATCATTGTCATTACAGCAGACAATACTTTTCAATTCGAAGATGTTCAATCGAAAAACGCATAGTCGAAACGAAATCGATGAGATTAATCTGATGTTCACGTTTTTTTTCCATATTTTTTTCAATCGTTTCGATTTTTGTATCATCTCATCTTCGTTGATTATTATCCGTTTTGCTGTATTTGTTGTAACGCTTGCCAATAGGAAATCATCATCATCATCATCATCAGCAAGTGGATGCAAATCAAATCGAAACTTTTTCCGGACGATTATGAAATTTCGCTCTATCTACGAATTGAATCCAATCTAGAGAAAGATCGATATTGGATGATCAACAAAATAATCGAGATGATTTTGATTCAAAAATGCCGATCACATTTCATTCCGATCCGAAAGGAATAGCACAGCATTAGATTCAAGATTGAAATCTTTGTAAAATGTGCCTGATTATTCTGGCGATTTATTTTTTCCTCACCGATTCTTGATCATCTCTGTTCACTTGTTGAGCCTAGCTGGGGCGAAATTGGCGATTGATCGGCTTTTTGATCTCTCATCTCTCAAGTATTGACCCTATCACTACTATTTACGAGAATCATCGAGATCTAATGAACACGATCTTTCTCGAAAAGATTGACATTGCCATTCTATTACAGAAACGAAAAACCCCTGCCAGCGAGCTAACTACTTTTTAGAAATTCTAATTTAGTATAAACACCACAACTATTCTTCTATCTCTTTCTCTCGGATCTTTGATATCTATGATGAAAATTTAGAAAATTCATCTTTATTTGGTCAATCGATGAGAAAGCTTTCGATGACTGATCAATCATATTTTTTCGCCGAAACGTCTAAAATAATGGCCATCATTTCCTTCCCTCTGCTTGTCCATTGATTGACGTTAGATTTTTCCGATATATCTCTGTCCAATGTTTGGATTCGATTAAAATCTTTCGAGATGATATATTACCAGTTCGTTTCTTTAGCTGAGATTGTGAGATGGAAGAAATCGAAGCTATTCCATCATAATATGCTATGCTTATTTGATTGCGATCGAATCGATGCTAAACCTAAGATAGAGAATTTAGAGAGGAAACTTAAAAACAGACTCTATTCTGTCCAAATCAATCTCCATTGATCAATGCGATGTGAGATTAAGGATAAGATTATAGTGTTAGGTTTCGAATTGTATCATTATTCTTCCAACTTTTCGTTGTTAAATTTTCTTCGATGACAATGATGATTGATTCCTTCCTACCTTTGACAATCAAGATCGAGATCGATAACAATCGAGATGCTACCAGATTGTTGAAATAATCATCGAATAATTTCCGATCATTTTATCTATCGTACGTTTGAAAAGAATTTTTTTTTTAGTTGACTGTTATCGAGATGATTTCAAAATGAAACCACCGCTAACATCAACAATCTATCAATACCAATGTCATCTTAATGACAACAAGATGACCGTGGCAAAAAAATTTGCCCTTTGTTTTCGATAACGGAGCATGAAACAAAAAAAAAAAAAAAAAAAAAGAAAGACAACGATAATCGGTCAAAGGGAGGCAGCAGATAATAAACAACGACGCAATCAACAACAACAACAACAACCACGACCAGATGAAGTGATTACCTCGAAAGAGTTTCTCATTATTTACTAGAAAGCCACACAAACCAAAACAGAAAACTAGATTGTCCACTAGAATGTTGCAAAAAAAAAAAATAGATTGATTCCAAGACGGAGACATACTTATTTACAATGAATGACTATTCGACAATCCGAAATGATTATCTTCAACATTCTGGATGAAATTTCTCATCATTCACAATTTAACATCGAACAGAGAAACTTTTCACTTGAATTTTATCCTCTTCCCTCTCTCTCTCTCTCTCTCTCGAGATGTGTGAAATCCAGACAGAAACCTTTCAAAGCAAAAGGTATCGTAAAACGACGACAACAACAACAACAAGAAACAACTAGATGTCGAAAAAGCAAATTTTAATAGTTATTATTATTGTTATCATTTACAGCTATTAACATACGGAGAGATGATCATTATTATCATCACTGACTGTTGATAGCAATAGAGCAATCTCGAATCTCTCGAACAGCGTCTTTGTTGTTTGATTTTTAACGGTTCTCGTTTCTTAATTGCCTCCAAAATGTTTTGCTTATCCTTTTGCTAATCCATTGTTGTTTTTGGTTGGTTCTTTTTTTTCGTCGTTCTCTTTCTATGGCTGATTCTATGCTCTGAAAACTTTCATCCATAGAAGAATGATGGAGATGATGAGAGACCAGAAAAAAAACCAAAGCTCTCAATAATTGTGCAATAAATCGAGCCAGTTATTGTCTTCTGTTTTGCATTCCAACTGATTGTGTGATGCATCTTAGATAGAAAAAAAGAAATTAGATCGAGTTTTTATTTTTTTCAAAGCCTCAAACATCATCCTTTTCTTTCTTTCCATTTTTTTTTTTTTTGATTGAAGTGATGTTGATGACATTTTTGGTCAAATGGCATTCAAATCATTTTCGCTTAGATTGGAAAAAAAAAACATTGTCTTCGGAATTAGATGGGATGTTTTATTTTTCTCTCCTTCACTTGATCGCATCGACAACACCTTGTTGCTTTTCTAATCACCTTCCTGGTGATGGTGGTGGCGATGGTGATCTATTTCTCCTTTTAAGTCTCTTTGTCTTATTACTTAGTTTTATCGCAAATTATCGTCGACCAAAAAAAAAAATCTTCGATCAAACAAGCTTAAATTGGAATTTTTTTTTCCTAGCTAGTCCATCTTGATTCTCTCAATCGATCATTCAAGAATCTTTCCTAAGAATGACATTGGTCGAAAAAACTGTGGTTTAAAACGAAAATCGTGTAAATTTTTTTTTTCACCATCGATTCTTTCGGATTCATTCGATTTTCAATGTTCTGAAAAGGTACCATCAAAAAGATAAGCAATCGATACATTCTCATCAATCGATTTTTCCTTTCCATCTGAACATATTGAGAATCGATTTGATCCCATTTCATTTCCATAGGTAGAATGTCACAATGTTTTATGATCTTCAACTTATCTTTGGTCCATTTGATTTATCATTGCTGCGAGAGAGATGAATTGATGATGATCAGCTTCACCACCTGTAGCGATTTTCTTTTATTGACCGCAAATGGGAATAAAATAGACTACCATTTGACTGTGTTTCGAGTGAATGCTCTTGTCGATAATGATGATTGAGACCGACCAGAATGCTAGACGAATGACTCTTTGGTGCAGTCCCCCCCCACTTTCTTCCTCTCCATCTATCTGCTTTCGACCATCAGAGATTTTTTTCGATCGATTTTGAGAAGATTGGCGGATAAAAAAAAACATTAATGGACCATGTTTTATTCCCCTAGAGTTCTCTTCGGTCTTATCGTAGCACCAAAAACAAAATAGATTGTAAATTTTAGGCTAGAATCAGATATGATCCGAACGCTGTAGGTCTGAAAATTTCCAAAGAATTTCATTCGTATCATTCGCTGAAAATTCATCAATCAAAATGATTCGAATAAATTAAATAATCCTATTTGTCCAGGTGGTCAATGATAGTTAGGAGATTTCGAAAGGCATTCTTTCAACATCGAAGCCTTTCGAGCTCTGGTTCTTTCGATTCGCTCTCTCTCTCTCTATGCGATAACCTTTGAAATCTGTTCATTAGCAAACAAATTATATTAGTTCTCTCGGTGATTCTCCGTAACTCGCGAAAGAGAGAGAGAGAGAGAGAAAATCTCATCGTGTAACTTTGCATCTCATTTGTACTTCGATCAATCTTCTTCTTGTTGTTGTTTTTTCCCTTTCGTCCCTTTCAAAAAATTGTCATCCTTTATTATCTTGAAAAAATAAGGGAAAGATAAATTTTAAATTTTCCATCACAAAAACCACAAACTTATTGTTCGAGCATTTCGAGCTTGTGAAGACACGATTTTTCTCATCGCATCTCATCTCTCACTTCATTTTTATGCTTCGAAACGATCGTTGCAATGATGTGAAAATTACATCAGAGACACAACTGAATCGATTCTAGTGAACAGTGTGGTGTGAGAGAAAACAGTAGCGAGAAAAAATGATTTCGTCTCTAATGAAATTGGATCGAGCCTTAAATTCTTGCTGTGAGTTTTGTTGTTGAGATTTTCGATGATTGCAATGAGAATTGTATCCAACATAGATAGCGAGAAAGAAAGAAAGAAAGAGAGAGAGAGAGAGAGGAAAAAACAAATAATTACACAATGATACTATGTAAATTTCTCGAAAAAAAAATTACGAAGATATCTCTCAAACGGATACTTTTGGAATTGTTCTGATTGTCTTACTAATATTTTTCTTGTTCTTCTTTTTTTCCTCATCAATACATCCAGGTCATTACTGGCTATTCTATTCACTGATATCGGTCACAATCCTAGCGCGATCAATCGAGACAGTTCGAATCAATTCGATCAGTCGTCCGCAATCGTTTCGTTATGGAACCTTAAACGAAGTGATTTTGGACTGTGATTTTACCATCGATGATCAAGATGAGCTTTTGATTGTCAAATGGTTTCTAAACGACGATGCTCAACATATCTATCAATGGATCCAATCGCCCGATGTTCGAACCTATTCAGATCGAATCAAACCATATGTTGATGAGAAATTCGTTGTGAAAGACTATCAAACCAGGCATCGAGCGTTGAGATTGATCAATCCACCGATCTCGTTGAGTGGTAAATATACTTGTAGCGTTAGTTCGCTTCAAAACGAAGATAATAATTCAACCCATTTGGTTATCTACGGTAGGTCAACTCTTGATTGAATATTGTTTTTTATTTTCGTACTGGATTTGATTTTGATTTTTTTTTCTTCGTTTCGTTTCTCTTTTTTCCCGTTCATGTTATATTCTTCTTCGTTTGGATTTGTTCTACGATCGCTTGCCACCTACGTACGGCCAACGATGGACTACAAAACTTTTTTTTTTCGTCTATCTGTTTCGCTGTGTTCTCGCTAAAGAGCCAGCAAGATCATTCGAGATGGCCGCCATCGAAGACGACGATGATGAGAATAATGGATTCAATATAAGCTGCAATGCATATGGATTTTATCCAGAGCCCGAAATGAAATTATTTAAAGTACGGTCAATTAATGATACATTGGAATCGGAAGAGGTCAAATCGAACACAACAGTCACTTCGTTACGATTATCTACAGACGAATTCTATTCAATCACATTACTCTCTCATATCGAACCAGATCTATCACAAACGAAACCTTCTAAATCGCATCGAACGTATTTCGAGAATGAAGAAGATATCGGTGGGGAAGAATTCATGAAACCGTCTCGGCAAAGACTTTTATCAGATGAACAAAAACAACGTTTCGGTAAAAATTCCGAAAGAAATCGTCAAAACATAGCCGAACATTATGAATGTAGAGTTAACATACCGAACACCGACTATGTCGAGATCAAAAGATTGGCAATCCAAAATGGTATGTTTTGTTTGATGATTAAATTATACGCCCTCCTTTTTATGATGTAGTTTCGTTTGTTGTTGGAAATTATCTGGCGATGGAAATATTTTAGATTAATTTGAATGTCGATTCGTAGCCGCGTAGATGATGATGATGATGATGATGATGGATAGATGCAGGTAGATATATGGAAATAGAAACAATTAATTTAAATGCATCAAAAAAATGCTCTAATCGCGCGCAACCTACCACACAATGTTCGAAAATGTTCTTACCAAACCCTTGATTGTTGTTTCTCTTCGCTGTTTGAAATGATTTCCAACATTTTCATTCTCCAAGTGAATTCCAAATGAAAGTAGAGAGAAAAAAGAAAATTTATAAAACAAAAAAAAAAAAAAACAGCAAAAATACTTTCAAAGAAATTCAATGTGTTTGATAGCGAAACGAGATTACAAACGACAGCTTAAACAAGAAACCGAACAAAATTTGTTCACTTCCTTACACTTTGGCTTCAGAAGAATCTGTTTCATTTCAAAACTACTGTAAATTATTAGATTAGATAAATATACCAAGAAAAAAAAATCGCAATAGAGACAAATTCAGAAGAAGATCGGCCTAATTTTTTTTTTGTTCTAGATGACCTAAAAAATGCAATTTCTTTTTTTTTTTAACCAGAATTCAAACGAGATCGAATACGATTTCAAGACCTAGATGCTGCTTGATTTCTTTATTCTCTATCGAATCGATTCATCGAATACAAATTGGAATTTGAATCGATTCGATTCATCGGATCTCTAGATTTGTTCGAAGTTTTTCGATCTGATTTTGTTCTATTCAATCAGACAATTCTGATTGTCTTCTGACTAGATTTGATGATTGAAATGAAAATTTTATTGCGCATAAAATGACAATATAAAATTCATTCGATGAATTCGATAAATTTAGCTTGAAGCTATTTGAGTTTTTTTTTTCGTTTTCCTCTCGAAGCTTCGGTCCATTTGTCATTTTATTCGAGAGAATATCGAAGATGTTTGAGAAAGATTTTTGGAATTTCTTTTCACACAAGTACCAATCGAATTTCATCAGAATGGAAGAAAAAATCAATTAGATTTGATTTTTTGCTCTCTCTCTCTCTCCCTCTCGTTCTATGAACGTTTGTGTAACTCTATTCCTAGAATGCTTTCGGCTAGGTCCATTAATTTTTTTTTCTCGATAAAAAAAAATACACGCGTTATTTTTGCATTCCTTCCAATATTAGATAGAAAAAAAACCTCAAATTCGACAACACAAAATAAAAAAAGAATGTAGACAAATACTACGCGGATTGTTTCCAAAGCGAAACTTTCTGATTGATTGACTGAAAAGTTAATGGAAATGCATTATCGCTCGTGGTGGTGGTGGTGGTTGTAGAGCTAACAAATTAGCAAAAAGAAAAAAAAAATTTATCGATTTCTACGAAATAACCTAGTAAAAACATCGGAAATTTTACCAACACCTTGCTTGATGGAGTCTGATGAAATCCCCATTCTCTCTCTCTCTCTCTCTCTCTCTCGTCTCAATCATTTGAATTTTATTTTATCTCCAAAATGGAAATGATGTGCTATTAGTGATTGCTCACTGATAGATATGATGTGTAGCCATAATTCAAAAAATTTACAAGAAAAAAATCTTTCATTTTTCGCCAATATAAAATTGAACAAATACGAAAGAGAGAGAGAGAGAGAGAGAGAGAGAGAGAGAGAGAGAGATTGTTTCGATTTCGATGTTCGAAATTTCGATATCTTTACTCCTCTTTGTTGGAGAATCTTTTTGAAAGATTATTTCAATCATCATCTAATAGAATCATAAATTCATTTTCTAATAATAATAATAATAATAATAATTGAAATCAATTGTACTGATTTCGTTTGGGATAATGTCAATCTATCCTACGCTAGCCTAAAGTGCCATAAATTTCATTTAGACCGTCTTTTGACTTTAGAGATAAACCAACCGCAGATATTTTTTTTTTTCTTCAATTTCTTCGCCGAACTTCGAACTCTCATTGAGCTTAGATTGAATCGAAATATTTTTGCAATCGAATAGCTATTTTCGAATGTTTTTCGAACGAAATAAGATGAATGGCATAGGTGAAACTCTATCGATGTACACAATCAATGATAGATCGCATCCAAATGCAGAGAAGATATTTCGTCTAGGCTAGGATTTCGTCACATAATTAACAAGAAATATTCAAAAGCCATAATTGCGCGATGAAAAGCAGCTTCGTTAGTTATTCTTTTGCAGATTGAAGGGAAATATGCTAACTATCATTGATTGATTGATTAAGAGTTTTTTTTTCTCGGTCCAAGCTCTCTTTCTAGGTATTTAGCCTTGTACAATTGTCAGAATTCAATGAAAATTTTTCTTTCATCCGATTTCGAATGAAATCTTTGAAGAGAGAAATTCTTTGAAAATCGAATGGTAAAAGAGCAAAAAAAAAACATCGAATTCTATGAAACTTTTGTTTTCGAAAAATATTATTGCACACAAACACAGCCGAAAATCACGATCAATCGAGCCCATTTTTTAATAGCGTTAGTAAAAAAAAAGATGGTCGAGTAATGAAATCAAACCGATCGAATTGTACAATCTTTTCACTGGAATTCTATGAATGAAGCGATACCAATCTCTCTTTCGATTTTGATTTCAATCTATCTGCCTATTGGTTTGATTCCGTCTCGTTTTTTTTTTCTAAATCGAATACGATTTCCTAGCTTCATCTCATCATTGGCATTGTTCAAGTCTCTTAAGACCTATCGGTGATGTATTTCTCCATCCGTATTCTCTCTTTCTCTCTCTTTCAGTCCAAAGGTTCCCAAACTATGGTCTGCGTTTGTAGCATTTTATTTTTTACAAAAGAAAAAAAGCAAATTCTTTCTCTCCACTATTACATTCGATTTCTATCGAATTTTTTTTTGTTTTTATATTTCTTGCTTACTTTAGGTTTTTATTGCTTACTTCTTGAAATTTATCGTTCCTCTCTACTGTACATCGTCCAGAATTCGATGATCGTGATCTTTTCGTTGATCTAAATGATCTTAATGATGATGATGATGATGATGATGTTAGTGATGATGGTGATGGTGATGGTGTATGATAATGATAATAAGTTCTAATAGATCTCCGAAATCTTTCAAATCTTTCTCAACCGACATACCCATCATTATCATCAACAGCATCTGAATATTTTAATTAACTTTTGCTCTATTTAAACGCAACTATTTCAAAGCTAATTAACGTTTGTTCTTTACCTCAACAGCTATTCGAGTTTTCAATTTTAGATCTAGATCAAAAAAGTGATTGTTCTCGTTTGATTATTCTTTTTGATTGTGTTCCCCAAATCAAAATGATGGTGATGGCAATGGTGATTACTATCATCGAAGATTGTTGTGGTTTTCAATTCTGTTCTCTAGACCATGTTAAGATCTTCGATGAGAGAAAAAAAGAGTTTGGTGACGATTATTTCAATCTCTCTCTCTCTCTCGATCTCTATTTGCTTATTTGCAGTGAATCGTGATCTTTTCCGAGGTGATGGTTTAAGCTGTTTCCATTCTTGGAACGATCGATTCTCTCGAATCATTCCACTACACTCTTATCTTATTTTTTCTATCGCTTTCCGTTGATAGAGCGAATACTTACGGAATTAGACCAAAAAATTATCGATCGCGATTGATCCTCGATCTAGTTGTCTCTCTCTCTCTCTCTCTCTCTTTGTGCAACTATTGATCTAAGCTACGCTTAGAACGATCAACCAGATCGACCAGATTTGAATTTTGTCCGCGAGTTTCGATTAGAGAGCAGATGATCGGGGAAAAAAGTAGTAAAAAATTATCTTGAAAATTAATGACGATGATGAAAGTTGATTAGTTCAATTTTCAACATTCAGATCATATCGGTTCCGAGAGAAAAAGAGTAGGAAAAAAAATTTTAGCTTCATCGATCTGATTCAAAATTATCCACTGGATTAACTCGGGGTTAGCGTGCAATGATAATAATAATAATAATAATATTAATTGAAATACAATTAATTTAATTGCAAAAAATCGCCCTTCTAAATTTATTTAGATCCAAGATTGATTACTTAATCAATAAGGTCATCAATCATCTTGATTAATCAATCGTTTAATCAATCAAATCAATCTGTTAGGTTTGAGTTTTTTTGTTTTCTAATGTTTTCAAGAATCAATTTTTTCTTTACTTCTATATGGATTTATATGCGGATAAGTTTTCGTTTCAGATCTGAGCTACCGAATGGAAGAAGTAAACATAATTCAAGATCTTTTTCGGTTTTGGATCCAATCGATTCTTTTAAAAGTTTTCCTCTTCTCTAGATTTGAGCATATGAGCGTGAAATTGATTTCAATTTAAATTATTGAATTTAATTTAACAAATCATCTCCTTCTGTTTGTCTCTTCGTTTTGATCAATCCTAAGTGCTAGTAATAAGGTAAATGTCATTGAAGACCTAGACTGAGGCCAAATTTTCTATCTCTCTTTTCGATCGAAGTTATTCTACGAATCGAATCAAAAAAAATACAATATATCTTTTATATTCTAATAACAATCATCATTATTACTATCGAACAATACCTATCGAAAAGATCAAGAGAGAGAGAGAGAGAGAGAGAGAGAGAGAGAGAATGAGATGGTTACAAATTTTCTACTTTTATTTCTTTTGTTAGCAAACATTTCCAATTACTACACCAAAGACCATGTTCTTGAATTTTTCCCTCCTCTTAGATGTAATATTTAGATGATTATTAGAAAATAATAATAATAATAATAATAATAGCAAAACGAATAATAATAATAACCAATCGCTGAGGGCCAAACATGGGCAATATTTGTGCTATATTCTTTTTTTTTTCGATGTCTTAGCAATAGCAATACCTTTCCAAGAGAGAGAGAGAGAGAGAGAGAGAGAGAGAGAGCTAGGTCTATTCACAAAGAAAAATTTTCTTCATTTTTCACAATTCACTTCCATTATCGCTAATACCCTTATTGTTCCGATATAATTCCAACAAGGTTTTTTTTTCGTACAAAACTAAAATTTATCTTACCTTTTCTATGATTTCGATCAAAGATCTTTTTGTTGTTTTATCTCTAACCAAAAAGTAGTTGTTTGATTCGATCAAAACAAGACCCTCCGATCTATTGATCTATGTTTGATTTGTTTTGACTGTTTTTTTTCTTCGTTCTCCTCGCAATACCTCTTTGGATTTCATTCATTTTTCTCAATGTTTTCTTTCAAAGATCTTTCTGTTTAGCGCTTCTAGCGCGCTAAAATCAAAGATGGATTGTTTCCTTGCCCTGTTTCGTTTCGATTTCATTCTCTTGTTTGCTTGTTCGTTTTATTCCTCACTACGATTGTTATTGATAGACCTTAGGGTCTCCCAGAAGGTGTAGTAGGAGAAAAGTCAAGTATTTCGATCGTAATCATTTTGAAATGAATGACATAGGACATACTTCTCAATCTATAAGTATCGTTGGCTAGAAAAAAAAGATTATCGAACAAAAATCTAACATTTTTTTTTTGCTCAAAAATAACAAACTGAAAGAATTCGATTCGGAAAATTCGATCCAAAACTAATCGATAATGCGAAATCTTTATTGGAAAAACGAGACAAAAAAGGTGACAAAATAAAATCCCAATCCTTAGGCTATCGAATGGGACATAAACGAGATGGAGAATAAATTTTGATCAATTTAGGTTCTTAGTTTTTTTTTTGGTTGTTCGGAACGATAATAGAAGGGCGGTGAGAATGGGAGAGATTGAGGAGAGCCATATGGCCGAGGGGTTATTTCATTGTTATTATTTCTTAACAAACACATTCCGGTACAATAAATCCGATTGTGAACAAATTTAATATTTACTCTATTTTCTTTCAATAAACAAACAAAAATCGTTCACAAATAAACAGCGACAACAAACCGAACAAACAAGCAATCACCCATTCTCAATTAGATTAATATTATTCCCTTTATTTGCTACTTTTTCGTACGATTTCGATTGCTATTACAAAAACATCACATGAAACTCATCAATCAATGAAATCATACCCCAATGAGATCGGTCGATCCGTTTACCAATTCAAAGATGTGAGATATTGATTCGGTTGAATTATCTTCGAAGAGCAAACGAAGATCAGGTAGCATCGAGATCAAAGAAAGAAATGAAATATTCCAATGATTTGATTCAATCGAATTAAAAATTGAAACTTTGAAATTGAAAAAAATATATAAAATTCACACTTCAATGATTATCCTATTTGATCTTTGATCTTTTGTTGTGATGATGGATCGGTCCGAATCTCGACCCTCAAAGTTTATTGATTTTGGATTGTGTACTTTAGTGTTCAGAGAGCAGAAACAAAAAATGAAATTTTTTTTCTCTCTTTTTTGTTTAATTTTTTACTATTTCATTTTCTTTTTGATTAATTTTTCTTCTCTTTCTCTTCTTATTTATCTTTAGGCTGGAGAACCAAATGGAATGCGAACAAGGGCCATCCGCAATCATCAACTCCTAGCATCCTTGCTTGTCTAGGTAATTCAATAGTTTTTTCTCATATTTTCGTTCACTTGTTAACTAGTATTTCAATTCTTGTCTCATCATTGTGGAAAAAAAATATTAATAAACCAGAATTAAGCCGTTTCTCTAGCACGAGATATCGATTGAAGTAAACAAATCGATTCTATCCAAATTTTAGAAATATATTTTTTTTCTCGAAACTATCGATCAAAAAACATTCGAATCGGTGATCTTTGTTTCAAATTCAAATTTTTCTAGAAAAAGAAAAATCTTATTTGATATTCATTCTCAATATACCATCTTACGTAAGAATTGAACGCAGACGACAAAAATCGCACCAACGCACAAAATGAAATGAATATCAACGAATGAAGTCTACCCTAGAGATGTCTGTGTCTGTTTGTGATGGAGAGAAATCCCAAATAGCTTTGAATCGTCACGTCCATCAAACTAGGCGCATATTGTTGGGAATTGAATTCATTCGAGAATTCTCAGCCTAAACATTTTATTGTTGATTTTAAAGATGATCGAGAATATAGAATTTAGCTGGTGGGCGAGGCTTTTTAAAATAGAAATCCATAATTTCTACATCCATCACTCGGATATAATTATGAATGAGAGTTTTTGAATGAAAGCGAAGAAAAAACGCAATGACAGATTATTATTATTATTATTATTATTATTACTATTTTCCACAATTCAATGCAAATTTCATTTTTTTTCGATTCTTCTGGTCTCGGTCCGATTGTCATTAATGTTTTGTCACTGTTCACTTCATCGAGAGGATTCTCTCTTCAAATTACATTCTCGAAACTATTGCATTCTTTGCGAGATCTTAGTGGACAAAATTTCTTTACTAAGATATCATCGGATTCGAATTCAATTGTGGATCAAATAGAGCCAAAAAAAAAACAATAAGCAATTTTAATCTTTCTCTACGAGATTTCCATGAGCGAAAGAAAGAGCGAGCGAGAGAGAGAGACGAAGAAGGGAGAATAATTTATCATTTTGTCCACTGAAACACCACCACCCCTACAAGAGAGAGAGCGAGTGAAAGAGAGATTTAATCACTAAGTGCGAGAGAGTTACCAATCGGTGTATTGTTTAGAGAAAAAAAATCAAGGTGTTGTCTCGAATAGTTTCGCATCACTTAGATTGAATAAAAGAGAAACTTCGAGAAAAGAAAAAAATTAAATCAAACGTTATGCAAAATTGAGAATTATGGAAAGCCGATGCCATCATCTGCATCGTAAACCCATCAGAGATAACCTCGAACCATAGAAAAGATTCATTGCTTGATTCTATTCGTTTACTGATCTCCTCAAAAGGTGATAGGTCTCTCTCTCTCTTCCTATCTCCCCTCCGGTTTAAGGAATTTTTCCACCAAGAAGAGAGAGAGAGAGTTTTCATTTGTAGAAGATCTTCTCATATCTTCAATCCTCGCATCTCTTGTTATTGTCGATAAAGTTTTATCTGTTTTTGAAACCGTTTTTTTTTCGATGCATTCAAACAACACAGCATTCACCTACTCTCGATTATTTATTCATCATCTCTTTCAATGCTATTTTATGATACGACTTTTTTTTTTTGTTTTTCGTTTCGATCTAGAACAAAAATCAAGCAAATTAATTTGAGCTTATTTTCTTTCTATCTCTCTTCTCCAAAGCATCGCCGAAACATTAAGGGACACTATTGGTTTGATTTTTTTTCTTCTTCCTCTCGACATCGTTGATTCAACATTCTTTCCCCTCTTGGTCTTCCTTTTTTCGTTAAGACAACGAAGAAGCTTAGGCGCTATAAGGGGATGAAGAGGAAACTTTTCCTCAATGTTTTGTTTGCTTATTTTTTTTTTCTTTCCATTCGAGTGTTGGTGGCAGAATAGGCAAAAAAAAGGGTCTCGAATCTTTTTTTTTCTCTCTTAAAGAGTCATAAACATCGAAATTTATGGTCTAAGTGTGTCCTGGTGTGTGTCTGTGTGTGTGTGTGAGTGTTAGTGTTAGTGTTTGAATTTGCCGAGAGAAATAATAATACCAGAAATGAATAGATTATTTGTTTTTTTTCATCTTCTTATTTTAGTTTTTCATTCTCTTTGTCTTCGCTCTAAATTATTCGAATTCAAGAAGTCAAAATCCATAAATAAACTTGGTGAATGATTATTCCTTTGTTCGTAACAGAGTGCGTGTGTGTTCTTAGAGCTGTTTTTTTTTTGTTGCTATCATTCTGGGACCTTCGATTCTAGAATTCGCTTTCTCTCTCTCTATCTGTTTGCCAACATAAACATCTTACGCGAATCGAAATAAGCAGATCGACAATTATTAGTTGCAAATAATCATCAACGAAATTCGAAAAAAAAGCGATTCCCGCTATTGCTGTCTGTCTGATTGCTCTATAAAACTCAATGATCTGACATTCTTGGCTCGTTTTTGCGAGACAGCGAAAAATATTGAAAGAAAATTATTGAAGTAATCCTAAAAAAAAAAATACTTTAAGAGTTTTATGATCGAGATTTTTTTCTGGCCCAAAATCCTAGAAAAATGATGGTGACAAATTTTATTCGAGAGTAAAGAAAATCAGATTAAAAGAGAAAAATGTAAATTTAGTCCATAAAATTAAAGTTTTTTTTTCGAGATTCGATCCAGTGAACAATTCTAAACATTGAACCCTACCATTTATGAATCTATTTAGCTTAAATTCCAATGGAATTATTGGTTCATTGTGATGCTAGATGAAGATTGCCAAATCAAATTATCAATCGAAGTTTGTTTCGCTCCACTTTCAAGTTTTTGCAATGCCGTAGGCTAAGTAAATCTTTTTTTTTTTTAAATCCAAGATTCTGGGATCTTCTCTCCATATCTCACTTTCAACTCACTGAAAAAATTGTTTCAAAATGTTTCCAAAACTTTCTTTTCTTCTATCGAAACAATTCTAGAGAGTTTTTGACGAGACAAACATCAGACTAATAAATCGAATCAAATTTTAAGATCGAATTCTTTAGTAATCTTTCTCGATGAAAATTTGTTCAATAAATTCTCTTTTGATTTATTCTTTTGACAAGAGTATTCAAGATGATTAAAATTATTACATCATTCAAATGAAGAAGTTCATCATTCAATGAAGTTCAAATTGTGGAATGAATCTTTTCCGCTAAAAATTAATGTTACAACATAACAATCGATGCAATGATCGATCGAGTTCTGTTTGATTTAGTTCATATCAATGGCATCATTGTTGTTGGAATCACCTCTCAAAGGTTTCGATCAAACAAAATCTATTCATTCTGGTGAGATAATCAATTGATCAATCTTCACAACACAATGAATTATTTCTCTCCAAAATCATTGATTATTTCTTCAAACGATTCTTTCGTTAGCTAGAATGACGATCCTTTACGATCGAGGTGATGGTGAAGATGATTGTAAAGAGAGTGATTGCCATGATTATATAAAATTTACAATTCTCAAATGAATAATAAAAGAAGAATAGCGTCAAAAAAAAAACTAAAAATTAATAACCGGTCCTCTCGATCGATCGAATAAGTTAAGCGAGTGAGACTCGAGAGAAAAAAAAGTGAAAAATATTCAATTTATTTCTTCACCAATGATATTCTAGTTTGAATGCAAAATAAAATTACCTAATATCAGTGTTCGATGATTAGGATGATCACAGAAGCTCAAGCTCGAGCACGGAAGACGACAACAAACAAGAATCCATCTAGAAGATTCAATCGAGTGAGAGATAGATAGATAAATAGATAGATAGAATCACGCTATGGTCAGTCAGTCAGTCAGCTAGTTATTCTCCTCTCTTCTCTACATTTCGCCATTTCCAATTATCCATCTCTCAGTTATATCTTCATGGTGTATTACATGATTGATCATACATTAAAACGATCATCGCAAATCATAAGAATTCAGAGAAGAAAAAAAAACTGTTGAAGAAAGTCAATGCCAAGAAATACACAACAAGACTGTTGTTTGTTTGTTAGTTTTTTTCTTTTTGGAAAAAAAACTTTGTCGGTTATTGACAGACCATTTCCTCTTTCAAATCGGTCTTCTTCTTCTTCTTCTTTTTCTTTCTCATTCCACTTGTTTGTTGTCGTTGATGTTTCAATGTTGATGAGACGTGAGACTTTTTCTTCCAATCTCATCGTCCGATTCGGTTTGCGAAATGATTCTTTCAAAGAGATTCTCAAAAAACCAGAGAAAGAGAGAGAGAGAGAGAGAGAGAGAGAGAGAGACCAGAGAGCGGAATGATATCAATGTCAGCAAGAATTTCCGAAAAAATAGTGAAGGTAATAAGTTCATTTTTTCGCCCTCTTTTCTTCGACGATGATGATGTTGATGAGCCAGCCAGCTTGTTAGCTATGAAACTAAAAAAGGGGACCTTGTTTGCTTGTTACTTATCTCATCTTAAAACAACCAGTATAGTATTTCGATTTCACCATCATCATTATCTTCATAACTATCATTTTTTTTTTTCGCTGATTCCAAATGGTCATAGTAATCATAATGATGATGATCCCCCTAACCATCATCATTTTTCTTTGGACTCCATCATTTCAACACAATACTTTTGTCACACACGCTTTTTCTTTCACTAAGAGATTGAAAAATATTTTTTAAATTGATTTTGATTCGAAAAAAAATTCGCACCCCAATCTCTCTCTCTCTCTCTCTCTCTCTCTCTCTCTCTGTCTTTTCATCGAAGGCAACCTGTTATTATTATTCTTGAAGCTTAACCACATCGATTTATATCCGAACATTTCTTTATTTCTTCATTATTATTTTCAACAGTATTGTCATTGCTACACTAGATCTCTCTGTATCTTAGATTTGATCATCTCGGATGCCGTCATCTTTGATCTTGAACATTATTCTCTCTCTCTCTTCATCTCACCGTACGGATTCGATTTCGAAGAGATCATTCAAACATCAACAATCATTTGATTAAGAGCTGATGTTGAAAAGAAATTCGGAGAGGATTTGATTGTTGTTTTGATCGTATCATCAAAATCATTGTGTCAATCAAACGAATGAAATCATACTAGGCTAGAGTTGATGAAAATTGAAATTCACATCACTCGTTGTTTGATTTCGATCAGATGGAGAGATGATGCTTGAGTGTTTTAATTTTTAAATTTTTTTTTTAAATTTAAACTACGATTTCATCGTTCTATCGTATGATAAAATTTGATGTGAATTCCAATAAGATCGAGAAATGATAAAAAAGCTATTCTTGAATCGCATTGAATTGCTTCGCTTAGAGAAAGCATTGGAAGATCTATTCTGTAGTTTTTTTAAAAAGCAGTTTTATCTTTCCATTCTTTTTCTATAATTCGTCATTGACATTGAAAATTTATCGTTTCGAAAGCGTTTGTTTCCCTATCCAATGTTCGTAACGTATCTCTTGCGATACCTATCGGTTCTAGAGAGAGAGAGAGAGAGAGAGAGAGAGAGAGAGAGAGAGAGAGAGAGACTAAATACCTCTGATACCTGTCATCGAAATCCATTTCGAATGAATGCGCTATAGATCAGTGTGATTAATGTCTTCGAAATGGAGCGAACACATATTCTCTGAAAACTTCTGGATTATTTTTTTTTTCTGTTTGTATCAAATCAATCTTTTTTTCTTTGTAATTTTTTTTTCAATGAATTTTGTTCTAATCTAATGAGAATCTAATATTTCTCTCTTCTCTTCTTTTCTCTTTCAGTTCTGGTATTTCTGGTGAAAATATCTCTGTTGCAACAATCACTTCGTAGTTTCTATTGTTGCTGATCACAATTTCATTACCTACATCGATCATCTCAGAAGCGATGGAGATTCGAAAGAAAATATCTTGATCTCTTCAATCTGTTCTCTCGTACGCGTAAATCGCTATGGTGGTCATCGTTGAAGATCAGTTTGGATTTGAAAATTTCGCAACAGAAATGAAACAAAATAAAAAAAAAAAATTCACCCAACATCGTAGTGATTTTGTCATCGCAATTTTGAGTCGCAAAAAAACTCTCAAAACGCAAAAAAAGCAATAAGATTTCAGTTTCCCGAGTCATTTATCTTCATAAATCTCCGCACACGCGTTTCCATATCAAGATTTGCACAATCATCGAATGACATCGATTTTAGAGATTCGAGAATTTATAGTATCCAAAAATTCTACCTCTCAATCGTTGATCATAATCACAACGATAATGGTGTGATAATATTGTAACGAAATTCTCGATTGGTAAATGCTCAATCACAAGACCCACACAATCTAGGAAAACATTTTTGGTGGTCTTGCAGCCTGCTCGAAACTGATTGTGAGGTGCGATCGAAATCATTATTCCTAGCAAATTTTTTTTTCAATCCATCAAAGGTCTGCTGCTTTTGCTGCTTCAATGCTTTGTTTACCGAACACACCTTTGCGGAATGGAACGAAGAATTGAATCACTGAAAGAGAGCGAATCTCATTCGTCTACTTTTGGTGAATGTTTTCGAAGTTAATTAAAAAAAAAAAAAAAAAATTTCTCCACACATTATCATAATTATTATTATTATTTTTATTATTGTTTATATTACACCACTTCTCGGTATTGTTGAAATTATTTTTCCACATTATTCGCTCTATCTATTTTAATTTCAATGTATTACATCAAAAGCTCTCTTCCTATGACACTTGAACCCTAGACAATTTAAGGGGATTCTCTCATTTCGTCATCGTCTTCATCAATGAATTTGATGGCGAAGAAAAGAAACGAAAAGAGTGAATTCAATTGCTTTCGATTGTGTCGAAGGGAAACAATTTTTCAAAAAATGCTTCAGACACACCTTCATTCACACTTTTATTTTTTTTATTCTTTTCGGTTTGAAAATTATAAATTAGAATGTTTAATTTTTTTATTAATTTCCTCTATCTCTCTCTCTCTCTCTCTCGATGTCCATTTCTCCTCAAATCAAACAAAATCTATCTCTTCCATATGTAATATAACTAGTGTTTCATTATTCTCTCTCTCTCTAAACTCTGGATTGATTGTGTTTAGTTTCATTGTTTCATTCTTTTTCTCGATCTTAGTTGATCCATATTGGATCCATGCTCGATTCTCTAGCTCGATGTTACCTTTGGTTTAAGATCTTTCTTCTCATTTCAAACTAAAATAATGCTTTCAAACATTTCGCCTTCTAGTCTTCTTCGTTTGCTCGATCGCCGAGAAAACAAACTTCTCCAATCTCATTCAAACAATTTTTTCGCGAGCTAAAAAAAAAAAGTTTCGAATTTCAAATTTCGCAACCATCAACATTGACCACCATTGATGAAACGATACTCTCTTTCCTAATCTCGAAAATCTTCTTCTTCTTCGGTTTCGTTGTCTGTTTGTTTGTTTGTTATTCTTGAATACACTCGAGAACCCAAGTAGATAGAATCCAATCTATCTTTCATTGTTTATTCTTCTTTGATTGATTGTACCATACTTATCACTAAAAATTTTGTCACAAACTTTACTTCTTTCATAATTTTGTTTAATGAAATTTCTCTTTCTCTCTCTCTCTCTCTTTCGTAAAAAAATATCGATTGTCTTTGATCAAAATCCATTCAATCGTTTCGAATCGAGATGTTTAAGATTCTCACTTCTTCACTACTCTAAGTGCTCTTGCTGACTTTTGTTTTCTTCTCGACTTTCTCGATTACCTTTCGTTGAAAAACTTCGATGAAAAACTCTTTTCTCTCTCTCTCCATCATAAAATCCATAGAATAATATTCACTTTGTAAATCTCTTTCGATTTATTCTCTTGAAACCTCATAAATTTTCCTCTTACATATTCTTCTTGTTGTTCTACTTCGATGTTTTCAATCATCTGCTATCTTTATTTTTTTTTTTTTTTTGTTAATAAGAATTTTTTTTTATTGAGAAAATTTTAAGATTGAAATTAAATAAATGAAAAAAAAATCAAAATCATCACTCATTAAAGTTTGTGTTTGTTCTCGGATCGATCTTTGTCAAAATTGTCTGACTGGAAAAAAAAATTCCAAGGTAATTTATTTTTTTTGGTAGGGGATCAAAAAAAATTTCAAATAAAAATATTTCATTCTATCAAAGAATTTCTTAGAATCAAAAAAGTTTTGTCTTTTTTTTTCATTTCATTCCCCACTTCTCTCTCTCTCTCTCTCTCTCTCTCTCTCTCTCTCTCTCTCTCTTTGATTCCGATTGAACGAAGTAATTATCTCTTGGAATCTAGGGAATATCGTTAGATTGCATCTAATATTCATCGAAATTCGAAGCCTTATTTGATTCTAATTGAGAGAAAAAAATTTGCAATTAAAGCTTTCTTGCTACCAAGCATACTTCTTGGTGCTTTTTTCATCACATTGAAATGCCGAATTTATAAATTGATTTTCAGTAGAAAAGAGAAAGAGAAAATTTCGGTCCAACAAAAAGAATAAAACTATATTCTTTAAAAGCATTGAGTAAAAAAAAGACCAAAAAAATAAAATAAAAGCAAAAGAATTTTTTAAGAGAGAAAAAAAAAAGAAATGAGACCCAAAAATTTTCCTTTCTCACTCTTTCCCCCATACTCTTCTTTGTTCTGATTCTTGTTTGAAGTAAAACAAAAATATGAAATTTCGTTTTGTTTGGCCCGAAAGATCTATCCACCAATAGAATGGAGAGAAGAAAGCATCGAGAGAGAGAGAGAGAGAGAGAGAGAGAGAGAGAGAGAGAGAGAGAGAGAGAATCTTCTAGAACATGTCCAGAATCGTAATGATCAGTGTCAAATAGAGCGGAAATGTGTGAATTTCAAAATCAAATCTACAAATCAGATCTAGAAATAGTATTCAAATATGATGATGATGATGACGCTTTCGGTATTAGACAAATTTTCATAGCGATGAATCTTGGAATCAAACGAAATTCTAATTCTACGTTCTCTTGGAAAATAGTTTGTAAAAGCAAACAAATGAATCATAAGAATCGTTCATAATAGGAAAGTTAAACATTTCGAAATTACGAGAAAGCAATTCTTTGCTTATTGAAAGTGATTTTGAATCAGAATCAACAAAAGAGAATAGATTTAGATCTAGATTGAGATCTAAATGAGAAAGGTCTTTAGCGATCATTAAGAATCACTATTCATCGCCCTTATCATTATCGAATTCAAAAACGACTTGATTCAATTCGAATTGGATCATACAGGCTAGAATTCTATTTCTAGGTCTATGATCGAGCGAGCGCTGAACCAGTCAAAAAAGAAACGAACGATACGAGTGAGCAAAAACTTTGATGTTTTAAAAACGTTTATCAAAACGTTTTTAGACATCATCAGAATGGTTTCGATATTGATGCTATTGCATTGTTTCATCACACATTACACTTTTTGATCTTTCAAAGTTGAAAACATTTTCAATAGAAAAATGAAAAAGAAATAGAAACAAAATTTTCGTCCCATTTCATTCTTATGTCTTTCATTCGTTTCAAGGCTTTACGAAACACTTAGCCAAGAATCATTGCTGTTTGATTGTTTGTTTTTCTGCAATGTAATCTTCGCATTGAAATATAGAAATTGCAAATTTACTTTCGAAAGAATACCTATTCTTAACCGCGCTATTCGCAATGATAAATGGTCTGTGAGTTCAATTGGACTTAGGCAGCAATCCTAACTCTATGTAACACTAGATATGTAATGAATCCATTAATGGTGGGAATTCACTCCACTCTAGATCTTAACAATCAGACATTAGAGAATCTCGTTTGATATCTTTTGATCTGATTATTTTTGATTTACGAATAGCTCCTTACACACTTCAACACAAAACATAAAACGGTTAGGATATCAGCGAATCAGAGATACAGTAATGGATTCTTGGACGTCTATTTCTAACTGAAATTCGCTTCACAGTAAAGTAAAACCTACGCCTAACAGTAAAGTATTTGAAAAATTCTTAAATTTCGAAGTAATTTAAAAAAAATGAGTCTATAAATAATTAAAAAAGGCTTTTCATACAGAAAAAAAGTCGTAGACAATTTTGGATTGGAAAAAAAAAATTTCGGATTCTATTCAACTAATTTCTATCCAAAATTCTGCAATCAGCCTCTCGAACAAAATAATGCGGCTGTTTGATAATCAATACTCAATCAATTGTTCCCTATCGATGATGGTAATGGTCGTTCTATTGTGCTCGAAATTCGGAATGGTCGATTTGATTCGAATATGGAATCATTCTGATTATGTTGGGCCACATCATTTTGGAGAACAAAATTTCGAATATATCAACGCAATGATTGGAAGCAATCAAACCCTTCTCTGTCCGATACAATTGGAATCTGGTGATGAGCTCTATTCATTGAAATGGTCATTCCTCAATGCAAACAACATAACCGATTCTAATCATTTGGAATTGTTTAGTTACAGTAAGTGAATGAAGTTGAAAAGATTGTTGAAAAAAATAATAATTCCTTCAGGAAACTAAAATATAGACCAATATTCAAAACACTGAAAATCTTAAGATTATTTTGAAAAGAAAAAAAATCTCAATTCGATTCGTTCGATTTTAGATTGCGTATAGATCAAAAAATCTCTGTTAAGATTAAAACTTCAAATCTCAATTGAGTGATGAGAAAAGATGAGATCTAAAGAAAACAGAGCATCGAAAAGTTCTGGATAGCATCGAACGATCCAACGCTGATCTATGGCGGAATTTTTTTTTTGTTTCTTTCGATTGTTTCACATTTCTTTATTTGGACAACAAAAATCTCATATTATTTCGCAATCAAAAGCGAGAGAGAGAGAGAGAGAGAGAGAGAGAGAGGGAGAAAAAAGACTATTTAAAATAGCGGATATATTTTTTTCTGTAAAAAAAAATTTTTCGATGTCTCCATCAAAAAAAACAAGCTACAACAATTCATTTCGTTTCGTTGCATTAGATTCTAACCATTCATTTCTTCATTCATTCATCATCTCTTTGATCGAATCAATCAATCAATCATTCAATTTGGATGATTTATGAATCGAAAATGTTTCGATGTTTTCATCCGTTCTCCATCGTTAGTATTCTTCGAATGTAGAAAACCGAAATCTTCGAAATGTTCACGAAACAATGATAATAATAATAATAGTAATAGTAATAGCATCTTTGACAGAAGAGAAAAAAAATTCTAGTCTTCATTTAGTTTCGATAATTTTTCATTGCACTTAAACTCAAAATAGAATTTCGAGTCTTTTCCGAATTCCACTTTCATTTCCTCATCGAAAGAAATCGATTCGATTTATCGAGAAACATTTCCAAGCTCTCCAAACCGAAAGGATTGGTTTAGGAATATTGCCATCTTCGGTGTTGTTGGCGGCTGCGATTTATTTTTCTTCTTCTCCTTCTTCTTCTTGTTTGGTTAAAATTGATGACTTTTGAGAAAAGTTCAAAAGATTGTTCGAATCTCATTTCGAATTGTTCCATGGAGATTGTCTTTGATCCAAAGTAGAAGAGATTGAGAGCGAATGAAACGATAAAAAACCATCCGACAATCCATCTTCTCTCAATTCATCGATTACGAATGTTTCCATAGATTGAAGAAGATTGAAGCAAATCTTTGAGAGTAAAATTGGAGGAGAATCAAATTCAATCCGATTTTCAAAATCTTTACAAAATTTTCCAAATAGGAAATCGAAGTAATGCAAGTAGTAAAGCAATAAATTGAGTGAAAATTTCATAGACAGACGACAGATTGGTGGTGTTGATTAATTAAAACGCTCGAACAGTAGTCATTTTACTTCGCACCAAAATTTTTCAGTCAATTTTTAGATGGAAAAATAAGAAAAAAAAATAGCATTTTTTTTCTCCCCACTAATGATCTCAATGAATCAATTAAAAGTCATTTTTTTTTTGCTTCGATTACTTTCTTTCTCACTGTCTCTCCGCTTTTGTTGGGCTAATATTTTTGGATTTATCTTCGTTTCAAGTCTTCTCCGAGATCTTGTCGGATGTCGAACGAAAGAGACAAATTTCGATGATTGTTTTTCATTTCACTTCACATCTGGACTTTTTCGAAAGCCAAAAATTCTAATTTCAACATCACATCATCTCTTCATCTTCATCAACATCATCGCTTTCTTGTCAATGATTGGCTTTAAATGATTTTTTTTTCAACCAAACCTCGATAAGAAATTGTATCGATAATCTTTTGACACTTGATGCAATGATATAAATGATGATGATCGGTATCGCTGATGGTGTGATGATGGTGAAGATGTGATGATCTATCAATTCCTTGAAGCTACCAGCGTGTAGTGTGAGTGTGTGTGTGTGTGTTTGTCTTGTTCAACATCACAGAGCGCGATCATTGTTGATTCGATGAAGACATCAAACATAATGATCATCATCATCATCCATCATTGATGATTGTTACGATGCATAATTGTATCGATCGATACCATTTTTGTTCATTTTGAAATTATCCACTTGAAAATAAATCAACGAAGATTAATAAAATCGAAATTGTTCGTTTCGAATCCTAAACACTTCCTTCCTGACTTCCCCTTTTTAGAAAGAAAAAAAGTTTTTATTCTTCAACTAAAAAAGAGTTCAACGAAATATTTTTTTTTTCTCCCTGATTCATGTGCATCAATCAATCACTTAGAATCTCGATTTTTTCTTGCGGTAGAAAAGGATTCTTGTCTCTTAGACCGAATTTATTGCTGTTAGTTTCTTGCGGACTTAGAAAAACTGTTAAATAACTTTACTAAGATTGCTAGATACGATGATAAATTTCGGTAATCTTTTTTTTCGATGATCGGATCGAACTAATTTCTCTAATTTCACTCGATGACCTCTAATAAACACCGAGTTCTCTACTCTCAGATATCAAGTGAGTAATGAAAAGATTACCTGGTTAGAGACTGGCATGTGAACTAGGAGAAAGAAAACGGCATCTAATCAATCATCGAATATTGAATAATCGATTGATTACTCTATTAATCAGTACCCTTTTGAATTGAAATTTAGATCAAGTTTTAACTTTGCTATTAATTGCGGAAAATTTCATTCGAATAGTTGCGAGTCCGAATAAGACAATTTATCAGACACCATTGATGCCGAATTTGTTGGTGGATTTCGATCGAGAACACCAAAATCTAATCGGTCAGACAATCAAATTGATCAATATCGATTTCAACAATGAAGGTCTTTATCGTTGCGAAGTGATCAGCGATGATTTGTTTCAAATCGATCGTAAAGAATTTCTCCTGAAAGTAAGCAGTAAGTGAAGTTGTCTCTGTTCGATTTAGAATCGACTTTTTCATCCCCTTTTTTCGAATCAATTAATCAAATTCGGTTCCTTTTCCGAACAATAATAGCTCCGATATTTGATCCGCCCAAGATTGTCGCATATCGAAATCAATTCCGTATTGGAGATTTGATACGATTAAGGTGTATTACCGGTATCAGTCGATCGATGCCTTC
Source organism: Sarcoptes scabiei (assembly GCA_020844145.1). Classification (NCBI taxonomy): domain Eukaryota; kingdom Metazoa; phylum Arthropoda; class Arachnida; order Sarcoptiformes; family Sarcoptidae; genus Sarcoptes; species Sarcoptes scabiei. The sequence continues at coordinate 1,760,902 of CP080484.1, forward strand.
GATTCAATGGCGAATCGGTAACAAACAATTCAACGATCGATGGCTTGTGATTAAAAACGATATTGATGATGATGATGATGATGCTCATAATCAATGGGTTCCAATCAATTTGGATGATTTTCTCACAATTAATCATTCGGCTGTCGACAAGCTAAACAAACTGAAATCAGATCATCATAATCATAAAAGACCATCATCATCATCGCCATCGACATCAACGCAATTGATTGCCGATGGCAATTCAAACAAACGACCAACTCTGTTCGCTAAACAGATAGATAGACAATCTATAACCAAAACCAAATCAATTTATCAAATCGGCTTCAGAACATTCAGCGATTATAATTTCATATTGAAATCAGATCATTTAAGCCATCAGAATAATTATCGAGAGAATCAAACCACAATTACAACACAAACATTGATTACTGATCATCGAAAATCGATTCCGTCCTCTCCATCTTCATCATCGAAATCTTCGACAATGTTGATGAAAGAGAAACACTTCTCCGTTTATTGTAAATCAACTCTGACCGAGAATGGGATCGACCTGAAGCAGCTTGAATCTTTACATTTGCACCAAGGGCAGCGACCAAAACAGCATCTTCATCGACAGCCGCCATGGAAAAACAACAAAAATAATCGAAAAAGGATAGGTAGGTGCAGCGACAGCAACAACAAAATTCTCTAAATTATTTGCTTCAGTTCTTTTTCATTAGATAATTATTATTATTTTCTCTTCTCTCTTCTGATTAATATCGGATTCTATTAAAATTAAAAGGATCAGAATTTCTAGATCGCAAAACGAAGTAATTAATCAAATTGTTTCATGGAAAATTTTTCGTCAGAAGATTAGCAGAATTGAATCTTTCTCTCTCTTTGATTCTATATCATCGAAGATTTCTTAATCGATTTAATCATTCTATCGATGATGATTTCTCTCATAAATCTTTCATTAGTTTTTTTCATTTCTTAAATTTACTTTGAGAAGATAGATAATCGATTCTCATAAAGAGAGAGTTCGAATCACACTCAGCTCAAAAAAAAAAATCAAATGAAACTCAAAACATAAAGAGAGAGAGAGAGAGAGAGAGAGAGAGAGAGAGACATCGTAACGAGATCAAGATTCTCTCGATGCTGACAGATTGAAAATCTATTCTCATTGCGTTTTAGCGATCAATTAATCGATTGCAACAGATTAGAAGCTAATTTATTTGTAACCAATTTAATCCAATCTCTACGCCGTCAGAAGATTTGGAGAAGTAGAGAGAGAGAGAGAGAGAGAGAGAGAGAGAGAGAGAGATTTATTCGAATGCATTCTGGATTTTGATTGTCGCCCCTAGCTAATCTAAGCATGTAATCATATTAATAGATTGTTAATGTGGACAAGAAACCTAGCGATAACATCAATCAATTCGAAGATTTCGATTTCGTTTGAATTCTTTGCAGAAATTAACCACTTTTTTTTATTGGATTCTCTATCTAATAGATTTGAGAAAAAATTTCATCGATTCGCTAAGCTTTATGAAAACAACAACGCCAGTATTCTATGGTCTTAAACAAGAGTACCGAATCGGTGAGCTAATCAATGTTAGCTGCCGTTTGTTTGATCAAACATTTCATCGAACTTTTCGATGGAAAATCAACCATAGAACGGTGAGATAATTATGTTCAAACTTAAACTTCCTTTTAAAATTAAATTTTTTTTGAACCAATGCTGCCATCTAATATTCCTCCTACATCTTTTACACCTTCAACTTCCGTAAAAAAAAAAATTTTTTTGAACCTAAAGATCCACCCTAAATTGATCCATTCCTCATCGAATCAATCTTGGTTATGTTTTCGATTAACTTCCGATCTTCTAGACGAGAATGGCCGATTAAAAATCGAGTGCTCTAGTATTCAACAGCCCCGTTCGTGGCAAGAGAATGAATTTGGTAGTTCAGAAATGAATGAACATTCTGAAATAAATCCTGATCGGAATCAAAATTTGTTCGATGATGGACAAAAGTTTATGAAATTTTTCGGACCTGCTCTGCTACCTATCACTTTGATAATGACTTTCATCATATTTGTTTAGAAAATCAAAGAGAAAAAAATTGAATTTTATATCATAGAAAAAAAATTTATTTTCATTTTGAGGTTTGATAAGGTAGATGTTTGTGCAAATGATATATAAGTGAAAAATATGACTTGAAACGTTTCATTCGATGTTAGGACTAGAATTTTTTTTTGTTGAAAGATTTTCAAAGTGGCAATTGTAATGATAAAAATGATTATGGAGTTCATTTCATTTCAAGTGAATTATAAAAACTAGAGTTTTTCCTAAATAGTTTAGTGATATCAAAAAAACGGAGGTATATTCATGTAGCAATATATTATGGAATGTATTGAAATAGTTCTGTTTGACTAACTAAGCTGTTTGTTCAGGGCAGAGCTGCTTCCGTTCGTAATTCGATCGAATTTTTGGAAATTATTATCGTAGTCTGAATCGATGTCGTTTTGTTCAATCTGCATTTGTATCATCTAGCAAATCATTCATACTGTGAGCGGTACTAACGGGCCTCGATTGGCGAAGTTGTTCTTGCATCAAATTCAATTGCTCTTGCATCCGTCGAATCTTTTTAGGAAAAAATTAGGGCCAAATTTATAACTTGAGCGAAAAGAATATAGAAATATTACCTCCTCTTGTTTGATCTGTAGCAATCTGTCGGCGGACAATCCACTTGAATCGATTCTATTAACGGATTTAATTAATTTGATGAGCGAAATCAATCAATCTTATCATTGAAATCTCTTACTCTGTTCTTCCATTCAATTGAGCTAGATAATTGCTGCGATAGTTTTCATAGAGAACATCGCTAGTGGTATCTTTTAAATCTTGCATATGCAAACTTAGGAATGTCCGAAGTTTGATAAAATCGCTGTAGCGTTCATCTTGAATATCGACGATACCCCATGGATATTCACGACCACGAATACGTCGGCCATTCAAGTCAATACTGTTGGTGCTACCAATTATCGCGAAAGGTATACTTTCACGAATCTCTTTATCTTTGATCCGATATAATTCATCTTCGTCGCTGTCGCATTCTGGTATTTTGAAAATATTGATATTATTTTCTTCGAATTCTTTTAAAATTCTCTTCTTTAACAGTGTAACTTCGGAAACCGTTAACGAATCAGCTTTGGCAATGACTGGAACAAGATTCACTTTGGTATGCAGACGTTTCATGAATTGAATATCTAATTGCGATAGTCTGGAATTCGAAAAATGGATTTACTCGCTTTGATGAGAAAATTTGTATATTTACCCTCGACCGAATGGCGAGATGAAATAGAGACAGCAATGAATTCGATTATCGACAATATTTTTGCGATTTAGACCGGATTCATCTTTGAAATACTGATTGAATTGGCTATCGATGTGATTTTCGACAATCTGGAAACTTCCGCTAGTGTTGAGAGCATCACCGAATCCAGGCGTATCCACAATAGTGACACGAAGTTTGATTCCTTTCTCGATAATATCCAATTGTTTCTTCTCGATCATTACTGTTCGATCTAGAAGCTTATCGACTGGAAAAATTTTCCGATCTTTGTATAGATCTCCAAGAAAAAGACAATTGATCAGAGTGGATTTACCAAGACCACTCTCGCCCACAACCATTATAGTGAAATCGAAACCTTTCTTCGCTGATTTACGATGTACATGTTCCGGTAGTGTAGCGAAACCAATTTCTCCCTAACAAATCAAAAGCAATCAATATTAAATTCGACAAATTCGATAATTAATAAGAGAAAACAAAAACGATACTCCAATAGGCATTTTGAAATCCGTAGATTTTGATCGGTCACGGATCGAATCAAAAGCTGAGATTGATCCACGATGAGCTGCCGTGTTTGATGCTTTGCCAAAGAGTTCTGAGATAGAAATGAAGAAAATTTTGTTTGAATGGGGAGCTCAAATAAACGATTGAAAAAGTCTACACGTAGCCCGGGTAGGTTTGTTGGTTTTTTTTTTCGTCCAAAAAAATCAAAATATTTGGTTGACGATCAACTGATCGTTGCGATTCCATTGACAGCGAGTACCATTTTCTCCTCGATCTAGCTCAAATTGGAACAGTACAATCAGCATTGTTCCTAGTAAAGCGTTGTGAGAGAGAGAGAGAGAGAGAGAGAGAGAGGAGAGCGAAAGAGAGAGGAGAGAGTTTTGAATGAACGAGAAAACTTTCTGATAGGCTCTTCCTCCATCAATGGCATACACTTCTAGGCTACTGCTATGCCACCACCCTATGCTGGGTGCTCTTAATATTCGAAAAAAAATTTTCTGGATAAATCAATCCTGGAAGTGATTCCAAAAATGTTCCAGATTAATTTTGTCGATTTTTTTTCTCTTGAAAATAATCCAATTCAAATAGAAATGAAATAAACTGTAAAATATTTTTCACTAAGAGAGAATCTTTTGGTAAAATAAAAATTTCAACTTAAATCTCCTAGTTCTAGAGCTCAGAGATTGAATCTAAAAAAAAAAATCCCGAAGTTGATTAATTTCGAAAAAAGCTTTCAAGCTATCTTTTGTTTATTTCGATTCAGATCGAATAGAAATCGAGAGAAAAATGAAATTTTTAAATTTAAAATTTAATCTTTGAAGAAATCCATCACAATCAAAGAGAGGGAAGAAATAAACCAAAAAAAATCAAATCGCAAGCGAGAGGGGAAAAGAGAGAGAAAAGATCCATATCTTATGAATGGATCCGGTTTACTCGCTTTTGTCTGTGTGTGCGTGTGTGTGTCTGTGTGTGTGTGTGTCAACGTGTCTTGGATTTTTAATTTCCAGTGAATGCATCTTCATCATCCATCCGTTCTTGTGGAGAACGCATCGTTGCGATATCGTTTGAGATTTAGCTAAGAATATATCCATAAAATAGCAAGAGAGAGAGAGAGAGAGAGAGAAAAAAATACTTCTTAATCATCCGTCCATTAAAGTTTTATATTTTGGTTACTTTTTTTTTCTTTGTGAAAAAAAAATATTTCTATTTTAAAATCTAAATCGAATCTTAGCGGCGATCAATATCTTCAACATTTGGTAGCACCGATCGTTTAGGATCTTTGTTCGATTCGAAATTTTTCTTCCACTCTCCATCATCAACGATATTCATAGTTTTTATTTCTTAGTCGATTGTTTTCCTTACCAAAGTTTAAAAACAGATTGAAGACTTATTTTCGATACAAAAAATTGATTTATAGCCGACAAAATGAGTGTAAGTATTGCATGTGAAAATCTCGAAAAGATCATCTTATAGAGATTATGACCGTGATTAATATTCCTTTCAAATTTATTCGCTTTCAAATTAATTCGATAGAAATTATATACCAACGATAATTTGGTTCATAATTATCGATCGTACAAAGCATTGATTGCAGCTAAGTACAGTGGAAAATCTTATACACTTGTTAACAATGCTGACAATGCTCAAGAGAAACATTTCTATAAGGTATTCTTCGATTGTTTGATTGTGCGATCTCTTAATATCAAATTCAATTCTATCATTTTCAGTTACCTGCTCTCGAATGTTCCGATAATGGTAATCTGTTCGAAAACAATGCAATCGCCTACCATCTTGCAAACGATTCGCTACGAGGAACTTCGGAATTGAACAAAGCGGAAGTAGTACAATGGCTTTGCTGGGCTCAAACGGATCTCTGGCCCTCGGTTTTTGCTTGGATTCTGCCAGCTCTAGGTCTTTCCAATCAGAAACAAGTTAGTATTTTGATTTCTATTTAAAAGTTTAATTCGATATTGATATTTGTATATCTCTAGACCATGGAACCAGCTAAAAATGATGTTAAAAATCAATTGAAACTATTAAACAAACATCTACTCACGAAAACCTTTCTGGTTGGTGAACGAATTACATTGGCCGATGTGGCTGTAGGTGTAACACTCCTTCCACTGTATCAACATGTGTTGGAACAATCACTTCGTGATGAATACCAAAATGTGACGCGATATTTCCTGACTTTAATCAATCAGAAGAATTTCGCCGATGTTATTGGCAAAGTTGAACTTTGTTCCGGAGTGAAAAGATTGACAGCAGGTCAACCTAGTCATAAATATCTTTCAAATTTAAAACTAATTGTCTTCTTTCTACAGAAAGCAAGTGTGAAGGCAAAAAACCGACCTCGAAAAAAGATCAGAAGAAACCCGAGGAGAAGAAACAGCAACCCGCTAAAAAATCAGAATCCAAACCAGTGGATGATGGTGGTGATGATGATGATTTGATGCCAGCTATGCCAAAACCCAAAGATCCTTTCGAAAAGTTTCCGAAAGGAACTTTTGATATGGATGACTTTAAACGATTTTATTCGAATAATCCAGAAGAGAAATCGATTCCATATTTTTGGACCAAATTCGACAAAGATAATTACTCGATTTGGTTTTGTGAATATAAATATCCAGAAGAGTTGACACAAGTTTTTATGAGTTGTAACTTGATTTCTGGAATGTTTCAACGATTAGATCGGATGCGTAAAAATGCCTTCTCTAGTATGCTTCTTTTCGGAGAAGATAACAATAGCACAATCTCTGGTGTTTGGGTTTGGCGTGGTCATGAACTAGCTTTTCCGGTCAGTCTGAAATTTTTTATAATAAATTTATTTTGCATTCTTAAATTTCTATTTTTTTATTCTATTTTCCAAATATAGCTCAGTGACGATTGGACAGTTGATTATGAATCTTATGATTGGAAAAAATTGAATCCAGATGAAGAATCCACCAAAAAATTGGTTGAAGAATATTTCTCTTGGAGCGGTCAATTCGGTGGCAAGAAATTCAATCAAGGCAAAATTTTCAAATGAATCAAAAGCTTAAATTTAGTTAATTCTCGATAAAATCTATGATTCAATTTGCTTTAAAAATTTTTTGATTAAAATTAATATTCGATGAAATATTCGATTTTATTTGAACAAGGAGAAAAATGATTTTAACAAAAGTCAATATTATCGGCTTACAAAGTTTTTTCCAACAAGCACCTAATTTCGCATCGAAAACTTGACAATCTCAAAAAGATATAGATTGCTCATCTAAATAAACATTCAATTCAAAGAAGTTTGAAAAGCATTACGCCAAATTTCTTGCGAAATAGAATCATTGATATTCGTATTGCGCCATTTTTTTAACTTAAAATACAAAAATGCGATCAATATCTATATCGTTTATACATCCCAACATTCTCTTCGATGTATCTTGAAACTGTCCAAGTTGACAGTCTTTTGAAAAGCTTCATATTTGTAGTGATCAGTTCCTAGTTGCTGAGACCAAGAGAAAAATATTCTATTACATTCAACAATCAAAACTTTTGCAGGAGGACAGTGTGGGCAAGGCCTTCTTCTATCTGCGCCAATAATGTTAAATATTTTTTTTTATTTTTTCTGCTATTTTAAGTAAGAAATCGATGAAATATTTACAAAATATTACAATGATTTGATTGATCACAGCGCCACAGTATTGCTATTTTGGTTGGAACCATTGCTTGGTGATGGATTGTGTATTGAATTGCTATTGGCAGCTGAATCATTTTTGTTGGTCTCGTTTTTGTTAGAATGTCGGTGTTTAGCGCACCATATTCGAACAGTGGTATCATCTGATGCACTAGCCAAAATATGAGGATATCGGGGGTTCCAGTGCACGCAGTTGACTGTTCTAGTGTGCCCTTTCAGCACTGAGATCGGATGTTCACGTTTCAAATGCCAAATATAAACTTTGTTGTCTGGAACAAGATTTATCACTAATTAAAAATACAATTAATGATGTTAAACGAATCCACAAACCTTCACTTCCACTTGCAACAAATAATTGATCAACACCACCGAAACATGAATAGATTGTATAGGTTCCTTGAGTGATTCCTTGAAATTTACGAATCAGAACTCGATCTTCAAGATCCCATAAGTGTACACCTTGATTCTCAATATTAATCAAAGCAAATCGACCTGTTTCATCACATTGAAACGATACTATGGAATGGTCTTCTTTGATGCTTTAATGGAATGATTCAAAAGTTGATTAGAATAAATATGGAACTCGACAACAGGACTTAATTACATGTTGAAATCTGAAAGATCATCAAAATTGTAACCCCTGATTCTATGATGAGTATCAGCTGCCAAAATTGTTCTTCCGTCGCTTTTATACGCCAAACTCTGAACTCGAACCCCTTCCCAGCTATCAAGTACAGTTCCATTCAAGTCCTGAAAAAAACGAATCATGAACTCATGCAATAACCATCGTTAATAAACATACAATTTGATAAAATTGACCCCGAGTACCACCTGCCACAAATTTGGTGCTATCTTTATGCCAGGCACATGTGATTAAGCTATCATCATTCGAGTGGCATCCCTTCGTTTTCAAAATACCAGTCTGAAAAGGAAGGATTACAGAGTAAAGAAGCTTATAAAATTTTGCTCTATTACCTGAGTGTCCCATAACCAAAATTCTGAACTTTCTTCTGGGCCTAAAGCTAAAAGATAATGATCGTCTGGACTCCAAGCAAAAAATGAAACGCCAAACGTATGGCCAGTCAATGTGTATTTGAGAGTCAAAAGCGAAGTTTCCTAAGAAATTAAATTAATTATTGGATCGGCTACAATTAAAAGTTATTCTTTACAAGATCAATATTCCAAATGGTTATATTTCCATCTTTAGATCCAGTAGCTAGTCTATTGCCATCGTTTGAAAAACGACAATACCAAACTTCATCTTTGTGCTCTGTCAAAGTTTGTGAAGTTTCACTCGGCAGATCATCCCTATTGAGTGATAAGTTTGGTGTAAAATACGGTCTGTAATATGAAATTCTCAACATACTTGCAGCAAAGATGATCAACTAGAAGAGAAAAGTCTTCTTGGCCATTTTCAGCTCTTATATTATGATAAGGACAACGATCTTTTTGGTATTCTCTGGCTTGATTCATAAGACATTGTAATCTTCTAGATGGGAGCATTATTGAGGCCGGGAGAAAATCTTTAAAAAAGGATATTCATCAATAAAATAAAAATTCCGTTCGAATCAATTTTTACTTTGAAGTTTCTCCATTAATTTAGTCCTTGATGTGTGACCTTTGCCTTCCCAGTTGGCAACTTTTCGCAGTTCTTCCGATGAATTCGTGAATAAATAGCTAGAGAAAACTTGATAACAAGATAACTTTCGAATTATTAAAAATTACCTGCATATTTTAGGCAACTTATCCAAGTTATATTTGAGTTTTGTTATTTCGTTCTGCAAACACTTGAGAGCTTCAATTTCTTTACCATCTTCAATACATTCCAAAAACTTTTGTTCCAATAACAAAAATTTCATTTTCTGCAAAAAAAATTTTAAACATTAGACTTAAAAACTAGCTTTTTAAAATTTGAATGAACTCACAATTAAATTCTTAGGATTCACTAAATAACATTGCAATTCCTTCAAAACAGCATCAGCCTTTATAGAATAGGAGATTAGTCAATGAGTACAGTTTTATTATAGAATATACCTTCTCCCACTCTCCATTCACGACGTAAAGACGGAATTTGGCTGCAGTTGGATGGTCAAGTCGACAACCAGATTCTTTGATTAATTGTTCAGCTGTTTGACTAAAGGACAAAATTATTAATTAGGATTATCTTTGAATGCACAATCAATTTAAAACTTACTCAAGGCCCATAATACATAATTGTTGGCCAATCAATCGAATCATTTCAAACTCGCTTGTGGATCGAGCAATAAATTTATCTTTTTTCGCATTTTTTCGCGGACCTCCTCCATTCATTATTGGGTTCTTCCTTCCATCTTCATCAAAAGCATCGTAATCATCTTGTTCGTTATTATCTCCGTTGGTGAAATTGGAATTGTTTTCACCATTTGTCTCGGCACCATTGCTTATGTTACCATTGCTGCTGGCAGGAGCCGTCGAAGTATTGGTTGCTGAATGATTGTTAGGAACATCACCGTTGGTGAATATATTGTCCGAGTTGGAAGACGGATGCTCTTCATTTGAGCCATTAGCAACTCCAAATGTATGCATGCTGCTATTCGATGTAGATAAATTAACCGAACTTGGCGATGAATTATTAGCGTTATCGACTAATTGATTAGCTGATTGAGGTAATGGTAATGATCTTGAGGTTGATGGGACTGCAAGCTGAGTTTCAATATCAACGGTCGTCGGAGTACCTTCTTCTTCTAATGATGCTTGTGAAACGTTTTCTTGCTGAGGGAACAGACGGAGTCTCTTCCTCGGAGGAGGAGATGTCACTCCACCTGAACCCGATTCCGAATCCGTCGAGGAGGCCAGTGTTCGGTACAGATTGGTCAAATTATATTTTATCAGGCGCGTAAAGAGAAAATTTCACTATTGAGATAACAAATGACGATTGACAAAAAAACAGAATAAGATAGATAAAATTCTTGATTTTAAAGTTTTGGATCAATTTCAATATTTCTATCTGCAGAAGGAATTCAGTTTGAAAGGTTATTCTTGAATTAGCTTGAAATGAACTTCAATAATACAGATGCTTCAGTTTCTCGGTGTGGAAATCAGGCACTTCCTAAAAATTGAATTCTCAATGGATTCGATTTAATCGATAAAATTTATAACTTCGATCTGATTGATTGACCTGTTCAGATTAGATTGAAGAAATCAATTAATACGATGAAAAAAATTAGATAAGAGGATAAAATTCAATAAAATAAATCTAAATAAATATTGCTACATCAAGTCGATTTACGATCTCCAATTCAATCACTGTCAATCGTTAATGTATAAGATTTTTTGTTAGAATCGTATTCTTATATTAAAATTAGAATTATTGTCGAATTGGATAGAAATACAGAATAGAGAATAAATTTGCTAAATACAATCATACAAAAAGATTGGTTGGAAATATATTGAATTTACAAAATAACAATAATAATAATAATAAGGGGACTAGAGAAAAAAACCAATAATCAGTGAGAACACAATTAGAAACTAAAAACGGAAAGAATCAGTCTAATGATATTGTCGAATATTTCAGAGGGGATTAAATTAATAGGAGAATCATTCAAACTTTACTTGTTCTCACAGTCCAAAAGGGAAAGAGAGTGCAACAAACAACACATAAGCTAGAGAGAGAGAGAGAGAGAGATTTTAAAGAGAGTCAAACCAAAAACGGGTAGAGAAATCTGGAAGATCAGCCAACCTCATCATCATCTCATAGCTAATGCAAAGAAATAGAAAATACGAAACGAGGGGCGAAACTGCATCAATGGAAAAAATCTTTTGGTTGCAAATAGCTTTCGGAAAGAACGCTGTGCGAAGATAGTGTTTGTTCGATCTTTTTGTTGCAGATCTAATAGTGAAAATTGAAAAAATGATGAGCAAACACAGCAACACAAAGCGAGAGTAGGGATAAGAGTAGATGAAAAAAATTCCAATCTCTGAGTTTAGAATTTTCATTAATTATCAAATCAATAATTGAAAATTGATTTGATCAAAAATGATTGAAAATTGAGAAGAGGGAGCTTTTGAATGAAATAACCATCATTACATTCTACGTCGTTTGCAAGACCATAATCATATGTAAACTAAATAATTTTTGAGAAAATCTATATTGTATATGAAATCGATAAGTTTATAAAATCGTAGATTCATTAGGTAAAAGATCACACTTCTCTAGACTGTATCTGCAATTTTATCGAGGTAAATAATCAAATCATAGATAACAAACGAGAAAGTAAAGAAAGAGTCTATTATTTGAAACTTATCTAAGACTGTAAATCAGTGAGCGCAATGGTGAAGAAATCGTATGGAATCGAGTTTATCAGATAAATTCAAATCAATGAATAATAATGATAAGATTACAGAATGGTTTAAATCAACTTTGATTGTAATCAATAAAAGTTCTTAAATTCGAATGAATACTTTGATGATTTTTGCGACCGAGAATTCTTTTACTTCACTGAAAAGGTAAATCGCTCATCAAAAAATATGTTCGAATTACGTGGATCGATATGACTTAGTTTTTCGGAAACTTCTAATGGAATATGCGTTTATCAAATGAAAAATCTTAAACAAAATGGTAGAATCAAAAAACTCACGTTTGTAATTAAACAAACCAAACTTTATCGATTTTAATGGTTGTTAGAGAATGTGATCTTCATTCGAGGAACGCTTTCATTTTAGATGTCGGGCAGATATTTGATCGAAATGGTCCACGTACAATAGAATTGCTTCTAAACGATTCCATGGCTTTGGATCAGCTACCATTTACAATAACATTCGCAAACTTAGTTATTCGACATATATTGAGTGAATATTTCTTGTAATTTTGAATAAAAACATTTAGAACATCGATTGATTTGTATTTTTCTGATTCGAATTGAATGGCTGTAGTGTTTTTAAGTTTTTTTCATGGATCACACAATATCAATCTCTTATGAAGTTTGGCTTTTAAAACGAACAATTGACTCCATAATCTAAGCATAATCAGCAGAGTAAAATATTAATTGCCATAAGCAATCAATTCGATTGTAGATTGTTTGGACTAACATACAAACAACATGCATTATCATCGCTTGCTAATGATGGGACTAATTATTTAATAATCAAAGCCATAATGAATGTTCTGAGATCAAGATAGAAACCAAAAGGAAAAAAAAGACATAGGATCTCTTATGATATTCGAAGTAATCAATCCTTTTCGCTTTGAATTTTTCTCACCTCCTTAGATCTGATCGAATCGAAAAAAACAATTTTAAGATCGAAATCAATCATAATAACACCAGTCCAAATTAAATAATTTGAAGAGATCGAGCCTTTGATGAAGGACCAAGAAAAAAAATTCATCAAAACAATCGAACGAAAAAAAAGAACACAAACACGCAGAACAAAAAAAAAAATATTGAGCAGACTGAAAAGAGAAAAGCGAAATATTCAGCAATCGGAATTGTTGGAAATACTATGCTGCTACCTATGATTAGATGTTTTAGGTATAGCATAAAATTTTGATCGCTCTTCAACTCTTTTCTGTTGTTCTAGTCTGTAGCTTAGCCTACAAATTCTCTTTGAAAGTCTTTTGCGCTTCATTTACACATCTATCCTCTTGCTTTTCCTAGTCTTCAATGGAGTCTGGTTCGCTTTCACTAAGTAAAGACCTACCTCAAACGTTTGCAGAGCTTTCAATCAAAACTTTTTTCAGACCTTAAATCACAACTGCTTTTTAAATTATTGCATAAAATTTATAATCAGAAGCAGTATTTATGAAAGCAATAAAAACAACATCAACCACGATATCTTTTTGTGTGGTATCCAATGCTAGAGTAGTGGTGGATCGAAAAAAAAAATTGTACTTATTAATTCAACAGGAAACGCGAAAAAAATAGAAATAGGCTAGTGTGAGTGAAAGATAGAGAGAGAGAGAGAGAGAGAGAAAGAGAGAGGAATGAAAGAAAAAAGAGAGTAGAGAAGGAAAAGAGGGAGAGTTTATTTTTTGCAAACAAATTTTTTTTGGATAATTTTTTTCCCCCGTTCGTTTCATTGACTACTAGTTTCATCTCGATATAGTGATAATGTTGAGAATAATAATAAGAACAAAACTCTTAGAAATAGCATTAGTTAGAATAATAATAATAATAATAGTAATATCGAGAGTGATGATCCATTATCGTCATAGCTATGGATGATCATGGCGTATTTTCTTTGAATCTCTCTCTCTCTCTCTCTCTCTCCCTCGCTTGCTTCTCAATGTTAGATTTGCAACACCAAACAAAAAAAAAGGAGAGTTTAGAAGCTTATCTAGAAATAGAAAGCTGTGTTGTTAAAATACTAGTCGTTCTGCTTCACCTTCGCATTGATTTGAATCGAAATCATTATACTCATTATCTGGAGTTTAATTATGTAAGAATGGAATTCAATAAGAATTGCTTGCAGAAGAGAAATCGAATTAGTTCCTCAATACAGAAACTTTCAAGCTGAATCGAGAATATTCTCGCAGCATACCGAGTTCAATCAATTGTGCACTGATTGTTTTGGAATCACTTTCACTTTAGCTTTTTTAAACTGGAAAATAATGACAGTCCAACAAGCTTAACACGACCATCACATATCATTCATGACCTTACTCGTTTCATCCTAAAGTGTGTATTGCAAATATTTGAATGCTGATGAAATGGGATGGTGGAAATGTTTGTGGAGGCTGTAAGCATTCATTCAATCATTTTTTTTGCGTCGTTTCTTGCCATATGTATTCAGTATGTTTGATTAGATGGATGCTCAAGAAAATCTTTCCCTCTCTATTATTATCACCATTCTTATGATTAGATGCTATTATTGTTATTCGAACATAAAACTTGCTCGTTTTTGCGAAGGCAATCCTATCGGACATTTTATAACTCATAATTTGTCCTTCGAACAAGAATGAAGAACAAAGAGAATCAGTGATCAAATCGTAGGGCTAACATATGAAGAAAATTATCACGTTCCGGATGGATTGTTCGAGAACAGATTGTTATGATTGAAAATCCATTCACTTTGAATCTTCAACTTTGCCCTTACATTGGATCTTATATATTTATGACCTAATTTTGTGGTCTATTCCAATATAACCTTCAAACAGTAAAAACATCTACCCTAGAGTCAATGACCATTTCAAAAGTTTGATTGAGTTCAAACGATTCTAACCAAAGAAATATTTTTATTTTTGCATTGATTTATTTGATTTAGAAATAGGGATGCAAAAAGCAAACAGAAAGGCAAAAAATATTTGAATTTGAATTTTCGCGCCAAACATCAAGTTTGAAATCGTACATAGAAAAGCTACTCGAATCTCGTCGATAGTGCCATCTCTCTGCTTGGAATCAAATCATATTGAATTTTATAAAATTTCAAAAAAAAAAAAAATTTGTGCGAGTGAAGCTGCTGAATTTTAAGTAGGTCTAACTGTGTTCTTCTGCTAATGACTTTGTTCTTTGAAATTCTAAATATCTAAACAGAGATGGAGATTTAGTTCAATCTGTTTCGTCGCACAAAAATTTCACCTAAATCGTGATTTCAATAATCAATGCAACTCTAACACAAATCAGAAAGATTTTGAAACGAAATCGATCGAGATGATTGCTATAATTATATTGAGGATAGTAAAAGAGTTCAGTGTGTGGTTCAGTGATGACAAGGCGACCGTGAATTATCGCTCCGAGGATTTTTTTTTTTTTTTGATTCTATCTTATGTTTTTGGAAACAAATTTTGATTTCAATCTTTTTTTTGTTATACTTTTTCTTTCCCTTCTCCCACACCTCTCGATTTCTTTCGATACAATCTTAATCGATCAATTAACTCAATGATTAGCTTCGATTAACATTTCTTAAGACAAACACACACTTACGTGTACACACTCACACATTCCCTCACTTGAAACTAATTTTTGGGCGAATGAAAATTGAAAAGTTTTCAAATCCGAATCCAATCCATGGAATAACTGAGATTTGATTCTTTAGGAATTAGAGGAAACTATTCCAACAAAATTTATAATTTAGATTCACATCAGACTTCCTCGATGAGCATTTTCTTCAGAATCTATTTTCTTGATCAGCTTATTACAAATTTTCAACTTTGAAAAAATACAATACAGTGAAGTTATCTTCCATTCAAGTTAGGCATTCGATCGTTTCGCCTTATATTTAGAATACAAATTCAATCATTTCGTTAACAAATAGAATGTTTTGGTTGGTTTGCATAATTTCAATCAAATGGAGAGAATTTTTTCCATCTAAATCCGGGTCTCATTTGAATCGTTTCAAAGATCGAACGAAATTGAAATGAACGATTGGATAATATGGCAAACGCTGATTGACCATCATAAGTTATTATGCGAAAAGCTAAAGCTTTTCAATATAAATTTAGACAGAAAGAAAAGCAATAAACGATTGATTAGGCACTGAATTTCACAATCGAAAATTCATTGAATAGAACTATCAATGTTCCTGGATCGATTTAAAGGTGTATGGGTGTAACACTGATCCATTCAATCTTTTAGTTTGGGAAATCAAATTTTCAAAAAAAAAAAAATCATTTCGTTTCTAAATGCTAACTCAAATTTTTGATTTATGAAGAAAATTAAATTCGATTTCGATTTGAATTATACGAATCAACGACTGTGTTTCCATCATCGAGATACCTGATTCTCTGTGTTTTTCTTACTAACTTCAATCGCCTTGATTTGGACGAAGATTAAAAATTCATAAAAAAAAATTTTAAATTTAGCTATAGAAAAAAAATCCTAATCAATCAGAATTGATTGGATCAGAAAGATGACAATCGAAATTTGTGGTACCTCAAACTTGCAAGAGAGAGAGAGAGAGAGAGAGAGAGAGAGAGAAACACCTCGATTTTGGAGACCAGTCCAAGGTCGTTCCAAAGTATCGAATAATTAGATTCCTATTTCACAAAAGGATTTAATCTCATTCGATTGATTAAACAAAGAAACAATAGATTATTGAATAGATTTGTGAATTTTTTTTTCTATTCACAAATTTCCAATTATCACTCTCAATCTAGAATAGATTATTTCGTTTTTTTCTCTCTTTCCATTGATTGATTGATCGATCCATCAGTGTTTAAAGCAACAATAATAGTTACAATAATAATAATAACTAATAATAATTGCTTATCATTATATTGGGAACGTTTGAGCGAAGATAATCCCTCGAATCATCGAAAGTCAATATTTTTTTCACAAAAAATCACTACGAGAGAAAGAGAGAGAGAGAGAGAGAGAGAGAGGAAGAGAGGGAGGAAATCAATTTTTTTTTCTAAAGGAACAAAAAAGAGAATTTATTCCGACAGAAAAAAAAATTTTTTACTATTAATTTAGTAATTATTATTACTAGTATTATTACTATTATATTATTATTGTTGGAACAAATTGTTATTAGAGAAGCTAATTCTAATCTAATTGAGACTTAATCGATGACTTCTGTTGATTTTTGATTTACGTTTTTTTTTCTTCGATTGATGGCATTCTTTTCGAGTGTGTGTGTGTGTGTGTGTGTGTGTATGTGATGATGATAGTAAATCGAATGTGATCGTCTGTAATTAACACAACTATAACTGAAGAAGAAAGAGAGAAATTGTTTGAAAGCTAATTGTTTTTTGTTAAAAATTTTACCTCTTCATTTTGATTGACCAATTTGCCCCAAAGATCAATTTGGACACTTTTTTTTCTCTTTTCGCTCTCTCTCTCTCTCTCTCTCTCTCTCTCTCTCTCTCTCTGGATCTAAGTGTTTCAATTTCGTTTAATTTTGTTCTCTAGATTTGTTTCATTCTTTTTAACCTTCAAAAAAAAAATCTCAACAAACACACCTACAGCTTAGAAATTCTTTTTTTTTTTTTTAGGATCGCGAATGTAAGAAAAGCATTCTTGCGCTAGGAAGATGAAGAAAATCAATCAAAAATATTGAATAGAAAATTGGAAAAGAAATTAGATGATTGGAGGGATGTTTCGTAGAACAAATCCTCTTTCAAACAGAGAGAAACAGAGAATGAATTTAAAACGCCAATGAATGTTGTTTCATTCCAATAGCTTCTTAAGCTAATTTGCTTTATTCCAAATAATTCGGGCGCCATTGTTGGAACAAACACACACACACACACAATCATTATGTACGGGTTTTTGTGTTTTTTCTCTTGATTCTTCAACCTTGACTTCAAACTATTCAATCCAATTGAATCCCCTTTCTTCTAGTTGTTGTTGTTGTTGTCGATGATGTTGTTGTTTGATGAAAAGTTGTTTTCACAACATCACCTACATCAACAACAAATAGATCTGAATCTAAATTAAAGATTTAACTTCAAGAACAAAAACTAATTAACCAGTATTGAATATATAACATTGCCGAGGAACGAAAAAAAAAAAAAAATAAAAATTAAAAAAGCTCAAGCGGAGAGAGAGAGAGAGAGAGAGAGCGAGCGAGATAGGATCGAATTTGTGGAGCCACACCAACCAACAAACTCAATGTTTGATTGTCTATCAAAATCTATTCGATGAAAACTCTTTTTTTTTCGAATCAATAAATGAAACTAAAACAAAACGAAACTCCTAATCTTGTGTGGCGTGTCTCTTTGCGAAAACAATGAAGGTGATGATGGCGCGATTTCGATGGTCAGTTTTTTTTTCTTCTCATCAAAAAAAAAAAAAAAAAGTTAGCCATTTTTAATCTTTTTTTTTTCTGTTTCGCTCTCTTCTTTGGTCTCTCTCTCTCTCTCTCTCTCTCTCTCTCTCTCTCTCTCTCTCTCTCTCTCTCTCTCTTGAAACAACATCCATATCGAAATCGATGAATACTCCCACTTCAGTTTCCATAGAAATATTTTTTTCACTTTTTTTTTTCTTTCATCAAGATTCCTTCCTTTAGGGGAGCTTTTGTCTCTTGCTCTTGTTTTCAAAATGAATCGCCGCCACCGCCGCCGAACTAGATTGTCAATTTTTGAGCTGCTACTGTAACTGATTTAGGATTGAGATTCGCTTTTTTTTTTACTCTCAATCCTTTTTCCCATTCAAGGAAAGGAGTTCTCTCGATGTGTGAAGATTTTGAGGTGGTGTAGTATATAAACTCCATCCAAGACATTCAAATGGTCCATTATAGATTGTTCAACTGGACATAGCTAATCATCCTTTCTTTCTTTTTGTTATCGAAAACAATTATAATTTTAAATCGAAACCAAAAATGAAATTCTTCATTGTTTTTGCTGCCGTTATCGCTGCTGTTAGCGCTGTCCCATACCATGCTGGTATGGTCAACACCGGTGCCTCGGCTGTTAGCCGATCTGATGATGTAAGTTGTGACTGATTATCTCCATCATTTTGATGGTATCTTTACGACGAAGGAGAATTCAAATTCTGAGATTTAAAATACAATTGTTTTCTCATCTAAAATCAATTTTCTTTGTGAATCTGATCTCCTTTCATCAGTGTTGAAGTGCTTTTTTATTAAAATCCTTTCGCTTCATTTTTTTCTGGCAACCTATTCATGTGTTCTCAATTATTGATGGATGTTTCTTTTTAATTTTCATCACGCTTCACCATCATTTTCATTTTCGGGCTAAAGGGATATGGTAACTATGCTTTCGGTTACAATGAAGATCACGCTACTGGTGGTAGCTTCCGAAAAGAAAAGGGTGGTCCAGGTGTTCAAGTAGGCTCATATGGTCTTCGAGATGCTGATGGTCGTATGCGAGTGGTCAACTACGTTGCTGATGCTCACGGTTTCCGAGCTTCAGTCTCAACCAACGAACCAGGCACTGACCCAAAACAAGATCCAGCTGCAACTTCATTGACCGGTAGCCACGGTATGTCAAACGCTGCTGTTTGATTAAATTCTCAAGATTTAATCATTTTAATGATAATTTTGCCGAATTCAATAGCTGGTGTCGTAGCTGGCCCAATGCACGCTCCATTGGCCCATGCTGCCCCATTGGCTGTCGCTCCATTGGCTCACGCTGCTCCATTGGCCCATGCTGCCCCATTGGCTCATGCTGCTCCATTAGCCCATGCTGCCCCATTGGCCCATGCCGCCCCATTGGCCCATGCTCTCCCAATCGCTTCATCATACTCTGTCTCGACTCAACACGCCGCTGTCCTCCCAGTCGCCCACGGTGGTTATTCCAAATTCGCTGCTCCATTGGGTCATTATTAAATTAATCAAGTCCTGAACTCAATCATGTCCATCTTCCCAAACAAAACCAAACCAACCATCTACTTCTAAACTAAATTTTTCTCTCAAAAATTTTTCTATTTTTTCAAATTATCTATTTCAAAAATGCTAGTTCAAAAAAAAAAAAAAAATTCAAAACCAAATTTTTCCTCACTTTTCAAATTGAGTTTTTTAAAAAAAATTTTCGAATAAAAAAATGTTTGTATAGTTAAGTATTAGTTTGTCCGTAAAATTCTTGTAATTGGTGTTTTTATTTCGATTCGAATTTGTCGATGCCCTACCTGCAGTCATCCATCAATGCATCGATCCTAGAGTCTCTGTTTCTTCTAATCTGTAGAGTTTGAAGAATCGAATTGAAGTATGGAATCATTGATAAACAATTTAATATCTAAGAATCACAAGAACAAGAATCGAAACTTGCAATAGAATTCACTGGATTAACACTGATAATCAAATTCGAACTTTAATTTCATTAATTGAAAACGAAAAAATAGAACGAAACCAAAAGCAAATCAAAGCAATCAAATGCACCAAGAATTCATAGCTGTAATGAACGTTGAGATGAAGATTGTTGAATTTCGATGAAAAATTTTAATAGAAACAATTCAGTTATTGAATATATTCGATGTTCACAACAAAATTCAATGCAAATCAGCAAACAAAAACAACCAGAATCGGAAACAATTCGTATGAATTCGAGCCCGCATGAATCTCTCTCACAATCAATTACAAAAATTACAATTTGTGAACGATCAATCTGTGATCGGATGACAATTTTCACTCTAGAAAAAACATCAAACACCAGTGAATGAATGATCGTAGATCCAAAGAGAGAGAGAGAGAGAGAGAGAGTTAGAAGAAAAAAAGCAGTAGAATTCACCTTCGATTCTAGGTGCGTAAACAGATTGGTACTCGAAAGTTATTCTTTCATTCAATCAAATCTTTCGAGCGATGAACACCGAAAAAGAGAACAAAAACGAAAGAAGAGGGAGAAAGAAGATCGAAATGAACAAACAAACTGACAAACAGAGACAGTATAATCGTCTTCCCTAACTTACCTGGTAAGTAAGTTACCGGACCGATAACATTCGAAATGAGCAAAAAAAAAAAAAAAAAAAAAAAGAAAAAGAAAAAGAAAAGAGATTGTTGCATGCAGCTAACAATCATCAACTTCATCGTTTTAGCGATGCTCGATCGGATGACAATTTCGACGTAATTTTACGTTCTACACTTTGATTGAGATGAAAACTATCACAGATATCATCATCGACATTCAACACACTGTGGAAAAGAAAGCCTCACAGAGCACATTGAAAGAGGTGTTGTTCGATTCGAGCTTTGATTGTTTCGGGATTGTTGTTGGTTTTTGAATTTCTATTCTTCTTCTCGATCATCATCATCATCATCATTTGCGATTCATTAGTAAGAAAGGAGAAAAAAAGAATCGTTCTGAAATCAAATGAACCCGAATCAAGTGAACAAGCTTGTATGAAGATCGAAACAAAGAGAAATGAATCGATGATGATGCGATGTGATGTGATGGAAGATGGATTTACGGAGAATCATCATCATCATTTTCGCGACAAACACAGAAAAAAAAAGAAAAGAAAACGAACGAATGGAAAAACGAGCGAGCGAAATCGCAACGAAACAAATGAAGATACGATGGTGAAAAACATCATCAATGTTATATATCGCGAAACTTATTGATGATGGTATCGTACGATGTACGATTGAGAATAATGATGGTGATGATCGAGGTGATGGTAATGGTAATGGTGGTGGTGGTGGTGGTGGCGGCGGCGACGACGACGACGGTGATGATGATGTTGATGTTTGATGTTTGCATCAAATCAAACGACAAACATTGAACATTGAAGAGTTGGATGACATCATCATTTGATCGCACTTACACTAAGATTGCTTCGGATTTGCAAATGATTATTTATTTTTAAGATATCAATGACATCGAATCTCTGAGGCCATTGATTAATTTCATACAGAAACATCGAATAAAAAGAATTGGAATATTTATTCTATTGTAAAGAGCATTTCCGAATATAACAAAATGTTCAGTGTTGGTAAGTTTTGATTCTCAAATTTGAGAATTTGTGTCCAATTTTGTTGTTAAACATCGTTGTTTTTTTTTCTGGTTTAAACGAGATATCGAATGTCATTAATATTTAAGAGGTGATGATACTGACAAGGACAGCAATTTTATGATGATGTTGATGTTGTTGAAAATAGAAATTATTTATTTTTTTATTTATTTATTCTCATTCAACCATTCTTTTTGTACAAAAATTATTTTATTATTTGATTTGCTCGATATAATTGAAGCCTATGATTATTCTAAGCGATGCAATCTTTTCGGAAAGCATTCTGTGTGTGTTTGTCTGTTGACAAATCAATCATTTCATTGTTGCTATTGATTTGATTGAGTCCGTAAACTGATTCAATATATCTCACTCTGATACGATCAATTTCGTCTGCTTCCTCTTCTTCCTCTTCTTCTTCTTCTTCTTTGTGATGATAATTTTTCATAAGTTTATTTTGGGATTTATATGAGAAAAAAAAACAAAAACTTATTTGATGTCGGTTATCTGTAGATTAAAATCATTTAGTAACCATAATAGCGATTAGATCAAACAGATCCATTTGTTCCATCCAAGAATGAGAAAGAATAGATTTTATCGCTTTCGATTAGAAAATGATCGAGATAATAACAAATGGTGGTGATCGATGTTTCGAAATTTTTGAGATGAAAAATTAATCTACCTACGATTAGAATCGTCTTTTGAAGCGATCCTTCAATTCGATCATCGACTTTGTTATTGTCCGTTAATCCGATTCTTACATAAGTAAACCATTACCAATACGATTATCATCTTCACTGCCCACATCGATGGTGTTTGGAAATGCATTCAATCGAAATCCGATTACTGCAACGGTCATCGATCGATTAGAACACCATCGATGTGATTTATCAATATAAGCTAAATTTTTCTCATCGAATCAGACCATCGTTTGTTTCATCATCGGATCAGACAAAACATTCGATTATTGCTCAATTCAATCGGATCGAATCGAAATCGATCGATTTCATTTTACAAAAGAGATTGACCAATCGAACCGAAACCAATCATTATTTCGATCCAAAATCGAGACAATTTTTGCAAAAAAAAAAAAAAACACAGCATCAGTGGAATAAATTATTAATTTTTCATCGAAATCAATAAATGTATCAATGTTAAATTGTGTGATCACATTCAGCCAAGCTAAATTGCTCTAGATCCAAGTGAAGAAAAAAAAAATTGATTGATTAGATTGATTTGATCCAATTTCTTGATGATGCTGTATGATCGACAAAATTCGATCGATTTGGTGATGAAATCGATCCAAAATTAATTCAATTCACTTTTCTTGGCAACTGACCGCAATGGAATGGAGC
Organism: Sarcoptes scabiei; assembly: GCA_020844145.1. Taxonomy (NCBI): domain Eukaryota; kingdom Metazoa; phylum Arthropoda; class Arachnida; order Sarcoptiformes; family Sarcoptidae; genus Sarcoptes; species Sarcoptes scabiei. Next base: position 1,784,081 of record CP080484.1, read on the forward strand.
GATCGAAAGGATTGCTATTTTTAGTATGCGTTTGTTTCAGAGTTTCGACTGTTCTTGTCGATGTGTATCCAATCAATAGCATCGAAAAGAAATAGAGAAAGAGCAAAAATCAGCAAATCAATTGAAATCTATCTATTCCATTCGAATTCGATTAGGATTCATAACTTTTGGCTATTCAAAGATCTATTTATTACAAAATCTATGCTCTGATTAGATTGCTACAAATAAACTGATTGATTTTGATTGCGATTTTTTTTGAAATGGCATTTAGGATTGGAACACTTTTCAAAGATTTTATGGATCAAAGTCTCTCGAAGAGATTCGAAGTCGAAGTTCGTTTTATTTTTTTTTTAAGTAATTTTTATTATTATTTTCCAATTAATTATTTTTGTTTGTTTTTAATTGTTTTTATGTATTCTCATCTAATCATTTCTTGATTCTTGAAACGATTCAAATGGCATTGATTTTGGATATTGAGTTCTTGAGAGATCATCGCTTCTCAAGTTTCTCGATTCGATCGATGTTTGTTTTTGGATCTTATTCGACGATCCAAAAACAAAACATCTAGACGGATTCAATTCGAAGGAGGAAAAAAATAAATGATTAATTGTTTTCTATTACACTCGTAAATAGACTTTATTTTTTTCCCACTTTTTTTAATAGCTTCAATTTATTTGATATTTCATTTGAATCCACTCAGAACAATCTAGCTTAGATTCAGAATGTGGATTCACAGCTTCAGTTTTTGCCATCTTTGAATCGAATCAAAACAATGGTTAAGTGAATTGCTTATGAATTAGCTCAATGAGAAATAATTGGATTTTTTTTTGCTGTATCGCCCAAACGATTGCCCGAGAGGAACAATGTTTGGTCCTCTAGGCCTTTTTTTTTCGCAAATTTTTTTTTTCAAAATCTTCTCAATGATAATTTAGTATGAAAACGATCCACTTTTTCTTTTCAATCGTTTTGTTTTGGCAATTTCGAATCAAATTCAATACATTTAAGAATTCGATGAGATTGAAGAGACTGATGGTTGTGATGGCGATTGATTGGATCGAATCGATTGAAGAGTGACGAATCGTGCGCCATTGTTATTCGAATTGAATAATCGATCGAATTCTTCATTGAATCCCAGAATTTTTCGTGGATAGCTATAGAATAAATGAATGAATGAAGGAAGGAAACGTTAGTCTTGAATATGTCAAGGAGAGGAGTGATCAGATAACTCGCCTTTGATAGCATTCTAAAATCAAAGCTCGGTCCTCGAGAAAAGTGCATCGGAATGAGGCTGGTTTCACAGCGCTAGAGATCATTTCATTTTGATTGATTCCTTCATTCATTGCTTGGTTCCCAATCGGTTGTGATTGCGAATCTTACGATCAAGAAACAGAATGATGTTGAAATTGATTTGAAATTGGGATAAAAATTTCTCACAAGTTAGAAAAAAAAATAGAAAAAAAACTTATCAAACCTTGTTGATTCAGAAATTTTGGTGAATAATCGTTCGATGTCATCGGGGGCAACATGAATGGTCGTATCTTTGCTTCTGCTGTTTCATCCGATGTTAATGATGACATCGTTGATTGTTGCGGTGCTTGAGATCTTACGAAATTATCTCCACTATTCGTATTAAACATTCGAAGAAATGATTTTGCAGGTAGATCAGATCGTCTTCCATATCGGCCGTTCGGTACAAATTTTTGCCCATTCACACCAGCGGAAGATGATGAATCGGCACCATCAACAATTAAACGATTATTTTCGATCAATACGATCAGCAGTGTGAAATTGAATAATATTTGAAGGAGAAATTTTCTCATTCTCGATTGATGGTCACCATCCATGGTCATCTTTATCATAGGAAAACGTTCGAGGAGAAAATTTCCAAACTAAAAACTTCTATTAACTTCCGATGATCTTCTCTGAAGCAGAGAAATCTTTCAAGGTTTTCTAACAGAATAGATAGATGAAAAATTGAAAATTAATTAGACCATTCACATCATCTTTAATCATCGACATTCATTGTCTACAGGTTTCATTGGATTAGAGTTTTCAGAATCTAAAAATAACTAACTAAGTTAGTTCAAAATCTTTTTTAATTATTCCTTCTTCCTGTTCAATTCATACCTCGATTCGATTATCACAATCAATCGAAACAATAATGAAGATAGAACTAAAAATAAAAATTAAATAAGTACAGAATGGAACTTTCATTCCATTTCATTCATTCTCATTTTTTCAATAGGAGTGTTTCAAGGTTCAGTGCAGGGCAAATAAAGCAACGTAGCAAAGTGTTCAGTTTTATCTTGTATTTTCTTCTGGAACATAATCGATCCAGAAAAGAAATTTTTTTTTTTTGACAATGAAAAAAATTAGTTTTCCTAGCTCAACAATGACCGTTTTTTGGTTCGTGCTCTAGACTCGAACAGAGAATCGAATTGATCGAATGATTATTCCACAATTATTATTCTTCGATTTTTGATCTAATTTTTTTCTCGTCAATGCAGCAGCATAGATAAACTGTGAATATAATTCTCATTTCAGATTTGAATTTTTAGAAACGAAGAGATAATTGCAACGAAATTGATACTTTCGATTTGGAACAACAACATCGTGATCGAATCTCTTCTTCTCTGGACAATGGATAAAAAAAAAAAAAAAGAATTGGATTTCTATCGCTGATATGTTATTAAAGTGTTGGGAAATTTTTTTTTCAAAATTTTGTTCCCAACAAGAGATCAAAGAGGACAACGGAGATTTTTTCTTTTTTTTTTTTTTTGGGTGAAAAAATAAATTTTTCAACCACACCATCGAAATGTTTAGGATTAATTCGAGGTAATCGAATTATTTTTAAACAATACGATTTTTTTTTCGTTTTCTTTTCTTTTAAATTAAGAATAAAATTCAAACATTGAAAAATTTCCTATTTTTTTTCTCCATGTCTTCTCGGTCTCTTCGATCATGAACTTTTTTCTTTCGATCTCTTCTCCAACATCGATTGTCTGCCAAGAGGTTAAGGTTATCAGGTAGGGGTGGTGTTGCCGTAACGATATTGATTATATTAAAATAATATTTTGACTAGCCAATCGAGATTTTATTCGAAGCGATTTGTCTCATTGTCCTCAAAGCTAATCCGAGCGCAATTCAATGATTGATTTAAATCGTCAATGAATTAATGAGCAGTGAATTGAAATCAATCAATCTATCAATCAAAAAAACAAAATGATCGCGATAGACTAAACAAACATTCAAAAAACGGCATCGAAAGAAGCAATGAGAGAGAGAGAGAGAGAGAGAGAGAGAGAAAATCCTCTAATCAAATGCTTCAAATTATGGATTGTTGAAGCAGATAGATTCTTTAGAACTTTAATATTTGCAACAAAAAAAAAATTTCTCTGAGGGCAAGAAAAAAATTTTGCAAGAAATTCGATTTGAAAGATTGTAGGAGAGAAGAACAAAAAAAAAAAAAATTAAAAATTCAATAACTAAATCTTTTCTTTCTTTCGATGAGAGAGGTTAGGTGGGCGCATAAATAATTCCCTCTCTCTCACAAAGATTCATCTAGATTCAATTCAATTCAATTCAATTCAATTCAATTCAATAATGATCGACATTCGATCGGTTCGATCGATCAATCAACAAATAAAGCGATGATTTTTTGCAACGATTTGAAATTTTGCAAATAAGAGAGAGAGAGAGAGAGAGAGAGAGAGAAAAGAAGTAAGAAATGAAAAAAAATTTGTTTTTTCTTGTTAAACAAATGTTGTCAAAGATAATCAAGAGAAGAAAAGATTCATTCTCACCTTGTTTGGAGCTGAAGAAGATTCAATTTTTTTAAGATAATTTTCTTCTTTTCACTTAGATCGATTCGATTGAAATTTTGTTTGAAATTTCGATTGATCTTTCAATCGATTGATTGAGACCTCATAGAATCTCTTTCTCTTTTTATAGAGTCTAAGATTTGAAAAAAAAAAAAAATATATTTCTAGGCCAAAAATACACCTCTCAGTTATGGTTTTGGTGTCCGCACTATCTTGCTTGAAGTGAGAACGTTTTTTTTTTTTTTTTTTTTTTTTGGATCCGATGGAAAAAAAAACTCATCAAAACTCGAAAAGAGTTTGAATTCTTGTGAGATTTCTTTTCAAATCGAGAGAGAGAGAGAGAGAGAGAGAGAGAGAGAGAATAAGTTCAAGTATTCATTCAATAGAGCCAATCTGGTTAATTATCTTTTTTTTTTTTTTTTGTCATATTCCAGAGAAGGAATGTTCTCTGGAATAAATTATCATATAGATTAAATTTTCAAATACACTAGACCAAAGAGTCAGTCTGGTCTGGTCTGGGTCAGCTAAGATATGATTCGTGGAACTTTTGTCCGCGAATCCGAGGTCCTCTAGCTTGTTGATGAAATAAAAAGTTTACGATCGTGAAAAGGACAAAATTTTGAAAATTAAAAGCCAAACAAATTTATTTGTATAGATTACTTTGGAATTATTTCTAATACAGATAGAGTTACAAAAATTATTGATTTTCAGTGATTTACTGATTCGAAATTTTTGATTTTGTTACGAAATTGTTTGAAATTTTAGGAAAAAATTCCCGGCTATGTTGCAGGACATCGAGATCATTTTTTTTTTCATTTTCAGCACTGATTGGATTTAGCTGCAGAGAAATGTAGTGAAGATTTGGTCTTAGATTGAAAAATGTCTAAATGATTAATTGATTGAAATGGAATGCATCGAGTAATACTGTTTGATGATTGTGCGATGATGAGATTCATCAGATTAATAATGAATCGAATCAATATTTAACTAATACTATGTTTTGTAGCTAGATCTTGTAGCAAAGACATCTCACAAGTTGGTGGCTTCTTTGTTCGATTGCCACTTTGATAATTGATTCTTGCTTGACCATCGTTTAGATCATAATCTGTTAAACGAGTGAATTCCACAGACATCTCGTTGGTGTTCGAATCGACCTTTGTGTATAGAGGAGCAAACAGATTTTAATTCATCTAATCATTAGATAGTAATCAATTTCATACGCCTTTATGTGATGGAGCATAGAGAATCAATAAGGTCATTACATAACAGTTCCAGAGAGCAAAAACGGTGGTAAACATAGCACTGGACCATTGTAGAGAGCTAAGAAAGGATCTTTGATCATCCCAATACCATTGATCTTCTGAAATCTATCAGAATTTGAATAAAATTATTTAAAAAAAAGATCACAGATAAACATCAAGCGATATAATTACCTGGCCCATTATATAAGCGATGATTGTACAGGTGGCACAGATGAATGTTCCCAAAAGAAGAAATTTGAAACGAAAAATCACACCTTGATAAATTAGTCTACGAGCAGTGGGCATCGATGGTAGGATCAATTGCTTAGTAGAGATGTTACGGAAAGCAAGCCTATCAAATTGATCGATTAAATAAGATTAATTATTAGAATGGACGAAAATTCGGAAGGAAAAAACATTCACAAAAAATGACAGACCATAGATGGTAGGTTAGAAAGAAGAAATAGCTGATTGCTCCCAACACCGTTATGGTAATGAAAATCATTGCGAAATTCGAATCGACTTCCCAAATGGAATAGAATGGATCGATAACTTGAATGCCTCGTTCCGATGATTCAAATACAAACAATGAAATATAGGCAACAAGAATGATAATCAATTGTTTATAGTAGGATGATAGACCGACACGATTGACATCGTCCTGTAATTTTGGGTCAAGCGAAAAAAAAATCATCAATTAATCAATTAGACAAATTGGATTCGGTTGGCGATCAATTAGAAAGATAAATGAACAATTTACCATCAGATGTTCACCGATAAAAACGATCCAAAAGATCAGCAATGAACAATGGAATATTCCTTGACGAATATCGCATAGAAAAGACATAAATTCAATATCGATGAAAAGACTTAAAAACTCCACCGGTATGTTGTACTGTGTGATTCCGAAGCCCAATAGAATAAGACATTTTTCCAAAAGATTGGTATCTCTTGGTAGCTGATTGATACGATTGAGGTACCAAATGAGAGTTAGCAAAGTGATAACAAAAAAAACCGATTTCAAAGAGAGCCATATCTTTGTGAAGCCACCGTTTTGATGAATCGCAACCAAAGAAAGATTATTTAGGAAGCCAAAATGTTGAGATTTTTCTGATTAATTAAACAAATTGAATTAATTTGATTTGCCGGAAAAAAACTAAACTTAAATTCGTACCGTTGGAAATCAATTGTAAATTGATTAGATAGAAATCATAGTAGAGAGATTGCAGTTCGAACAATTGGATCAAATCACATTCATAATTAATGCCTTGTTTTCGCTATGGAGAGAAAAAAAAACGAACGAAATGGAAGCAGAAGAAAAAATCGTATCTATTCATTAATCAATCAGTCTAGTTAAGTCTAGTTTAGTTAGAATTTCAAAGCCAATCAATCAATCTATCAATCGATCGTTTAATTCGAAAGCCAAAGCAAAAGAGAGAGAGAGAGAGAGAAATGGCTAATGAAATCGTGCTCTTCAATGTCCAAACCTTATGTCCTTCAATATGGCAAGTGATTGTTCGCTTCAAACGATCGCGTTTGTAATATTCCTTCCACTCGGTATCGCCAATATTTTTCACACCAAGTCGAACATTCATTATGATCGAGGCGTTGATATGTTGATCGCCTGGTGGATCGGAATCCGATAATCTTTCATCGTAAAGAACCTCTGGAATGATCAATGTCAACAGATTTTGCATCCATCTAGAATAATCTAATTGAACGCCGCCTCGAGGTAATGGCATTTGAAATGCAAATGTTATATTACTTTGGACCAAAATTTTGTTGGCAAATAAGATAGATTAGAGAGAAAAAGAAAGAGATTCGAATTAAAATTTTATTGTTGCAAAATTTTTCCATCAATTTTTTTCTCTTAAATCTAGAACGAAACATGATAGATGGTTTTATCCATCTATTATTTCATCTTTCATTTATGACTATGAAGATCGAGATAATGGAAATAGATAGATTGGAAAGATCGATCGAGTTGATTGAGAGAAGACAAATCAATCAATCTCATAGATCGAAACATAACCAATCTAGTTAAACCAAACAATAAGAGTAGGAACAGATAAGTTCTTTCTTCATCATTATCACCTAACAATTTCGTTTCCCTCAATCCATTCATTCATTTACACATCGATTTCTAGCCGATTGAATTTGGCTCGAGATAAAAAAAAAACAAGCGAAATAATTCGATAAAGAAATAATAATAATTATAATAATAATAATAATAATGATAATAATAATAATAATAGTTTACTACAAAAGAAAATCATCGAGACACGATCGAACTTCTTGAGGATTGGAGCGAACCGAACACACCATATCCAATGGATATTTCCGTCTTGGATCGAAGATCTTACAAGATACAACAAATGAATAATAGTATCCGAAAGGTATGCATAATAATTAGAATGATGACGAAAGAGACGAAAGAGTGTAAAAAAAAATTTTTTTTTTTTTGCCTTTTTTTCGTTAGCCAAAGAAATAAGATAGCCGTCATGATGGTCAAGAATGATCGCGAACCAAAAAAAAAAAAAAAGAACGAAAAAAATAAATCATAGATCGATTAATGATTAATTGTATCGACGAATCATCCGAGATCAATTCATAGTCGAATCGAAATGATTATCGGATCAATATTATTACTTATTATCTTCATCATCATCGTATAATATTATTATCAAGAAATTTAATTTTCGGATTTAGGATTTTTCATTGAGAGATTTCATTTCATCTCTCTGCTTTCATCATTGTAATAGCATTCGTTGAGCGTGTAACAAAGCTGGCAATCGATAAAAAAAAATCTTTTTTCGTTCGGATGTTTTCGATCTTATAGAGATCAAACCTCATCGGTGTGAATTGATTCAAAGATTATTTAGATCAAATCGTGGAGGGACAAAGAAAAATTGCATTAAAAGTTATTGAAATATTTAACATTAACGAAACGAATCGAATTCGATTTTTTTTTTTGTATGTTTCGTTCGAATTGCAGGGAGCGTTGTCGATTACGTAAGCTCGAAGGAGATCTAAATCGATCGATTCTAAGAGAAATTCAATATTGAAATTACTAAGATTCAATCATCGAGAGAAGAGAGATATAATTTTAATAATGAAGTAAGAATGAATTTGGATTATTAAAAGTTGTTGATTAATTTCACTTCTCTTCTTTCTTTCTCTTCTCTTCTCTCTCTCTCTCTCTCTCTACCTTCATTAAATCATTAAAACAAAAACATATTGACTCTCGATTATATTGTGGACAGCGAAACAGTGGAATTGATTTCCACAAATAAATTAATAGAAACAAAAACGAAAAAATCTTTGTAGTTCTAATTATACGATAATAGGCAACAGAAAAGAAAGAAAAATTTGTCCAAATTTGATCTGAAACATAGGCTCCACAATATATGTCTTGTTGCGAGATTATTTCGCATAATCGATTCGGTTATAATCGTTCGATGATAATAATCAAACAAAGGATTGATTGTTCATAGGTCATCCACATGTGACATTGATGATATTTTGGCTCCGGACTGTCGCGTTAATTGAATAGAGGAATTGGTCAACTCGGAGACCTGAAATTGATAGATACAGACACATGTGGTATGACAAACAAAAGAATAAACAGACTCTGTCAGATGAAAAACACAAACAGAGTGAAAAGATGAAAAAGAGCTTACAAACTAAAACTAAAGAATAATCAAAAAAAAAAAAAAGATAATTGTAGCCATTGATTAATGATAAAAAGGAAAATTAAGGAAATTTGAAAGTTGAAAGGAATTTAGAAAAATTAAAATATTATTTTGATAAAAGGATTTAGAAAAAAAATTCATCGGCTACGACCGATGAACTGAACGATGCGATTCAAAACGGAAGCGAACATCGTAAAGTAAATTCAAAATATTTTTGAATAAAACAAGTGAAAACAATCTAATTCTATTATTCTATTATATAATGGAATGATAGAAATATTGAACTTTTTTCATAATTGTTTCAAAGTTAGAATTTCGTAAATTTCTTCACTCAAAATCGACAAGAATCTAAAAACTAGATTTACTAATTTTGATTTCGTGTTTTTCCATTTCGATCACGGTCATCACTAGAGGCCAAGCGTTATAGGTGACTTAATTTTTCGCTTGAAACACACACACACACACACACACACAAAAAAAAAAAAAGAACTAGACTAAAACAAAATGAAAATAAATGGTCACACCCGAAACAAGCTAGCGAAACAAAGAAGGATTATAAACTTTTAGTTTAGATTCAATAGTTTCGATTGTGATGATGATAATGATTGATCTAAATAGATCAAAGAGGCTTTTTGTATTTAGTGTTCGGACACTTTTCGTTATTTTCGGGCAAGCAATATCTTTTTTTCTCTATCTCTAATTTAACCGTAACGAGATTCGGTATGATTTCTATATTCATAAAAACGTTCACATTTTCTCACAAGAATGAATCGTTACGATTATTTTTGATTGATTCAATTTGGAATTGAGATTTTACTTCGAATACAATTGTTTATAATGACAATGGTCTGATCGTATTGTTCTTCGAATCAAATTAATTTGCACCTCTTACAACTAGAGACAGACTTACTGTTGATCATGAGAATCTGGAGCTCGACAATTCCTTGACGATCCGATATCTCTTGGTGCCGAAAATTGTTCTGGTCGTTCTGGAACACATTGTATGGCTATGTATTGTTCTGGACTTGATGGAGCAGGTGCTATAAAGTTTGAGACAAGATGAAACAAAAGTTACCGATTGATAGAGATAATAAGTCGTGGGCAATAGAATAGGAGATAATTTATGAACAATAAGATGAGTGATTTAATTCAAAATTTAAACGCAAAAAAAAAGAGTCGATACTTACTTATAAACGCTCCGATTAGAAAGGAGACGATCTGGATGAAACAGATAATAGACAATACAATCAACAATTTACGATTGGATAGATTCTCTAAAATCGTTCCCGGCATTGTTGTCGATGTGCTGTGTGCGTTGAGTTGAATCGAAATTTAAATTGTGAAAGATTGATTTTTAAAATGAAAACAATAGAATTCGAAGTAGAAAAATTCTCGATTCCTCCATTCAAACAGCCTCGAGAGAGAGAGAGAGAGAGAGAGAGAGAGAGAGAGAGAGAGAGAGAGAGAGAGAGAATCAGAGTAGATCAGAGATGGATCAAAATAATCCAACTGTAACCGATGACCACAATTAGGAGACAAAAATCAAAAGTGAACAATTCAAAATCGAATGAATGATTTAAGATCATCCATACATTTGATTGATGCTTCAATCAATAGAAAATGAATCCAAAATGATAATATTGATGGTAATTTGGATTTAAAAAAAAAATGGAAAAAAACTAGGATCAAAATTAGAATGTAGACATCTAGAATTCAAATCAAATGATTATTTTCGGACAATTTTTTTTTTTTTGGTCTGTTAGCACTGGACGCACAGTAAAACGAAAAAAATTTTATTTAGATTTGGTGGAAATAGCCTACGCTTATATTCTTTCCTTTTTATCACATTTATTATGCGCTCATCAACGAAGTTCACTGGGCTCCAAACGGCTCGAAAAAAGCTCAAATGAGCTAAGTGACCACAGAGAGAGAGTAGCGACTGGTTTTTTCTGCTAAGGGCTGTGAGAAGGACCCGACCCTTTCACAATACCTTTCGCAATACAGTACTTCTCAAAATTTGCAGATCGGTACTCTTTGGCATTGTCTGCCCATAAGCGACTTGATTTTTTTTCCCATTTCATGTATTGTTTAAAGCATTCAAAGAGTTTCACTTCTGTTGTAGAGAGTAAAAATGCAGCAAAAGCACGATTTTTGGTCAATAAATGTGATTAAATAATTAAAGTCTTCATTTCTTGTGGTCAGAAGAAATTCTTCACAGGATTAAACGATTTTCTTTTCTTTTTATTGATCAGATATAACTTTACAGTTGTCGGCAGGGAATATAGAATTATGGCCAAATCTTCTGTGCCTCGAGACTGGACGATTTGACCTCGCTATCACATTACAATTGAGGATACTAATTCCATGTCTTGTTGTCTTGTCCACTAATCATCCAGTTGCCAGTGTCATTTGAATATTGGAGATTAACTTTTTTTAGATGCGATTACGACAAACAATTACTTTAAAAACCAGGAATGTAGTACACTTTGAACGTAAGGGTAGAGTGGTTATTTTTTAAATCGGCCAAAACCATAGTGTGTGATCGTTTCAGTGCCCAAGGGGTACGCACTTAAACGTACTTGTTGATTTTGACCTTTTAACTGAGTTTTTTTTTTTTTTTGTAAATCTTCCGTACAATGATTGTCAGTACCGGAATCTAAAATCCAGTGGTTTTAAAAGATCAAATGGAGATCAATCAATGTGATTCGTTCGATTGGCAAAAGTGGCAAAATTCGATTCCCATTTAATCGATTAGTTTTTAATCTAATTGAATTGAATTGAATGAGTTTCTTGATGATAGTATTGCTTGTTATATTCCCTGGATTTCCTTTCGTTAACACAAAACTGATGTTTGAAATCGAAGAGATCGAAACGATACAAATCTTTAATCTTTTCCAATCTAAATTTAATTAGATTGTTCCATCGTTCTAGGTTCAAGGTATTGATCAGCATTATTTCAATTCAAATCTGAAAACGCCCTCAGTTCGATTCTAATCTTTTAAATTTTGTTTTTGTTGTGTTTGTTTATTACTCTTCGAAAAAAAATCAATTGAAAGAGAATGGCAAGATATTTGTTTGGTCAATGTTTGATCAATGTAATCAATAAGTACAACTTAACTACAGCCCCAAAATTAGCTCCGAATTCATTCGCAATTGAACGCAATTCTAAATGTGAGAGAATTTCTTTAGCGATCTCGTATCATTGAAAATTTCATTGTTGGTGTAATCAATCAAAACGAATGGCAAAGGCAGAGAATACAAAGAAACGTTTTTTTTTATATTTGTTTTTTTTTGTTTTTTTTTTGTTCCAAATAATGCCCCAATTGATGACCGAAATAATTGAATAATTCTATTATTATCTTTCAGATCAAATTTTGATTTTGGATCGAAACAATTTACATAAGAGATTCACAAATGTCGATGGTTACAATAAACGAACAGTTTATAATTTGCATGTTTTACAATCTCTGTTGAACAAATTTAGATCAATGTAGAATTTAAAACGATTTTCATTGTTACCGTAGCTATTTTGTTTTGTACACAAAATTTACCGATAATTTGCGAACTGAAACATACATACTGAAACATCATCAATTTTTTTTTTGTTCATATTAAATCAAAGAGAAAAAAATTGTAACGAGTTTTTTTTTTTGTTAAAATTTTTATTTGAATTTTTATTTGTTTTGATTGAATTTTTATGGTCTCTCTCTCTCTCTCTCTTTTTTGGTACAAATTTTCTTAAGAAGCTGTAAATGATCTAAACAAGAATATGAAACGAAACAGAAACGAAAGCGAAAGATTTTGAATACAACAAAATCCTTAAAAGAGATCGGATCGATTGATATTGGTAACATTGTAGAATGTGTCTTTTCAGTATTCGTTGGGAGAGGCGCCAATAAATCTCTCTCTCTCTCTCTCTCTCTCTCTCTCTCTCTCTCTCTCTCTCTCTGGTCTGTCTCTGTTGTGGATCAAATCTAAAAACAAAATCTAATGAACATTTTCAAATTTTTACAAATGTTTTCGATGATGATGATGATGAGGATGAGGATAGAGACAATCTAAGGCGTGAGATGTTTCGATGATGGTCAATCATTTGATTTGATTTCATTTCTCTCTCTCTCTCTCACAATTCGTTCACCGAACAGCAGAACAGATCCCAAAACCTTGACTTTAATGCTTGAATCGAGATTAAAAACATACACACACACACACACACGTTCGCTCCACCATTATCATCGAACGAAAAGGAATCAAAGCGAACGGATTTGTGAGAGAGAGAGAGAGAGAGAGAGAGAGAGAGAGGGAGAGAGAGAGAGAGAGAGAGAGAGAGAGAGAGAGAGATTTTTTATAACAATCAATTTTTTTTTTCGCTTTCGATCGTTTTTTTATGATTATTTCATTCTCTTCGCTATAATTTCGATGTTATTATTATTATTATTATTATTTTCAATATTATTTTGATAAAGAAATCAAAATAAAACAAAAGAAAGTGATCCGTTTTGGATTGGAGAGGAAATTGTTGCGGATTTTTTTTTTCTCCCTTCAATTCGTTTGGGATTTCAATTTTCTCATATCCAAAACTTATATAAAGCTTAGACTATTGAAAATTTTTCGACTAAGATCAAATCAGAACATCGTCACTTGTATCGATCGATCGATCGAGATTCACTTTGATAACGGTGATTGTTTCCTCTTATCTTTCTTTGTCTCTCTCTCTCTCTCTCTCTTTCTTTTGGTGTTCCTTGTGCGCTTTTGTTAATTGTTTTTTTTTTTTAGTTCGTCAAATTTTTCTCTCGACCATCAATTAAAGCCATCCGAATTGTTTTCAATCATGAAATCTTTGATAATCTTCGGTTTGATTGCTGCCGCCTCTGCTGTTCCGTATCACGGTATGGTCAACACTGGTGCTTCCGCTGTTCAACGTTCCGATGATGTGAGTGTTTGCTATTGTTTTGCTCTTCGTTTCTCAATCATCGAATATTTTCATCCGAATTTTTCCTTCCAAATAGGGTTACGGTAATTATGCTTTCGGTTACAACGAAGATCATGCTCATGGTGGCACCTTCCGCAAAGAGAAAGGTGGTCCAGGCTATCAAGTCGGTTCCTATGGCCTTCGTGATGCTGATGGCCGTATGCGAATCGTCAACTATGTCGCTGATGCTCATGGATTCCGAGCATCAGTTTCAACCAACGAGCCTGGTGTGGATGTTAAACAAGATCCAGCAGCTACCTCATTGACCTTTGGACACGCTTACGCTCCAGTACCAATGCACACCTATTCGGATTATCATCACGAACCAGCGATGTATCACGCCAAAGCTCTTGTTGCTCCAATGGCTGCCTCATACAGTGTATCTCATGCCGCTTATCTTCCCGCAACCAAATACTTAGCCGCTGAACCGATTTACGCTGCTGCTCCACTACTTGCTTCCCATTATGGTGGCCATTACGGCGGTCATCTCGATGGACATTATTAAATTATTTTCGATAATCGAATCATATTTATTATTTCCTCAAGCCAAATTTTTGTTCAAAGTTGTTAATTTTTTTTATTCTTTCTACGAAGTAAATGAATAAATTGATTTTTGATATTGAGAAAACTGTTGTTTAGTTCATTTTTCAATTGGATTTCCGTTCTACAAAAAACTGTATATCTTATATGAATCACTCTTGATCGACCATGCACCATTATTTCAGGTGATTTTCAAATGATAGATTGATTTTTGATTTATTTTTTTTGAATCATTTTGATGATTGAAAGCGAATCTTTGAGATTGATGATGATTCTGAATAGCAAGTATCATTAGTTGAAATGCATCGCTTATTTATTTATTGTTTTTTTTTATATATCAGAGTTCCCACAAATCTTTCGTAGTAATCTGAACAATTTGTTTGGATTTTCAAAACGAAATTGTTTAAAAACATCGCAAATCGCACAGACCGCAGCTTCAGTATCGGAAATCGATGAGAATGAGCATCTTAATTTGGCCTATTACAATGAACAATGTGAAGCTTCGTTAAAGAATCCTGATTATTTCGAAGTTAAAAAATTTATTAATCTCAAAGAGATGTTTGATTCTCGTGTCTATCTTGGGCACAAAGAAGGAACATTAAATCCTTATATGAAGCCATATATTTTCGGATCAAGACTTGGTCATTTGATTCTAGATTTAGATCAAACTGTCAAATTATTACAAGAAGCATTGAATTTCATCGCTCATATCTCATTCAGAAACGGTATCATTCTATTCATCAACAAATCAGCAACGGTAACATAGAAAAAATTGAATTTTATAATTTTCATTCTGATGATTTCTTTTCAGACCGGCCATATAGTGGAAAGGCTGGCAATGAACTGTCAAGAATTTTCTCATTGTAGAGATTGGGTCAATGGGACATTCTTAGATTCGACTAAATTTTTTCAAGCTGTCACACGTTTACCAGATCTAGTCATATTTTTAAACACACATAGCAATATCTTTGAGACTCATCCTGCCATTAAAGAATCAGCCAAAATGATGATACCAACTGTCGGAATCGTGGATACAAATTCTGATCCACGATTAATAACATATCCGATTCCGGGCAATGATGATACTATCCAATCGATTGAATATTTTTGTAAAATATTTGAGAAAACAATCTTATTGGCTAAACAAAAACGAATGGATTGTTTGAGAATGCCATTTAAAGAGGAAATAGACACTGGAAATTTAAAAAAATAAAATTATTTTGAAATATTTAAAATTTTGGAAAAAAAATTGAGAATTTTGGGAAAACATCTGAGAAGAAATATAAATTTCCCAGGAAAATTGTTAATGTTTTCATTCACCTCTCTTTCTCTTTCTCTTTCTCATCTGAATTCTCTTCCATTTTAATTTATAAAACAATTTCATTTTAATAATCTTGTAATTTTAATTCAAATAATATCAACAAAACAATGCTGAAACGTTCAATTAGTAGTTTTATACTGAAATCTCGAAATCATCTTAATAATAATCCATTGGAATGTAATCAAAGATTTCTTAGTGATGCATTGTTTGTGCATCGTGACACCGATGTCGATGCTAAAACGTTTGAATTTGATGCGACAAACAAGCGAGTATGTTTCAATTCTAATTGCGAGATAATTTTAATTTTTCACATTTATTTCAAAACTCGATTGCAAACGTTAAAGCGTGCTGAAGCAATATTGAAAAATTATCCAATAGAATTTAGAGCCGCAGCTGTGATTCCACTTTTAGATTTAGCTCAACGACAATATGGTATTCAGATAAGATATTTTGTAGCTCTTTTTTTCAAATACGATTGCTAAATCTATAAAATTTCTTCTAAAATTAGGATGGCTGCCTCTAAAAGCGATGAATTATGTGGCAGATTTCATTGGAATGCCAAGAATGCGTGTCTATGAAGTTGCGACCTTTTACACAATGTTCAATAGAAGCCCAGTTGGTCTGTGTCAAATTTCTTCGATTTGCAATTCAGATAATGATTATTTAATTTTGAAATTCAATATTAGGTAAATATCATGTACAAGTTTGTACCACCACACCTTGTATGCTGAGAGGCGCGGAAGAGATTCTAGAGGCTTGCAAAGAATATTGCGGGAACGATCCAAATTTCACTATTGGTGAAGTCGAATGTGCTGGTGCTTGCGTCAATGCTCCGATGTTATCGGTGAACGATGATTATTATGAAGACCTCACCAAAGAAGATGTTAAGCATATAATAGAAGAGTTGAAGAATGGCAGAAAACCTAAACCTGGACCCTCGGAGAGAAGTGGAAGATTTTGTTGTGAACCGAAAGGAGGCCTCACTTCATTGACATCACCTCCGTATGGTCCAGGTTTTAAAGTTAGAAGTGATCTTTGAATCCATATATTTATGAAATAAAATTACCAAAATTTATTTGTAATCCTCTATCAATGATTGTTGACAATTGGCAAAATCTTTGCTAATAAAATTAGCTCAATTTCAAGATTTTGGTGATTCTAGGAAAAATTTCTCAAACGAATGCAATGAATCGAAAGGAACATTGTAAAGTAAATGGGTTGGATTCTGTGGATAAAGATAAAAATTCAAGGTTTTGAAAAGATCATTTATAAAATTTGAAAAATTACCAAAAGATTTTCTTTGACGCCGATCACGGTTGGATCATCAAAATTATGTTGAGCTACGGCAAAACCAGAAATTACATAACAACAATGATAAAAGTCTGGTTGTCTTCCAGGTTTATCAGTCAATCCGCCACATGACTTATTTTGACAACAAACTAAGATGTATTCTTGAAGAGCCTCTTGATTAAAAATCCATCGATCAAATTTTATTTGGCCTAAAGAATCAAATCATAAATCAATGATCGAGCCATAATTTTTAAGTCAGAAGCAAACCATTTCTAGCTAGCCAAGTTTGAATAATTGGTATCACAGCTCCGTTCCAAAACGAATAACAGCCATCGACCAGTTTGTTGGTCCTGAATTTTGTCACACATCAGAATTTTTTTAAGAATAACTAAGCAGATACAACGAATACCTTCCACTGAAGCCTCCTTCATATTTCATCTGTCTATTCGAAACCCATCTCAACAAAGCATCAATGTTACAAAGATGTAATTTATCTAGGATCGCTAGAACTGCTACGCCACAGAAGGTATAGCCACCGTGCGCTTCATGTCCAGGCGCTGCACCAAAACCACCTTCATAATTCTGACAAGACAATATCCAAGCTACAGAATCAGCAAAAAGATTTGATCCTTGATCCTCATCAGTATAGATCGGAATTCTCAACAATTTAGCGATAGCTAAAGCACAATAAACACCTCTATAATTACTCAAAATTAGAACGATGACAATTATTGAAATCGTTTCGAATGTTTCCAAATTTCCAACCTAATATCTATTTCGCCTGAATCATGTAATGTAAATGAACCATCTGGTTGTTGCATTCGTTCAAGAAATTTTCGAATACCATCAATATTTATTGAACGAAATGCTGCTTCGTTGCCAATGGTAACCAAAGCATTAATAGCAGCATATGTAGATGCTAAATGAGGATCTTGTGACGGTCCGCCACCATAGCCACCTAGTGCTGATTCACATCTTTTTAAAAAATCAATGATTTGATCACTATTCTCTCCTACAATCATTTTGGAATAAAGATTCGACAAAAAAGTCGATAATTTAAGAAAAATGAACATATAATCCGTTGAGAGAATCAATATTACTCAAAAATTCTGATTCTCCCAGTAGGTTTAACGAAAGCGAAACCCAATAAGTCATCCAAGCTCGAGAGGAATCGAGAAAAATCATCGATGATTCCATAGGTTTGTAGAGACCCTCTTCTAAGAAATTGATATGCTTACTACGGAACAATATTCTGATGGAAACGAGAGAAAGCAATGATCAAATCGATTGAGTGAATCATATGAAAAAAGAGAAAAAAAAGACTAACTGTTCATTATGAGTATTGAAATAATCTTCGTAACAGTTTTCAATTAATTTTTCCACTTCGATCTAGATGAGCAGAATAATAGAGAGGAAAACAAAAGAAATAAGAATTAGGATGCTTGAAAGAGAAACGTAATGAATTGTTTATGACTTGTTCCAAACTGGTTCTTGTGGAAATGGCATCATCGTTGAATTTAGATTTTTGAGCATAAACTCGAATCTTCTCCATTCGATCCATAGCGTTTTTTTTTGTGCTTTAAAAATGTAAAGACTTTTTTTTCCTTCTTGTTTCAACTTTCTGTCAACCAAAACTCCAAGTAATCAAGATTTATTCAATTTCGGTAGCACAACAATATGGTTCTCACATCTCAACAAGCAGAAGCGTTGAGAATTCAAAAAGTCTGTGATATTTAGCAAGCGGTGTGATCCATTAACGAGAAAAAATTCATTCATTCATTCAGCATACATTAATCATTGTCAACTCTCGATTGACAATCCGATTTGATTCGAGCCGAGAGAGAGAGAGAGAGAGAGAGAGAGAGAGAGAGAGAGAGAGAGAGAGAGAGAGAGAGAGAGAGAGAGAGAGATATTAGATCACTTCTCTGCTGTTCGTTCGCCGAAGAAGCCGTTGGTGACCGAGAAAAACAAAACAAAACAAAATACAATCAGACCTTTTTTTCAATTTTACGATTTTCCAACACACACCACAGCTAAAAATGCGGTTTCTGCATTTAGCGCAATGATAGTGATTGCTAGCTATCACACACACACACACATAGCTAGAGAAGAGTCTGGCAGCTGGATAAAGTACTCTTTCTCTATATCTTTCACTCTATCTCCCTCTCTCTTTATCGCTCGAAGCTTGATTCAACAATAGTTCGATCGTAACGATGTTGCTGATGATGCTGATGATACTGCTGATGATGATGATGGAGCGAGTTCATTCAGCGAAAAACGATCAGAGTCCGAAGCGAAACGAAAGTCTTGAACGTCATTGATCTTTATCCCATTCGAGCTCTGGGCCATCGAGGGATAGTTTTCTGTTTTCTTCTCGCATCGAGAGAAGTAAACAAATCATAGATTGTTGATTCTATTCCTAGAATTTCTATAATAATCATCTACTCAATCATCAATGATCCATAAAATATAAGCATTGCTCTTCTCTCTCCCCCTCTCTCTATGCTTCTCATTGACCGCATCAATCGATAATTTTTGATCTCCATCACCATCAGCATTGATTGAAATAATCGGTTTTTCAGAGAGAGAGAGAGAGAGATAGAATGAAAAGATGCAAAACGACACATCCCAATTGAATACTGGTCATGGTGGTGGTGGTGGTGGTGATGATGATGGTGTTTGGTGTCGGTGATTAATCATCGAGAATTTTATTTATTTATTTATTTATGCGAAATCGAATCCCTCCGAATACGAAACGAGAGAACGAAATAAAAAAAAACATTCGAATCTTTTTTCTTCATCGCAATTAAAATAGCCTGCTCGATTTGTTATGTGATCGCTCTCTCTCTCTCTCTCTCCTCTTTCTTATCGATTAAAATTCCATTTTCCCCCTTTTTTTGTTAAATGAGCCAAAACGAATTGTTGAATGTGCAGATCGATTGATTTAGATTCTGCAATTATAAATCTCATCGATTATCGGATGATCGGTTTCGAATACACTTCTCTTTGCTTTCGACTCTCAAAAGATAGATGAAAATTTTGTTCCATAATCTCTGTGGTATTTTGTTCGATTGGTTTTTTTTTTTGTTCAATTTTTCGTTTTTCTACTATTGTTTCGATTTGATTTTTGGTCTTCGTTTGTTTATATGATGACCGATGATCGAGATAATCATACTTCGACTTCATCAAAAGATGAAGATTTGTAAACATTGACCAAAATCGTCTGAGTTTTATTTCGATGCGATGATGATAATTTGGGAAGGGACAACAAATCTTCGACAAGATTGATTAATCATCGATTGATGGTTGACTGGAAAAAAAAGAAGTGAGAGAGATAGACCAAAAGAGAAAAAACTCAAATAATTTTGGATTGTTTAAATTGTAAGAGTGGTTCACATATTGTTTCTTACCAAATCCACCATTGAAATCTAATCAAATGTTTTCTCTGTTTTTCTATTTTTTTTTTGTTTGCAGCAAACATCCAAAAACAAATTATAATTGAATGATCTCTTTGGCTATCAATTTAGCATCATCATCGTAATCAATATTATTGAAAACGATAGCAACACTCTGCAACAAACCTTTTGATCTGCCTTCAGATCTAGGAATTCAATTGCAATTATTCTAATCGAAATCATTCCCATATCATATCTTTTGTTGTTATGATTGAATCTAGATCAAGAAAGATTTGGATGATGCCAAGGCCTACTGCAGCATCCGATTCAATTTTAGAACGAATGTCTCATTTCGAACAGACTAGATCATTTAAACAACCATCTAATAATGACAAAAATTATAACAAAAAACATGATGATGACAATGATATCCATCAATCATTGGCAGAATCAGAAACAGATCCGATGCATTCTAACATTGCTAAATCTATGAAGAATTCTATAGATGATCATTCCGATGCGGACAATTTTTCCAAAAGATTCCTTGCAGCGTTCAAAAGTTATCAGGAGCGATTCTCGGATGAAAATCTTGAATCTAGTTTTATGAATTTCGATATCGATTGGAATGTGAATTCATTTGACCAAGTTAAAAAATTACTTGTTGATCAGCAGAAGCAGATAATCGAATTTGAGAGAAAATTATCTCGATTAAAGTTTACTGCCCAATTCCTTGAAAAATTTCTTAATAACGACTTTTACAATGAAATCAACAACAAAAATGAAAAATTCACGAGTAATTCAGGTCACTTAATAACTGAACCATGATTTCGCTTTTTTTTTATAAAGTTTTTTATTTGAATTTGCGTAGGTCTCGTTGTGAATGATGATTCTAACAATCAATCAAAGAATCAAACTACCAACAATGAAACAAAAGAGCAATATGTTACTGTGATTACATTAAATGACAGTGCGTATGGTGAAATTCAAAAAGTATCGCCTCAAAAATCTTCCGATCCTATCGAGAACACTGAAACTGATGATGGTGAAAGTGATGAATCCAATACTAGCGAAGAACAATTGTCGTATTCGAATTCCGATCTTGCTAAAGAACGTCCTGAGCCGATTTATTCAAATACTTTAGAAGCTCAAACAATCGAAAAAGGTATGTTTGAAACCAAAGATTCGTTTTGAACAAAAGTTTCGATTTGTATTTTTTTTACAGGTTCAAGGAAGCGTCCTCCTACTCCTCCTAAAAAGCCCAAGTTGCCCACGAACAAATCGGTAGAAATTTGTTTTTCAAAAAATTTTCTTTCTCAATCTTGTTCAAAAAATTGCGTCAATAAGTCTCAAAACAAGAGAAGTTTCACTGGACCTTTGCAAAAATACGAATCCGATTCATCAGAAAATTCCAATGATGTGAAAAAAACTGTTAAAAATAGTCCAACCTCTCAAATCAGGAAAGAATTAGATCAAAACAAAACGAATTTTCTTCGTACATTTAGTGTTGTGAATAATCTTACTGAAAACTCCAAATCTGGCAAGAAATCAGACAAGAAAAGTACTGATGAATCATCTCAATCTATTGACGATAACATTTATGATACTGTGGCACCAGATTCAGAGTGTGATAAAATCCAAAAACGACTTGAAGCAGTTCAAAGTAATGATGAAGAAGAGATCGAAAGAGATGAAACATCTAGTCAAGAAATGTTGTCTCGTTCATCTTCCACTGATGAATTATCAAATTATGTCAACATTGATTATTTTCTGCGCAAAAATTCTTTGGGCCGTTCCAATAGTAATATACCTTCTAGGTTAGGGCGTAAATCGATGGCTCATCATACGAACCTTGATGAGTCTGATGAAAGTGAAATGCAGCTTTCTAGCATTAAATCTGCAACAGAATTAGACCATTTTGGTTCGACTGACAATATTCTACATACTTTTCAACAGCGAAATCCGAAACAGTCGAATTCAATGCGAAGTTTCAATTCCAGTAGTAGTTCAAGTGGAGGTTCTAGTTTGAGATTGAAACGAAATCATGAAAATGCCAACAGAGAAATGTGTAATTTTCTCAATGATTTTTATTCACCGAATCTATCGACATTCACGCCGCCGATTCGAGACAAATCACATACTGAATTTTTTTCAGGTAAGGATTATTCTTTGAACGAGTGCATGATTTCCGGAAGCTCGGTTTTTACTGAGGAGCCTGAGATTGTTGCAAGTAAAAGTTCACCCCTGGAGAAATCCATCTGTTCAGAAGTGGATTTTTATGCCTATACTGATATAATTGGAAAAAGTGAGTTTCAGCCTTTCTCACGGGATAGGAAATTGAGTTATTTATTTTTAAAACTGATTTTTAGACGACGATAAATTAAATATACAAGAGGAATCTATTTGCCTAGAAGATAAATCGATATCTGATTTCGATCAGGGACCAAAGTCGTCAACTCTTCTCGCTAAAAATGATGGAGAGCATTCCGACAAAAAGACATCGCCCAGCAAACAAGAATCTCGTAATTTTCAACAAATGCAATTCAATATTGTACGAAGCATCATTGATAGTGAAACGATCTATCTCGATTGCCTTAACACTTTGAATAAGGTTAGCATAATGAATTTTGTAAGAATTTTATTCTTTATTAATTTATCGATTATTTAGTATAAAAAAGCTTTTGAGACTGCTGCTCAAGGCGAGAAAGCTTTAATCTCCATGGAAGATTTGAGCATCATTTTTTTCAGAATTCCAGAACTCTACGATTTACACAATTCATTTTTAATTGGTTTGAAGAAAGTCGATCAATATTTCCGCTCTTTAAACTTCCAAAGCAACAATAATAACGCAAATGATTATACCAATCGGTCTGCCGTCAAGCCATTGCTAATCAAGCCACCCATATCATCATCTAGAAGTCAATCGCCAAAAATGATGCCATCACAATCAATAGGAGAGTTATTTCAAAGACTCGCCGAAAAATTATTCATTTATTCAGATTTTCTTCGAAATTATTCCAAAGCTATCGAAACTGCTAATCGTTGTGGAGCAAACAACATTCGTTTCTATGAAATAATCAAGGTAGTATTTTAATTTCATTCTCAATTCGACTAACTCTTCTGTTTCGAATCAATTAAAGTCGATCAAAATCGCGTCTCCGAACGGACAATTCAGTAATTTAGTCGGTATGTTGAATCTCAACATTTTGAATAAGAAAAATTTAATCTGCCATCGTACTGACTGCTTCTAATCATCTGTTTAATTCTTTCAATAATCTAGATTTATTGCATGAGCCTGTAGCTCGTCTACAAAAAAATGCACTTGTTCTCTACGATCTTCTAAAATACACTGAAAATGAAAATGAACAAAAATTGCTGAAAAATGCATTGAGATTGAATCAAAAATTTCTAAATGATTTGAATTTAGATGCAGCTCGACGACTTTTTATGGTAATTCGATTGTTTGTGAGAGGGAAATTAATCATTATATTTTTATTGTTCCTCATATTCTAGACGCATGATAAATTTAAAAGGCGATTAGTCAAAGAAAGTTTTATAATTGAGAGCGGAGATCGGAGAAAATTACGACATTTATTCTTGTTCAATGATGTCATTGTTTCGGCAAAATATAAAGCCTCATCAAGGTACGGATTCTTCTCTTCGAATTAATAATGATTGGTCTCTGATTTTTTTTCAGACAAAAATTCACATTCGAATTGCGTTGGTTTCAAATGCTGAACGACATAGTTTTAGATCCCGTCAACACATCTTTACATCTAAATACTTCTCAACCATCGGCATCGATTTCTGATATTAGTCATCATTCTAATATCCACATTCAGAATAATGGCAATAATCATCCTCAAAACACTGCCTCTGTTGTTGGATTTAATCACAACACAAATATCCAACAAAACAACTTTGATAAAGAGTCTAAAGAATGTGTAAATTTGGCTAATTCCATATCAAATCTTAAATCACGAGCATTTTCTCTCCATTTGGATTTATATTTGGAAGAGGTATTTGACGATCTTAGATTCACTGTTTCTTATCCTATTCGTTCTATTCAACAGAAACGAAAAGGTCAAAGTAAACAATCAGATCGGTTAAGAAAAAAAATCTCAGAGTTAGAATCCGAACTTGTGCTTTATTTACCGCAGCTCAGATTTTCATTCCGTTCTAAAAGCAATTCAAACAAAAGCTTCGTGTTTTATCTATCATCAGAATATGAACGCAACTGTTGGATAGATGCTATCAAAACTCTACAACAGAATGGTGATTTTTTAGAAATTTTAGAATTTTAATTCTCATTCTAGACCCTTTTTAAAGCTTCGTCTGATGAACATGCAAACGTACATGTTTTACAAAAATGGATTGAATCTTGTCGAAAAGTAAGCATAAAGGATAAACATTTTATCCTCAATACTAATAATATAACCGAATAATAGAGTATCAATGTGAATCTTGGCTCATTTTTGTTACGTACGACTAAAGACGAAACTCTTCGTTATGGCGATCTTCATATGAGAATCATTGAACTTGAAAGATTTATGAAACAGACAAGTGAATCAAAGAAATACAAAATAAAATATCAATCATGACTATTTTCTCTTTTATTTGCAGATTTATTCATAGTTATTGAAACTGATTGTTATGGCCATTATTGTAGAAGAGCTGTAGCTAGATTTCTAGCTTCTGATTCACATCTTAAGCATCAAGAATTTCTAATCGAATTAGAAGGATCCCAAATTTTGCGATTTTTGCTGTATGAAGAATTTCGTAAAGCAGATGAAGAAATCATTTCTAATGATAATAGCAATCCATCGAGTGTTGATAAAACTGTACTTAAAGGAAAAGCTATACTTGATTTGACAGCCATTTGTTGGACACAAGAACCGAAACTTTCTGAAATACAACTCAATGATGTGAGTGTAATCCTATCAATGATTAGATGAGATTAATTTTTTTGAATTAGTTCACTCTTTGTTTCGAAACGCGCTACATCCCTTGGACTTCAATTATGGAAATGATTCCGCCGAACAAACTATATGGAACCTTTGGGATTAATATCAATCAAGTGTGCAAGTAAATTTTATTTCAATTTAGAAAATTAGATGTCTATTTCAATTTTTTTTCGCTGATTTATAGAAAAGAAAAAAGTCAAGTTCCATATTTAATTTTAAGCTGTATCAATGAAGTCGAGCGACGTGGTCTCAAAGAAGTTGGAATATATCGAGTTTCTGGTCTTTCATCGGAAGTTCAAAAGCTTAAAAAAGCGTTCGAGACAAGTAAATTTTCTTGTGATTCTAATATGAAATTTCATGTGTCATTTACATAAGATCCCCGAGACGCTTGTTATTTGATTCGTGAAATCGATATTCATTCCGTAACCGGGCTCCTTAAACTTTATCTTCGTGAGCTTCCTGAATCTTTATTCACTAATGATATGTATCAAAAGTATTTTGAAGCCAGAGGTCAGTTGTTTCATTATTTTTCAAAGCTTACAAAAAGGTTTCATATTCAAATTTTCAGATTTAAAAAATTCGGAGGAAAAGGAAATGCAAATGACATCGCTGCTATCGCAATTGGTTGAGCCTAATCAATCGACTATTATCAAATTAATTGAGCATCTAGTCTTAGTCAATCGTTTCGAAGATGATAATAAAATGTCTTTGAATAATCTAGCTACTGTTTTCGGTCCGACAATGTTGCGGACGAATTCAAGTGGAAGTTCAAATGGACAAAAAAATTCCAATTCAGCATCTAATCATCAAATACAAAATTACGGGAACAGCAACATCAATGCGAATTTAGGACCATTGATGATTAACACTGATCTCTTTACAGCAAGTACAATTGATGTTATGGCTCAGGCAGATATCCTATATTTTTTCTTGCGCCGCAAATCTGATGGTTTATCGCTAACATCGATAGAACATGAAGAGACTTCGCTATGATTGAAATGAAATTCCACCTAAATATCTTTTGATAGCGTTTCAGAGTTCTTCAATAATTTCAACCCTACGATTGTTCATTCGATTCTGGTCATTTCAATCTATTAAATGAACAGTCTTCGAATTGTTTTCTACACTACTCTATCCAACTTATTATCAATCTATTTTTTTATTGTAATTTTATGTCAAATTTTCTAAGCGAATTCCAAAAAAAAAAAAAAAAATACTATTTTTGATAATCTCTTACTTGAATCCAAATAGCATTCACTGAAGGAACAGCTGTGATTATTTAAAGTTTACGTCAGAGTAATATCGGTGTAAAAAAAAATTTAGGAATCGAAATTTGAATTTTCATTTAATCTCCTCGAGCAATTCTCGTTCAGAACTAATCGACAAAGATATTGTGTAAATAATTGTACTGAATCAATTCAATTATTGATTCTGATTTTCTTTTCTCCGAATAGATCTCTCCGAGATATTTTTGTTGATGACTATTATTTTATATTCTCTGTTCGCCTTTAGAATTAATTTGATTATTGATTGTGTATTTTTTTCAATGAATTCTCAACAAATGTTTAGTTTTTTTTGAAAAATCATGTCGAAAAAGCGATAATTTTTATTCAACTAAAAACAAATTCTCCATCAGAAAGAATTGATGAAGAACAGAAAAAGATTTTTTCCTAATTCGATTCGATTCCATACGCAAACACCACGTTTAGCGATGAGAATAAAGATGCTCAAAATAGTTTTGATCTCTCTGTGCATTTTTTCGATGTCTGTTACAGCTACCACATCATCATCTTTATCGTCACAGAATTCCGATGATGAAACAGATTCGATTCAAACGAATAAAAAAAATGAAACTTTATCTCAGTCTGAAATAGAAACCGACCAGCAAATATCGACTACAATAGCTCCAACCGAATCTAGTGTTACCGAAAGTCTAAAAGAAGACGATGAAAATGCGACCACAGATGAAGATATGTTGGAAAAACCTAAAGAATCCAGATCGGAATCAAACCTCAGTGAATTGATAAGTAAAAAAACTCCGAATGAAGCTCGGATAATTTTACAAGACCTAGCTGATCAAGGTGATGATGAGAGTAAGCTTCAATTAGCGATTGCTTATTTCTACGGGAACTTTGGATTCAAATGGGAAATCTCTTTCCAATATTTTAACGAATTAGCTGCCAAAGGCAAAAGTCTTGCACATTTGGTAATTCTTCTCTCCAATGTTTCATCTAAGCTCATTCTAATGATTTTTATGATAAAGTATTTAGGTTTTATGTACGCTATCGGATTGGGTCCAGCAAAAGCAAATCAAGGCAAAGCATTACTTCATTACACCTTTGCTGCTCTATCGAATGATACCTATGCAAGAATGGCTCTCGGTTATCGATACTGGTCAGGTATCAGTGTTACGACCAATTGTCGTTACGCATTATCACATTATCGTAAAGTTGCGAAAAAAGTCGAACAAAGTTATACCTTCTCAAACAATCCAAGTATTCAAAGAATTCGAATTTTTGATGAGATCGAAAATCCTGGCTCTTATTCTGGAACTCTTGATGATGATCTCATACAATACTATCAATTTTTAGCAGATAAGGGTGATATATCTGCTCAAGTTGGTCTAGGTCAGCTACTTTTTCAAGGAGTCGGAGGCATCAAACAAAATCAGTATAGAGCTTATCATTACTTTATGATGGCAGCCGGTTCCGGTAATACCAATGCAATGGCTTTCTTAGGAAAGGTGATTCATTTAAATGGGAATTTTTCAAAAAGTTTTGACCATTTTTTTCACGATCATCAAAGATGTTTCTTGAAGGAAATCAAGTAGTCGAACGAAACTTAGAAGAGGCGTACAAATATTTTAAGATGGCCGCAGACAAAGAGAATCCTATTGGTCAAAGCGGTCTTGGGATAATGTACTTGAATGGAAAATATGTTAAGAAAAATTTCAAACAAGCATTGAAATATTTTTCACAAGCTGCGATGCAAGGATGGGTAGATGGTCAACTCTATCTCGGAATTATGTACTACAACGGTTTCGGTGTCACCAAAAATTATAAAGCAGCAATCAAATATTTCACAATGGCAATTCATTCTGGCCATATAATCGGATTCTATCATTTGGCTGAGATGTATGCCACCGGAACCGGAATCTTACCATCCTGTTCAACAGCTGTGGAACTTTTCAAATCTGTTTGTGAGAGAGGTGAATGGGGAGCTCTGATAATGGAGGTAATTATGTGGGAAAAAATTATGCAGATAACTCAAATCAATTAATGTCTCGAATGATTTTGTTTAAGGCTCACAACGATTACAAAGATGGACAAAAATCGAAAGCATTCATGAAATATGCAGTGTTATCTGAACTTGGTTATGAAGTCGCCCAAAGCAATGCTGCTTTCATTCTAGACCAAAACGAAGTGCCAGATTTATTCCCATCGGATGAAATCTACAATCGAGCTTTCATGTATTGGAGTAAAGCTGCTTCGCAAGGCTATACGATAGCAAGATTAAAACTCGGGGATTATCATTACTATGGTTTAGGAACAAAAGTCGATTACGAAATGGCTGCCAATCAATACCGAATGGCTTCGGAGTTGCAGAACAATGCACAAGCACTATTCAATCTTGGCTATATGTATGAGACCGGGCTAGGACTGAAACGTGATATTTATCTAGCTAAAAGATACTATGATCTAGCTGCTGTGACCTCAGCCGATGCTCAAGTGCCGGTCGCGTTAGCATTGACCAAACTATTTTTCGTCTATCTTTATGAAAATTTCAAAACATTCAATTTTAAAAAATTCTCTTTCAAGTCAACGATTCAAAGAGTGATTGACTATCCAATCGAAGAGGTTCTAGGCGAACAATGGGATATCTATGTCGCACTGTTTCTGGGTCTTCTGGGTTTACTTATTCGATATATGCAACAAGTCGGTCGAAGATGAATTGGTAGAAAACAAATGGATTGGATGAACTTTGTTAAAACCTATACTGTTTTTTTTTTTCACTTTTTTCTGTTTTTTTTTTTTTGTAAAATGCGCTACTGAATGATATTTATTTAATAAATTGTTGATAATTTTTTCTTTTTCTAAAACTATTCTCACTGATATCTTCATCCGAGCGTGGTTTTTGTCGCTGTCTGTTGGATCATTGATTTTCGATTTCGAAGGGAAAATTGCAAAACTGTCCTCTTTTGGTTGGTACTCATTACACATTGCTGGACCAAATTTTCTAGCTTCGAAGATGTCCATCAATCAAATCAAGATTTGCAAGCCACAAATGATTCTTTGTGATATCGAAGGAACAACAACATCTATTGATTTTGTTAAGAAAATATTGTTTCCATTTTTCATTAAAAATTTGGAAGAATTTCTTCAAAACAAACAAAATGATCAGCTCATTCAAAATTGTCTCAACAATTTAATTGAACAATTTGCTAATTTTGAAAAAAATCCTCAAGAAAAATTCAATGATTTTGAGAGATTGAAAATTTTCAAAAAATTTGATGATATTGTCCGTTTTATTCAATGGCTTGTTGAAAAAGATTACAAATTAACCTCACTGAAACAACTTCAACAATTTGTTTGGACCAAAGGCTATAATGTTGGTGTTCTTAAAGGACAGTATGTAGTTTTTTTCTCTCATTGATTAGAGGCCCAGGTTGAAAACATTTGATTTTCTCTCAGTTGCACCTATTTGCAGAAATTCTTCTAAATATTAGTACTTGATGCTTAATTGTCTCGATAATTATTTGATCGTTCTAAAAAAATTCCGAAAGTTATGAAGATAGAAAAAATAATCTGAATTTGTGCAGGGATAAACTGAGAAGAAATTAGATATTTCTAGTATGGTTCTTTTTTTGGATAAATTTCAAAATTTTTCAAGCTCATTGAACAAGTCCCATTATGTTTTTTGAAGCGTTTATGAAGATGTTCCAAGATGTTTTCAGCGTTGGCGTTCAATGGGAATCAAAATCGGAATCTATTCATCTGGAAGTATCGAAGCACAAAAACTTTTGTTTTCTACAACACGATTCGGTGATTTAAATTCGGTATTATTCAAATTGAATCGATTCCATTCATTTGTAATAACTTTCTGATCGCTATCTTTTTAGTTCATTCAGTACAATTTTGATACAAACATTGGATCGAAAATGGATCCAAAAAGTTATTATAAAATTGCCGAAAAAGTTAATCTCTCACCATCGGAAATATTATTCCTTACTGATATTATTCAAGGTTTGTTCAAACATTTTCCCTAGATATTCAATGATAATCAGTTTTCTTTCAAATTAAAGAAGCTGAAGCGGCTCATAAAACTACGATGAATGTTTTTGTTGTCGAGAGGGGTACGAATTTGAATCAATCGGATGGATTCAAGACAATCGAATCATTTGAGGATATAAACTTTCATCGAGAGTGATCCTTTAAACTCGAACGCTAATGCTTTCAATTTGAAAAAGAAAAGGGAATTTTTTTTTCAATCAATTTAGCTATGCAATCATAATTTCACTAATTCCTAAATTTAATTTCGATTTTTAATCTGAAAAAAAAAAACAATTCCGATTCAATATTTTCGTTCGAAAATAAAAAATTTTTTTATTTTTGTTTATTAAATGGTAGTTAAATTTTTTTGACGTAGATAGCAGCATCTACAAATAGAGAATGAAAATATGTTTTTAAAGATTTCTCCGTTAATTCTCTCTCTCTTCTCTCTAAGCTCTAAGTGTGTGAGCGTTCCCGAAAACCAAAACATTGTAATTATCAGAGAGCGGCCTAGAGAGAGAGAGAGAGAGAGAGAAGAACCGAAATTTATCAATGAGATTGCTGTAAGATGGATGCATTTAGCATTAAACGAGCGCATAAGGCGAAGCTAAAATCTCGGACAAACTAAAATTGTTGTTGTTTCAGCACCGAAATCTGGTTGACCGATAACATCTGATATTTTATTTTTGCAAGTTATCCAAAAAAAAAAAAAAAGAGAGAAAGACGAAGAAGAAGAAGAGGAGTTCGAACGAATGTAGCCCGAGCAGAGTCGCGCGAGAGCTAAGAAAACAACAAATGGAAAATTAAAGGAAAAGAAAGAAAGAAAGAAATAAAAACAGAACATAGCCAAACAAAACAACGACTGGACTTGTATGACAAGAAAATCGTATCGTAAACCGTTACACACAAAAAAAAACTCCACACATAAAACTCTTCGATAATTTCAT
The DNA here is from genome assembly GCA_020844145.1 of Sarcoptes scabiei. NCBI lineage: Eukaryota > Metazoa > Arthropoda > Arachnida > Sarcoptiformes > Sarcoptidae > Sarcoptes > Sarcoptes scabiei. The sequence continues at coordinate 1,815,531 of CP080484.1, forward strand.
TAGTGTCCTGAAATGTTTTGATCTCAATCTCTATCTCTCCCCCCTCTCTCTCTATCTCTCTCTCTTTTTGACGATTTTAATTGAGTTTTTATTCTCTAATCTAAAGCGAAGCTCTGATTTTCAAGCATCATTCCAAACATCACCCTGATTCGAATCGTCTTCGAAGAAGAGTTTCGTCCGTGCTCGGTCCGATCAAAATCATTTATTTTTCAACAAAATTTTTCGAAAAATTTTGGTTTTTATTTTTTTTTTTTTTAATTTATTACTGCTTTATATCAATGCAATTTTCTGATATTTTCTTCTGTGCTTCGTTGAATGAAATCGATCAAAATCTCTGCCTCATATATAAGAGATGAGAAGAAGACGAAGAAAAAATCTGATCCAATCAAAATGACTAGAAAATATCCGAGTCGATTATAGTGGAAAGAGTAGTGTTTTATTCTCGAAAATTTGCAATCAAAAACTTCAACAAATAACAAAACGATGTATTTTCCAATCGGTTGGCCTCAATTGTTGGATTGTAAAAGAAAAATACATTCGATCATAGCCAACAGTGATCAGTCCTTGTTTTTGTTGATTTCCGATCAAACTCTTCATGTTTGGTTTTGTCGTCCAACAATACAAATTGTCGAATATGAAAGAAATCCGGAATCGATCGAAAAATATGGTCTTAATATATCAGCTGTTTGGAAATCGGATTCCACGCAAATTGTTATTCGGACATCCGATGATTTTCTTCTGTTCTATCAGATTATAATCAGCGATGATAATTTTCCGACAATCATTGATAAAAAGTAAGAGATTTTAATTTTTATTGTTTTTTTCCATATTCCAAATCTTGTCATAATTTTTTTTCTTATCTCAAAAAGAAGCAATCTAAAGATTGATCTTGCTGAAGAGAATCGTATACCATGTCTGATGCTGAATTTAACCAAAGCGGTGAAAATTGAAGAAAAAATTAGTTGCTTTATGTCTGCTGAAGAAGAGATTGTACTATCAACAAAAACTGGCCTTCTTTTCGGTGTCAAATGGAACGGCTTGATTGACGTTGATTTTAGATTCAGTATCAGTTTGCCCACAACACATTTTCCAAAAAAAGATTCCGAACAATCAAATCATATAATCAATTTCAAATATTCCACAATCATCGGAGGATTCTCATTAGTTTTCTCAAATGGTTCTGGAGCTTTTTTTCCGCTAAACGCGGACACTTCAAATTACACTCAGCTACAATTGATTAATCATGTCGATAATGCTGTTTGTACCGCTATCAATCATAAATATGCATTCATTGTATTCGGTTTAAATTCATCCGAAGCTGTTTCCTGTGATTTCGATGAAGTGAATCGAAGATTTTTCGTTGCTCATAGATTATTTTTGCCTACGAATGTTCATCAAGAGTCAGCAAAAAACTTTGGTGCATTGAGTTCTCTACAATGGTCTCCAGATTCAACTATTTTAGCGACGATCTGGGAAAATGGCAGCTTTGCATTGTGGTCGGTTTTCGGCTCATTGCTTTGCTATTCACCATCTTGGCAGAATTATTCTGATTTCAATCTATCGCGTGTGTCCCACAATCCATTGAATGTTTGCTCATTAGCTTTCGGTAAGGAAGGTTATCATTTATGGTTGATCATTGCCGATTGCAATTCAGAAAGGTAATTTTTAATTATCTGACTTATTTATCTGAGTTTAAATTTTCTCTACAGTGATACTCAAACCGAGACTGCCTCTTCAAAAGTTTGCAAAATTTCAATAGCCAAAAGTGTTTTAGCGGTCAATCCTTGCTCATCGATCGACTTAGAATCTGTACTTTTATCATCTGAGGACAAAATATTCATTGGCGGAAGTAAAAGCTCTCTTTTGATCACACAAAATCGATCACCGACGGATAGTGATTTCGAAGAAAGAGACAAACTTCAAAATTTCAAACTTTCTGAGCAAGATTCTCAAACCATCGATTCCTTCCAATGGATAACAGTGAAAATTCCTCTAAGTTACCTCGAGGCTAATTGGCCTATTCGTTTTTTTGCCATAGATTCTGCCACTTTGCAGAATGTTGCTGTAGCTGGTTTGAATGGTTTCGCTATCTATTCATTGCTATATCGAAGATGGAAGTTGTTTGGTAATGAAAATCATGAACGTGACTTTATCGTCACTGGTGGATTTCTTTGGTACCATGATTTTCTCCTTTCTGGATGCTATAATCTCGATCAAGATTGGTAAGCTTTTTAGTTGTAGTATAAAATCCTCACTCATTTTTCTCTCAAAAGTTTCGAGATTCGCGCCTATTCACATCGAAATAAACTTGATAATTCAACCGCAACAATCATCATAGTAGACGCTGAAGTTTATCTCTTATCGCTTCACCAAAATCGTTTACTGGCGCTATGTTCCAACGGAAATATTTATTTGTTCGATTTGCATCTGTTCAAAAACAATACTATTCTTCGTTCTGCCTCTCTGGACCAACCAAATAGTTATAATTTGAATATTTCGGCACCGATCCGTGTCGTTTTGACAAACATAGAAATCTTTCCTGATTGTATCACAATGTGCCTTTTAACTGATCTACACATTGATGTTTATCAAAGTCCGATCTTACATCAACAAGATTCTTCGAATCATAATCGTTCCCTAATGTTTCAAAATTCTATAATATCTGGCTCTCATTCAATTTTAATGAATATTTGTGGTCGTGTTCTATTATTCGAGATGGACATCGACACATCCGAGCTGCCTTTCTCATCATCGTCCGATGATGAAGACAATTGTGATTCTAGGAGCCAGATATCATTTCAGAGCAAAAAACCTGTGAATAGAAATGTTGATGAAAATGGTCTTTCAGTGATTAAATTCAAAAAAGTTGTCAAACTTGCTTCTAATGTTGAAAATCTCTGGGTGCTTCCTCATGACACTGACCAATTGAAAGGGTTTCGTTCCTCTAAGCTTGATCGTAAACAAAATCAAATGCGTCCACACCTAGAAACCTCACTGTATTTGGCTTGCGGTGGTCATGGTATGGCGATATGGTTGTCTCTAGAACATTCGATACGTCCTCAATTTCTCCGAAAAGATGATATTGCATCGAATGAGTCTAAAGAAGAGCATACTTACATTTCTAAAAGAATAATGTTACCTCTAGTTGAAATGGCTTCTGCAATTTATCCACTTGCCATCAGATTTCGTGAAGCTATTGTTCTAGGCGCTGAATCCGATTTCAATAAGCTGAATCTTTCTTTCTCTTCGAAGTATAGAGATCACCTTCTCTCCAGAATACCATTTTTTGTTGCGAAACGAACTTCACAAGTATATCTTCATTATATTTTACGAGAGCTTTTGAGAAAAAATCTTGGCTATCGAGCTTGGGAAATCGCCAACACCTGTTCCACGTTACCTCATTTTGTTCATGCTTTAGAGCTTCTGTTGCACGGAGTATTGGAAGAAGAAGCAGGAAGTTCTCAACCTTTACCGGATGCTCTTTTGCCTCGAGTGGTAGAATTCATAAGAGCTTTCCCGGTTTTCTTGCAAACTGTCATTCATTGTACTCGTAAAACAGAACTTGCACTTTGGCCACATCTCTTTTCGATTGTTGGATCACCAAAAGATTTATTCCATCAGTGTCTAGCAGAATGTCAACTTGAAGCAGCTTCGAGTTACATAATTGTTTTGCAAAATCTCGAGAAACCAGAAGTCGCTGCCAAGTGTGCTCAAAAACTACTTCAAGCTGCTCGACTAGCCGGCTGTTGGGTGACCGTCAAAGAGCTTAAGCGTTTTCTGAGAGCTACAAATCAGGCTGAAGAAAATGAAAATTTTAGAGAGAAAAGATCGAGTCTTTCGGATCGACAAGAAGAAACACAAGATTGTAATAGTTCAGCTAGTCATTCGCCAAATCCACCATCAACCATTACGAATCATAGACAATCTCTTCAATTTTCTGATGAATCACAAGAAAAAAATTTTATAGCTAACAAGCAAAAATCAAACGCACCTGAATACGCGATCAAGTCTAAAGAATCAAAAAACTCAATCGATTGTCATGCGGAGAATGTTATAGCGAATGAAATAAATGGAAACAACAAATTTGATTGCAATGAAAATCAAATTGACTGTGAAGAAGGAAGGGGAAAAATTTGTAATGGCCATTTACCATCAAATCGATATAAATCAGATAATCTAGCACCAACAGTTATCCGATCATCGAATCAATGTAATGGATATCTCAATGTTTCACCGAACGGAACAGACAAAATCCAAAGAGGAGCTTATCCAGGAACAATTTTACGGATGACGCAATCAGATAACAATGAAATTCATAATGAATTCCCATCAGTTATCGATGATTCTTTGGAATCAAATCAAATCTCATTGTCTGAATCACCATCTTCTTCAGAGTTTTTTGAGCAATCTAAGAAATATTATAGCAATCATCTTCAGAACGGTCCTAATAAATGTTCGGCTTGGAATCCGGACGATCAAATTCATCAACATCAACTTTCCCATCCGAAAACCATTACGTTACAAAATGATCGAGAACAATGTATTATTTTTTAAGATTAGCGTAACCCTTTTTTTGTTTTACTTCCGACAAATACCAAGAATTATTGTTATGTTTATTTTTCTATTTTTTTTATTTAATTTTGTTTTTTTCTACAACAAGGCCTTTTTTTCTCTATGGATTTAGGATTAAATATTGAATGAATTGTAAGATGATGAGATTCTGAGATGCTTCTATGAATATTTTCTTTATTTTCATTCTTTATATTCAAATTTTTCATTGAATCAAATCGAGTATTTTAAAGTATTGGCACTGGAATCAAACGAATAGTTTCAGACCATTCATTCGGTTTCCATTGTCCGTTCGGACGAACATTGGAAGGACTAGATTTCCAATCCCAATCTTTGATTGGTACCCTCCAATCTTTACCATAGTTTGCTACGATATAAGATTCTGTTTCGCATGGAACTCGAACCAAAAGTCCAACGAAGTCAGTCCAGCAAAGAGTGAACTTAGGGAATGCATATTTGAATTTCAATCCAGATTTCGCTTGCGTACCCCCATTCCAATAGTGATCCTTTTCCCGATAGAAAAAGAATATATCTAATTTGATATCTTCGAATAGAAAGGATAATTCCAACGAATCGTTTCGACGACCGAACCAATGAATCAATGGGAGATTGTTGATTGATAGAATCTCGACGATTTCTTCACGAAAATCGTCTGCCCACATTCCGATATCGATATCGCCACTGTAGACTATAAAATCACATTGACGATAGTAACCGAGCAAGGTTCCAGAGCTCAACCAGAACGGTAACTTCAATCTATTCTCGAAGAGATCGTTCAATTTCGCCAATAGAGCTTTACCTTTCGAACGGAATTCATTTGCTTCAGTACTTTCATCTTTAGGATAATCATTGTGAAATTCGTAAGATCGTTTGAGATCGCAATCGAAGTAACGATTCTGTTCGGAATTCAGCAAAAACGGTTTGGACGGTTTCGGAAGAAATATTTGCAATCCATCGATTGTTGTCCGTAAGATTGTGGTCCTATAAAGGAATGAAGATCTAGTAAATCATTACACAGCAAAATCTTAATACTTCTCATAGATTGCACCAGAATACGATAGCCGTAGTGCGTTTCGTTTAAGGCCTTGACGATGAAGAATTCGTTCCTCTTGCTCTGTCAATCGAATAGGTCCTTGCCACCAATAACTATTATCGATTCGTTCGTAGAACACAGCAATATGAACCACATGAGAATCTTTACGCAGATCGATCCGCTCATCGACAATGAATATATGAGTGATGATTGTGACATGCAAATTCAAATGTAACAAAGTTGGATCGATATCTTTCAAAACGATCACCGAAAGACCATAGTAATCTTTGAGATAATTCGATAGCTGCGTAACAATTTCTTGATTGATATAGTACGACAATGTAGCTAGATGCGTTATTTTACTTTCTGTTTGACAAACGATTCTGCATTCTTGATAATCATCGTAATGAAAGCTTTGAGAGTCTTCAATCAATGATGATCTTTGATTCTCATCGTTGATTATCTCATCACTTTTACGATTGTATCTGAATCGATTGTTGTGTTTCGGACGACGACGATTTCTGATCTCTTCAGCAATTGATCCAAAATCTTTGATCCGATAGAAACCATTCTCGATGTTTCTTAACAAAAGATTATCAATTAAAAACAGAGGAATTTGATATTGTTGCAGTGTGGTTAGAGATTGATCTAGTATTTTCTTGAATGAGACAATTTTCAATGATTAGTAGCTTCTAATTTGTAAATCACAACACTAACCCAAGTGAATGGTTCCTCTTTTGTTGCCTTTTGGATTAAATATCTGAATGCAATCAATTGAATAGTAAGAAGAAACGCCGATATTATCATCAAAATGAAAACAAATGAGATTTTAACCATTTCATTGTCTACTCAAGCACCGATCTCGATTACTTTTCGATCCGTTTCCCAAATAATTCCCTCCAAAGCTTTTCTCTTCTAGGGCCTAGTCTGGGTTCATTTTCCACTTCAAAATTGATTCCAATAAGTAGGCTCAAAACAGATCTATGAGTTCAATCAAAAAAGGAGCCTAGATGGCAGAAATCTAGTCCCAGAAACTCGTACTAATTGAATTCGAAAGGCCGATTCAGATCTAAATTCTTACTTCGAAATTAGATTTAATTAAAATTTTTGAGCTAGAAACCTTTATGCTTTCTGAACCGTTTTATTGATCAGTTTGAGATTTTATTCAGCACTACAATTGTTGATCTAGACCAGATGAAACCGAGACTAATTTATTGTAGGCTTTGTTTGGAGCCGGAAAATTCGGAACGACAAGAGATGACTTTTTTGCCAAATCTATGCTATTGTCAAGAGAGCAATTATCATCGAAAATGTCTGACCGAATGGATCGAAAATTCTGGTTTCACTAGCTGTCATCGATGTCAATGTGATTATGATGTGATCTATCAATCTAGATCTCTTTTGGATTTTCTTTGGACCACAAAAGAGGATCTCATACGAACATTGCAGAAGATTCTTCGTTTCATCAATATACTCCATATCACTTTGATTGTTCTATTCGTTTGTTGTCTATCGAATTTATCATCTTCGATATCGATTAACTACAAGATTATCTTAATGATATTGGTACTTATTCGTAGCTATTTCAATTTGAAATCTCTTTACTACTATTGCGTTTCCACATCGAAACATTTCACCGAATGGAAACGTTCTCATTTCAATGTGCTTTTGAAAAGCGATTTATAGACTAAATTGATTTTTGGATGAAAGTAAGCAGTGAAGAATTCGAAAGAAAATAGAATTCTTTGGACCAAAAAAAAAAAAAAAAACGGTCCAAAGATATCCAGTTGGAAATGGTAACACTTTCTATGAGAAGATTATCTCTTTCGGCAAATTTTGCAATACCATTTTGTCTTTATGTGTGTGTGTTCCAATCGCGGACCTTGTTTGGATTTCCGAGGCTTTAAACTTGATCATTTTGCATACCGATGATATTTTAGAATATTAAACGAATTAATCAGATTTGACCCAAAATTTTTGAATCGAATAAATTTTTCTTTCCGTTTTTATAATGCATTCAATTATACAAGCACAAGCTAGCGATCAGGTATGTTAGTTTGGAAATACTTTCAATGCTAAATTGAATTATTTTCGCCATCGATTTTGTGTTAGGATTTGAAATTTATCCAATTGAAAAAGTATCAAATAAGCTCGAAGAATGAGAATGGCTTCGGAAGCTGTTTGGTTGTGGATCGAAACCGATCGATTATTTTTGTTTGCTGCCTTGATGAGATCATCTATGTGCCGGTTCTCAATTTGATGAATTTTGATGTTTGGACAAAAGAATTTCTCAAAACAATCGAGACTAATATCAACGGTAGACTTTCTTTTAAGATCAAATCGGATGCACAATTCGATGCTCATCTATTGTCGATCTCGAACAAAGGCTACGGAACTAAATTAGCTGTTGCTTGCAATGATCAGACCAAATTATTTTTATTCTTCTATGATCTTAAATCGATATATTCCAATCAAGTGAGCATTGCGTTCTAAATTATAGAGAAACTTGAAATTCCTCATTCCAATTTGATAACTCACAATTTTTGTCTAGGCTGTTTTTTATAATTATTTCAATTTTCCGATTCTAAATAATGGCAAAGTTTCTCTTCGATTTGCTTCTTGGCATCCCGAAATGAATGATAATATTCTCGCTTGCTCACTCACTGATGGCTCATTTTATATTGTCCATGTGTCAGATTATCCTCAAAAGATCATCACACTATTACACCATCTCTCCAACAATGTCTCAGCATTTTGTTGGAGTCCAAAAGGCAAACAAATTGTTATTAGTTTCAATAATTTTGTCCTATCTCAGTACAAATTCCAACTTGGTGATTCTAAGGACATGAATTCATCGTTCCAAGAATCAAAACGAATATCTTTACCAGAGAACTATCATCAATTTCGAATCCAAAACATTCATTGGATGTCAACATTTAATTTTTTACTCATTTGCCGCAATCCAGATGATACTGAAACTAGTTTCCTGCTGATGTCCATACCATCTGCAAAAGCAACCGGCAGTGATGCTGTCACGAAAATCGTAGATTTCGGTCGTCTCATTATCGAAACAAATGAAACAGATGATCCTTTCAAAAGTGGTTTACTTTCTCTCGAGAATTTGATCTTCGCCTTTACGAATCGATCGAGTGATTTTTGTTTGATAGGATGCAATGATCAGAACGCATTGAATGTCTGTGAAAACTGGTTTGAAATCATTATTGATGATGATTATCGTTTGATGTTCGATGATAGCTCTGTTACGATTTGTGGGTTAAGTTTCATCTCTGGAATTTCGCATCAGTTTAAATACTCATCAATTATGAAAGGTGGCCCAAACAGACCGTTAGCTATAACATACGATTCTTTAGGACATTTGACTATGTTTCAGGTCGATTATGAGAATGTTGAGAACGAAAATCTGCTGAAAGTTCCTGTTGCCGCAAAAACTCTCAAACCGTCAGCGGATTCTTTGAATTCTTTTGCTGAAAAATCTACTAAAACTATCGAGAATTCTTTCCATTCTGATGTTGAAAAAGTTATTGAGAATTCAAATTCTGTTACAAATTTCATTTCAGCTAAATCTGAGCAACAAGTGCAACAACCTGTGCAGCAATCGCTAAATCCACAATTTTCGATCAGCGACAATCAGCCTAGTCAAAAACAAGAGCAGACATTTTCGGCAATCAAAGCCTCGAATTCAACGCTAAACGAGGCTGAAGAATCGGACAATCGAACGAAAGATCTTTTCTGCGAAGAAATCATTTTGAATATTGATGAATTCGAAAAAAATCTTAAAAGTTTGAAATCATCATGGAATGAAGTGCTCCACTCTTCAGAAATCGGTGATGTCAAAGAGCAAGATAAAATTCGTTTTGAAACTAAATTTATCGATCAAATGTTGAATGATATTTCTACTTCCTTTGAAATGATGTCTAATGATGTTGAAAATCTTAAGGTATACTGTTTAAATTGCTATTCAATCAAATGATTTTTTCTTTCTTTTCATTAAAAAGATATCTTATCTCGAGCTTGATTATCTTTACCAAGAAACTAAATCACTTTTAGATCGCAACACTGATCCAAAATATCGATTAATTCTTCAGAAAAGAAATCTCAATTCAATAATACTTCGAAGTTTGAAAAAAATTGCATCTTTGAAAGACTATATTGAAATACAGTTGAGAGAATTGAATTCAAAATTCGATCTCGAATGGCATGAATGGTTGCAGCAACACAAAAAACGATCTTCAGCCTTATCCTCACCATTATCGTCTTCATTTCAAAATCATCATTTTTCGAAGCGTCATTCATCACCAACATCGCCTTTTGTTTCGTTCATTGAATCACCGGAAAAAAACCAATCAAATGATCTAGATTTTCCTGAAAATAACCCTATCAACATTATTAACAGAGCATTGAATAATAATCAGACTCTCATTGTTAATCTTAAAAACATTCTCAAAACGATTTCTAATCGTTTGTTGGAGGAGCGTGATAGTTATTCATTGAACGGATGCAATGATATTTTGAATCTAGTTGAAACATTCAAGAATGCTTCAATATCAAATAAATCTTCGATAAAAATTGATTTAAATCCACACCAAAAACTTATCACATTTCGATGTATGACAAAGGAAAGAAAGAATTCGCTCAAAAATTTTCTAGAAAATCGCCATACGGTCCCAGTTCGTCACTGTAGGCCTTGTTCCAATGCTGGAGATTTTAATGAAAAATCTAGTTTTATTTCAGCATTGGAGAAAATCAAGAACAAAAAATCCATTCTTGATTGTAAAAAAATTGCTGAGAAGATCGAGAGAGATGGAAAAACAGAAGTTATCGAAAAATCACAGAACTTAACAAAAAATAACAGATTATCGTCCTCTGATTCCTCTTCGGTTGAAAGTAAAATCACGCTTTCTCTTTCAAAATTCAATTCGAATTCATTATCGAATCAAAATTTGAAAATTTCTAGCTCCGTTACATCGGACTCAAAAAGTGTTGCTCAACCTGAAAAAAGCTTGCAAACCTTTTCTTTCAAATCTTCTCCTATTCATGTTGAAACTACAGTCAAATTACCATCTCCGAAACCTATCTCTCAGACAACGAAAGCTTCTACGATAACTTCGACTTCAAATCAGCCAACTTTCAATATTTGTTCTATAAACGATCCAAAAACTCAACCATCTTTGGAGACTCAAAATCTCTGGAAATTTCCAGCTTCGTCTGTGAATAATATTGAAATCATCAAACAAATTTCAAATCCTTTAAATTCATCTACCAATCAACTTTCTCCGTCTAAAGAAATTTCTCAATTCAAAGAATTAAATGCTCCTTTAGCATCAACATCGCACGAAAAATTGCCTAATCAAAAAATTCCAATTTCAAAATCATTTCCGGAACCAGTTTGTACTACTGCAATCGTGACTGCGCCCATTTCATCGATTTTGAATACCTTGCCGAAATTCAACGTTGAAAAATCGGAAGTTGAAGACTCGAAAGTTTCTCAGAATATCCCAAGAGACGATGCGACATCATCACTCGATTTTGGCTCTCTCAATTTCTCGAAGAAGCTTGATACTCCTGAGCCTAAATTTTTCCTTCAAACTCCTGAAAATAGCACCGAAAAATCTGATATTGTTTTGAATCCGATCAAAACATCGATTTCAACACCGTTAAATAACACTGCAAATATATCGACGACGACAAATTCTATTGCCTCTCAATCTCAATCTTTGCAAACATCGACCACAGCATCATCATCTTCTTTTTTTACGTCACTTAAATCACCATCATTTCCTTCTTTTTCAACAAATCTATTCGAATCTAAAACTCCATCATTTTCGTTTGGTGTCAAACCAGCAAGCACCACTGTGGAATCGGCGTTACAACCAAACACTAGTCAAGTGATCGCATCGTCATCAGCATCGATCACAACTGCTCCGCAATCCATCGGGTCTTTTAGCTTCAGCAATGCTATTTCCGCTTTGGCAGCTAATGATTCCAATAATATTGCAGCGACTGCCCCTGCTAGCATTCTGCAACAGCCTTCTTTATCGTTCTCGAGCAACACTTCCAGTTTATTCGTTCCGACTACGACACCACCATCATCATCATCTTCATCATCTTTATTTTTCAGTCAGCCTCAGAAACCCTTTCAAAATATTTTTTCAACAAACTCTCAAGCTGGAAGTGGATTCACTGGATTCAGTAGTTTCAGTTTTGGTAATCAAACCTCTAAACTTGCAACAGAGCCATCGACAGCTTCGTCATTTTTTAGTCAATCAAATATCAAACCATCGAATCAAGTTCCCTTTAGTCAACAGCCATCACAATCGCAACCATTTTCTAATCCAGTCTTTGGAGCACCAGCGTCATTCGGAAGTAGCCCGATTTTCGGAGAGAAAGCAACTTTTGATAGAGGTTTCGCTAATATTTCCAACGATCAGTCAACACAACCGTAAATATCAAATCATAATTTTTTAAAAATTCTTTTTCTAATATTTTATATTCTAAAAATTTTCAGATTCGATACATCGAAAGCTTTTGGGGGAAATTTGATATCCAACAATGATCTTTCATTCAACACCTTTGCCAATCAATCCACAATTGGTTCGGATTCTGCCTTTAATACAATGTCCTTTGGTGGTAATAGTTTCCTTGGCAGTTCCGGCAATGGCAGTTTTTTCTCTAAAATTCAGCCCAACAACAGCGATGCCTTCACTCAACGTCGCGGTTGAAGAAAAATATTAGCTTTATTTATTTTTCTCGTCAGAGAATAATCTCAATGATTATTGAAAAGGCTATTTATTGTCGATGATAATAAGTGGTTGGTAATTACGAATTCATCATTCAATTCGCGAGAAACAAACTTATGATTCTTGGTCCTTCTTTTTATTTAATCTTGCCCATATTTCTATATTTTATGAGTTCGAAAACCTACCCGATTATATTGGCTATTGAGAAAAAAAAAATTATGCAATGATTTATTTTATTTTTGGGGGATAAAAAACTGAACTTTTTCAGATTTTTTTCAGTCAAAAGTGAAGGGGAAAGTTTGTTTTGCACTAAAAAATTCAAAAAAAGTCCAGTTTTTTATGCCCCACTATAATAATTAATTTTCATCTTAGCTTTTTTTATGATTAAAATCCATCATTCGTTGTTTGCATTCTCCCTTATATCCAATACTTTTATTCTAAATTTTATTTAGTTAATTTCAATTTTTCTGCTAAATTACTATTTAACCTTGTCATTCGGTTGCGTTATTTAATTTTATTCTAGGAAAAATCTCTATTTGTTGTGTAAGGCAATGATCAATTCATCTCTTCTTTCACTATTTTCCATCCAGACCATAGTTCAGAAATGAATCAATCCAATCCACCATTTCATTCCATTGAATGAATACAATCAAATTTATCTTACTCTTTTCTTCTCGAGATTGTATCATCGCGAGAATAAAAATTGATCATTGTTCTCTTCGTTTAGCAATCTGTTTTTATTTTCATTTCAAATTTCATTCCATTCTGGTTTTGTTTGGCTTTTGGTGGTTCTTTTTTCGAAAAAATATAAAATATTCATTTCATTTAAGAGAGCTTTGCTTTTTTTTTCTCTAAAGAACATAATGATATGTTCGAGTGTAATGATCATTCACTGGGGCTCTGAATCCGATTCTGCATAAAAGGATTGAATGTTGTTTTTTGTTCTCTCTAAAATGCTCGTCCATCTTTTGCATTGATGGACAAAGATTCAATGATGATGATGATTTTGATCTCTCCATCCTAACGCTTTGCTGCACAATTTTCGGATGAATTTTCGAACTAAAACGTTCCGTCCAGATGCTTGACCATCTTAATGATGATGAAGATGATGGTGACGAAGGTTGTTGTTGTTGTTGTTTTTTTTTCGTTGCTGAACTATTTTATTCTAATTTCATCACCATCTATTCATCTAGATTCAATAAATCAAACCAAAATCTCTTCTCTCCTAGAACCATCTTAGAACATCGAATAATGAGAACAATACGGTTATGCTAGAATGATTTTTCGTCTCGTAAAAAATTTCCCCTACATTCTATCTATCTCTGATACGATTCTCTGGTTCTTAGCTTTCGTTTCGATACCGTTTCGGTCTCTAATTGCTACGAACTTTATGCTATAGAACAAAATATTTTAAAGTTTAAAAAAAAAAAAATTCATAAAATCTTTTTCTCTCTTCTGGTTCATTTCGATTCTGGTCTGATAATTCAACTGAAACTTCAATTCTGCTTTAGATTTGGATAGATTTTCAAGCCTTCAAACTTCGTCCACTGACACACCCATCGGATAGAAAAAAAAATTATCACGACCACCACCATGACAACATTGAAATCGTTTCTTCTTCTCTCAATCGAAAATCGACTAATCAATAAACAAATAAGAATATTTTGGAGAGTAGAAAGTTTTGTAATAAATCTGAAGCGAGAGAAAATAAATCAATCCAACAAAAGGATAATAAACTTTCCATCTGCTAGCCTTCATTAAATAGAGCCTTAAAGTTTTTTTTTCTTTTTTGATACTCGAAATTTCGAATCCAAAACGAGAAAGAATGGGCGGGGGAGGTAAGTGTTCCTGTTCCGATTGAATCCTTGGCAATGAATCTTTCATTCTTCTCTGTTTTTCACTGATAAGTTCATTGGTTTTTATTTTGATCTAGGGACAGAGAAGAGAAAATCGATCGAAACGAGTTCCATAATCGTTCCGATCAGTGTTTCCATAATATTCCTCTAACAAATTCCTATATACTTCGACCGAGACTATCTAAAATTTTGATTCTCTCTTTTTCTATCGAATCACTATGGCTTTAACAGAATCAATGATTTCAATTTGAAAAACACACACACACACACACACAGAGAGAGAGAGAGAGAGAGAGTTTCAAACAATATCGAAATGATTAACATCACCATCACCACCAACAGTAAAACCAACGACGGCGACGACGACGACACCAACAACAAGATCGGAAAGAATTCGTCAGACCTTGAACCCGTTGGCAAGTTCATTCTCATTCCCATCGCCATCGCCTAAGACGACCACCACCACAATCAACATCACCATCACCATCATTATCATCGCAACAACATCCCATGATCATCTCATTATTCTCCACCAAAAGCTATTTTGTCTTTTTCTCTTCGATCAAAGAATTCTTTGCATCGCCATTAATGCCATTATTATTAGAATTATTATTGCTTTTAAATTTGGTATTTTTCTTTCGTTTTTTATTTTGTTTGATTCGAATCGGTTCAAATTCGAAGAGAATTCGATGCTTAGCTTGAAATGGGAAAAAGATTTGATATTTTTTGTTTTTGTTTCGGATCGAACAAATTAAGCAAGGAATGTACTCATATTTCTCACAAACAGACTGTAAAAAACAGAAACTTATCTATTCGATCGAGATTTTTTTTTTCGAATGGAATGATGAAATCGGTTACGTCGACGAAATTATTAATTGAATTGAACGAGAGCGATATGATTCTGTTTGAGAAGAAATCTTCTATGAAACCAGAATGGCGCCCGTCCAAATTTCTTCGTTCCTATGATTTCAATGTCATTGTCTCCTTCCAACTTCTCTGCCCCACTCGATCTTCTTCTCTTCTTTCCGCTCCGTAATATAATAATCGAGAAACACTAGGAGAGAGAAAGAGAGAGAGAGAAAATAGAATCGAGAGAGGGGGAAGGCAATCACAAAGGTTAACACACTTTGAAATTGCTAACTTTTTTTTTCTCATTTCTGTTTTGATGACTCGTTTTTCGATGGTAGCGATGTACCAAACTCTTAGTTTGATCTCCTAATCTTATTACTTCATATAGTTTACTCGGATTTTTTTTTCATTCGCTTTTTCTTTGATTCCAACAAAGATAGTCGATGATGGTGTTGTTGTTCATTGGTTCGAATCCAAAATTCTTCTTATGCAGTATCTGATCCGCTCTAACTTTAGCCTTTTTTGGCCTGATGACCTCGAAATTTGCACCCAAATGTGACCTACTGCCAAACAAATTGTGACCTGATGTCTGGCAAGAGGATCCTCTATCCAAATAAACGAAAGTCAATGTCTTAAGCAGTGATAGCGATAGTGATGGATGATAGCTAGGCTCATTCATTCCGATTAGATCATCATCATCATCATCATCATCATCATCATCATCATCATCATCATCATCATCATCACATCATCGACGTTGTTGGATTTTCTATCGAATATTTATTTCTCCACATCGAAAGAAAACTTTCATTTCCCTCACAAGAAGCCAATGATCAATTTTTTTTTCCTTCTCTACGAAATAATCAGCCATAACAATCAGAATCAATAATTTATATATCAATACCTAGAGAAAATAGAGGGACAAAGTAAAAAAAAATCATAAATTTGAAAGCGAATTGGAAGAGAGAGAGAGTCAATAAAAACAATAATAATAGCAGCAATCTAAATGGAGAAAGAATTGAAATTTAGGAGAAGAATTTAAACGAAAATTCGGATAGTTTCCAGATCTTTACATCGGAATAGCCTAAACAGACTAGCAAATTACTAAAAGCAGAAAGAATTAGAAAGCATAGAAATAAAATCAATTTAATTGCTATTGAAATGCAATAAATATTCTTCTGAATGTGACGAGATAGAGGAAAGAGCAATTGTGATTCCTCTGGAAATTCTAGAGATCGATAGAGCTAGAGCGATTTGAATAGGATTCCATATTTTTAGCTCGCGCGTATCGCAATAATTTAACACTTTCTCATTTCGTTACGTTCTCGGATCGATTGATAGACAGATTGATAATGGAAGATTGGTTCTAGCGTTTCTCTTGTATCTCCTCTTGTATCTCATCAAAATTTTATTCGGTTAGATCTCTTTTCTTCTTCGAGAGAAGTATGTCGAAATTTTTCAACAGATTTTGAGTGAAAAAAACGACATCAACACATCTGTCTTCAATTATTTGCAACCAAATCTCTATGTTACAATCGAATCCATAAGCTAGCAAACAACAAACGGAACATCAACATCAACATCAACATCGACCACAATGATTATATTACATACGATTGTTTGGATCGTTTCGTTTACTTTTTTTTTCTTTTTTTTTTTTTGCTCTTCGATCGAGCTTTTGATCTTTGTTGAACTTTGATTTCATTTTGTTTTCACTCGAAGGGCTTCTTCTTTTTATTTTTTTCTCTTCGATCGTTCGATGGTTTGAAATTATAAGTACCCTCTTCGTATTTTTTTTTTTTTTTTGTTTCTCTTCTCGAACCAGTTTCAACCAGAAGAAGAAGAAAAGTATTGAAGTTGTTCGAAGAATTTCATTGAGATTAGATCAGATCACATCACATCTGCTCTAATAATTGACAACACACACACTCGCACACACACACACATACACATCATCAAAATGATGAAACATCGTGATCTGTTGAATCGTTGGAGAGAAAAAAAAAAATACCAACAACATCAACAAGAAGAAGAAGAAGAAGAATAAGAAATGATCTTTTTCCTTTCTTTCTTTCATTCTATTAATATTCTATTCTTTCTCTCTCTCTCTCTCTCTCTCTCTCTCTCTCTCTCTCTCTCTGCTTTACTTCAAAATTCGATCAAAGTTAATTTCGGTGTGTTAGTTTTGTTGATTGGCTCTAAGACTCTGATTGGTCATTTTGGTTGGTCCAACTTTCAAAATTGTTTGATCTGATCTAGCTGATCTTTCGATAACAAATAATAATGGCATCTTTTTTTTTTATTTTCATTTATTATTATTATCATAAAGAGCAGAGAAGAAGAAAAGATCAAAGATGGTCAAAATAATTTTCTAGATTCTTACAACAATCTATTACGGTGGTGATGATGGTGGTGGTGGTGGTGTTAACAGGAAATCCTTATCTTTACGCGAAATTTTTTTTTTGATTTTCAAAATCTCGATTTTTTTTCAACGAAACATTTTCAAAAAAAAAACAAAAAGATCGAGAATAAAGTACCATCACACCATTAAATCTAGAGCTGTCAAAAAGTTTTTTTTTCATTCTACTTTACCTTCTTCTTGGTCTTTGGTTATCTCAGTCCAATCAGCTTCTTTCATAATCAAGAATGATGATGATGATGATGATGATAATAATAATATAATGGTGGTTTTTGTTCTTCTTCTTCTTTCGCCATCTTCATCAAGATCATTCTGATTTTTTTTCCCATTCAATCAATAAAAATCTCTCTTTCTCTCTCTCTCTGTCCTTGTAATGATTTTTTTTAACGAACCTAAGAAGAATGGAAAAAAGGTGATTTTAAATATACCAATAATAATAATAATAATAATTCTGCATCGGATATCTCAGAGCTCTATCTCATTTGGGTGCTTTTGTTTGAAGATCTGAAGGTTGCGATTGAGAGAGAGATGAGAAAATCGATGCAAAAAGGCAATCGATGTATCAATTGCAATTGATTAAATGGCAATCGAAATTGAGAATAAAGGTATTATCAGAGAATGAGATAGCTTTGATGGTGGTGGCGATGATGACTGTTCCGAAATATCAATTCGAAACAATCATTTCGTTATCGTTTCACCTGCGATGACGGAGATCTCTCTCTCTCTCTCTCTCTCTCTCTCTCTCTCTCTCTCTCTCTCTCTCTCTCTCTCCAATCTGATTGGGAGAGAAAGAGAAAGAAATCCATCAGCTCGAAAGAAAAACGACAAAATTCAATCGAATCGGATGCATTGATCCTCAAAACATTGTCCTCGAGGACATTACCTTTGGATGATCGTAAAAAAAGAAAACAAAATTCTCAACGAAAAAAAAAAGTGTTTAACTTTCTTTCACGTAGCAGTGAAGAGAGATGGAATAATTCTTGTGTGAGAGGGAAAAAACCGATTGATAAGAGATTGAAAAGAAAAAAAAAATCTCGATCTTTTTCTCGAAACAAAATCCGATCCGTAATCATCACACTTCGTATGCGAGGATCGATTCCAAAATGAACAGAGAGAATGAATCAATCAAATGAAGCGTTTCGAACGAATTTTGTGATCTTTGTTTCATCATAACTATTACCACAACGATTCTATACTAGATTCGATGAGAATGGGAAAAAATTTACTTGCTTTATTGTTATTATAATTACTAGGATTTTTTTTTTTTGTAAATTTAAATTCAATTTAGATTGAATTTTCGATTCGCTGTGATGAGCATTGATTGATCGAAACAAATCGTTACCAATCGACAAAAAGATGATGAAGAGAAAGATTCAATTTCGATCCTCGATCCATCATTATCTAGAGAGCTAATCTTTTCGATTCTTAGCGATTCTTTTTTTCCACGCCAAGAATTTTCCACTTTGATTTGAAATAAATACCTTTGTCTTTTTTTTTTTTTTTTTTTTTTTTGTTTTCTATCTAATTTGTTCGCAATCGATATCGATCGAGATCCACCAGGATCCGATTCGATTCATTGATTTCGATTCCATTGAAGAGTTTAATCAAAACTGTCGATCAGTTCGGTTTTAATTAGCAGTGAAAGATGTATCGATCAATACTGATTGCAATAATTGTTTTGTATTCTCGTTCTACGTTGACGGCTTCTATCTTGATTTCGATGATTCATTCCAAATCAAACGAATATATTCGTCATCAGATTCAAGATTAAATGTTTTGAGATTGTTAGTCGATTCTTGTGAATCCTTCTCATCACCACCACCATCATCATCATCATCAACAACAACATCACCGTGATCGTCATAAAAGTCAATCAAAAAAAAAAAAAAAAAAGCTCGAATTCACGGATGATGCTTTCGAATGGAATAGAATTATGATCAAAGCACTAGGCTTAAAAATGTGGATTCCTTCTAATGATGGCATTGGCCGAGAAGTTTTTCTTCCTCGATCTGCTTCGATTTTCTTGGAAAAAAAAAAAATGAAAATCATTTTCGATAGAGCTTCGAAAGAATATTAAAAAAACACAATTTGAATAATAATAACAAAATAATGAAAAGCAATCAAAAAGTAAAAAAAATCTTTAGGCAGAAAAAGAAAACCAAAAAAACAACAAAAACCAACAGAGACTGAAACACAATCAAACAATCATAGAGGTTTCATTCTCTTAGTTTCGATGAGATCCGATTTGAAGAGGAAAGAGAATCTTATCGTTTCGCTGTGACCCTTCAACACCATCTCAGCCGCCAACCAGATCATCAGATCTTTCACTCTAATAATCTTTGCTTTCTGTTTGGTTTCGTTCGTTTTTTTTTTTTGCTTTTTTGTTGGCTTTTTTTTTGGCTGGCGATTCGATCTTAATGATGGGCAACAACAACAACAACAACAACCGCAACAATAAAAGCAAACGTGCGATCATTATCATCTACGATTCGAAAATGATCAGGTTACAGTGAAATCTTGAACGATTCGATCAGAAGAGATTCTTCGAAATTCGAACGACAACAACAACGACGACGACGAAGAAGAAGAAGAAGTAAAAAAAAAACAGATCAACACACCTGATGCTTTGGAAAAAAAATTGCGAAAATTTTTTTCTTCATCGCAAAGATTTTTTTTCCATTTAATTTTATTTATTTATTTATCTATTTATTTATTTTTTTTTTGGTGCCGAACTCTTGAGCTCGAACTTTGATGAAAAATTCAACCCCAAGAGATTATTATCACCATCATTATCATTATCATTATCATCGTCATGGATTGTTTTTGTTGTTGTTTGTCTCAATTTTTCTCTCTCTCTTTCTCTTTTGGAACTCTTCGGCTCTTATCCTCGATTTTAATCTTTAATCGTATTGAATCCAAAATGGATTGCATTCATCGATGATAATGATGGTGGTGGTGGTGGTAAGGATTGCGATGGAAATACTGGTGACGATATCTGTGGCAACATCGATTCACTTCTGCTCTTGTCTCGATGATTACATCTCGATGGAGATGATAATAATAAAAGCAGTAATAATAATCTAGAAAGCAAACATTTCCCTTCGGATACGAATTTATTGGTATGAGGTGTGGGAGGATCGAAGTTTTTCTATGGTCCATAAAATAATGATTGGGCTGCCTTCCATTTTTTTTCGATTCCAAGAAATCACATCATTCCCGAAGAATGAAATTTCGCTGTGAGAAATAATCCGATTGATTTTATCCAAACCATTTCAAATCAATTGCCAAAAAAAAAAAAATGTCAAAATGATTGAAATGATTAGGAAAGTTTTTAAATTAGGAAATTTTCATCAGAATAATTCTTTTTCTGCTTCTTTTCATCGTGTTTTGTTTGATATAATTCGATAGAATTCTTTCAAACGCCACTATTATTAATCCTTTCTATTAAAAAAGAAGTGAAATTCTTACCTTTCAATCAATCATTTTTATTCTCAATCTCTCTCTCTCTCTCTCTCTCTCTCTCCCTATTCCCTTTTCCCCATTTCCTTGTCTTTCGTTGTCTGTTTGCATTCTATTCGAATGGAATATGTTAAATTTGGCATCACAAATCTAACCATCATCATTTTGATGATTGTCGAAATGCGAAAAATGTCCGGATGTCGATGTATTTCGGATAGAAACAAAAGCCCTCAAGGTATGAGAATTTTTTTCTCCACCATCTCAACAATTATCATTAAGATTCGATGATGATTTCTGTTGCTAACCATCGCATACAGGATGCTGTCGATGTTGATGATTTCTGAGTGGCGGTGAAAAATTTCCACATCAGAGAGATTCTTTCCTTCCAATTCCTCTCGATGACATTCGCTTAGCTTAAGAAAGCGAGAGAAGAAAATTTCATCTGCATCAAACTATCTCTCTCTCTCTCTCTCTCTCTCTCGTCATCATCGTCTCTGTCATTGTCATCGTATTTTTCTTTTTCCTTTCAAAAATGGTAGACATCAAATTTGTCTTCGCTGCGATTCTGTTCTATTCGAGGGCTTTCACAAACTCAGATCTAGGCAAACCTGTATGTGTGTGCGTGTGTGTGTGAAAGTGTAGGTAATAATTTGGCACCTTAGATAGCTAATGATTATTAACACCATCATTACATAATTGAAAGAACATCTCTTTTTTTTTTCGGTCTGGCGTTTCGTTTGTCACTAGTGTTTCGATCCTCTTAGCCCTTGCTTGTTCGTTTTGTGTAAGAACACTTTTTAAGCTAAATCGAAATTATAATGAATTTTCTTCTAATTGTTGTTACTATTCCACCTTCTCCTTTTTGATTTCCGAATGCTCTCATTTAATCATAGATACCAATGTCGAAGGGGACAGAGAGAGAGAGAGAGAGAGAGAGAGAGAGAGAGAGAGAGAGAGAGAGAGAGAGAGAGAGAGAGAGAGAGAGAGAGAGAGAGAGTCAGACTGATAAGATGCGTTAATTTCATTAGCTTCTAAATTTTTGGCTGTTTTTAGATTATCGTCTGATTTTTTTCCTCGAATTATGATGCTGGATGCTCATCGAGATAATCATCGAGAACAACAACACCCAACGAACGTCCATAGTCATCATAACGAACTTGGATTGGGACAAGAAGAAAAAAAAATTGATTTTTTTTTTTATAAATTTCTGCTTTAGTTTTAATTTTTTTTTTGTTAATCCTTACTCTCTAGACGACCATCATCACATCATCAGCATCTCGGTCGTCGTTGTCTTCAATGTTAGCGATGTCCTTGGAGCGATCTTCGAAATCGAACCAAAAGAGAAAAGTATATCGCTCCCGAGTTCATTCATTTCTCTCTCAATCTATTTAGATTTTTTTCCAGCTTACCTACCTACTCTTCTCTCTTTTTCACGAGATTACCGAAAAAAAGAGAAAATATAAAAAAATCCAAGAGTGATCGTCATCGTGCCATTTAGTTTAATGACTTCATTGCTAGAGATTCTATTGCGCGATTCAATTTAGATCACCAAACTCTAGAGCTGTAGAGCACCATCATCGCTCCTAATCTAATTTATATAGTCAAGAACGAAAAAAAAAAACAAAAATAATGCAGCCTTTTTATCCAAAAGATTCGAAAAGAAATTCTAAAAAATCGAATTCCAAATCAAGAGAAATTGATTTCTACCAAAAGATTTCAATCACAAAGCTAGCGAAAATAATTATCCCGCTTGTGATGATAATAATACTAATACTAATAATCGATCTTTATGGGCAAACATATCGCTCTTCGCACATCATCATGAAGAAATTCGGCATTTCTATGCCACAAAATAGAAGAATGGGAAACCTTGCTGACAAAACTAGGCATTGTAGTGACTGACTGACTGACTGACTACCAATCTGAATAGTCTATGGGTCGAAGAGCAGATGTGTGTGTGTGTGTGTAAATCTATGTCGGTGTTTCCCTAGGTCCAGATGTTCAATGTATGTCGATTGGTATTGAGTCTTTCTAAGTGTGTGTGTGTGTGTGTGTGTCGAATGGTAAGATTTTTCAATAATGAAAATAATAATAATAATAATAATAATAATTTTCAAAAATGGAGGGGAAATGTTGCTTATAAATGTCTAGGTGATTTAAATTTATAGATACAGAAAACCTAGCTATGTCTTCATTGTGATTCAAAAATAATATCCACCAATTGAAAGTCAAGGTTGGAAAAGCTTCGATCCACATCATCCGTTTAAATGTTCGCTCTCTCTCTCTCTCTCTCTCTCTTTCTCGTACTTTGGCAATCATTTTGTTAGGTTCCGATCGGATGAATCGATGAATGAATGAATGAATGAATGAATGATTATCAATTCACTCAATGTCCATAGGTAGCTGATTCTCATTTTACTCAATGGAACACACATAAGTCCTCTGTCAATAGAAAAGACTCTGTTTTTTTTCCTGTCGTTCGCAACAAATACCCTTCTCACAGTACATTTGAGCCCTAGAAACTGATTTAATCTATGATTCGCAAGCTGTTACTTGAACTCATGCGCTTTTTATCTTTTCTCTCGATTGAAACCGACAAGATCTAGATCGAAACGAAATTCACAAAGCTTTTTGATCATCTTCTCGTTTTCTTAAGCGAAGAGAAACGAAACGAAAATGTTTCATTGAGAAAAGAAATTCGGTCATTGAAATGTCTAACACTCGGTACTTTGGTTAGTGCTGATGATCGAATCCCAATCTTCTATATTAATACTTTAATATCGACTATTATTATTATTATTATTATTATTATTATCATTTCTTTTTTTTCCAGGTCTTTCGTTCTGAGATTTTCGTTGTCGAACACGCACATCGATATATTTGAACAATTAATTTAACAAACGTGTATTTATTCAGAGAAAAAAGTACTTATAGCAGATATGGAATAAGAAAACTCCTTTTTCCGTCTTTGATCTTTGGGTGTGTCTGTTTTGTTTATTCCCTCTATCGCTCTTTCTTTTCAGATAAGGACTAGATTAAAAAACATTGAAGATTTTGGTTGATTATATCAATTGATATTGTTAGTTAGCTTCACAGAGATTACCATCGTGTTGATTTCGAACCTCTGGACCTCGACCTTTTAAACTTTGGATGTAGTCTGTCGCGTTTGTGTGCGAATGTGTAACAATCTTTATTGTCGAAAACATAAATCTTTTTCTGTTTGTGTTTTTTTTTTCGTTTTTCTTCGATCGAGACCAAACTTATTGAAGAGATTGAAGAGGCGAAAAACAAGCAAAACTTCGAAATGGTCTGAAATTTATGTTACTTCTAGTGAATAGCGAAAAAAAAAATTCTATGAATCTTATTGAAGAAAAACAGAATCTTTGCCTCAGAACTCAGAATGTTTGATCTCTAGAATAGAGAGATTGAAGGGATTTCTAAACAAATCTAATCTAAATCAAATAATATTGGATCCAAAAGAAGAAACCTCAATCTTTAAAAATAATGGTTCATCCGATCGGAATCGATTCGATTTCTGTCATAATTATCACCATCATCTTGATCGTGTAAGCTCTACTAGAAGTAATCTTCGATCTCGCGGTAATCGAGGTATCGAGGGGGACGGGATAATTCCAATGATTTTCATAGCAATAGAAATTTTCCACTATAACACCATTGAAGATTCGCGCTCATTAAACGATTGATTCTGACAATTTATTCCCCAAGAAGATTTGAGCTGGAGAGAGAGAGAGAGAGAGAGATGGAGGGAAGAAATTCTCTAATCTGATTTGGTGAATCGATCGAAACAATTGTCGAAATTCTTGACCTCCACACATCCACATCCAAATCATAGTGTCGAGCAAATCGGGCATATCGAATCGAGACACAATGGTCGACTGGTCGTCATAGTTGTCGCGTTTGCTTTTCTTCACTTTGCTCTTATTTTTTTTTTTTGATTAAAATCAATGGCTGAGCGATTATGATATATGAAGCCACTAGCGAAGTAGCTAGCTTAGCTAAAGTTTTGTGCTTGTTTAGTTCGTTTCGGACATTATTTTTCTCGATCGTTTCAAAGAGAGGCAAAGATTGCGGCTTCCATCACAATTATGATTGTCCATTTTCTCTTCTCCAAACACTGGAGGGATGATGATTTAGTTCTTCTTTTATTTTCTTTTCTCTTCTATTCTGTTCCTTTCTTTCTGGTTGATGGATAGAACTCGAACTAGAATTCTTTTTTCATTCTCATTCTCTCTCTCACTCTCTATTGAGCTTTCTATTAGCTAAAGTTTTACAAGATCGTAGCCATTGGTCTTCATCATCGCTCTGTAGCTTAAACAATTTGCTTTGATTTTCTTTTCTTCTTTTTCGATCTTCCATGCATCATTGCTTCGGATTCTTGGATGATTGTTTTTGGCCAATATAAAGCTTTATTTTTCCTTTTTTTTTTTGATTCAACGTTGTTCTGCTGTGTAATGTTGGAGATAAAAATCATTCCTATTGATCTTGATCTTCTTCTCTCGTAACATCAGCATTCATTGTTGTTGCTGGTATTAGTATTATTATTATTATTATTATTTCTTTCAATTCTTCAAAAATTTCCACCATTCTCATCACTGCTATCATCATCATCATCATCATAACCATCAATATGATCGTTTTTTTTTTAGAAAAAAGGGTCGTTGAAAGCTTTAAGCAATGAAAGAAAAAAACGCAAAAAAAGAATAATCCCCCCTTTGTTGATCGGCCCCGCTTGAAGACCACAAAAACACCTGAAGAATCTCTATAGATTTGATTCGATTTGCTACAAGAAGATAGCAAAGAATGAATGGAAAGAATCTTTGAAATGAAATTGAAAAGATAATTGTAATCGATGATGGTATGAGGTGAAACGAAATAAAATGAAAATAAAATGAAAAATTTCAATGGAGAATTTTAATCGAATCAATAAACCAACATCGCTTCGTCTTTGTCATCTTCAGTAATATCTTCGAAACAGAGCATACACAAACACATAATTATTACCACAATCATATCAAGTGTAGGTATTCGAGGTATCGAAATATTCTTCATCGAAAAAACGATTATAATGGAAATCAAGCGTATCATAGTTTAATGATCGAGAGATCCAATTTCTCCAGATAAAATCACTCGAATCGATCATTTTTGCTTCAACTTCACTTCTCTCGTCGATTAGAATCGCTTCTTAAGGATGATGATGATGATGATGATGATGGTGATGGTGGTGGTAGTGGTGGGAGGTGAGGAAGATATTCGAATGAGATGAAAATCAAACCGGAAACAACCGCAAACAAATGTTATGCTCAATTTGAAAAGAACAACATCGAATCGTTCTCATCAAAACTTTCTCGAGATCTTGAATTTTTTTTTTTTGCTCGAAGATAAAAAAAAGAGGGACCCATATGTCCAAGATTATATGGATCGAAAAAAAAAATTGTTTTATTATTTCTTCTTCGATCAAAAATTGGTGCTTGTCCATCACATCTTCCAAAAGAAAGGTGGTAATTATTATTATTATGATTATTATTACTATTATTGATAAGTGGGCGATGCATCAATTCGAAAGAAGATGGAGAAAAATTTCATAGATGTGTCCATTCGTTCATTGATTCATTGAGGTGATTTTTTTTCTAAAGCTAATTCATTTCTTTCATTTGGTCATCATCATCATCATAATAATTTTTATTTCACCGAAAATCCGCACTAATGATCATCATTAAAAGTTCGTCCAACTTTCTTCCAACAATTGATTCTGGTCATCTTTATCGTTTTGATGATTATTACCTAAGTGTGTGTGTGTGTATGTGTGTGTTTTATGTCGAATCAATCTTCTTATTGTGTCTTGATGGATTGATAGCCTGGTTTGGTTCGATTCAGATGCTGCAGAACAAGACGATGAAGATACCCTTTTCTCTCTCTCTCTCTCTCTCTCTCTAGAATCGTATTTTCATGATCAAAGACAGATGTTTCTTAGTTCTCGATTTTGATCGGGCAAATTTTAGATGTTTTGAGGAGAGAACACGATGCTTGATTATTTAATTTACTATTTTGATTATTTTCTCCTATTGGAATCATTCAGGTGGCTATAAGTGTGTGACGAGAGAGTCTATTATGATCATTAAGTTTATGCTATCCAATATTGGATTCTGTTCGTACGGTGAATCATCGAAGATATCTAGAAAAGGAAACGAATAAAATTAATGCCATTAGTGATGACATTGAAAAGGAGAAAATTCTCGAACTGTCCATCAATGATTTTTTGTACTCTTGGGTGATTTTTGAGTTCCAATTTGATTGAATTAAAATTGTCATTATATTCCTGGAATTTTTTAAATAATTTTCTCTGTTCTGATCTAGACTGAAGTGACTGAAGTAATTCTATTAACATTCAATATGATGGAAATGATGTGGATTCAGTGAGTGTCTTTCTCTAAGGCCAACGAAATCATTGTCAGCTAGGGTCATTATCTCAATTATTAGCATCATAATTTTGGTTGAAACATCTTCAAATGAATAAAACTATATTCTGATTTCCAATCTAAGCTAATAATTTACTTAGAACGCATCGGTTTTTCCCATTGCGAACGCGAAAGAGAGAGAGAGAGAGAGAGAGTAATGGGGAGACCAACAATTTGTCAGCAGAGAGTTTCGATTTTGAAATGTCTAAATTTTGGATTATTATTCAAAAGATTGATGGACAGATAGCTAGATCGAACGATCGATCAAAATGAATAACCATAAAATTCGAGATATTTTGCCGAGTTTCAAACTATTCGATTGTTGAAACAACGAATCGAATCGAATCGATCAAATCAAAAACAGAGAGAGAGAGAGAGAGAGAGAGAAAGGGGCGGGCAAGGAATTCGCAAAGTTGAAAAACCGGGATCAAAGGGGGTTCGATGCGTTTACTTAGTGAAGAGAAAGAGAGAGAGAGAGAGAGAGAGAGAGAGAGAGAATTTGATGGATTAACATCTAACAATAATATCCGAAACAGACAAACAAGAAAGAACTAACACATAACACACACGCACACATCAACGGAAACTTGCTTCTCTGATCGGAAAAGAATATACCAGAGAAGAGAGAGAGAAAAAGAGAGAGAGAGAAAGAGAGAGACGGTGTTCAATTGCGGATAGTTCATACGATCGGAATCCGAATCAATAATAATAATAATAATAGCACAATTACATCATCATCGTCATTATTATTATCGAGTGTGGTTCTTTGCGAAACCTAGCGTAAAGAATAGTGAATTCTATTCGAATCGTTGAATGCTTCTCTTCTTAGTGTGGTATCGTATCGTTTCGTTTCGTATCACAACCGACCAACCAATCAACCAACCAGCCACCACATCAACAACAGCATCATCGTTGTGTAATATCCACAGTTCGAATCTATGATTTCATTCATAGTTGAGGGGTAAGAATTTTCGAACGAGAGTAGAATTGGGGGGGCTACCTTCTAACTTCAATTTTGAGAGAGAGAGAGAGAGTTTGGTGTTAGTCTGTAGGATTTTGATCTTGGATTCGGTCTGTCCAAAGAACAGATCTAAAGAGAGAGAGAGAGAGAGAGAGCAGAGTATAGACATTAGAGATTCTCGTTTTTTTTCTCCACTTAGAACTCTTCTCTCTCTCTCTCTCTCTCTTTCTTAGCTTTAGGATATTATTTTTTTTTCTTTTCTCTTAAGATAAAACAGATTTGAATCGAAGCATTCACCAGTCATTGAGATATTAACCGCCAACGAAACAACAACAGCAGCTGCAGCAATCTTTTTGATATCTGTGTGGTGGCCAAAGAACATTCTTCGATTCCATACTCTCGCTCTCTTTTCGAATGGAAATTCGCATTAGAGAAAAGAAAAAAAATAAATAAATAAAAACAAAAAATCTAATTAAATTTCATTCCGAAATTTTTTTTTCTTGTGATAAAACCAGAGTAAAGATTGAGTTTTTTTATTTGTTTGTGAAAATTGTGATTCGAATCAATCTCTTCTCTTCACAACCACCACCACCACCTTCTCCCATGGTCCTTCTCTGGTATCTTTGTGATGAAATAAATTGTGATCCAAAATCGCTTTAGGAAGTTTTGAATCAAAAAATTATCATTATTTTTCTGATTCGTCATCGATTCTTTGGTCGATTTGGTTAGTTTAGTGATTGAATTTCTTGAAAAAAAAAATTAGCTTTACCCTTTTGGTTCGAAATCTCTCTCTCTCTCTCTCTCTGGATTCTCTCGTGTACCTATCGCAAATTCGAGAGATTCGATTCGATTTTTTTTTTGCTTCTTCTTCTTTTTCTCTTCGATCAAATCTTCACTTTGAATTCAATCAATCGATCAATTTTTGTTCGAAATTGTTTGTTATACACCGAGAGTCCAACTTGATTCTTCTTCTTCTTCTTCTTTCTACCTAAGATACCTTTCTCTCTCTCTCTCTCTCTCTGTTGGCTATTATCTATTATTATTATTATTATTGATGGTTGTTATATTCGATTCAATCAAATTTTTTGACAGACGATCTCGAAAACGTAGAAAGAAAATTATTTCTTTCTCTCTCTCTCTTAGACAGCTAATAGCAAATTGCATTGTGTTTCATATTCTCACATTAGCCAAAGCTTAGAAAGAAAAGAAAAAAAAACAAGCGAAATCCAAAGTTTTTGAAATTGACGTTAGAAGACTATAGAGACGAGAATATAATCTCTAAACGAATCCGATTCGCAACGAACCTAGCGCAACAGAGAAAACAATCACTCACTGAGCTGAAAAAGGAGGACCGCATATATTTTTTTCTCTCTACTATCCTATCTATGCTTAAACGAGCACCTCTCACCGATGAAATTGTTGTGAGAACCTAGTATTACCATCATATCATCATCGAAAGAGAACCAAAAAGCTCCGGGGACCTTAGAAAAAAAAGAGACTTTGAGAGAGTGAGAAAGAGGGAAAAATTTTGATTGCCATAGCATAAAAACCAGAGAAAAAGCGCGAGAGAGAGAGAGAGAGAGAGAGAAAAAATTTCAACCAGAAACCGAAGAGAATGTTTGCTACCCCTCTCCTACTCTTCCAATTTTCAACGTATTCATAGCCCCCGGTGACCACACCTACACGGTCCAAATTGAGCTGAACACAGAAAAGACCTTGTTTATTGCTTATTCGAAAACGTTTTTTTTTCGATCCATGATTTGTGTGCAAAGAGGGGCTACGTTACGCTAGCTTGGCTTAGAGCTCGATTCGATGATCGATCGAAGCACAGAAGAAGAATTAATGTGCTGCGTTCAATTTTCGTTTGGATTATTTTCGATCGGTTCGATTTTATTTTACGCTCATCGAAATCATCGAGAGACAATTTTCTCTGTTGCAAATACAAAAAAAAAAATCTTTTGGATTATTTTTTGCTTTTTTTTGGCTGTAAATAACCGAACTGTTTGTTGAAGAAGAAATCGACGCAAAATATATCCAAAAAAAACGAAATAAAAAAATTACTTCAAAAAAAAAATAAAAGAAAATTTAAATAATTTTTCTCTTCGACCCTCCTCTACTCCACCAACTTGCAACGAACCAATCGACGAAATACAGAGGCAAGGAGAGAGTGAATTGTATTCAACCAACCGTCACCGATTTTGAATCGACAAAATATTTTGTGACCGAGAAAGAGAGAGTGAGAGAGTGAAAGAGAGCGAGATTGAGTGAATGGAGAAAAAGGAGAAATAAAATCAAAAAAAAAAAAAAAACAAAATATAGTTTGTCCTTCATCTCCATCAACATAATCGACATCGTCGAAGTTTTCGTTACATCAATGATTGCTACGATCCCAAAAGAATCGTTTGGTTTCCGAGAATTATTTTGTCGTTTGCCTTCCTCTTTCTCTCTCTCCCTCACTCACTCTCTTTTCATTGCGGTTTCATCATACCTTGAAAACTTTCGCTTCTAAGATTCTAGAAAGACATCGAGATTGAGAAAATTATTCTCGTTGAAGATAATTTCGATCGGTTCGTCCAGATGTCAAGAGATAGATTTAAAGTTTCAGCCTATTTCCATCACCAAGAGATCACTGACGAAATCAAAATCGCTAGAGATTGTTTTTTTTTTGTTCTTCATTTCGATTTGAAAGAGAAAATAAAAAACAGCTTGAAATTTTCGTTCCCAAAACATTTCGACAAAGACTTTTTAGTCTCGTTTTCAATTTTGTTTCTTGAATCGAACAACATCTTCCAAACATCTTCTTCTATCGAATTTATTATGGTTCAATACGACGCGTTCGATCTGAAAAAAAAATACGAAGCTTGACATCGTAAAACACCTCTACATCTACGATTGAATATGATGATCACATCACACCATCTTATTGATTAGAGTAGCAATTATTATTATTACTTCGATTTTGTTCTATTACTCTCTCTCTGTATCGCTCGTTGTCGCCTCGATCTTCAAGTCATTACCCTTTCTCGCATTGATTGCATTTGATTTAGGATTCTCTCCAAATCTCTCTCTCTCTCTCTCTCTCTTTTTCGCTAGTTCTTGGTGGCTCTATCATCGCCATCACTAACGTTTCAATTCATTTTCGTTTCATTCTGTATGAGTATATTTGTATTCGATGCAAAATTGAATCGCTTTACAATACATACACACACACTCACACATACATACACATACATTTAAAGGGAGAAAAGTGAAGATAGATCCCGAAAGGAGAGAGAGAAAATTAGAAAGTAAAAACGTAAAAGTAATCGATACAAAATAAAATTCATAAAAAAAAAATTCATCAAAGTAATTTTGGTATCATCGCTCAATTAAACATTGCTGGTTTGTCGTCTGCGCCAAGTTTCCTAGAATCATCATCATCATAATCATGAACGCAATCGTCACATAACTCTCTCTCTCTCTCTCTTGCCAATTGTTTTGCTCTGAATATATACTTCATTTCGAGGACACAGCTCTTTTCCGCCATACTTTCATCGTATGTTGTTTTCAGTAGTGATCCAAAAAAATTTCAAAATCTATCGGAACATTTTCTATTTGCGATCCCAAAACGATCAAATCAATCTATTCG
This sequence comes from Sarcoptes scabiei, assembly GCA_020844145.1. NCBI lineage: Eukaryota > Metazoa > Arthropoda > Arachnida > Sarcoptiformes > Sarcoptidae > Sarcoptes > Sarcoptes scabiei. Next base: position 1,847,539 of record CP080484.1, read on the forward strand.
ATTCTATAGTGATTCTCTAATTGAATTGAATTCTCTTTTTTTTTTTTTTTTATTTAGATTTCTCTTCTAACGTCTCGATCGATTTGCCCAAGCGAGAGAGAGAGAGAGAAACACGTTGTTCGTTAGTTTGTTATTTTTTTCGCGCCAAACTCTTCGTTCTTATGTGATTTGCGTTTCAGATTTTCTTCCAATCTTTTCGCATTTTAGATTACTTCAATATTCTTGCAATAATTCAATCGATTGCGTAATCAAATTTTGAACATTCAAAACCATTTCCTCTCGCAAAATAAGAGCGTCAAACTAATTCGTTCTCATCGAAGATTATTTCCGATTATACTCTAGGAAATCTTCTCGAATTGAAATGAAAAATTCTTTTGAATTATTAATTTAAGATGAAAAAAAACTTTCACAATTTTATTCTCGAAAACAAATCTGGATATTTCCTCACCAACCATTAAGCTCTTTCTAAGCTTTTGCAATCGTTTGATCTTCGCGGAACCACAAAGTACCAGCTATTCATCAATGTTGATTGAGAACATAAACTTAGAAGTTACATTGAAGTGATATTAATTTGAGTGATATCTTTACAAAATAAAAATAACTCAGACAAACAATTAAATGAATCATTTTGATTCAATAAAGTGTAGCATCCTCATCCAGCATCGATATCATCATAACTAGTTGATTGGTTTAATCGAAATTCGAACAAAACCACGTGTGTTTGTTTCTACGATCATTGAACGTCTCGTTCCATTTGGTTTATTAACCGGCGCGGTCAATCATCATTGTTGTGTTGCGATTTCAATGATCCCAGCCTTTTATTGAATTGTTTCAAAACAGTGTCAATATTCCTCTTTCTCTCTCTCTCTCTCTTTCCATCAAATGTGATCGATATTTGTTGTGATCAACTATATTCGAAGAACGAAATTCAAATTTCATCATCAAGAATCAAATTTTTTCTCTTTTCACTCGTAGCTTCCTAGCTATCGCTTAGGTTAATGGTCTATTTGGAATTCCTGGAACTTCTGGATAGTGTCTCTCAGCTCAATTTGTACGGTAGCTCAACCTGCAATTAGCAATTAAATTGTCTCTCATCTAATTATACGAACAATAATAATAATAATAGTAAAAGAATGGAAATATTGCCCTCACCGTTCAATGACATCGATTACATAAGGATTGATAATGTCAATCATAGTAGTGAGCATAGCAACAGTAGCAGCTGTAGTCTATCATTGAATAATAATGATGATGAGGATGATGAAATGGATCTCAATCAATCATTGATCGATGTTCAAGAGCAACAACGGCTACAAAAATCACATAATCAAACCATAACGATCGTTGAAAATCAACAATCAATCGATTCGATATCATTGAATGGTACCAATAATAATTTTGATGATAATATTATTGAAACTGAAGAGATGTTAGAATCCGTCACGAGTCCGAATGATGCGAATGTACCGGAAACACTTTTTGGTTCGTTGAAAGTTTCCGAGAATTCTCAAACTCCCTATACCGATGCAACAAGATGTAAACGGAATAGTAACCACAATCATATCAAACGTCCCATGAATGCTTTCATGGTCTGGTCCCAGATCGAGCGTAGAAAGATATGCGTCCAACAGCCAGAGATCCATAATGCGGAGATCTCCAAACAACTCGGTAAACGATGGAAGCTTCTGACTGAGACTGAACGACAACCATTCATTGCTGAAGCGGAACGATTGAGGGTCTTACATTTGAAACAATATCCAGACTATAAATATCGTCCGAAAAAGAAATTAAAAATGAATCCAATCAACGGTGCCGCCAATGATGAACTGATTTCAACTCAAACAAAAACAATCGATTCAATTGGTGGCACATCATGTGAACAGATCAAACATTTCGTTAACGGCGTCGGTGGTAATGTTGGTTCCAAAAGATCTTGTGCCATTGCAACATTGACTAATGGAACGACAATCACTACGATACCAGGTGGTCATTTGACAGCAATCACCACACCAACTACGATAGTTTCGATCAATTCGAACGGTTTGATTGATTTGCCGAAAAGATCACTTGATGCCAAAACCACACCAATCGCCTGCAATGATCAGCATGTTATGATTCGTAAGACTAAAATGGCTTCGATATCTAATTCTCCATCGTCAACCTCTTCTTGTTCATCGAATAAAACGATCAAATCGAATCAATCAGAGACAAGATTTTTCACATTTGAATCATTAGCAAATATTTCTGGATCAATCTCACCAATCTCGAACGATAGTGCTCTAGAAGAATTAATTAGCAATCCGGAAAGATCATCTTCATCATCATCATCATCATCATTATCGTCGTCGTCATCGTCCTCCTCATCATCAACATCTTCAACGTTAGCGTCTCTATCGTCGTTGGTCAATTTGAATGTAACGAAAGGCAGCAACAATCTAAAATTGCATAGTTCAATAAATAATGGTCGTACTCAACGATTCATATTACAAAATAATTCGGGCCAAATCACTCCAACCTCTTCGGTAACTTCAGGTTTTGGTTCCGAAAGCGATGCTGATATTGGATTGTTCCAAACGATCACTGGCAGTGGTCGCGGTGGCGCGAACAGCAGCTATTATGATTCTTTGGGTAATCCAATTCTGACCGAAATCGAGAATCAAAATCGGTCAGCATTGGAGGGTGATGAGAATGCCATTTACAATCAATTGTTGTTGAAAAATTTCGATTCGGAAGATTCCGCCTTAGATAAATTGCTAAGTTCATCATCAGTGATGGCATCACCACCATCGTCGACCACCTCGATCAATGATCTTGATGATATTTGGGAGATCAATGTCAATAGTAGCAGCTCGAAAACTGGCACCTGTTTTAGCAAAACCGATCATTGGACTTGTGGCAGTGATGGTTGCTACAATAATCCAACGATGACAGCGATCGCAATTAATTCTCAAAAACGTTCACTCGATTTTTCATTCGATTCTCTCAATCCATCTAGTAATTATGTTTCACATTTTGAATTTCCCGATTATGATCGTTTGGAAGAGAAAAATCTTTTCGTTTCCGATGAATGGAATGAGAAAACATTGCTCTCAGATTTTAGCTAAACAAATTGGGAGAAGAATTTAGATAGGAAAAGAAAAACACTCGATCTCGATTTCTTCTTTTTGTCTGAAATTCATTTTCGCTTTCCTCAAAACAAAAGCCCAGCTATTCAAAAGCATCTCAACGAAACGCACACCTACAGACCGCATCGATGAGAACAGCAATCGCAGCTTATCTTTTTCTTTTTTACTTCGAAAATAAATTCCAAACAATCCGTTTGATTTGAGCTATTTCCGGAGAATTTCGAAATTTTTTGGAGCGCAAACAAAAATGAAGAGAAAGAATTGCGAAATAAGAAGAAAAGAGAGAGAGAAAGAGAGAGATACCCAGCTGTATGGACCAAATTCTATTTTTTCTCTTTAGAAATTATGGATCGAACTTGATCTCTCTTTCTTCTTCAATGCGATCACCATCTTCGTTTCGAATGGATTATCGTCGTTTGTTATTTAAATTGATTGTTTTCTGTCTTTCTTCACTTTTCCAATTGATTTTTTTTAATTGACATTGCTGTTTTCTCGACATAAAAAAATCGATCCGAACGAGAATGAAGAAATTCAATCGAGATTCACAATTATTCTTCTTCTTTTTCTTCTCCTTATTATTATTATTATTATTATTATTATTATTATTGACTACAATTGATTATTTTGATTAATTTTGTGGTTAATTCGATGCGAAAAGTTTTCGTTTTTCGATTCTCTTTGAATTGTTTTCTCTTTCTTATTTGCTTTCTTCTTTTTTTAATTTTTCAATTTTACATTTTTTTTATTCGTAACACAAAAGAAAAAAAATAACAATTTTTTTCTTCTTTTAAATAATTTTCGATATTCCAATTGATGGTGTTGTCTTACAAAGTTTTCGCTAAAATTTTTTTTTTAACTTCAGTGATTGACTGAACCGATGATTAGTTAGACATCGGCCATTCACTAAGTCTCTCTCTCTCACTCGAATTTGCTATTAGAAATGATTCATCTAATGGCATCGTTTTCTAACGAAAGATTTCATCGAAGAAGTGTAATATCATTTTAATTCAACTTTCAATTGGATCGTTTCAATTCTATTCCGTTTCGCTTCGATTCTCATCCAAATAGTGCTTTCATTGTGATTGACAATCCACCGAGCCACTATTGAGATTAGATCTGATTCTCTGTAATAGTCTCACCTTTCTTCTCGGTTAAATTTGGACCATTTGAATTTTAAAATTTTGAGATAATAAGAGAAGAATTAGCTCACATTCGTCCATTCCTTTAGAGATTGAGTGATTACCGAAGAGATTTGATCATTAAAATTCTACGATTGTAACCAAAAACAACGCTTCGAAGCAAATGAAAAGACTAATCAATATTCTCTTACAAAAAAAAGTACAGCAAAAGAAAAATCCGAATTTGGCTTCTTTTCAATCTCAATCATAGATACAATGGATTTGTTCTGCTCGGTTGATGATGATGATGATGATGATGGTACATCGAGGTAAAGAGAGGTAAATTAGAGCTAATTTTGGTGATGAAAATGGTGATTAGAGATCTACAATTGATTTTTTTCCCAAATGGTTCACCAAGAGATACTAATTGCTGGTTCTCCTTGTCCCCACTCAAATCGAACTGACTGATCAATTTGGTTTGGAGAAATAAATTATTTCTAATCTAATTTTTTTTTCCCCGAAAGCTCTTGACCTTAAAATGATAATGATTTCTCTCTCTCTCTCTCTTTCTTGGTGAGTCTTGCGATCGTAAGTCTTTACACATTGAATGTCATTGTCGTCATCTTTAGATTCTGGATACAACCTGTTTCGATCTGAGTTAATCTGGTTCGGCAATGATTAGCATTCGGAAACAATTAAAAAATTTTAATGTTCTTCCCCTCGAACATTCACATCGGAGAGAATTATCAGAATCGATTCAGTGATTGATCGATGACCAGATGTAATTATACAATTGATTCTCGAAGAGATTAGAAATGATCAGTCCGTAATGATTACAATCCTTTCATCGATCTCAACGCAATACCTCTCTGCATCTGCAGAAGAAACGAAACGTAAAAAAAAGTTTCCCTAATTATCTCTGAATATGATTCATAATGATCAGAGTTACGATTATTTGATGTTAATGATTCAAGCAATTGATGATGGTAATCTAAATTACTCCGCCATTATTCTTTATTCCCATTCTCAATACGATTTCGATCGATTCTAATTCGATCTAGGATCTCTAGGCCAAACTAATTCAAGACCCTAGGGGACTATACCGAACAGGTGGCAGCATCTAATACGATCACAAGGTCAAACGTACGTACACACATTCGCACATCTCTCAAATTGTAAGAAATCCAATCCTAGCATTTAAAGATAGATAAAGACTTTGAGAAAGAGAGGGAAATCGAATCATAAGGAAACAGATTGTTGGTGAAGTTATTGCGAAGATCACAGTGAAAGCTACAGCTTCTAGCGATCTAAAATCTTTGCTTCTTCTTTTCTGGAGAGATTGATTCTGTACGAGCCAAATGTCTTGAGTGTATCCGAGTGTAATCTTCAATTCTATCCCTCTTTATCTGTGCTTGAGATGTTTTTGTTGGAGAAAGTTCAAATCTGGTAAAAGTTAAAGAAATGAAAGAGGTTCTTCAATTATCAAAACGAAACCACTGAGAAGGATTTCGAGAGCATTGTTTTCATCCTAGCTGAGAAAGTGGTCTGATCTTTGGTGATGTGGTAGTCGTCGTCGTCTTGTCCATCGTTGGTGTATAGATCTTTTCTATGGGTAAATCTTTTTTTTTTTTCGTTTTGTTTTCTTTCCATTTTTTTTTACGTTAGCGTTTGACCGTATGTTCGAATGCAGAGAGAGAGAGAGAGAGAGAGACATTGTCTTTCGGTGGTTTTGAGAACAAAGATCTTCGAGCAATGAAAGAGCTAAACAAGCAACAACACCCACCTCCATCCCCCATCTAGGTTTAGCTTTATAATCGCTATCGTTGTTGATGGTAATGGTGGCGTTTTGTTTGCCAAGATAGAAAACGAACCAAATCCACAAGCCATTGTTTTTATCTCTTTTATAGTTTTTTTTTTGGTGTTTCGCTCCATTCTCTACCACCTCTCTCTCTCTCTCTCTCTCTCTCTCTTTTTTTTTTTTTTGTTTTCTCTGGCTCCGATTATTTTGATCTTGTTTCACATTCTTAATTATCGAATGCAATTCTCATATCAATCTAAATCGAATCGAAATCGTTTAATTGTTAGCGTCCCTGGATTCGAAATCGATGGTAGGTGTGTGTGTGTGTGTGTGTAGCTGTGAGCTAAATGCTCTAAATTTATTTATTATGCCAAAAAATGTCGAATCTTTCGAACCAAACCACAATCAACCAAGCATAACATCATCATCATCATCATTATCATTTCATTCTTGTTGACGAGCGAGAAAAAAAAATCGAGAGAGCCAAAAAGAAAAAGAATCAATCTTCAAGTGTTTGATGATGACAAACGAGGACAAAAAAGAATCTTCAAAACAAATTAAACCGACTCGAAACAACAGCTGTATACTTATCTTCTCTGGTGTAATATTCTGTACCATTATCGGCATCATCTTCATCGTCGTGGTCGTAGTCGATTGAATCCTGTATTCTTGGAAAAATATCTTCAATCATTTTTTCCTCTTGTATCTCCTTTTAGTCATCGGTATCTCTTCGGACATTGATTTGGTGTTCAATTCACTTGTTGCTTCTTTCTAAGATTCAGCTTCTGTGTTGGCGTAAGAGAGATTGATTAGAATTTTTTTTTTCTCTCGAAAAGAAAAAAAAACAAAATCCCAAGAATAATCACATCGCTGGGGACAATTTTGATGATTAGTGTGATTTTGATATATTTCGTTCCATAGATTGGAGAATGAGATAGGTAAATATCCTTTCCCTCTCTCTCTCTCTCTCTCTCTCTTATCGTTTGATTGCGTGTTCGAATCCAATCATCATCGTTGTCTCTGTTTCGATTACGAAATAGATATAATCATAGCGATCATCATCATCCTCATCATCATAATCAGAATCGTTGTATAATCCATCAATCATCATCATCATCATCATCATGATGTGTTCAATCATCTAGAATCGTTTATTTGCTTCAAACGATCTCGATTGTTAGATACGAGGGACGAAAAAAAGTCATTTTTTATCAATTAACAGGGAGCTATTTAATTTGAATGATTGTCTTTTGCTTTTTCGTTCAGATCCTTCTCTCAAAAATCTTTAATTGACCTTTCAAATTTTCTAAGAAGTCAGTATTATGAACTATTTCGTGAGATAGTTTTTCTCTCGACGATTGTCTTCGATCTGGAGAAGGGAAGGGAAAGGGATAGGATTTGATCCGATCGAAGCACTTCTAACATACACCTACACAAATCTCTGGTTCTCTAGAAAAACCAAAACATCGAATCTGATCGAATCGGTTCGTTTAGATTATTGAATATCCATAATTTCCATATGTCCTTTTTTCTTTCGAAACAAGTATTTCAATTTTGAAGAGTTCTTCTCCACCAACCAGCACATACTTTTTCCTGTTTGATTCGAGATCGAAATCGAACGGAATCAAAAGGAGGACGTAATCAAAAAAAAAAAAAAAACGAAATCCGATATCCGATACATTTTTGTTTGCTTCAATCGATTTCGATCAAAACATCAGAGATTATTAAGGATGTTGTTCGATGCTTTCTGTGTCGGTCGGTGATGTATGCTTGCATTTTCTATTCTCTCTCTCTCTGGCTCTCTCTCGCTCTTTCTACAATACCCAAATCCAATTGATTGATTGATACTCTGGATGTTGGTGTTTAGTTTCGAGCGTTTTCAAAAATACATTCATCAAAATTATCATCGAAAACAACCACCATCATCATCATTATCATCATACATATTTCTATCACCGATCATTCCGAAATCGAATCCTTTCGAGAACAACAAATGAAAAATAGAAAAAAAAAAGCCATCGAACTGATGGCAATCATCGGAATCGAGCAATCATCATCATTCAGTTCAGCTAGATCAGCAATTGTGCTCAGACATTCTCTTCAATCTAGACAGATTTCGCGTTTTTTTCTCTCTCTCTCTCTCTCTCTCTCACACACAATCCTAGAATTCTTTTGTTATCCGATCAATCCTATCGATCAATGCTAAATTTGATATAACTCATATTGATTCAGTTTCTATCGGTGTGAAATTCTTATTCTCATCAATTCAAAATGATCCAATAAAGGTAATAAAGGTGAAAAGATTATGATCGATCTTGTCAGTTCTTCATTTTCGATATGTACGGTAAAGAATTTCAATCAAAAAAAAAAAAACCCATTCATTTGTGATTGATGTTGATTGTCGTGAGGTGTGTATCGTTTCATCACAACTTCATCATTGAATACGATTTATATTCTCTGAACGATTGTAAAGAAGTGATGTAAAAGAGAGAGAGAGAGAGAGAGATAGAATAATCTGTCAAAAAAATACGCGTCATAGACAAGTATTGAATTCTTTTTCGCTTTCAATCTCTTTGCTAGCTAGAGCTGTTGAGAAGAATTTCAACCTCATCACCGAGATCATCCCTTTTGGGATATTCTCTCTCCCTTGATCTCGATAATGAAGATGAAGATAGTAACACACGGATGATATGATATGATATGATACGAGATGATGATGGTCATTTGAGCTTTTTCGATGGAACACAGCCCTTTTTTTTCTACGTTATCTCTATTAGGCTTGCTGACGCCTGTTAATTTAACAATCTTTGTTGAACGATCTTTGAATTTGTTAATTATCATCAAACAATTGTTCTCATTCTTGTTGATGACTCTCTCTCTCTCTCTCTTTATCTCTCCTTTTCCCTCTCTCATTCTCGTCTGTACCTGTTCATCTATTACCTGAGAGTACTAATTTAAATTTTTTTTTCTTCTTATCTTGTTTTTTGTTGTGTTATATTTTAGAATAAATTCAATTCAAAAACAATCAGATTAGCTACAACAACAACATCATTATCATCACATAATCATAGAACCATCATCAAACTAAACCAAGCAAAGAAACAAGTTTGATGTGAATATCATCATCACCGTAGTCGTCGTCTTCTTCGTCGTTCTTTCTATCAATCTACAATTCTGTGATCTTTTTTTTCGCCTGGAAATTGGATGTGAACGAACAGAAGAAAGAATTTCATTCTTTTACAATCTCATCTGTAACAATTTGAAATCAATTTTTCTCCAACTCTTTAAAATAATAATAATAATAATAATCTGAAGAACGATAAACGATCTGGTGTGGTGAAGATATCTTTAAAGATCATACTATTCTCCTTGGAGAAATATAAAGCCTCAATAAACTAAGAAAAGGAGAGGGAAGAAAATGCTTTCGGCGCCAGAAGAATTCAAGAAATCTGCATAGGAATTTTAAATTTTCAAAAACAAACCCTTTTGTTGTTAGATCTGTTGTGTACTAGAGACCACAACCGACCACAGCCAAAGCATCCGAAATCGAAAGAATGGGTAGCTTACTAAGTCTTTTGAATCTATCGCGCAATGCAACGCTTAAATATGACATTTTTGTCGATTTCGAAAGTAAGAATCATAGAATTTCTTTCCCCTATTTCTCGGGGCAATCATGGATGTGAAAAGATGGTGATGATTGTGATGCTTGTGTTGTATCCCATCAAACCATCGATGACGATTCACTTGGATCTAAATTATAATTATGATTTTTTTGGGCTTGTTTTTTTTTGTCTTCTTTCTCTTTCTCTCTCTCTCTCTTTCGGTTTTAATTGATAGATGCTCAACCAACTGAATCGGAGAAAGAGGTCTATGATCTTGTTGCCAATGTTCTCTACGATGCCAACGATATCATCGCCGATATACAAACGTATAAAGGTGCTAGCGCAGAAATTCGCCAGGTGAGCTTCATAGTGAAGAGATTAGATCGAAAGAATTTCTTAGTTGATTGATTCGATTTGTTTGATTTTGTTATAAATTATTTCATCCCCACATTTCAAAAACATTCAACATCCGGTTTGAAAAATATTGATTTTCTCTTTCATCGAATCAATCAAAAAATTGTATTAATATAAAATTAAATTAGAGAGATAGATCGAAACTAGCTTATAGATTTAGAAGTACCTATCAACATCCTTTCTGGCTAGATAATTCAATTCAGTTTCGAAAATATATGATCGATCTCTGATTAATGAATATTTAATTGAAATTGGTTTTTCATTGTTTTTTCCAAGGCCATCGATAATCCTCACAACAAAGAGCTTCAAATCAAAACATGGAATACAGTGGTTCCATTAGTCATTCGTCTCAAACGATTCTATGAATTTTCTCTTCGATTAGGTTTGATAGATCACTTTTTAAAAACAAATAACACATCAAATTTTTTTCATTCGATTGATTTTGAATTTCCTTTTTTTTTCTTTAGAAAAAGTTTTAGCTCTTTTACTTGGAGAATTGTGTTCCGATTCAATGACACCTTTAAAACATCTTGAAACACAACAAGCTTTGGTCAAACAATTCTCTTGTATATTAGACTTTGTTCTCAAATTCGATGATCTTAAAATGCTCAATCCATCGATCCAAAATGATTTCAGTTTTTATCGACGAACAGTCTCTAGAATACGCTCCCCCAATCCTCGAGTGAAATCAGAATTGATCGCCATCGAGGATCTTAGTCCAGAGTTTGCCAATCGCATGTCGTTATTCTACGCGAACGCCACACCGATGCTTCGATCGATCTCGGATGCTACGTTGAATTTCGTAACTTCTAATAGACATTTGCCGATCGAAAATATCACCGAAACTTTGGGTACGATGGCTAAAGTTTGTCAACGAATGATCGAAAACCAGTAAGATTCTAACAAATCTGATGTTTCTCATTTTGAAATTTTTCTAACCGTTTTTTTTTCCTTCTTTTTTCCTACGTTAGAGATTTTTGTGCCAGATTCAATAACGAAGAGACCGTATATTTTGTTCTAAGAGTTATTGTTGGTGTGATTATTCTCTATGATCACGTTCATCCGATTGGAGCGTTCGCTAAAACAACCACACAGATCGATGTTCGTGGATCGATAAAAGTTCTAAAGGAACATCCGCCCACTGTTGTTGAAGGTCTATTGAACTCACTCAGATACACAACAAGACATTTGAATGATGATACTACGCCTAAAAATATAAAGAATATGCTTGCGACATAGATTGAAAATTCAATAAACCATTAATCAATTCAAATCAAAACAAGCTTGATTTGCTTGTTTGAAACTTGTTTTGAGATTATTATAATTCTTTCATCTTCATCTTATGATTTTTCTTGATAGTGTCTTGATTTTTCATTTTTTGAATTCTGTCAAAATGTAAATAGCTATTATTTCAAAGCCCAAACTCACATTGAGATTCGATTTCGAGATTATTAAAATTTTGTTAATTCTGTTCTCTTAATTATCTTTCAGTTATCATTTGATTTCCTGTTCCGATAAAAAAAATCAAATCAAAAAAGCCATCGACTATTTTAACTAAACTCAAATTCTTCGATCGATTTGGGTAGATTTTTTTTCTCCTAAAAACGTATTGGATCTTGTTTTGAGCTCTCTCTCTCTCTCTCTCTCCTCCCCTTTTTTAATGGAATGTTTTTGTCTGTTGTACGTTGTGTTTACAATTGATGACGATTCATTTTGAATTTCAGCCAGTTTGGAATCGAAACGATTTGAATGATTGCAAAAACGTATTAAATTCTATGAAACTTCGAATTTAAAGTTTAAAAAGTAAGTGACGAATTTAATTTATACAAATTTGTCTATGAAGTTCTAAAAATTCCAGTATAAATTCTAGTTTTGATTGATTTTTATTAAAATTTACATTGTTTGATTGAAAATGAATTTTTGAGAAAATACTGATTTTGGTTCTCTTTTATCTCAATCCATTTCATAGCATCTGTTACGGATTAATTGGTTTAATTACTGCTCCATCCATAATTAAATCGATCATCATGATTACTGATATACAATTGTCCATATTCGCCAACATTCTTGGTGTGACTTTATTTCTTTTAGTGGTACTTTACCATTACATTGCTGTCAATTCCAATACGGCATCAAATAATTAAAAAGGCTACTGGGATCATTAAAATGGTTTGAATCTAGCATCGTAATGGTGTTATTCCAGAAATTTAATAGTGCATTGCTATGTTTAAAAATACAACAAACAAAAAATGAAACAACAAAATATTATAGTGAAAATTTTCTAAATTTTTTCTTCGATCCACTTATCCTTTCTTTTGCGTATCACTTTGATTCAAAATCTCTCCATTCCTTTAAATTGAAGATGCTATCATTATTTTATCATCACTTAAACAAAACCAAGCGTTTTGTGAGGCCGAAACTGAACAAAGTGAGAGGAAACAAATAAAAAATGTAATTTTTTCTTAACAAAAAATTTTTGAACGTTTTTTTTATTTAATTAAAATCTTAATTGAAAAAAAAATCAATTATCTTCATTGTCTGTTGATTTTGAAATAACCGTTTCCAAACCAAATTTTTCAAATATGCTACAACCAGACCAGTGATTATATTCATTTAGCGACAATTTGACAATAATTACTCAATAATTTCAATTTCATTTTGTCATTTGTTATTTTAGTTTTAGTTTCAGTGATTTTGATTTAATTTTGCACACACACTCTAACTCACTCTATCCAGTTTGAATGTTTGTTTATGTTACACTTTCGATATGTCTCAAGCTCTATACCAAATTTGTTTGATTTTTCAATTTTTCACTATATTTCATGTAAAGATTTCGATTTGATTCTTGAACTTTTTCGGTGTTGATGACCCACCATAATCATCACGGCCACCACCCTACATCATCAACAGTGTTTCTATGTGATCCGAAACGAAAATGAATTACGATTACTCGAAGTTCTTTATGGAAGAGGAAGAAACTCTTGATGAGATTTTTGAACAACAATATCAAGAGTTTTTCGCCATATTTCGTATCTATTTGATAATTTCGATGATACTTTTTGGTCTCTTTCTTATATCCAACGCCATCGTATCACAATATCGCAATAGTGATCTTAATTCAGAGGTAATCCATAATCAGTTTGATGGTTTCTAATTGATGTATTTTTTTTCTTGCCCATTCAATCGAGGTTCCTTCTACAAGACAAGATCGTCTTACCTATTATATTTCACTAAAATTATGCATTTTTGGCTTAGCGATAGCACTTGGAATAGGGCTCCTATTGCCAATAACAATCGTATCGAATGAGATTATTCTGATCTATCCAGAAAATCAATATCCCAAGTTTCGTTGGCTCAACGATAAATTAATCCGACATTTATGGCATTGTATTTTTATCTTCTCAAATTTATGCTTCATTTTGATACCGTTCTCATATTTTTTTGCTGAATCCACTGGTTTCTCGCGATCAACTGATAATTTTCTTACACGAATTTTCCAAGCGTTTGTCGAAACGACTTTGACCTTAACAATAATCTCATCATGTCTACTGATTGCCCTATCTTCGGTTTTTCCAGTGTTACAACCTAATTTCCTGCAATTGATTACATTTTGGTTGAATTTTCCATTTCTCTATTCTTGTTTTTCGTTTGCTGGGGCCATATTATTGCTTGTCTGTACGCCGAAAGGAATTTTGAATTTAGTAATTCTATTGGATGAATATATGACTCGACCGTATTTAGTTAATACCGCTACCGAGAAATTTGACAAAATTTCTATCGAAGAAACGGTTTTACTCAGCCGTCAGCAATTGATAAATCGATCTCAAAAAGAAAACAAAAGAAAATCATCAAAACTCTCGTTAATCGATCAAATTCTCAAGAAGACCAATGAAACAAATTATTCTGGTAATATTTTTCTGAAATGTTTACAATTTTTTCGTCTAATGAAAATATTGTTGAACAGATCGCAATTCTCAAAAATCCGAAAGCTTAGTTAGTACCATCGAACAGCACGAAAATTATCGTCGTAGACTATTTTCGAAGCTAAATGTATCTTGGATTCGTTCGAAAATACCTTGGCTCATGTATCCATTAGCGATGGCATTGTTAATCTTCACTACTGCATTCTCGTGTGGAATAGTTCTAATCAATATCCTAATAACGTTGTTCAATTTCGAAGATACTCCAGCAGAGCCTTTTGTTCTAGGTATTGCTTCGTTCTCAAAAATCGGGTTGATCGGAGTCTGCATCCAAACTTTTTTGATCGGTTACGTCTGGTGCGCATCAATAGTTGGACTCTATTCGTTGCCGATTTTGAATCGTCTAAGACCGATCCGACATCAAACGCCATTTTTCAAGATAATGCTGAATTGTCTTTTGATTTTAATTCTTAGCTCCGCGTTGCCGATATTTTTCCGAACCGTCGGCATCACAAATTTCGATCTGTTCGGAAGTTTCGGTCAGATCGTTTGGATCCGAAACTATCAACTCGTTCTGGTTTACAATTGCGCCTTTCTTGTAGCATTGATATTTTGCCTCTGTCATAGCATAGTTTTAAAACTAAGTCGAAAATTTCTTTCTCATCTACACAGCCTTATTATTTGTTCAAATCGTAGTATTCAATTTTTCAAAGAAAAGGTGAAAAAAATCACAAATCTAGCCTCTAAGTCTGGTCAATCAGGATCTCAGTCATCATCATCAACATCCGCAGATACATCGTCATCACAAACACCACCGCAATCATGTCCATCCACCACGAACTTCAAAAGCATTAACAATTTATCGATTCTTATCGAATCAATTTTCGATCCACTCAAGAAGACTTCAACATATTTGATTGCGTCTTTGTATCCTCGAACAATTTCGAAACAATCATCCGCAATCAAAAATCGCAATTGAATGATCGGAATTTTCCGAAATATTTTACCACTTCGAAAGCTTCACTTGTAGAGGTCATCATCGATTGAAATCTGGCTTGATTGTAATTTATTAATTATTGAAATTTGTAATTAATAGTCTGTTGGATTGAAGATTTGGAATTAGACAGCAGTTTCTATGCTGAAACGATTTCAAATTCCAACATCGTCTCTGTTCATTATTAAAGACGAAAAATTGTAATTTAATCTAAAATTAAATTTATAAATTCTATTAAATAAATTTCGAAGAAGAATTCGAATAATTTAAATCCTCTATCTTTCAATCAGGAATACAATTCAGTTCTGGATAATACTTTTTCTCCATTTCTCTGAATCTCTTATCGAACGAATTCGGCTCAATCCTAAACGTAAATGATTGATTTTGTTTGCGAAATTTTGGTCTAGATTTTCTTTTTCATCAATCAATGAATCTTCTCGATACAAATCGGATAGTTTACGTTTCTCACTGGATTGTAGAAAAAGCTTTCTCGAGGATGATTCGAGCTTATCTAGATAATTGTCATCGAAAATCAATCGATCATTTTTATGCTGAATCGTTTCAGCAATGAATTTCACAAGCTTCATACGCTGAAAATCTCTGGTGATTGTAAAATTGTTACTTGATTGCGCAAAAAATTCATCCAATTTAGGCGCAAATGATTTCTCCTCAATTATTTCAATCATTCCATTGATGATCTCGAGAATAATTTGATCCATTCTCTGTGAGAAAATTTTGTTCCACTTAAAGATCAGATTTTTTTTTAATTCGTCTTGTTTTTTTCAAGTCTTAAAAAGATTCGTTTTCGAACCCGTTGATTATTATCTCTCACTGGTAGTGCAAAATTTCGAATTCCAATTCGATTCGTTCGAAAATCTATAAGATTCGAATTTTTATCAAGATTCCTATCTCTGCTCTTTGTTGTGCCATCTTCATCTTCGATCCAATCATTGGACTTATTGATTGAGATCAATCACCAAAATAAATCCTCCAATAAAGGCTGATTGAATTCTCTTCGGTGATTTTGTTTTGCATTTTGTTTGTTTTCATCAATAGTTGATTTTGTGTCAAAAAACTGTAATTTGTTTTGAATTCTTTCTAATTTGTTGCTAAATTTTTGGATTATTTATTTATTTTTTTTTGTCAGATTTCAGATGTCGATTTGATATTATTCACCATCTTCTTTGAATCATATTCTTCAAACTTGATAGATGATACTGAAATGTTGGCAGAAGAAGTCAACTATTAATGTGAGTTTCTTAAAATAGATCATTTCAATCTCTACAACCAAAAATATTTTCCTCTTTCTGGCTGATGCCTTTTTTGAATTAATTTCCATCAGGAAAACTGTTTAAATTTTGTGTTATGTGATTCAAATCTAATAGCTTATTCTAGATTTTTTTGACTAGCTTAAATTTTTAGGAAATTTCATTTGCTGAAAAGCATCTTTGCATTTCTATCTATTTTATGATTTGAGTTTCACTTCGATCATAATTCTTTCTTCTAGATTCTTCTCAATGCGAGCATTCTTCAATGTTTGAAAGCGTTCCAAATTAATTGTTAGGATTTGAAGTGATTCAATCTTTTCTATTTAATATGGACATATTGAATTAAGCAGTCAAAACATTCCATTTGATTGACTGTTTCTTGTATTTATTCATTCTTTTTCAGTTATTCTCCAACATCTGAATCTGAAATTGCTTCTCTTCTCTTTGTCGCCTCGGTATCGGTACGGTTGAATGATTTAAAAAATGTAATAGCTATTTGATTTTGGCAAGATGAAGAATCCATCTGAAAAGAAATGATAAAGAAGGGCTGTTTCGAAAGTTTTAGTCATTACTGATACATTTTTTTGAGATCCTGAATGTGGTTAGTTCGATCTGATTTTTCTCACAGAAACGATAATAAAATAATCAAGCTAATAGCTCGTAATAATAGTGTGAGGATAATGATGAATGAACTAAATAAGGCTTTCCGATTTCAAAAACTGAGAATTTTTCATTCTCTCTCACTCTGTTTTTTTCCATAGATTCTGCAATTCTCTATGCGATATTTCCCGCATCCTAAAACCTGGTTGGTTGCTTGATCATTTAAAAGGGAGTTAAAATCAAGATAAAGTAGACAAAGAAGATGGCAACCAAAATTCTAATCCCTTTATATTCTTCTTCACGCAGTTTATTCTTGTCGAATTCTATGTTGGGTAAATCATTCAATCATCCACATCCACATCCAAACACTTACACACCCCTTTTGTAATTTTAATTCTACACCTAACCTAGATTTTTGTAGATGGCACATTCCTTGTCAATAATGAAAGCATTCGAAAATAAACACCGAATAGATCTGAAAGAATTTATATAGTCCGAATTCTTAAGGAAAAAAAGCAATCGACAGCATCGAGCACAACAAACGAAAAGGTGAAGAAGAAAATTTTTCAAAAAAATACTGATGGCGATGTTGTTGCTATCGTTGTCGCTTTCCATCAAAGAGGATGTAAATAAGGATGTTTAGGACAGTAGAGCAAATGGAAATTTTTGATTTTGTTTTCCAGCAAAGCATATAAAGCATTGTAGAAACTTTAAATGTTTTTTGATCTAAATCAAAAACGATCGGTTATGATTGTGTGATTAATTTTCTAAGAAAAAATAAAACATTCTCAATTTTTCTACCACCTCAGTGATTATTACAAGGTTTGGAACAATGATTTCTTCTACCGATTTCTTCATCAATACAATTCGATTCTGATTCGGAATGTGATTGTTTTTTGTATTTCTTTTCTCAACAATATTCTTTGAATCAATCAACAGATTGTTTCGTTGCGAACAAATTGCGTGCTTCCTTTCCGTCCTTTGATTTTCTAAATCGATCAATTATTTAATGTGTTTATTGAATAAATACTATCAAAATGGTTCGAAATCAATCTCATCGTCATCTCAAAATCAGTGATTGTGAGTGAACAGTATAATGATTGAGTAAAGTCAAGAAGCTAAAAGCTTTTGCTACCACCATCTCTTCCGAATAACGTATGTAAAGGGAAATTTTAAAAAACATTCAATTCAATGCTTTCAATTTATTTCTCGTTGTAGGCGTATCTAATCGATCTTGTTCGAAATCTTGATAGTTTCAAGTTAATTTCAACGCCAACAAAATCTAAACAATCAGATAAAATTCTTGTTTATTCTGTATTCTCATTTAGTTTATTCTTTTGCGCGCTTTTTGTGTAACAAATCGATTCGAAATTGGTCTGCTGGTAATAGATTGATTGTAATATTATGCCTCAAATGTTCTGATTTCTCTCAATGTAAATATCCAGAATATTTTCCGTAGCTAGACTGAGTCAATGAATCTAAACAGATTTGGTCATTGACATCGGATATTTTGCATATCGAATTCAATCTATATCATTCGATATCTTCTTTTGCTATTTTGATGATTCATTGTAGCTTTATAGTATTAAAAATTTGAGGATTTTCGCAAACATTCTGGCGGTTTCGTATCCAATTGAATGCATCCTTGCAAAAATTCAACAGAGTAGGCAAGCTTTTCGAAATTCTTCTAGGGTCTTCTCACATTGTCTCATGATTGTCATTCGCTCAATATTTAGAATCTATTTATGATTGCCATGATTTTTTCGACCAAATGTTTTGGCAAAAATTCTCAAGAACAATGTGTTTTGATTGTTTTCAGTGTATTGAATTCCATGTGGCTCTTTCGTCATTCCAGATGATATGGTCGGCGATGATGTCCCTTTGCAAGGTCACATATGGTCATATCTGAACAACATAAATTATTTAAAACACTTTATTTACCTTAAATTTTTCTTAAAACCATTTCGATCAGACAATCTATTTCCGAGCAAAAAGATCAAAGATCAGACCAAGGTCGTGAGATGAAGTTTTTAGTCAGATTGAAGAAAAGGCCTTAACATCATCAAAATTTCAAAAAATCGTTTCAATTTTTTAGTGAATCAAAGAGCGAAGATTTTCCTTCTCCTTCTTTTATGGTTCACAATCAGCATTAAATTTTGACTATCCTTCTTTCCTGCTTCCTCTGTCATCAAGTAGCTTCTATTTTGTCAAACTTGTATTTTCGTCTATAAATAATGAGTTATTTGATTACAGTATTATTATTTTTTTGGCAAACATAATCATTCGAATTCATCTTAGACGGCTTACAACAATGTGCTTTTCTAGATTCATCTAGGCTCAGTTCGACCAGAATGTGTTTATTCTTAGATTTTTTGTCGTTGTTAAATATCAATTTACATTCAATATCTCTCACACACTATCGACGGTAGCGTGTGAATTCGCTTATAACATTAGATTCGGAGATTCTAATCCAGAATCTATTTATGGTAACCTCCGCTTTGAAAATATATTCTTTTTTGCTGACTATGATTATAAATCGAGAGATGAACAAGGGGAAAAGAGACGCACGCAAAGTTGTACAACAACAATCAGAAACAGTGAAGAGAATGGTTGATGAGAAAACAAACATAGCGAAAAATCGGAAGATATCTGCGCTTTGATCTGAAGTTAATTTTAATTACTGCTAAATCGAAGTCAAACAGAATCCCTAAATGAATGCTATTTGGCTTCATTCCAAAAAGTTCGGAATCAGAATCATTCACTAGATTGATGCTGGTGTTGGTGATGATGAGGAAAATAGTGTTCCCTAAAATGGATTTGTAATGCTGAAACGCTGAAAAGATAATTCTTACAAAAAAAAAGATGAATCCGTTCTCTATTGGACTTTTTTGAGGCCATCAATCTAGATTTGATCAGGATCTTAAGAATTCATACAATTTAATTTTAGATTCTAGCTTCTAAATGATTGATTGAATTCATCGGGGATGCATTGGCGAACTTTTTTTCTTTTATCGTTTGCTTCTATCTCATTAATCACAGTTTCATCACAGTGTATGCCTGTTGCATTTTTTCTCTTCCCATTGCTCATAACATAATTCATCTTCAAGATTCTTGCTTGATAAGTAGGTGTGGATGATTAATATAGTCCATGGTTCCGTGTGTATTCTGCTCAGATTCATCAACCAGCAACACAAACATTTCTATTCACAGAGTTCTATTTGCAGAAAAATATTTTCGTTTTTATTCTTTCTGTTGCTCTTTTTCATTGACTTTAGATTCTATTTTAAATCTTTTAGAAATCTAGGGGAAGATTTAACATAAAATCCTATCAATGATTGCCACTCCTTTTGAGGATGATTAACATCGTCAAGATTTATGTATGTGCGTATGGGGTGTGATCACAGCCCAAACCATCATCATCATCATCTTTCGTCCCAAACCTAAAGTTAGGCGTATGGGAGAAGATTTGAAAAAAAAGATTTCTATTCAAAGGTTTATTTCATTATTTTTAACAACGCGTTTCTGTTTTATATTAGCTCTAAATTTACATCGAAATCAAAAACGCTAACCAAAGCTGACTTGGTTATGCTCTTTAGGTTTTCGGTTCAATGCAACTGCAAGTGTGTGTGTCTGTGTCTGTGGCAAATGAAACAGTTACAATTCATTAGACAGAGTTTTAAAGACGAAGACTTTCATCTATTAAAACAACGAAGTTCTAGTTCGTTTATGTCTTTGATGATGATGATGCCAACTTCTATCTTGATGCATTGATCTAATCCAAGAGAGGCAGAGTGAAAGAATAGATTGTGGTTGGTGAAGCTTTTTATTTCTTCAGTTCTTATTGGTTCTTCTTTCGGTTTTTAGCTTTCGAAGCAGATATAAGCAACCATTCCTGGTCTGATTATGAGCCAAACGTTTTTCAAACTTCGTCTAGTTTGGTTCAAACAATGATTTTGGTTTGAATGAAATTTGAAAAATTTATTTATCCAAATCAACCTCGAAGTTGGAAAAATTTGTGTCTAGTGTTGAACGTACTGTAATTTTTTATCATTTATTTTGATAGAGTTGCGATGATAGCTCGATAGCGGATCAATGCATGGCTATGTCATATTTTCCAATGCATTTTGATTTGTAATCACTCTTTTCATCATCATCACTGATACCATTGGAATTAGCATCGTTTTTTGTTATAATTATTATCGAATCATTTTGTACCTCATATCTTTCATAAAATCACTAATCGAACCTAATGGCGCCAGCTAATCATTTGCTTTGAATTCTACTTATTCATCATCCGTTGTAATTTCTCTTGGGCTTCTATAATTTCGAAATCCCTGATTTTTTCCGACTAGATTTAAAAAATGAAAGTTTGCTTCAACAGTATATCTCGTGTTTGTTTTCCATAATACCAATCTTATCTCTTAATGCTTTCTAATCTTTTTTTTCAGTCAACAAAAGCGCAAGTTTTTTAATGCGTTCGGAGAAATTTTTCGTCCAACTCGGAAATTATTATCTCGATTCTACTAAGAAAAAATCGAACAAAAAATCTTTCTGGAGACAGTTGACTATATAGCATTTTTGATTTGAAATCTTCAGTTCTTACACCAGTCACATCAAAGAAATTTTCCATTTTTCGTGTTCTTGATTCTTTCAAAGAAAAAACCAAATAATTGCTTCACAATCACTGCTTACCCTCTAATTTCTCAATTTAATCGTTATTTATTAGCTTGTATTCAATCAATTAACAAAAAATATGAGCTTATTCATGCAGATAATCATTATGAAATCGACGCTCAACTTTTGGCAACCAATCGAATGTCCATCAAAATTCCGTGCTTCTTAATATTCCCATATTGATTCAAATATTATAAATTTATGGAATGTAAAGAAGTATGGAGTTTTGATCCAAATGGATCGATCTCATCGAGATCAGAAAAGCAACCAAAAATTCATCGAAAATTACTCGATTGATTTTGTTTGTTGGTTTTTTGCATCGCTATGAGATCGATTCTGGACTAAATCAGCATTGAAATAATAGATTTTTATTTTGAGCTTGATCGAGCATTATTGCCTCAATTTCAAATTTCTATTTTGAATTATTTCTGTTGCAAATAATCCAATCTTAGACTATTAAATTTTTGTCCTTAAACCGCTTACAATTTGAAATGATTAATGACAAAGAAAAATAAAAATCAAAAAAGATTTAAAATATATGATTTTTTTTTTGTTTTCAAATTTGAAAAAATAATGAGTCAGAAATTCTTTTTTAATTATTGAAAATTTTTAGGCAATATCTGTATTTCGAGGAGATATTTTGAGGAAAAAAATTTAAAAAAAAATTGAATCAAAAATCGTGGAGAACAAAAATGCAAATACAAATCCGGATACTAATTGATATGATACTTTAAAAAAAAAGCCAGAGGCGTTTAGAATTGTGACCGAAATTAATTAGATACGCTTGACTGTAAGCCGGTTGAATTCGGGCCAAATTTCGCTCGATATCAATCTTGCTTGAGATGGGCGATGAATCGGAATTCGTTTATAGTAATCATTGGATAGATTGACGAATTTCATTCGGAACACAAATGGATTTGACTATGATTTAATCGAAGCATCATTCATCAAAGCTATTGATTTCAAAAATTATTTTCATTTGATTTTCTATAGAAGAATGTTAGCTTTAAGAATTATTTGATGTCTAAGAACACCTCTAATTAAAATAAGGGTTTGTCAAGTGTAGATTTCAATCTAGCAAAGAGAATAGAAGGAAAGTAAAATTTTTATTATAAACATGAAAATTGTAATAACTGCTCCTCTTCTTGAGGATGACTGATGCGTTACAAGATTAGACTGATTCGATTTACGATGCAATCCGAAAGAAATTTCGCAATCTAAATTTTTATTTTAAAACGAATTCGTTTCTAGTCTTTCAAGTATTTGGTCCCCTTCAACCAGCTGTCTGTTGAGCATTGTAACATCACCGTTTCTGAACGAATAAATTCGGGTTCGATTATAAGGATCCTGCTTGAATAGTCATTGGCTGGCTGGGTCCGAGAATTTTTTTTCTCGATTGCTTTAATCGCTTAAAAAAGATGGCGCTTGTGTAGCGAGAATCAAAATTTAAATTTTTTTCCCATTTCTCAAATCTGTTCCCATGACTACCGCCAAATGAGAATATTTTTTTCAAAAATTTATATCGATCCAAAACAATCATAGAAATTGATTTGAAAGTATTTATTTTGTGAGATGTCAGAAAGAGCAAAAAATTGCTAATAAATGGAGGAAGATCTTCTTACAAAAAGTTTCTTCCTAATCAATTTGAATGGTCAGATTGAGAGCTGTACTGTTGTTGGCGATCAATATGATAATCTCTATTGTAAATTTCTGTTTCGATATGGACCTGATTGGGCACCAATTAGAACTGATTCGATAAGATCGTCATCATCTTTGACAAAGATTGTATCATCTAAAGATGGCATCGAAGATGAAGGAAATGTTATCAATGAAGACAAATTCGACAAAGTATTCATATCGCAGACAGCAAGCAAACGATTAGAAGATCATCAGCCAATTTTTGTTTGGAATCTTCCGTTCGAGGCAACATTTAAAAGCACAAATCCATTTGGTTGGCCGCAAATAGTTGGTAAGAACAACTTTTGATCATTTTCATCTTTTGAAATCGAAAAATATAATTGCATATTTCCGGTCGATTCTTTTAAATTTTTTGTTTTTCTTTTCAATTTCATTAACATTAAAAAGTGAGCGTCTACGGAATCGACAGCGTCGGTAATGATGTCATTCGAGGTTATGGGTGGTTGCATCTGCCAACACAGCCCGGTTGGCATCGTTTATCAATTCGTTTGTTCTCTCCACAATCAAGCACGTTGCTAGGCAGAATTTTGAATTGGTTTGTTGAGTCACGTCGGCCAGAGTTTGTTGACTCACGGATGGTCGCCGGCGATGAAGGTCGACATTTGGTTACCGTACAAAACGAGCCAGAATCTGTGGTGAATTTAACATTAAATATTCTATTCAAAGATTTCAAAAAATATGGATTTAAATCAAAAAATTGCCAATGTAATTGCAGATGATCGAATGATCAGTTGATTTTTAAATTCAATCCAATCTATCTTTTCATAAAATATCAATCTTCTACCTCGTATAATTGCAATCTTTTTTCTTAAAATTAAAATTTACAACATTAATTAATTTTTTTCAATCGGTTTGAATTTGATTTCATTGCAAAATTTCTTGATGAATCATCATTAGATTATTAAATTATGGAATAAATTTTCAAATTTATTCAAAAATTCAATATTCATTGATATTGTTCGATTCATAAACGAAAACGAAAATAGCCAATCAGACTCGTTATCAAACTTGATCTATGCTGTGAGGTTTAGTCCTCTCGATCTGTGCTGGTCCGTCTCAAAACGTCAACATCTCAATTCAATTACGAGTTATTGTCCGGATCGATCTCATCATAGCCTCATATCTCATAGTTTCATCGATTTTCATTCAAAGATTTCTTTTAATATTTTGAAATTTATTCTTCTAACTAATCTAGTTTTCAGTATGGAAATCAGAAAATTAGAATCGATCTAGATTTTCAGCATACAAATATGGTTTGGAATATATCTTTGCTAATATCAGTCTATTTACCCTTAATGGAAATTGAATTAAATTCTCAATTTTTTTTCTTGCATTTGGATTCAAATTCAATTGAATTGCACACCTGTTGCTCAATTCATTTCAATTCTCTCTCTTCAGATTCTCTACAGCAAAATTATGAATGAAATGAGTAAGCGTTTTGAAATAGACATTCTGTATTGATGTCTATTGCAATCATTCAGATTGCTATTCGATTGCAATCACAAAGAGAAGAATATTCTAATTTAAACTACATTCTTGTTCTTAGACTAAACATTTGACCGCCTTAGAAGAGAAGAGAAGAATTTCCTTTTTCAATCACCGAATCATCCATTCGTGTCGACAAAACAAGAGCACAGACTTTTTCTTTTCCGATTCGAGATGACCTTCGACCTCTCTTTTGGTCTAGAACGATTAGCATCCTCTATCTTTAAATCTTATTTTTTTTCAATCTGTTTTACAATCTCCATCCTCCAACACACAATCATTGCAAGGAATTCATTTCAGGGGGGATGTTTAGAGATTGATGTTTGAGTACTAGAAGAAGAGAAACAAACAGAGTAGCTGACATAGATTGAATATAATCAAAATTTAGCTATTCTATACAGATTGAGCATTTGTTTCTCTCGCATCGTTAGTGATGTTTATCGAGAAGAAATGGATAGCGAACTGATGATGATCTGGATGAATCGAATTCAATGATGTTCGAATCAAAGCGATCATCTTAATCGCTGCTTGAATGTTGGATTAAAAAAAACTAAAAAGGGCCATTGTGTAAAGATTGACCACAAGAGAAACAAATAACCTTTAATAAATCTAGAGGTTGATAATGTTTGGTGTTTGAAATCAACATTGCAATCATCTTCGTTTTTCTTACTTCTTCTTCTTCTTCTTCTTTTTCTATTCTTGTTGATTTCAATTTGATCGACCAGAAATCGAAGAGGAAAGGTGGTGGTGATGATGATGATGATGATGATAACCTTCGATGCTATAGGTAGTGGTCATTGGGCCCCCGAAACCGTCGAATTTAGTCTTTAGAATAATACGCTTTTGTTTGGGGAGAGGAGAATCTCGTAATTCATATGAATCCCCACTCAACCTTATCCCATTCACACGAAAGTCAAGCAGATTGAAAGAGACAGGTGAGGTATAGTCTTCTAGGCCATTTATTGTTCGAGCAGAAACAAGATTGCTCAATACAAATTTTCATCTCCTAGGGCAGAAAATTCTTCGCATTCGAAAATCGACGTTTTCGAAATGCAAGTGAAAAAAAATCTAATTTCCTTTTGTTTTTTTCTCTCGAAATCCCTTTCATTTCTCTCAATCACTTCTGATATTTGCTGTTTTTGTAAGCCGTCTTGGTTTTTCTATGTCTCTTTTCAATCTTTGAATGAAGTAAACGATTCAATTCGTCTGTTTTCTCTTCCATTTACCTCTTTGTGCTGTAATTTTTTAGCCTTTTTTTCTCAATCGAAAGCAAAGGTGAGATTGAAAGCTTCTCTCGCTGAGCCTATTTCTTTTAGGGCTCCTATTTCTTTCTCTTCTCTGAATTTGCTAGGTTTTTTTCCATCGAATTCAACTGACTTATTGGAAGCAGCAGATAAGAGAGAGAAAGAGAGAGAGAAGGAAAACAATTCGATAGCAAACATAAGAATGTTGAATTGATTCTCGAATTGAGAATCGAATCGAATAACATCACCATTAACCGTTTCAATTGATTAAATGATAGACGATAAGCGAAAAACAAAACAAAATGCAACAACATAAAAATCTTATTGGAAACAAGAAATAAATAATAAAAAAGAAAAGAATAACAGTAACAAAACAACGGGAAACACCTTGCTTGCCTCTATGCAACCAACCAAAATCGCCATCGCCATAACAGCAACAACAGTTTAGGTAAGAGCTTACCTGACGATTGATATATACCTGTTCATCATCACCATCACCATCATCATCGCTGTCGTCGTCATACAAGGTGTGTGTGTGTGTGTGTATGTCTGTGCTTGTGTTTGTGTTTGTATGCTGAAATTGCAATCAAAATTTGGAATCTCATCTTCTCATCCCTTTTTATTTCAATCACATCACATCTAGGGAAGAGAAAAATCTAGTTTTCCGTTTTTCTCTCTCTCTCTCTCTCTCTCTCTCTCTCTCTCTCTCTTTTTTTCTCTTCATTCTGAATTGAGAGGATTGTTTTTTGCCCAAAATTATCGAGGTTAAGAAAGAGTGTACCAAACAGCAATTTCGTTACATTCAAACGAATTCCTTAATCGAAAAAAAAAAATCTTTGAATTTTTCTTCTCTTTTTTTATTGGAGTAAAAAGAAAAAAATTCTTGCTTGTTTGTTTTAGTTCACTGTTGGCGATACGAAATCTAAAAATCAGTGATTTCGAATAGAACAATAGGCCAGATTCTTGATTTTGTTCGCTCCTCGTTGGTTTGTTCGTAAATCAAGACAAACATTGGATGTGATGTGAAAAAGACAGTGATGTGAAGTGGCCGATTTTCGATATTGAAATTTTTCTTCCTTTTCTCATTCGATAGGAGCTTTTGTTTTTTTTTTTTTTTGGTCTTGTCTTGTTGCTCTCATGCAATCTAGTCATCTTACTATTTCCCTCTGCCATCTTTACTTGTTCAGCATCGAATCGATGTCAATTGTTTTTGTGCAAATCTCTCTCTCTCTCTCTGGTCAAATAATGTATGTTGATGATGCTATTTAAGAGTTAATCCACATTCATAACTCAGCTCTACGGTCATCGTAAAGTATAATTTATTTTCTCCACATCTTTCGCTTATTGTTTGAATTGGACGTCGGCAAAGAAATCGTTGACTATTATTTCTGAATCATCTTGATCTTTTCGACGAGATAGAGAAGCTTTGTTGAATTCTCATCGTTAGATTTCTGACCAAGTGATGTGATGTTTCATTCATTTTTGTTTTTCTACGCTTGAGAATTAGAATGATGATGATGATGATTGAGAATGATCAAAACTGTATCTCTGCTTTCCGAGTCCAGTTATGCTAACAATTTGGTGCGATTATTATTATTATTATTAGCAATCACTATTGACAAATTCATTGATATTTAATCATTTGTTGCGCGTTTTGATGTGTGTGAGAGATAGAGAGAGAGAAGAATCTTTTTCTCTTTCATTTATCTATTACCATCGTAACCATAGTACAGTGCTTCCGCCAAAGAGAACGCTGGCGCCAAACAATGAAATCCTCTAGAAATTGGTCAACGAAAACAAAAAACGAACAGTTATAATCTCGAGTGATTCATCGTTTCTAAAGCAAAAACAAAATTACAAAACGAGATCTAAATCAGCGTAAAAATCTATCTCCATCAATCTTATCATCATCTTTGGCAATAGTGGAGAGAGAGAGAGAGAGAGAGAGAGAGAGAGAGAGAGAGAAAAGATCTCATTTCGAAATAATCAAAATATACAAAAACATAGCGGATTGTCAACGATGGAAAGAGATCTAGAAGCGAAACAATCAAAATAATCAATGTTTGATCTCAAATTTATTATTTTGATCGAAATCAAATGCTTCGCATTGATCAGAGATGATCGATATGTCGATGATCACAACTCTACATATCATCAATCAAAATTCAATCAAGATGAAATTCTCTAGAACTTTTCGTACAAATCATCATCGAGAAAACGGAGAAGGTGGTTGTGGCGGTGGTGAAGATGATACACACCATCATGATCCATTCCGTTTGATCAACACTATTCATTTACACAACGACGATGATAGTGACGATCGAGATAATCATAAAATTGCCTCTCGAAGTATTCCCTCGATCAAAAAAGATTATTTATTACCGAAAAATATTTTCGAATGGAATCGAACAACAAAACTGATTGATCATAATCCTCATTTCGACGATAATCAATCATCAAATATGCCAATCATACAATCATTAGCTTTATTGCTTAGTATTTTTTTAAATTATTCTTCTCTTAAATTTGCATCGATAATTCAAAGGTGTTCACCGTTATCCTTATCCATCGTTCTACGAACGACGATCCAAATTTTTATATTATTAGAAATAATTTCTGTGATCTCAGCTCAACAATCTTCTCATAATCGGTTTGATTATGATAATATACCATACTATCAACAAAATCAATCGCCACAATCTTCCTGGTCGAAGAAATCTTCATCATCATTCGATTTGCCAAATTCATTCGATGGTGGTGAAATTGAAGGCCGTAAAGTGTTCATCAAACGCAATAACGATGGAATGTCATTAACGAAACAAGCTGATTATATTATCAACACTGATATAATCGTAAAACGTAAAAGCCAGCTAATTATTGAGCCTGGTGTCCGACTAGCATTCAAACCTGGGATCGGAATCGATGTTTTCGGATCACTCAATGCTACGGTAAGTTCCAATTTCGATCAATCTTAATTATCGAACGAACGAATACTTTACAATCATTTAAACTAAAATGGCCATTTTAAAAGTCATCAAAGTATTTTCAATTTTTTGGGTCTTCAATAAACTCTTACATCGCCTTCAACCGTAATGGTCGATTTGTATCTAGGTGTTAGCGTAACCAAGAAACGAAAAAATTTAAGATTTACAAAAAAATTACGAATGTTGTAATAATATGATTGGCTTATTAGTTATGTCTGATTAGAAACAAATTAAATGCTAGCAAATCTGACGAACAATACACCTTGAGGCAATGAACAGGTAGAACAGTTCATTCCTCGATCTCTGTTCTCAATCAAGATTAATATGTCTGTCTATCTCATCTTGAAGAATCAATAGTCGATGATGTTGAAATCTTAAATTTTATCAAAATATCAATGCTATTTTTATCAATATTATTAATATAATTGTCAATGTTCAATGTTTACACAACAAGAAAGAAAACAAAAAAAAAATTAATCCTAAAAGAAAAACAGGCAATTGTTTGTCTACAAGTGTGCAGTGTGTCGATGATAGTAATAGCAGCCAGGTGGGTGGATGCTTTTTTGTTTTGAATCAAGAAAAAAATTGACAAAATCTCAAATATTTGAGAGAATCAGAAATCAGAATCGTGATTGAAAGCTATGCATCAAAAATTGTTAAATTTTAACTTGATTCAGCGATTGTGGCAGCAACCAGAGTCGATCAATGAATCATTGATTCGATGATGACGAAACATCCATACAATTGTTTCCGTTTCGATTTGATGAATCAATTGAAAAAGTGACATAGAACGGAGCTATTTAACGGTTTAAGATTGAAATTAATCATCATCATTTTTGATGAACTACCTACACCAGGTAACACCAACACCGAGAAGATTTTTTTTCCAACTCTCACAAGCAGATCGAATCTGATCTCATCATTGTGGAGGCAATTTAATATCTAAATGAATGAATGAATTAATCATCATCACATTCAAACAACAAACTTTGAGAAAAAAAAGAAACAAAACGAAAAAGAAATTAATTTCCTTCTTCGGAGAGCGTTTGAAGATTGATTCTCTTTCTCCCTTCCTATACCTAAATCTCAATCATCTAGCATAGAAATCTTATGAAAGAAATTTCCAATCTTCAAAAAATATCTTTGAAAATATTCAATAGGGAATATAGTAGTTTCAGGATCGAGATTGAAAAGATTTCTTCTATTCGGTTTCTCTAAACATTTCGATCTCTTTATAGTTTTCGTTATGAAACTTGCAAACACCTACATTGAGAAATCATAACACCTTTGCATAATTGATGTGGTGTTGTATTGAATTTGAATCTAGAATTCAATCACACCGTAACGAAGAAAAAACAATACTGAATAGAAATACAAAAATGTAATAAATCATTTGTGGTTTTGACGGTCGAAGGAAAGAGATGCTGTGTATTTTTTTTTTCTATGAAATTCAATCGAGAAATATTAATTTTTTTTAGTGGATTTTTCTCCATTTCTTCTTTGGCGTATGTTCACAAACCTGTTTCGATTTTTACTTTGTTCTATCATAGACAAAATTCATTCGACATCATTTCGAAACTTTTTATCGAATCATTTCTTACTATTTGCATCTCTATTACTATTTCTTTTTTCTTTCTATCAAATTTCTATTTCGGTGGAAAAAATTCAAATGAAATTAGACGAAAAAAGTTAGAATTAGAAATGTAGAAGAAGAGAAATATTCAAGCAATGTACAAAAGTTCCAGTTGATAGAAACTCATTCTCTTGGTTGACAATCATTCAACAAATTTATGCCTTATAAAAAATGTCCATCTTTCTAATGGTAGACGATGGTAATAATCATAAAGATGGATGAAGATTTCTTCGAATCGACTTTAAGTTCGTCCGTCGTTTCAATTGTATTCTAAATAATCTGAAGATTTTCAATCGAATCATAAAGATTGTAAAAAATAACCATCATTAATCTTTGTTAGAGTTTAGATATCAGAAATAAATAGTAGAATAAGCTCACAAAATCTAGAGTGACAAGAAGCGAGAGAATAGAAATCCAAATGTGTCTCTGATGAGATGATGGGATCCCATTAAGACCGCACATAAAATGGAGCAATCTAATGGATAGTTATTTTCTAAGCATTCTAACCGTTCAATTGTTCCATTTTGATTATCTTACATAATCTTTAATTCTTTTTCCAAAAAAAAAAAAATCAATCTCAAAATCAAGAGATAATCATCAAGAGTAATTTAAATTGACCATTTAAATTCGCCATTTTTAGCAATGAACTTTGAAAGAAATTTCTTCAATGAGTCTTGTATTTTGAATTGAGGATGGGAAGCAAAGATCGATTGCTTCGAAGAGATCCACCATTGATCGTCAATTAATGGTCTCGAATTCAAAACAAAGAAAGGGTATCCAGATGGATCAGGGTTTTGGTAGATTAATTGTGATCGATTTGTGATTGTTGGATTGTTTCTGAACTTAAGCTTTCAACAACAAATAACTAGCTAAACATCTATCGCTAATCAATCGCTTGGAATATAATCGGATTTCGTTTTGATAAATATTTATGGTTATCTCTCTATTTCTTCAAACTTATTTACAATCAATTCAGTCTTGTTGTGAATGTGAAACTAATCAAGGTGGAGATGATTAATTTTGCTGCGCTTGTTGTCGATGTCGATGTCATCAACCTTATTCAAAATGAAATTTGAATCAAATTAACATTAATTCGTGAAGAGAGAGAGAGAGAGAGATAAACTGCTCTGATTTCATTTTGATTCGAAATAAAATTCGATGATTAAAAAAGCCAATGATTCCACTGACCTAGCTGATGATTTATCGACATACACAACAGGGAATGGTTATTTAATTGTTACTTCTTAACGATTTCCTTTGCGATCTCTATCTCATCACCATCATATCTATTGTTACGATGAACGGGAAATAATGCGATTGTTTCTTTTTTTTCTATTTTATTCTCCGATTATATAAAAAAGGGCACAAGTGATTCGAAAATCGTGTTTACCATCCATGACAACACTGCCAACTATGAAAATGTTCAAGGCCAACAACCTTTAGCTTCGTTGACATCGAAATGGTTATGGCCTAATATTAGATTGGTGGATGGCAACTCGATCAATGAAGGGCGATTACAATTGAATTATAGAGGAAGTTGGCTTTCTGTTTGTACAAACTCAAAAAATTGGACACAAGCTGATATCGATGTTGCTTGTCGACAACTTGGATTTCGTAGAGGTTTCTGGTTTCGATGGTACAACCGGAACAATCAAACCAAACAGCTTATGTTGGAAAGGCCCAATTGTGACAATCAAAAGCGTTTGATTCAGGAATGCACCAATTGGCATCAAAAACGTATCGGAAGCGGTGTTTGTGATCTCCATCAAGATATCGGCATCAGGTAAGTGCATTGAAATTTGATTGTTAAATAAAAAAAAAATTTCTAATTTGAATTCATTCACTTCCTTCCATTTTTAATTGACGAAAAAAAAAGATGTGAAAATCAATTGATTGAAAACGAACGTCAAAATTTTTGGCGAGGAATACATTTTCTCAATGCAGACTCTCATATTGAATCGATTATGTTTAATAAAAGAGAAATCAGAGTATCAGATTCGATTCTCAATCATGTAATCATCGAATATGCTGGCCGTGATCAAAACGGACTAGGTCATTCAGCGTTACAATCCACTGGAAGTCAGCCACCACAGATCGACGGATTGGCAATCTATCGATCAGCTTCAACTGCTTTGAATATCACCGATCCGGTCGATGGTTTCGAAGTGATCAATTCTAAATTCATAGAAAATCGTGCATATGGAATCTATATTAATTCATCGGTCGGACGAGTTCAATTGTCAAGCATCGAGGTCGAAGATAATGGTGCTGATGGTGTTCATTTTGTGCATTTCGACAAACCACATTATTCGTCGGATAATTTTTGTGAGACACCTAATCTCGGAACCAGTCAAGTGTTTCCGATCAAATTTACTCATCGACAATCGGCTAGCAAAGCGCCATCAGAAGAATGCTGCCAAGAGTTCTATCCTAGAGATTGGGAAGGTCAACGAATAACAGTACATTTTCCACTTCTAATGAGTGGCATCGAAGATTTTGAATCGATGTCACAATTTCTCAAGCAACCTTATCAACCTAGAGTAGGTCGTGAAGGATCGATCTACGTCGTTGATGGTTATTCCGGCCGAGTGATCGCGGATTTTTTCATTCGAAATCATACCAAAATTCAAAGTGTCTCATCGATAATTGGCAATGGACCATTACGAGTTTGTTATCGTCCAGCGCATTTTCGGAGAATTCTATTCACCGTACAAGTTGTTGTTGATTATGGCCGCGAATATGATGTTAGCATCATTAACAGCCGATTGGTAGCTAACAATGGTCGAGGATTGTGGCTACGAAATCTTCGAAGTGGTGCCGTAATCAATCGAACATTGATTGCAAGCCACGATTATGTATCTGGAATCCACATAGATCAAGGCGTAGGAGAGATAATCATCAACAATAGCGTCATCACTAATAATCTTGTTGATGGAATCAATATCACAAGTGGAGGGGGATTTCTTCACATCGATCGAACAGAAATAGTCAATAACACTGGCAACGGCATCGCAGTCTGGTTCAACGAATCGATCAATCTACAAGCGTTCAATTATAGTTCGCATATCACTCGTAGTGCTTTGACCAAAAATCGTAAAGGCTTATTGATCTCAAGTGGCTGTCATTTCAGTGATTCTAATCTTAAACAGCAACCATTTTGGAATATTTCATTGAATCAATTCCAAGATCAACATGAACAAGCTCTTCTCTATCATTCTTGTGTTCCTAGGCCGAGAATTTTGAAAATGCAAATGAAACCTTCGATTAGTAACATATCTATCAGTCATAATCGTTTCAAAGCCAATAAACTTCATGCGATTCATATGGCACCAATATTTTTTGTCAAACTAAGCATCGCCCATAATGAATTCACTCAGCATCCAAGAGCGGTTCTCTACATCAACTCTCAAGATAGTTTCAATGTGCCAAATTTTGTCGAGGATGCGGAAAGATTTCCGTTCTCTTTTTTCCTCCACAAGAGTCAATCGTTCACAAATCAACGCCGTTTAGCTCTTGATCTCTGGCCAGTTGTTGTTAGGATACGTAATAATAATTTTCATCACAATCAAGGATACTACGTTGCAAGTGTGGGTCTTTTGGAACGCGAATCATCCGAACCGATCAATTACAGCTCGATCGCACAGAAAGTTCTTTTCACTCGAAACATTCTGCATGAGAATGCCGTTAGTGAACCATTTCAATCGTTGAATCCTCGTTCAAGAGTGTCAGCAGTGCTATGTGTTACCTCAAGCAATGTATTAGTTTGGCGCAATGAATTTATCAATCCAGAATCGAAATATGAACTAGGCATCCACCTTAGCTCACATTATCGTTTGATAAATGCATCACTAAATTATTGGGGAACTCTGAACACAATGAATGGAGAGCTACAAACGAATGCGAAAACTATTCATGCGGCCGAAGAGATTTATGAAAGAATTTTCGACCGAAAAAATCGTTACAATCTAGCACAAGTGGAATTCCTTCCTTATATTCTCATACCGAACGCATTAGAATCCGATCGAGCGGCTTTGTCGCTTGTGAATGATCGAGAGAAAATTTTTCAATTTTTTCATGGTATCTCATCGAAAGAGATCGGTGGTCAAGTCAAAGGTCAAGTAAATCTACCAGTGGGAAAATATTTTGTCAAACGTGATATCTACATCAGCCCAGAAGGCGAACTTGTATTAAATCCAGGAACTGTCCTCTTTTTCGATCAATCAGTCGGAGTTTTTGTCCAAGGCAAATTCAAAGCTAAAGGCAGTGTGAATTCTGATATTCAATTCTTGTTGGCATCGAGTAAAAATTTTGATTCCAATAGAATGAAACGATCTAACAATGATTCCGATCCGCCTGCAATTGAATCATCAGCAGTTCAATCTTCATCATCTACTAACAATCAGAATGATGAACAATCCATCAAATATGAATTGAGACAAATCAATCCGATCTTTTCTTCGGATGATTTAGGACATAATATTCGGCTTTCCAATGGCACCTCAGGAAGATTAGAGATTCGTCTGGACAATGAATGGGGAAGTGTTTGTGGATATAATTTTGATATCGATGATGCTGCTGTTGCATGTCATCAACTTGGGTTCGTTCTCAACGAACTCGATTGGCGTCTTGAACGATCAGAATTTTGGAGTCCAGCCAACAGCCGAACAATATTGATGACCAATGTCCAGTGTACGCATTTAGATACAGATCTGACTAAATGCAAAGCTGAGAGATTGAATCGAAATGATTTCGAGGGTAATTGGTGTCCGAAAGGCGAGGTCGGCATACGATGCTATCCCCAAGCATGGGCTGGTATTCGATTCGGTATGCTCACGCAAGAAGTCGTAATCGAGCATGTCACTGTCGCGAACGCTGGGCTTCGAGATTATCGGACCAAAGATTTTGGTCCTGCTCTACAGTTTGATTTTAATCGTTTTGCCATATATGATTCGATCATCAAATCAAACATTGGGTCCGGTATTGGTGTACTTTGGAATGATGTTATAAGCGAATCAAATAGCGATGGTCTGAAGGTAAAGAATTCAAAAATAATTGAGAATCTTAACCATGGGATCGAGACGCGAACAGTTGGAATGAGAATAGAGAACTGTTTGCTTTCAGACAACAAAGTTTCAGGTTTTTTCTACGAACCCAATTTCGGTCGTGAACAACAAGAAGAGTTAGCATCTTGGATAGTGAAACAACCAATCCATAATCGAAAAAGTTCAGTGTTCATTATCACTCCTGGTGAAACTCCAACAAATCAATCAATATACTTGGGAGATATTGGACGCCAAATCTATGTCTACATTCCGAGACGTCCGAATCAGAGTGATCGATTGTTTCATCTGTTGATCAGAACCGATCCTGGCAAACGAATCGGTGTGATGGTTTTGAGTCCAATTTTCTTGACTAGATCATCAGAAAATCTTTGTCTTTTTTCCCCACAAATCGATAATCTACATGCATCAAAAATGATGTGGGATCTTCGCCAAAATCTCACCTCATTTCCGTTCGTATATCCTGGATATCGGTTGATGCTAGAATATAGCACTGGACAATTTCCATACGGGGGCATTTTGTTGATGTTCACACCGAAGCAATACATTCGTAGCGTACCAGGGGAATCGAGTTTCATCGAGAAAAGTTTACAAGAGCAACGCATAATGAACACAATAACTTTGTCGGACAACGAAATCGTTGGTAATGGGAAAGGAATAATCAGTTCACATTGCTCGATGAATATCGATTTGAATGGAAATTATTGTAAACGATATGGAAATGTGACGATTTTGATCGAGAACAATTTGATTGCCAAAAGTAAAACAGCTGGATTGTTTGTGAATTCATTCTCACATTCTTCGACGATACCTTATTCTTTACTGATGAATTTGATCGAATTCGATGAGCAGCGAAAGAATAGTTTCGATCAAAACAGTGTTGAATCTATCATTTCGGAAATTAATTACACCTTGATTGATAATCGTTTCGTTGAGAATGAAGATTTTGGATCTATTGTTCTCTACGATCACTCGCTATATGCTAACGGCGATCTTCAACGCTCCAATGTTCAGTCAATGTCTGGTTTCATTATCTCCTCAGCGATCGGTGCCAATAATCCTTCTAATACGAACCTATTTCATTGGCTAATTCGAAACAGCTCGTTGGAGTCCAATAAAAATGGCGGCATCGATATTCGTCTCCCATACAATTGGCTTTACAATGAAAATTTCACCCATAGTGTTGTGATTGAGAGATCCACTTTTAACAAAAATCAAAATTTCGAATTAGTCATCGGTGGTCATTATGCTAGAATGAATTTCACTGAGAATCGATTGACAGAGAATCAATGTAAAATTGGTTTGCTTTCGATCAGAGGAATGGAAAAATTGATTCGAATAGCGGATAACGAAATTCTAGAGAATCAAATCCAAAAATATGTGCTTGAGATTGATATGACTAGTCATGCTGATAAATTCGGTTGGGTTGAAGCATTGATCCAACGTAACATTATTCGAAACAATAGATTTGCTAGAGGTAATCATGATTGTTTTCCTATATATTGAGATAATTATTTTATAATTTCATTTTTTCCATGCAGGTACGATACAGGAATCGCTAAATGCTATGAATGAGATCACTTCTTCCTACAAACCTGAAACATATGCTATCTCAGTGAAAGGTCTACAACAAGTAAATATCACAAGGAATATTCTAGTGAATAGAAATCTACAATTCGAATTGATGGCTGGTGTCAAAGCTGGTTCACTTCAGAATGAACTTAGTGCTAGAGAAAATTTCTGGGGCGTTTCCGATGATTTGCAATCGATACGGGATAGAATATTCGATTTTGACGATTGGAATAGCTTCTCCCCGACAATTTTCTCACCATGGTTATCTACTGATCGAATCGATTCAACTTTGGTCTATGATCGGAAAGTCTTTAATGAATATGATTCTTTCAATACACCGCGTAAACTTGGTGGTCGTCTAACGGAATCTTTGGTGCTGTATGATCGAGAAAATCCCTATGTAGTTAGCACTGATCTCACTGTGATGCCTGGAGCAACACTTACTCTACGTCCTGGTGTCATCATGGAATTCTATCCAAGTGTCGGAATCCTTGTCCTCGGTGATTTGAATGCTCTCGGCTCGCAAGATAGACCTATTATCTTTCGTCCGATCAACAAGAATTATACTCAACAAATGAAAGATTTCAATTATGATTTTAATTATAAAGCAAATCAATATCGAAAAAGACAGGTACCACAAACAGAGCAGCTAGTGTTTAGTAAAAGTGATCATGGAGGTGTACGTCTTTGTTTGACTGAAAATTGTGATCTCGATTCCGAATCTAAAGCGAATGAAGAGACAGAAAAGATTCTAGGTCCATCAGAACTATCTGGCTACCCTAAAATGATTGATGGTCGTAAACGTCATGGATTTTTGGAAATCTATAACACCACCACATTTCAATGGGTACCAATCTGCGATTCACGATTCACCGAGCGAAATGCCCAAGTTGTTTGCCGTCAATTGGGATTCTCATCTTTGAATGTTTTCGTTCGTCGTGGTTCACGACCAGATATGGATCCGACTCTTGTCAGCAGAATTACAGAATGGCCAGAACCGCTTGAATGTCTTGGATCCGAATCGAATCTAGCTGATTGTGATCAAAGAACATTCTCCAAGGATAGTTACAACCGTCAACAAGCTCTTTATGAAAACGCTCCACTATTTCATTCACGATTGATGAGCAGTGATTTTTATCGAAAAGTTCATTACAGCTATATTGTATCGAATCGTACTCAAGAAAGATTGTTTTATCTGAATGAAGATTGGAAAATGTTGGAGGAATGGTCAATGATTCAAAGTACTACATGTAAACATGATGGAAACGAGTTCGTTTACATTTTTTGTGGTGAAGATAATAATCTTTACACTGATGAGAGCAACGATGATGATAATAATTGGAAAAAATCAATGAAAAATTTTGAACATTGGGGTGGAATACGTTTCGCTTTGCCAGAATTCGAAGATGAAGATTCAACGTTCTCTTTGAATCCAACAAAAAGATTTTCATCTTCGAGTACTATGCAAAATGTAGAGATATTTGGTGCTGGAATTCTGCATGGCGAGAAGAATGCTGCGATCCAAATGATCCAACGAAGTGTATCACTAGAGTTTGTCAATGTTCATCAGAGTGCTTATCATGCAATCGAATCGATCGCACCTTCAGAATCGTTGCAACTGCATCGCTTGAAATTGGAACATAATCTTGGAGCCGGTCTCAATCTATTTCTTTTAGGAATATCTACATCAGAGAGCGAAAGAGTTCCCTATGAACCAATCACAGATGGATCATCTTTCAATGTCCCATATAACGCTTTCTCTTTAGTCGATATTTGTGATGCTCGAAAGCAGCTTCGTGTGAAAGAGAAGATCTATGTTTTCTATAAATATGATAATAGACCAGTGGATTGTGTGAAAATTTTCACCAGTGATAATCCATTGAAATTGATTGGTGTACGTTTCCTACAATTGAATCTTTGGAGTCAATTTGTTGAATCCGAAGGCAAAGTCAATACATTCGAAAATGATTATGTCGAAGGGAGAAAATTTGCTTTCAATTCGGAGGATATTTTTCACAATAAACTTGATGATCTCAATGACAATCAAATGAACTCGTTTGTTGATGCATCATTGATCAATTCAATGTCTGATTCGATTTTGATCTGGGATGGAGATATTTTCAACGAAACAACAAGACGTATGATTGGTGAAGTATACAGTGATTCAACAAATGAATTCATACGAAACGGTCCACTTTTCATTTCCAACCACGATCAAACGCGATCATCTAGATCTTTCTCAAGACATCGAAGATATGCTGGGTCATCGACTAGGAATCCACCATTAAAAAATCAAAGATCAGAATCTAGTCAGAAGAATATCTTATACAAATCATCTGGATTTTCTTTGAGTTTACAGCTTCATGTTTCTGGTGCATCTAGTAAATACGGTTTCATTGCCGAAGTAACCACTCTCCCTAGTGCATATTTCGATGAACGTAATATTCAGCATAACATTACCTTCTCTGAAGTGAACGATAATACAGCTGGTGCGGTTATTCTACAAAGTGTTGGAGAAAGTATACCTAGAATTGCTTTATTGAATAATCTTTTCAAACGAAATTGTAGAATTCTTTGGGCTAATTTCACCACATGCCATGGTAATTCACTCGATCTGAACATACAGAATTCTCCACAATTATATTTTCAAAATAATTTGATCGCCGACAATCGTGCCGGTGGAGTTCGAATTGAAGCGACTTCATTCACTGCCGTTTCTGCATTGAACGCCTATCTAATCAATAATTTGTTTGCGAACAATCTTCAAAATGAAGCTCTCTATTTCGAAGGCGCCAATAGCTATCAATCTGTAAATGTCGATCGGAATTATTTCAGCCGAAATCGATCACCATATCGTTCGAATATTGCTTTCGGTAGAGCGATTGTTAAATTCCATGACAATGTTGTCATCAATAATTTCGGCGATAGTCAATTGTTTGTGGCTGGATTCGCACACGCTCAATCATCATCGAAACTGCAACGATGTACGAATAATTTCTTCTACAACAATCGTGCTTCGAATCAACGAGGAGAACGTAGTACGATTATTGTCAGTACGATTGGACAAATATTCACCGATAACTATCTGGTCAATCCAGACAATGATTTTGAGATGTGCACCAGAAATCGTACGATTGTGGCAGCTGCTTCGTATCAATTGAAACAGAACACGATCGCTCCGACATCGTATGCCGCAATTCTCGCATCCGCCATCGTTCAAGCTCCGAACAATTGGTGGGGATTCAACGAGACCAGTGCTATCGAAGGCCGGATACGTGATTCGAAAGATTCCTATCATCTGATACCGGTTCAATTCCAACCATTCTACTCCGGTAATTGGTCCGTTTTGAGTGGTTCATGTTATGGTGGCTATCGTAAAATCGCTGACACTTGTTTCGTTTATATCGGAGGACGAATGACGTATGATCAAGCGAAAAAATTTTGCGCTCTCGACAACTCTTCAATGCCTTTCGTACGAGCTGCGAATCAAGATTACATCACTAATTACATCTATTCACAGAAATCATCTTATGATCCACGTAGACATGCTGTTTGGGTTCAATCATTCGATGTTCCAATCGGTACTTGTTCGGTTCTAATCAGAGGATCAGTTCGTGTGCATGATTGTGATGATGAGCTACCGTTTCTCTGTGAGAGGGATCCTGAAATCGGCATCAACACTATGACTTTGGATTATTGGTACCAAGAACCGATGGGAATGGCTGCGATCGGTATTTCTTGCTTGACTATACTTTTAACATTGTCTTGCATTTGCTGTTGGATATTCAAATCACGACATCGACATCTTGAGAAATTAGAGCGAAGAAATTCTATCCGCGCATCGATTCGTTCAAGCCGATCGTTGGTTTCGATGAGCGTTCTAAATGATAGCAATTATTTTCTGAACAATAATACAACATCGCGTAAATTACTGCCAGATAATCTAAGTCACAGCAATGTTTTTGTGGATGGAAATCCGATGTATCGAAGTGCACCACAAATCAATGGATTGATGAGAAATCCCTACGATTCAAAATCGAAGCATTCGCTCAATCATTCGATTGATAATTCTCTCTCGTCAGCATTTTCTGTTTTCACTGACGGTGTTCCAGATGAACGACTAGTTTTGGCGCAAAAAAATTACGAAGATGCCGTTAAAAGACGTTTTGCTAATTCGATACGTCCAACTACGTTACCGATAGAACCTCGATTCGATTTGATCTACGATAATCGAGGTTTCAAAGATCAATCGACACCAATCTCACCATTATCGTTCTCTTCACGAGAAGAGCATAATCCAATGCTGATGAGAAATTGGTCGCCTGAAACTAATTCTACAATGGATTTCAAAGTGAAACCAGCTTTGGATCCTAACGAATTATCAACCTGTTATGGATCAGCGGAAGATTTTCAAAAATCTATTCCCTCGACAACGGAATCCATCAATGATTCAGAACAATCATCGCCATCTTCGGTCCTATCAAAAGTTATGATGGATAATAGTAATCGATTCAATCAAATGAAACCATCTACCTCTTTGATGTCATCAATGCATGCACCACAATTGCCTCCAGTTCGCCGTCTAATACAAGCGAAAGGCCAAAATCGATCCATCCAACAGCGCCGAAGTGTTGATCCGAATGTTTTCGCAAAAGAACTTGATGAAGATAATCTACATAGACCAAAATCGTATGAGACACATTTTGATAGCGAATTAATGACTTTTATATCGGATCGACCGCCGAAAATTGAACATAAACGGCCTACCTTTGTGACTGATTTGGATCAAGATCTACCGCAAACAGCATCCATAAATCAGCAACCAATTTTTGAAGACAGTCAACCTTCTCTGATGTTGAGGTCATCTGTGACACCATCTATTCCGGAATCGAATCAAAGCACAGTGAATCCATCCTATCTTGAAACTTCCTTAGATAATGGATCATTTACAAATGAAAATTTTAAAAGTGCCATCGATCTTAACCATTCTAGATCGCCGATCGAAACTGCCCTCGATGATGATGTTCAACATTATTATAGTCAGCCTTTAGAAACCTCGATGTAAATTTTTCTTGATTTTTTCTATGTCAACCAGAACTTTTTAGTTTCTTTCAAACTCATAATTAATTTTTTTACATGATTTAAATATGTAAAACTCAAATTTTTGTACAAAAAGTATTGTGAATATTTGTATTGAAATATTTATTTTAGTAAAAAAATACTTTTAATATTGAGATCGATCATTTTTAAGTCTAAATACTTAGCTTTTAATCTAGATTTTAGGAGAACAAATACAAAGTTCAAAATTTAAGAATAATGATTTCCGCTAATAAT
The DNA here is from genome assembly GCA_020844145.1 of Sarcoptes scabiei. Taxonomy (NCBI): domain Eukaryota; kingdom Metazoa; phylum Arthropoda; class Arachnida; order Sarcoptiformes; family Sarcoptidae; genus Sarcoptes; species Sarcoptes scabiei. The sequence continues at coordinate 1,890,062 of CP080484.1, forward strand.
TAGCGGCTAATTTAAATTTTTTTTTTGCATTTAGATCTAGTAACTCGATTGTGTAGAAATAGAATCTCGAGGTAATACGTAACATCGATCAGATACCTGGTACCTGATTTGTTTGTGCAATCTTTCTTGTGTAACCGCGAACTAATTAATCTTTTGATCGAAATTTTATTTTTGCTATTTTTATAATCGAATCATCATTATTGGATAATTGAATCTATAGCCCATATTCTCATCAATTCCATCCGATTTTAAAAAACAAATAGATTACGATGATCTCCTCTCTTACATCATCTTCATCATCATCAAATCTCAATTCGATCGCCTTATCATCTCTAGGTGTGAATCTAAGCAATTCATCAAATGAATCAGAATCTCTTTTAAATATCAGAGAAAAAGAAAAAGGTTTGTTAGCTCAATTTTTCCTTCATAAATTGACAATTTATTTTTTTAATGACACTCTCAAGATGGTCTACGGAAAATGCTCAACCTAAATGAATCCATATCGAATAATAACTCTACTGGCGAACCAGTTTGGAAGCTTTTCATCTATGATCGAACTGGTCAAGATATTGTTTCACCTTTGATCACCATTAAAGAATTGAGAGATCTTGGAGTCACTTTACATATGTAAATTTCTAATTTTATTGCAGTTTAGTTTTAAAACGATTAAATTTATAGGCAATTACATAGCTCCAGAGAAGCTATCCCTGATGTCCCAGCAGTCTATTTCGTGTCGCCAACAGATGAGAATATTATGCGAATCTGTCAAGATCTACGCAATCATCTTTATGACAATTATTATTTCAATTTCATTTCACCAATATCAAGAACAAAATTAGAGGAATTGGCAACTACCGCTTTGCAATCGAATTCAGTGACGAATATATCAAAAATTTATGACCAGTATATGAATTTCATTTCTCTTGAGGACGATGTCTTTGTCTTGAAACATTCCGATCGTGATTCAATGTCTTTCTACGCGATAAATCGGCCAGCAATACAGGAAACAGAGATAGAATCCATAATGGATAACATCGTTGATTGCCTTTTTTCAGTATTTGTCACCTTGGGAGTCGTTCCAATCATCAGAACACCGAAAGGAAATGCAGCTGAAATGGTCGGACAAAAGTTGGATCGAAAGCTTAGAGAAAATCTTCGAGATATGCGAAATTCATTTTTCAATGGTGTTGAATTTCAACGTCTTGGAACTTCTTCCTTATCATTGATGTTCTCCAGACCTTTACTAGTAATTCTAGACCGATCTTTCGATATGGCAACACCTTTGTTGCACTCATGGTCCTATCAAGCCTTAATTCATGATGTGCTGAATTTCAAGTTGAATCAGGTCTTCATTGAAGAGACAAGCGATGACAATCGCAATCGCAAATCTAAAACAAACGCTTATGATCTTAGTTGTAAAGATAAATTTTGGAATCAACACAAAGGAAGTCCTTTTCCAGAAGTCGCTGAATCAATCCAAGAAAAATTAGATTCCTATAGGTATTCATAGAAATTTCTAATTAACTTTGTTAAAATTTGTTACTTATTTTTTTCCTTTCGGTGCCAAAAGATCTTCAGAAGGAGAAGTGAAACGATTGAAATCCGAAATGGGTCTCGATGGAAATTTGCCAGATACTGCTATAACCTTATTATCAGATAATACATCCAAGCTGACTAGCGCAATCAATACATTACCGAATTTATTAGAAGCAAAACGATTGATAGATTTGCACACAACAATAGCTAGCGCTCTTCTGGAGCATATAAAACAAAGAAAATTGGATGTATTCTTTGAAGTAGAAGAAAAAATTTTCGCGACAAAAGGGCATCTTGACCAAAAATCAACCAATGCACCTTTGGAGCTGATTCGAGATCCGGAATCCGGTACTCTCGAAGATAAACTTCGTCTATTTTTAATATATTTCCTTTCATCAAATATATCCGATTCCGAATACGAACAATATATTAACGAACTGAGAACGTTGGGTTGTGATCTTGCCTCTTTGGAATACGTGAAACGGTGCAAATTTTTAGCTAATAGAAATTCTTCTATAATCAATTCAAATCAAAACAGTGATAGCATTTTTCAATCTCTTGGTGGTGGCACTAAAACAGTGAATATGTTCTCGAAATTGATGTCACAGGGATCACAATTCGTGATGGAAGGTGTTAAGAATTTGGTGGTAAAAAAACAAACCCTTCCAATAACACGAGTAACCGATGCATTGATGGAAGGCAAATCAAGATCAGAAACCGATGAATTCAGATATTTCGATCCGAAACTGATGTCAAAATCATCGAATATTTATGATCCGAACGAGAATGATGCCGGTGGTCAACATAAAACTACATTCCAAGATGTAAGTGAGAGATTTCAAGCTATTTCCTTTTATTTTTTGAATCATTTTCTAGAATAAGAATGGAAGATGAACTAATTTTATCGGAAAGAACATGCCATCTCGATATTTTAAGTTTGAAAGCTCACTTCGAATCGTTGAACGAGATTCGAAAACTTGTGATTTCTGTACTGTATCATTGTGTTCGAAATTTATCGATTGCGTGTCTTTCATTGTGTGATTGCGAAATGAAATTTCCAGAATGATGGATGTTATAAATAGATTGGGAAACAATCATCCCTCTTTTATTCTTCAAATGTTTGTGAAACCGATCGCAACCACATTGTGGAATATTTCTCCTATTCTCACTTTCATCTTTCGATCCAATCGAGATGATTATGAAGATGATGATATTATTTATGGATTACAAACTTGAAGCGATTCTTTTTTTTTGTAGAATTTTTTTTTTTGGGGGGGGGGGTATTTCTTTGTTTTTTCTCACTGCTGCTAATTTCTTTCGCTTTTTTTTTGTTCTGGATTCTTTTCTTCTCCTTCTTCTTCTTTCACATCATCATCAATATGCTGTGATTAGATCGGATATTTTACGTTCACTTGTTGTTGTTTGCTTGTTTATTTGCTGTTTCTCGGTCAACGATCATCGGTGAAGATGATTCCAAGAGTAATTTATGATAAATTGGACCTCCCAGAAGGATCAATTAATTCTCGCATAAGAAGAAAGAGAAAAAAAATTTTTGCCTTCTCTGCAATATCTTCTCTTTTGATTGTTTGTTTGTTCTTCTTTGATTTTTTTTTTCTATTCGATCGTTCGTTTTCCAATTCTTATTTTATTTCTGAACATTTTTTATCTCTTGTTAAAAACCTATAGATTGTTTTGTGATTCTTTCTCCGATCTCAAATCAACAAACCATGCAAAAGCGAATCACACGAAATTTCACAATATCATAATTGATTGTAATAATATTTTAAGGTAACTCTTCCTGTTGTGTTCCGTTCTGAAATGATTCGAAAATGTGATCGGAAGTTAGAACTTCTACGATTAGTAGAGGGGAATAAAAATGATATCGAATCGTTCGTATAAAATAGCTAGATTTTCTCTCTCGAAATAATAAAAATCAATGATTAATTTGGAATAATTTCGATTCAAACATTAAATCTTCATTGGATTTCGGTATGGATTCGAAATTTTACTAAAATTCAATGTAATTCATTCTGTTTTGTCTATTTTGATTTTTTGTTACCAATTGTCGTTCTTGATGAGAACGTTCAGCATTATCGATTTCATCAAAATTTTTTTTTCAATTTTTAGCTCGATTTCCTCTTTCCTTATGGCCAAATTAGCTTACGCTGTTGAATGGATAGAATTCTCAGAATAGATAGCTAAGATTTGGTCTGATAAATCTGATAAATCCGTGAGAGAAATATTTGAAATAGTTTTTTCTTTTCTGTTTCAATCTTCTTCTAGATTCTTTCAATCTTTTAAGCTTCGCGCGAGAGGTGTTTCTTTGATGAAAGTATCTTTTTTTTTATTACAAACCTAAACCTATCTCTTTCTGTTTTTTTATCATCATTGTAAGGTGTGGAACTATCATCATCATCATCATCGTAGTCGTTGAGAAGAGCATAGAGAGGTCTTAAGGGAAAGATTTTGCGAAACAACCTACCTTCAACGAAACGAAACAAACAATCTTTAATGGCTAAACAAATAATTTTGAAATTCGATAAGATAGCGAACTTATTTTTTATTCGCTTTCTTTCGAAAGATGATAATATTTGTGCCTCTTTTTTTTCCTCCTTCTTCTTGATGACCATTCGATGTTTGATGGTCATTCTGAGGGTTGTTGTCAAAAGTGAACGTTTTCTCATTCTCTCTCGATGATTGTTTCGTTTTCATGATCTGTCTCTCTCTCTCTCTCACACACACACACTCACTCTTAGCTTGATGATGGTAAAACTAATGATAATCTGAATATTCCTAATGTCATTGAAGACCATAAAGATAATCAATCTTGAATTAATTACGCTATGGATAATTCTTTCGAATCTAAACAAAACAAACAACTTGAATCTCTCTCGTTCTTTCAATTCGTTTCGAATTTTTTCAATTATCTTTTTTTCGAAAACTTTGATGTTGTTGAGTAAATAAATAGCAAAAAAAAAAAGATCATTAATAGATTCATTCAAAAAAATGTTGCTCTCTAGAAGCGAATAAGATAGAACTGAACCGGTAATTAGCAGATTCGAATTGGTCCGCAGTCATTCTAAGACACTCTTGAATCTACTTCGAAACCGTACGCTTGTTGTTTTAATTAAGACATTGAAATCTTTCTCTTTCTCTAGATGATCTTGATTCACTAGAATTTTCGAAAAAGATGGACAAGTGATTTGGATATTTTTTTTTTTATGATGGGAAGTGATTGTTTTCAAGTCGATAAAGATAAAATTTCATTCTTCTTAACTGAAAGAGCCTCTTCAGTTTTGGCCTTAGCTTCTTTGCTAAGCTAGCTTTACATCTGTGATGTGGAAAAATTTTACGAATTTCGGATTAAATCCTTCTCTTTCTCTATATTTCTCAGGAGATTGTTAATAAAAAAAAAAATCATCAGCATAATAATCATATCATCATCAAGATCATCATCATCGTTGACACCATCTTCTAACTTTTCATCGACTTTTTTCTTCCTGTTTAAAGAATAAACTCGATGTTATTATTTCGAATAGATACTTCCATTCTAGACTCTTTCCATCTTTGCTCTACTTACCATTCTTCGCTCGGTTTATAGAGTTCTGATGTCATTATTAATTCTATTCTATTCTTTTCGATTCGATTCTAGGCAATTGTTTTTGTGATCGGTGGTGGAAATTATATTGAATATCAAAATCTTGTGGAATATTGCAAGGTAATTGTTCTGATTTCGATTCTACTATCGATTCTCTAATTCGATTTTTAACACCAAAGACTAAATCGAAATCCTCACCAAAACGGATTATCTACGGGACAACAGAATTGATGAACGCTAATCGTTTTCTCCAACAATTACGTATGCTTGGCAATGAGATGGTCTAGCGATGCCATATTAAATCTAGATTGTTTGCCTGAAGACAGATCCTAAATCAACCAATTGGATTTTGGCGAAATATCGCAATTTTTATACGATCGAATATTAAACTAATTATTTTAACTTATAAAAGAGAACTAAATTATTTTATTTGTTTTTTTTTAACAATTATTGTCTATCTATTTGAAAAAAAATATCGAATCCTTTTTTTTTGCAATAAAGTCAAGCAGTTTATTTTCAAAATAAAGCTTATCTATTGAAAGCGATGGTACGAAATTCTGCAAATATTGTGTTAATCTTCTATCACAACATAAAGTGAAGTGAACATCATCTTCATAAAACATCGAATTCGCAGCAGGATTCTCATTGTTTGTTTGTTTCGATGTTTTTTATCACATTAGCATTTTGTGAGAGGGGGGTTATGTTTGGAGATCAGAATTCAAAATCCATTTATCATCTCTTTGAGATGAGAGTGATCTCTCTCTCTCTCTCTCTCTCTCTCTCTCTCTCTCTCACTAGCAAGCTTGAATGTTATAAATTTGAAGCTTGAAGCTATCATCACCTGAAACTTTCGAGGAATGAAAGAAAAAAAACACGATGATAGAAGACCACCACCATGGTTATCATCGCAACACAAATCCACCTGCTCTGTTTTCCATTCAAGAAGGGATTTGATGAGACATCATTGATTTTTTTTTTTTTTTTTTGAATTTTTTACCTTCTGCAGCTAGTGATCATCCTCATCTCAATCATCGCCTGCTGATGATGGTTTGTGCTGATCAAAATCGCCATCCGTTTTTTGTTTGTAGAATTTTCTCGAACAAAAATCTTTGTGTTTCAAACAAGATCAAATCATCATTATTATCATAGGTTTTGATCTAAGCGAATATTTTTTTTCTGGTAAAAAAAAACCGAATCAAAATCTAAAAAATAAACAGAGAGAGAGAGAGAGAGAGAGAGGATTCTATTTGACCACACCATAGTGACTCTACGATCTTTTGTGATAGTCAATCAATTGGTGAATGTACTAACTAAACTGTCAACAAACTATAACCTTAGCTGACAAATCAATCGAATAATTTATTATTGAAGTATATCTTTCAAAATCATTCAATCCAGATGTTCAAATAAACCTTTTCTGATATCTACTCTATCACTTCATCTTTACTTTCTATATTTAGCTCACTGATTCTAGTAGAATTGAGGAGAGATGAGAAAAAAAGATGATGATTGATTGAATTCAAATCGTATTCAAATCTTGCTTAATGTCTAAATCATCACCAATCATTGAAAACAAAAAAAAGAAAATATCCACTTTTTATTTACTTTGAAGATACTGTAGAGAGTTTAGATTGGATATTTCTAGGCCGGTTCACGACACACCTATTGAATATTCTTTCCTATTAGACTTAGAGTTAAAGAGAGAATTTTCTTCAATTCCTTAATTAATTGTTATCGATAATTGTTGTTATCTCTATTCGCATTGAACTAAGATAATTTTTTTTTCGCTCAAAGATTATCCGATTCCAATTAGAAAGATTATTCTTGCTTCCCATTATTGATGATGATCGAGATAATGTGAAGAAACTTGATGAAGATGTTGGCTGTAGCCAATGAATTTGTTCTTTTTTTTTTTTTTGGTTAGATTAGGTTTGTGGATTAATCTAAAATTCAACCACCATCATATCGTTCATTGAATCAATCGCATCCGTCCAAAACAAGAGAAAAACTTAGCTTGTTTGGTGGTCTTCCGAATCGATCCGATCCGATCCGATCGAGAAGAAAGAAAAAACTCACTCCTCTAGCGCAAAGATATATTATCGAAAAGTTTGCGTTCGAAAGAGACAGAGAGAGAGAGAGAGAGAGAGAGAGAGAGAGAGAGAGAGAGAGAGAGAGAGAGAGAGAGAATATGTAAATCATCGGACCAACTGACAATCACTAAGACCATCTCATTCGATATGATCGCACGAAAGCAATTCATTCTCGATGATATTTATCGATTGTGAAAAAATTTATAATTTTTCGTTCGAATATTTCTATGCAGAACTAGAAGAGAATGAGAAGAGTTCGAGGTGATTGGCTATCGAAAAGGGAAAATTTTCCTCTCAAAGCGAAGATGATTTGCAATGATTGGAATTTTTTTTTTCCTCAAACTTTCTCGTAGTATCTATGTTAGCTATAATGGCGGATCGATTCATAACCCTTTTCACAAGAATTATTAGTAATTCCTAGAGCTAAAAGAGACTCTAAATTTTCCTCTTTGATTTCGAGTGAGAAAAATGATTAATTTTGTCGAATGCAAAACATCGAGATCGTATCGAAATCTAATTATTAGATTCGATTAGAAAAATCTAACCGAAAGAAGAATTTCTTTTAGTTTAAAATTAGATTCAGTTTAAGGTTAAGGTTTAGGATTAGGTTTTTTCTCTCTCATAGAAAACTTTCTCACTTCTTGTAATCCTTTCTGCACGCGTTCATATCTCTCGATCTCAATGTGTATGGTATGTGTGCGATCAACTTTTTACTAAAAAATCTATGCAATTCTAAATTTCTTTTCTGTGAATCATCTCATTCAATTGAAAGAATCAATTATGAAGATGTTCACCTGTTAGTGGTAGTAATTTGTTTCGAAGATGTTTCATCATCGTCATCATCTCCTCCTCATCAACATTATCAGATTTTTTTGTGTCTTTTTTTTTATCTCGATCGGTTCGGTTGATTAACCGGCCATTGCAATCGCTCTTTCGCAATGAAATTCGCTTTTTTGCTTCGCAAACCAAAAACTTTCAGTGGAAACAAAAAAAAAAACGATGCTTCTGATTAATGTTTTTTGCTTTTCTTATGCTCCAAAAGCTGAAGTTGAAAACTAGAGAATCGAAAGGCTGAAAAGAATTCGAATTGTCCATCTTCAATAGCGAATCGAGAGAATAACGAAAACGAATAAGAATCAAAGGGAATTAAATAGAAAAAAAAGCAAAACACAAACTTCTCGTTTCTTTTTCTGTGTTTTTTTTTTCATTTTAACCTCGAAAATGACTGAATGACATACCACCAAATATAAATGGCATTCACTCATTTCGTTTCACCACTTGAAACATTAATAATAATCTTAATGATTTCTCAACCATTCGTTACTCTCTCTCTCTCTCTCTCCCTCTCGATACTGCTGATGATGATTGGTGGATTCGATATTTGGCTCTCCAAATCCATTCCGATTCAATCATCATTATGATTATCTTAGTCCAATGCTATTGTTGCTTCTTTCTTCGCTAACATCTAACAATTGATCAATGAAAACAGATTGAAATAAAATGAATGGTCGAGAAAATGAAAAAAAATTCGAAAAGATAATTACACTGAAGTAGTTTTGGTTTATGGAGAAAAAGAATAACTTATGGAATTCTCACAAATCATCTGGTACAAATGTTTGTGACCTTTTGCAATAGTATTGTATCACTGATTCACAAGTAACATCAGTGTGTGTGTGTATTTCATGGCTTATGGGCCGATGTTGATGGTTCTCGATGTTGATCATCATAATCGAACCAATTCAACCGGCCATAACACTCATTTATAACTTATCATTACGATGATGATTGTTGATAGGAAATTAGCGAATGTAACGAAAAGATTCTTCTACGGTTTCCTGATAATCTAGATCCCCCCTAATTGAAAACATTTTCTCCTTGTTATAATATTTTTGGGGTTCCATTTCAAAGAATTCCATAATGGCATGGTCCAATTTCGTTCATCTTCTCTTCTCTGCTCTTAGTTTACCGACAAACGAGAAGAAAAAATTCAGTCAAATTTTTTTCCTGAAATAATTGTTTGCAATAAGTTTTTAGAGAGCCAGAGAGAGAGAGAGAGGTGGTTGTTTGTTCTAGTTCCGATCACCATCGTCATCAATTTTGCCATTATTATTACTATTATTACCGCAGCTAGATTCGATGATCGATCGAACGAAACCGAAATGAAAAATTCTCTCTCAATAAAAAAAAAAAAAAAAGACAACGAAGCGCGTAGGAAACCGATTGAGCGAGCTAAGAATAGTAATAATTTGAAAAAATAGATCGATCGATAATGTTCATGGACAGCTAACCAGAACGCGATTGGTATTTTTCTTCTCAATCGGCTTCATCTTTTGATTCTTGCTTTCTTCTTTTTTTTCCTCAGCCTAAACTCTAGGTTGTTTTCGTTTCTTCGAACTAAATCCATCGTTTCTTTTCTTTTCGATTGGTTTTGGGTCAACTCATCATCGAAACGAATGAAAATCTATCAGCTCGTAGATCGTAGATTTTTGATTGTTTTTTTTTCGCTCTTCAATTTTTCTCCGAAGTAAATTAACCTCGAAAGAGAGAGAGAGAGAGAGAGAGAGAGAGAGAGAGAGAGAGAGAGAGAGAGAGAGAGAGAGAGAGAGAGAGAGAGAGAGATCAAGAATCCATCTTTTTGATTTTTCCCAATCATTAGATCGAGACCATTGAAGCAACCGAACTAAAAAAAAAAAGAAAATGTTCCATCAAACATCGACAACATTATCATCATCGAGCTAAGGAGAGAGAGAAAACATCAGCTACTAGTAGGCGAACAAAACCAGCAACAGCAGCATCGCAAACAGCCGGATATCCTTTACGTGCTCAAACATCAGCCGAGAAAGCAAAAATTCAACCTGATAAGAAAGATAGAAAAGATAGATAGAGAAAGAGAGAGAGAGAGAGAGAGAGAGAGAGTGAGATGGGGGAAACGATACAAATGATATTATTTAGCTACCTTATCATTATGATTAACTCGCACACTCTGATTGCTGGAATCGAAAATGAGATATAAAATGAAATGGAAATAAATCGCAATGTCCTCATCGCGCGAATGGATCTAGCTGCTCTTCTCACAATGTTCTGTTTTGCTTGAAATTTGTTTCTGTTTCTTTTTTTCGCCATCGCGCAATTATTATCGAGAATCATCTTTTGATAAAGTTTTCTTTTTGTTTCGCAGTTTTCGGTTACACCAGTTCGTTGTTAAATCAATCAAATTTCATGGAATTTCTCATTGGAAGAATTTTTGTTTTTTTTTTTTTAGTTTTTTTTTTGCTGCTTTTTTTTCTTTTCTCTCCTCTCTGTTTGCTTGATTCATAAAGTGATGAACGGCCGCCTTTGTGTCACGATCCGAGAGTAGAAGAAATTACCGAAAAAAAATATAAAAAAAAAAGATTCTTCTCAGTTTTTTTTTTCTTCTCTCTAGATTGCCTTAGCACGGACCTTAGATGAAAGAGCTACAGAGCTAAAGAGAGAGAGAGAGAGAGAGAGAGAGAGAGAGAGAGAGAGAGATTTCCTATTACCTATTGAATCAATCTCTGATAATCTATTTTCTAAACTGAATCGTTGTGAATTCTTTCTGATGATGGTGATGGATGATTCAAACACTCGATGAGTGTACCACCATTCACATTATTATTATTATTATTACATTTAGCTTGAAATTGATTGAAATTATTATTATCACCGAAATCGATCATTGTTGGTCATCAATGAATTAGGTTCGAGATTCAGCAAAACGGTCAAACATTCATTTTGGGACATAAGATTTGTTTGAATCGGAACCAGTGATGATTTACACCGCAAAGGAAAAGATTACTGACTCAATTTTCTTCAACACAAAAGTTAAGAAAATTCTTTCCAATTTTACAATGTTTTTTTTTTAGTTCAGTTTTTTGAATTTTTGTGGAAGAAAAAACTCTAAAGAAAACAATCCGATTCAAATTTGTCGGTAGAGGTGTGTGAGAGTTGTGTTTTTTTTTCAGATTAACCTAGCTTTTTTTTCTCGATTGTTTCAAGCTTATGTTTTGTATGTCAAAATTGTTGAACATTTTCTCTTTCATTCAAGTGGACAATTTATTGTGGACGAATACATTTAGTCATTGTTTATTTCCCCAACGATCAACAACAACATCATAATTGAAATAGCACTTTTAAAGTTTATGTGTTAGTTTTCTCTTTTTCACTAGTATTCAATCAGTATTGTTGTCTTTTTCACAGTCGACCTTTGACCGCTCTATTTTCATATATCAATTTTGCAATCGATTTCGTTCCAATCATTTTCGTTTTCTTCTTCTTTTTTTTTTTTACTACACTCAATTCGATCGAGCTCACTCGATCAGTTTCCACTTCACTCTTCTTGAAGTGTACGATATTCGAGATTGACCAATTGATCAATAATGAAATTGTTTTGATAGATTATTGTTCTAAAGAGATGAGATAGTTTGTGAATCGAAAAGATTTACTGATAAAAAAGGAAATCGAATAGAATAAGAATGAAAATCTTGAAAGGAAAGAGAACAATAAACCAGAAAAGAATAAGAAAAGACTAAGATTGCTTTACATTCTTTCTAGTGTTGGAGTGGAAACAAAAAACATTCAGTAAAACATGGCCCATTATACAGAAAACCAATGACTATCATTTTTTTTTCTCAATAGCTTGTGAATGTTGAAAAAAAAAAATTTTTTTAATGATTTTGAAGCTGATTTTGAAAAGCGATATGGAATCGAGTCTTTACTCTATTTTTCAAAAAAAAATCCGATCCTAGTTTATTGAAAGCAAAAAAAGTTTGTCAAAAAGAAAGTTCCAGTAGCCGGAACAGATCTATGTGGTTTTTGGTACGAATTTTTTTTCCCAACTGAAACCTTTCAATGTAGCCATTGATCATTGAATTTTGAGTTTGATTGTATATTTCATTTTTTTTGACCGTCGCTCTTGTTTGGTTCGAAGTTGATGATTTTATTATCATTTTTTGCTATCTAAACAGCGAAAAAAAAACAACAAAATTAAATGTTCGAAGAAAGTTACGATGGGGTGGGGTAATCTACTTTTGTTTGAATTTCCGACAAGCTTTTGCCCGAATCGATGTCTTCGCTAGCTCTTTCTTGTTGACGTCCGGTTTAACAATGCTATGCTATAGACAAAAAGAGAAATTGATTTCCTAAATTCCAACCCAAATGACAATTTTCGATGGCCATTAGATTTCTAGATTGCCAATCATCCATCAAGCTTATTTAATCTTATTAAAAAAGCCATTCAAAGATAACAACACAATTAAAAACTAATCATCGGGACTGAATCATTAAGCTCGAAACTAATTGAAATCTCTCTCTCTCTCTCTCTCTCTCCTTCGCTTGCATTATTTTCTAACGATTGAGAAGGACAAATTAGAATACAAAAAAAAAAACGAACATCAAACATGATGTTTGGCACCGAAGAATACAAAAAAAATAGAATAAAATAACGACGAAATCATTAATGGTTAGGCCGTGCTATCATCAAAATTATTGAATACTAAATGGAATCATTTTGATAACCAAGCAATAATTCGGCCGTTTCGATTGGTTTGATAACACAAAAGAATTTCCCCAAAAGCCATAAAAATTTTTCATAGAATCAATCTAAAGTGTTTGTTATTGTCGTTTGTTCTCTTTGGTTTTCGAATCTAATCTTCGAATATTTGACCGAAGAATAATTAGTGCCTATTTATGATTTTTCTCTTCAATCTTCTTTGGCTATCTTCTCACTCTCTCTCTCTCTCTCTCTCTCTCTCTCTCTCTCTCTCTCTCTCTCTCTGCTTCTCAACTTTCTTTCTTCGAGTTGACATCAGGTAACAAACTTTTGACAGTTTAAATTTTTTGATTTTGAAATTGATTATCTCTGGATGGAAAATCGGATGTAGGCAATCTACAAATCTTGACCATAAATAGATTATATTCCTTCTTTTTGACCATTCCAATAACCATCATCATCATCATTATCTATCGATGGTCATCTAGATCATGTTGATGGTGATGATCATCATCATCACCATCATTGGAATCCGTTTATCTTATCTTGTCAGCAATTAAAAGAATAAAACTAAAAAATTCTTTGATTCTTTCTTCTCTTTTCTAGTCTTTTTGGGGCAGAGAATGTAAGCTAAAGTATCAAATTTCGAATGAATTTCTCTCTTTCTGATTGTCGTGATTCTATTCCCTCTTCATTCTCTAGAAGGGTGTTTTCGAAACGAAATAATAAGAAGAAAATCGATGTCATCTTCTCGATGATTCGAGTTAGATTCGTTCTAGGGACTAGAAATTTGTTTTTTTTTTTTTTGGAAAATTTTTCATACTTATTAAAACCATTTCAAACGAAAGTTTTTTACGATTGCGATCTTTTTTGAAAATGATCATTATCATTATCATCATCATCATCATCGTCATCTTCATTATTATCAACTTCATCATCATCATCATTCGAAAGGTATTCAGATCCGGATTCAAATATCAAAACGCTAGGGTCAAAAATCAAACATGACCTAGGGTTCTCTCTCACTCCTCCCCCTATAATAACATCTACATTAGGCTTTTATTTTTACTATCATTAATCAAGAAGAAATCAGTAAGAAGGGCTTTTTGTTCTCTGGTATCATTATTGATCGTTTGTAAACGTTTTAATTGCTCGATGATCTCGAAAATGCTACCAAAACTATTATTTCTTGGTCTGTGTGTAGGCAACACATCTGCTTCTAGAACGATCCAAACACGAATTTAGTTTGGATTTTCATGAATCAAACCAAACGTTGCGATAATAATCAATCGAACACACAAACGTATACCAACACTGAAGAGGCCAGAGCGAAACTTAGAAAAAAAAAAGTTAGCCGAGAACACTCTGTGTGTTCCATTTTTCATCATTTTGAGCTAGGTTTTTTCTTCTCTGGTTACAATTTCAAAAAAATAGTTCCGACAAACTGAAAAAAGCTGTGCGATAGATACAAACCTATTTGGAACATTCTAGAATGCTATTCCTAGCTAGCTAAATCCATCGTTCAAATCATCATTGAAATAAATTTGGATTCCTCTCTCTATCTTACTTGAATGTTGCGAATAGAAAAAACCACAGTCAAATCATTTCAAAATTCAATTGAAATTTCATAGTACAAAGAGAGGGAAAAAGAGACAAAAAGAGACCGAAATCGAGAACCGATAAAAAAAAAAGCGCAATGATGACCGATGGATTGCAGTAATAATTAAGCAAACTAAAACGGAACGGCCTAGTAAAAGGATTGAAAGATCAATCTATCTCCAAACTATCATCACATTCGACTGACCATCAACACCATTTCTCTGGTTTCTTTTTTGGTTTCGGCAAAAATTCCCCACATTCCTTTGGGGTTAATTATAGGAAAAATTATTTCACTTTCTAGATTAATTTTTCAATCCTTTCGTTGTGATTGCTCTTCCCTATTAATGATAGGGTTGTGCTGAATCTTTTTCCTTTTTTTTCAATGAATGCGATCGTCAAAGATTTTCTCTCTGTCTTGTTCATTGAAACAAACTAAACAATAACTTTGATGATGATTGTGAGAGGTGAAAGAAATCCAACAGCGTTCGGTTTGGTTTGATTCCGGTCGAAAATGACCAAAAGTCAGTGGTTTATTCTCGTTATTAGTGGTTTACTCACGGCCCTAGAAGAATTTTGATCCTACTGCAATCCATTCGTTTTTTTTTCGTAAAATCAAAACACTTAAATGCTTTTCATGATGATCAACGTTTCGAATTTAAAAAAAAAAATAATAAATTTATTTATATTTCTCTGATAAATAATAAATAATCAAAAAAAAAAAAAAAAAAAAAAGAAAAAAAATGGATAATAATCATAATAATTAGAATCAATCAATCAAATAATTAATTAGAAAACAAGATCAGATGCAGATGGATGAAAAAAAAAATGGAAGTGTTTTCATGTTTGTCAATTAAAATCGGTTAATTAATCACTGAAAAGTACAAAAAATTTGATTTGTTTTATGATACAAAATGGTTAATAATTCTAGTGAAAACTAGACAAAATTTCATTCAGCGATCGATTTCATCTCATTCGATTGCGTTTGATGATTTCGAAAGCGAGATACAAAATAATCAGCTACAACCACAACCTTCGACAACCATATTCTCATATCTTTTGAGGACAACTTTGTCATGTTGATCGATGTATAGGAAGGTGATCGGAGAGAGATCGGTTGGTATGCAACAAGGCTGTGGTACCACTGCTGGATTGACCGAATTAATCAATGATTGTATGATTGCGTGATTCGTTTTGTTGATATGCATCGACATCGGATATGAGCATTCGCCTTTACAATAATACGCTTGAAAACCTGGCGGTGCAACGATCCAATCCATCCAGCCTACATCTTTAAAATCGAAATACATTTGATGACGGCGACAATATTCTCTTCGTTTGAAACTGCTCTTATAAGATTTTTTTCGTTGAGTTGATGATGATGATGATTTTTGATGATGTCGATGATTTGAATTCGATGATTGACCAAACGATCGAGATTTTTGTCTTGGACTTTTACTTGATCTAGAGGATGATGACGACGACGAAGATTGTCGATGTTGACCATCATCGCTTCGCTGTCGCTCTCGTTTTGAACGATTTAATAATTTCTCTCGATGAACTAGCTTATGATGATTACGAATATCATTCGAGAAAGTTACTATCAAAGGTTGCACTTCATGCCAATAATGATCGACACTATTCGATTCTATTGTCGGTGGTGTTGGTGATGATTGCACAAGAGATAAATCTGGTTCTTTCAACACGAACAAACGAGAATTGTTGGAATTTTTTTTACCATCCAAATCTCTAATGCTAATCAGAAGGCCATAGTTTTCGCTAGGATGCTTGATCCACCAGTCAACCGCTGGAAAGATATCGAAACTAAGCCAACCAGATTCTCTTAGATCTATCATCTGAGTATCGATTAATTTGCTTGAATGTAGAATTTCGGAATCATCATCATCATATAGTTTGTCTAGATTCTCATTCGGCAAAGGCCTTAGAATGTGATAAATATTGATTCGATGAAAAAAATGATTCAATTTTTTACGATCCAATCGGTGGGTTTCAGATTTAGAATCATTGTAATTTTCACCGGGTTGTGATTCATTCGAAGACGATGTTGATGATTGAAAACGATTAGACCTAGAGAAAAGTGTGGAAAATTTCGTTCTAAATTCTTCGAATTCGTTGTAAGAATGTCGATATAATCGTAGTTCGGCTCCAGTTAGAACTTCTTCATTCGATAAATGAATGTTAAATTTTAGTTTCACAGTGCTCTCATTATTATGAAATAGATGTAAATGATCAACAGCGTCGTTTTGATTATTTTCATATTTAAACTCGAGTGAATCTATTTGTAACAATAATTCAAATAGAGAAAAAAAAATAGAATCAAGGTATTGAATTTTAGCAAGGATTGAGCATTTATAAATTAATGAAAATACTGACGTTTTGAGGTACTAGTCATTTTATGACTTATGACTGTATTCGAAGGACCTTGTAAGATCGCTCGTGACGATTGAGTAGATCTCTTTTTTCTGGTTGTACGATGATGAACAATATCATCACCTAGCACATTGGTTGATAATGAATGTATTTCATTGAGATCATCGGTCGTAATACCGACTATGGAATCTATATCGGAGATTTCTTGATGACGCTCATCATCATCACCACCATCTTTATCATCACCTTTATCATCATCTTCCAACTCTTTCGCTGCCGTCGACTCATCTAAACGGAGCCACCGATACAGATCGATGAAATAATCGGGAATTTTATGATGACGAGCTGGTTTTGGCATCGAATTCATTCCCATAATTCTCAAGAATTGCATCTCTATCTTTCGTTGATAATCATCAGAGACGTATTGAGTTTGTCTCGATTTAGATTCATCATCTGAATGTTTTTGAGAAGAATACTTCGATGCGGATACGAACAATGGAGTAGGACCCGTTGACGATGAGGCTTCAACGAAGAAAGCATTATGATTCGTTCGAAAATCATCAATACTTGATAGAATTAATGAAGCCATGACTATGAGAATTAATCTAGAATTCCAACTCGTTGACGATGATTTAGATCGCGTCGGAGAGATCGATAAAGATTTCCGGTCAAAACAATCAGTTCTTTTCGGATTGATCGGATTAGTTCTTGATTCAACAATTCTGATTTGTGTTGAATCAATGGAGAAATTTGTGAAGAATTCGCGAAACGAAAACAACGATTGAGATGATAACAAAAAGACTATCAATAAATAACAAAAAGATAATGAAAACATCAACAATAACAACGACAACAACAAATTCGATTCGAAGAGAGTATCATCGTTAATTTTGCCATGACTAATCAATGCTATTATACAGGTGAACAGTGATAAAGATGTCGATGAAGATGATAATGATGATGAGAATATTCTACAGTTTGAATAAGATGAGATGAGTGAAATCGAAATCAAGATTGAAATGAAGATTAACGATAATGTTGTTAGTGTTGTTGTCAAAAAGCTGCAGTAGTTTTCATATTCATACAGCTTTGTTGCTATTGTTGAGATTTTAAATGCTGATGAGATTATTGACAAGAATGTTGAAGTGATCGAAATTATCGTTTCGATAATTATATAGAGTAGAATCGGTCGATTCGATGTATTTGGAGACTTAGAAATCGATGATGTTAGATTCGATATCGTTTCGATTTCTCTCGATTCCGATGCTTGATCTGAATCGTTCGATTTCGATGCTATTTTAGATTGTTTTCGTATGCATCTCCTATCACTAGAATCGCAAGAAGTTTTCAATACTGATGAGTTGTTCGAATTGGAATTTATCGGTTTTGGGATAATTTTTTTCGCTACTTTCGCGATTGTGAAAGATATCGATGATGTTGGTGGTGACGGTGATGGTGACCAGATAGAAAACGATGATGGCAACGAAAAGGATGATTTCGATGGTGAATCCGAAGCAATCAAAATGCTTTGTGCCAATCGTTTCTGGAAAAATGTAATCTTCTTGCCCTCGACAAGCATGTCGATGACGAATGCATGTGGTCTAGGGATTCGAGAGAAATAAAAACGAAACAAAAATTCGAGATCAAATTCGATTCGATACTAAAAATAAGGTTTTGAGAAGAGAAACGTGAAAAAAGATCAACTCGTTGTTCTCAAGAAAGCAAACAAACGAAGCAAAAAAAAAAAAAAGAGTTAAAACTCAATCCTCCAGAATCGCTATTCAAAATCTTAGTTTTTTTTTTCATTTAATTCAATAAACAAACTAATTGGAATAAAAACGCACAAACACAGAAACCATCGCTGCTACACACATCAATGTTCTGGATTCCGATCGATTAAAGATGAATCGTTCAATGAAAGATTGAAAGATCTTATAATTGATTCGATTGAATCCATCTTGAGCTCTATACACAAGACCAGATCGAATCTTGGCAAACTTTGATATTTCTCTAACATTAACAACTTTTTGGTTGCGAGACGAAAAAGTCGTAAAAAGAAACTCTTTGAGAGTTTATTGCTAAATCGTATGGTTACAGTTCTCTCTCTCTCTCTCTCTCTCTCTCTCTCTCTCTGTTTTCACATCGAGTCTGATTTGAAGAAGGAAGATAGAAATATGTTAAGTTTTTTTTTCATGCGATTCGAACAGAAATCCATTATCATTGAAGAAATATGTAATGCATCGATTCTGATTCTTTAGCTCTTTAATTCTGCTCAATAAAAATCTCTCATTAGGAACTATCATTCAAGAATTTGGGTGGTATTTTTTTGTTTTCGTTCATCGAATAGATTTCTAAAATCACAAAACCGATTCCACTCGAAACCATTCATCTCTAATAATCTCTCATAATCAAGATTGAATTTTGAATTGAAATAAATCATTTCGCGTATCATATTGGATTACGGCAGAAACAATTAGTGATTGTTGTTGCCGATGGTGCCGATGCAGATGCAGCAACAATATTGTTCTTAACCATCATAATCTAGAAAGAGAATTTTATGATTCCAATATTGATTCTGTTATTTCATAAACGAACATCAAAAGTGCATTGTGAAGCGTATTTTGCAGATGAAATAATAATGCGATCGTAAACATCGAAATAATTACCAAACGCTATTGGATTCCAAAGTAATATAAAATCTCTCTTCTCTCGACGGTAACACTGTAATCATATCTCGTTTCAATCTATCAATCAATCGATTATTTCTATTAGGAATAATATAAATGAATATGCACATTCATAACTAATAAAATTATTCCTCTTTCTCTCTCTCTCTCTCTCTGGCTTTGATTTATTTTGTCGGATCTTGTTCAAAAAGATCGCACATAGAATCATAAAATAATTGCTTTGTTTTTAGTTTTTTTTGCAGAATCTATTGCTCTCTCGGAGAAATCTACAGATCTATGGAGAATATTATTTTTTTTTCTTTGTTCCGATCCTCTCTTCTGTAACGTTTTCGTTTCAAAGTTTATTCTTTTTTATTACCCTCTCTCGAAAATGATATCGGCCACAACAAGAGGCAATTAGATTTTGTTATCCGATGATGAAATTCGAGATTTCTCGAATCGAATCAAATCAGTATTAGTATTCAAAATCGGTAAAAAACGGAATCAGAATCTGATAGATTGAGAAAATGCACAATGGAAAAAAATTTCGCTATTTGGATCACTGAATCTCCACCAACACCTCTGCAGAATTCCAATAGATTTTCGGTCTCTATTGTTTTGTTTTTTTCTCTCTAAACACGTGCACTTGTAAAATATTCTCTCTTCAATCAAATAGGAAAAAAAATATCTTCCGTGAAGAAAACTTGTGAAATAACGAATGCGTTTTCAATGACATTCTCATTTTCATTTATCTTCTTTGCTCGATCCTATCCTATATTCATTCATATTCTAAATTTATCACCATTACCGTTCAAATTATTATTATTATTATTATTATTATTCGCGTTCGTAACTAATGGTCGTAGTACTAACATTGAGTTCAAGAACAAGCAAACTCGGCATTCCAAAAGATCATTTCAAACGGATTGATAAAGAACCACAACAGCAACTGTCCGATTGATTGAGCTTAACAGTGTGTGGTTCGGGTCAATCAATCTAGAATCAAGGAATTAATGAAAGACACAGAGAGAGAGAGAGAGAGAGAGAGAGAGAGAGAGAGAGAGAGAGATGAAGGTAGAGGGAAGCTATGTAATTTAAAAAAGTTAAGAAGAAAAGCAACGATGATGCTGATGATGGTAACTATTGCACTTATTTATATTTCAATAATAATAATAATAATATTATTATTATATTTTTTCTAGAGACCGAATTTCCAAATCAAATTAGAAAGGTGTAGAGATTGTTCCTTTGATTCTTTCACTCTTCGATCTTTACACTGGTCAATCTTTGTGTGTTAGTGTGTGTGTATGTGTGTGTGTATTTGAGTGTTGTTGGCATTGAAATATTTACCTACATTATCATTGGCCATTTATTATATGATCACTCTTTATGATAGAAAAAAAAAGAAGAAAAAGTAAGAGGGAAAAAAATTTCCATCAAAACGCAGGTGTTCTCGCCCATTGTATGTAATTTCTAAGATTTTAGAGATTGTAGACGATCAATCGATCGATCGGTCAAAGAGTAATTATTCAGAGGTGGTTGAAAACTTTCTCGGTTTCGTTTCACTTTTGACAATGATGATTGCCACAACAATTTTCGCATACCGATCACACACTTAGCTTCTTTAATAAGAGAGAGAGAGAGAGAGAGAGAAGGAGAGAAAAATCAATATAATTTGGCAAGGTAAAATCGGATAAAATGTATCGAATCAAACTATCAAAAGTGAAAGAATGGAAAGAAGAGAGTAAACGAGAAATGAAACTACGAATTCCAATCACAGATATCGATTTTCGAGAGGTAAGGATAAGAATTAAGTAAAGAAGAAAAAAAAATCACTTAATCAAATTAATCTGGGACTAATAGCAAGAGAGGTGTGAAAGGATTCGAAAAAATGAAAAAAAAAAACAAAAACTAAGATGATTAAAGTCCATTCTCTTATCTTTTCCATCCGTATATTAGTTTCCCTTTCACAATTAAACAATCCTTTAATCCCATTTACTCTCTCTCTCTCTCTCTCTCTCACATTGATTGTCTCAAAAAATAATCTGAAAAAATAAAGAATCAATGATTAAACGTATGACATAATACCTAATCGATGGCTATTTCGTTAAAATTGTTTTCACGAGCTCTTGATCAATCTAGGAAGAAAATCTTTAAACTAACATCAACAGCACACAGGTATTCTCTTACGGAGAGAGAGAGAGAAATATTTTTTGGCAATTCGTAGATGATTTATCCATTTGCCACGAATCATTGGACATTTCTTTCTTTCCCTTTCCTTCATAATCAAATCGATTCAATAGCAGTAATAACAAACAAAACTAACTCTCACTAAAAAATCACATGGAAGTTCTCTCTCTCTCTCTCTCTCTCTCTCTCTCACTCTTTCGTTTCCATTTTGTTCTTTTTTTTCTGTGTAAAATGAAATTGGAAAAAAAAATTCGACAGAAATCAACATAACCAAAGTACCCAAGCACACGTACACTCTACCGCCACCAAGCAAAATCATCATCGACCGAAGTAATAATAATGATGATGATGATGATAACAATAACTGGAAAACGAACAAGAACAAACGAATCGAAGTTATGGAAAGCAGCAGGGACCAAGAAACGAACGGAGTTTGAAGAGTGGAGAAAAAAATAACGAGAGTGGGCCTTCGGAATGAATTTTTTTTTTCTCATCGAGAAATCGAAGCAAAATCTTCGCTTCAACGACATGGGGTACATAGTCACACTCACACACACACACACAAGGATTCAAAATCGAATCGATAGAGATCGACAAGATTTGAGCCGTATTTTTTTTTTTTGGTTCGTCTTGATTAAATGGCTTCACTTACATTTCGATAGTCAATGAATTCTATGTTTCCCATTGGATAAAGAAACGCAGCGACTATTTTCTCTTGTTTGTATGTTTACATGAGAAACTAGATCAGTCGATAGATATAAAATCCATATTTTAATTGTCTGCTGTGTCACCGAGATGATCAAATGTAGTCAAAACAATCATTTATGATTTGATTGATCCAATTTTAGAGGCAAAATTTTTGTGTGGAAAGATTTTTTCACGAACCATGAAATTCTCTCTCATTGAATACACAAATTCACAAACAAAAAATTTAAGAGAGAGAGAGAGAGAGAGAGAGAGGAAAAGGAATCAAAAATATCTGAGATCAAAAACCTACCTTAAGCATTTGGATCGAAATATGATTCAATTTTCATTTGATTCGATTCACTAAAGGAGATTTTTCACTAATCATAATTAAGACGATGATTGCAATCAGGATGATGATGGCACAACGAAAATTTAACAATCGTAAAGATTCTTCAATAAACAATTTCTATTCACTGATTAAATTGATTGATTTGAGATTTACACTGAATTCGACACATCGATTCATTCGAAACTTTACTCAAGCGATGAATGCAAAGACAATAAGATTTTGAGTCTGATTCGTATTTGTTTGATTGGTTCCAGTTCAATTCAGTTCCAGTAACCAGATTTCCATAAGTAAACAGTTGGAATTCGATTTGAAAAAAAAAACTCCGACACTGAAAAAACAAGATAAATTGATTCTTAATTCATTGATTCTGTCGTCGATTAAGGAAGCAGTAGGATGAAAGGAATTTTTTGCGTCAAGATTTTTTTCAAAATTTTTTGATCAAAAATGTTTGTTGATTCGTAGCATGTCTCGCGCGTAATCTGATCGAAACTGGTACTGCTTGATTCGGTCGCTGGGGTTGGTTTGCGTGTGCTGAAAATCTTTTTAGTACCGACAAAAAAATAACCACACACACACAGACATACACACACACAAGTACTTGTAGAGTGAGAGAGTAAGAGTGTAAGAACAAGAGAGAGAGAGAGAGAAAGATTGAGAATAAGAGAGGAAGAAAGATAGAGATACAAACTCAAAACACCAGATTTCTTCAGTTTTGAAATCCGGTCTCAATCCCCTTTTTGTTCTCTCTTACTCTCTCTCTCTCTCTCTCTCCCTCTTTCAATCATTAACTTCACTCACTCTATTCTCTGTAGCATTTTTTCGTTCGATATAAAGCTAAGAGCTTGCTTCTTGGGCATAACCAGGACCGAGCGAGGGCCGCGGAACCATCACCACTACGATTCCTATTCGATAAAATGAGCAATTCTATTTTTTCAAGCAATCTATTCACCGAGAAAACCACTTTAACACTCACGCACCGAACAGAAAAATAGATTTTAAGATAGATCCATCAATCAGATAAAATCAGATTCGCTTGATTGACTTATTTAGCGAAGAAATGTTGGATTGTTTTCTGTCTTCTTCTCTCTTCAATAGTTTTCGAACAGTAGCATTCGATTCAATAAAATTTCGTAGTGGCAGAGTATAGAATTTCAAATGAACGAAACGGAAAAAAAACGATATAAATAGAGCCAAATACCATATCCTTGGAAATTCTCAGGCCTGAGAATAGTACCTTTTGTTTTCATTGCACGAAGAAAAGTCGCCGAAGAAAAAGAACACAATAAGAATTGGTAATTTTTATTGAATAAATAATGATTCAGTTCTCATAAAAAAACAGATAAAAATCAGAGTCTAATGAGCGAATGAAAAAGTAAACATGGATGAGAAGAGGCATGATTCTGGAACAAACTGGTATTACTAAACATTCCATATTACTCTTTTCGCATCTCGAGAAACGTTTGATGATGTTTTTTTGGTGGTGATGATTGTTGATAACAACAATAATTATTATGGTGCTTGTTTGAAACCAATATCAATCCAATGATGTGATTGCTTTTCATCGACAAAGACGACGAAGATGATGATGATGATGATGGTGGTGGTGATGGTGGTGATGATGATAAATGGAAGCTAAACTCAATGCTAATGGATAGAAAAGATTAGAATAAAAAGAATAGATTGTTTGTTTCGATCGGAGAGTAACATTTTGCCAATCCGAATGATTGAATAGAAGCATTCTTTCGATGTTCTATTAATGTTTCAATTGTTATCATATCATTTCTGGACATGATCTCTATTGTTGTCTCCAATCAATCAAGCCTAATCTTTTCATAGCTTCATTATCATTCTGTTCGAATATGTAGGTTTGATATCATTTCAATTCGATTAGATGATAATGATGAATCGAATCGATTATGATCGAAGCAAGATGGTTGAGAATTATCATCTCGTTGAGAGAGAGAGAGAGAGAGAGAAATTCGATTTCAAAGAAAATCTAACAGTTTTGATTCCTCGATCCTTGAAGAGGTATGAACATAACGAAGTATAGAGAAGACACTGAAAGGATTGTCCCGAAAAATCCGATCTTGTTTCGTTTCAAATGAAAAAAGTCTAAACAAATCACTAAAACAACAATGTTTCCATCTTTGAATAACCTTCGTTGTTCAACGCTAATATAGTAAGGTTTAGTTATTAATTTAGATGTATCGAGTCAACATTATGATTGGGTTATTGACTGTCTTTCTTTGAAACATTCTCTTTCGTTTTTTTTTTGTTTGAAGTGAAGCTCAACATCACAAACAGAAACAGAAACTTCTTCAATTCTCTTTCAATTTCGATTATTCTGTTCACATCACTGCTCGTTCGGGTGATGTTTTTTTTTTTTTTTGTAAAAATTTTCCAGATTTAACGATCGCATTCTATCGTTTCGTTTTATTGCCGAAATCGAAAGTCGAAACAATTGCAATTAATTCCATTTCGAGAACGAAATGAATCTATCTATGAAATCTAATGAAAATCTATGAAATTGAATGTTGAACAATCTCTTATGGAAAATCGAGACATTGTTTAAAACCTGAACTGATTTAATTATTTTCTATTGAAAAAAAATCTAATTACATCATGATTAAATCATTATCAAGCAAATAAATTGGAGAAGAAAAAAAAACAAAATTTAAGAAAACTTATTTTGATTATGGTGGCGAACCGATGATCACAATCAACAAGTGTTTGGGTTTTACTTTTAAAGAAAGAGAGATGAGAACTATAGAATAGGTTAGAGATGAGATGAAACTGCCAATCAGCATCGAGAGATTGAGAAAGATGTGCAACAAACCAAACGTTATACGATTAGATAGCCAATGCGGAATAAAAACATCGGCTCACTTCATATCTCCACCCCTTCTCCGCTCTCTCTCTCTCTCTCTTTCTTTCTTTCTTTCTTCAGTTTGAGATTGATTTTCTTAGATTTGTTCAATTAAAAAAAAAAAAGATGTTTCTTTAGATGAAGCTTTCATCAACGATATGTGAATATCTAAGCTCCATTTTTTGTTTGTTTGTTTTTTTTTCAATCAAATAAAGGCGAACAATTGTTTGTAAACTTTGGGGAGGGGGGGGGAATATAAAATGATTTTTGTGAACAAAAAAAAAAAAAAAAAAGAAAAAGAAACATAAAAAGAAACATCGGAATAAATCAGAGAATAATTTCAATCTATACAATGTAATAATTGAAGCGATCAAATTGAATTTATTTCAATTTTCGAAACAATAACTTTCAAGGTGGAAAGAATTTGATTCCAATCCCTCTATCTAGGTATTATCTAATTATCTTTTTTTTTTTTTTTTTTTTTTTTTTTTCGTTCTCAAATCTTCTGTCAATTAGAATCAATCGATTTAAATTATAGTCTTGGATTTGTTTGCCTCTACAAACTAGTTAGAATCGAATGAGAAGAAATCGATCTAATTCGAATCGAATTGATTCTCTAGAATCGCTTGCATTCGGTTCGATTTTAGAAGCTATTCTTATTTTTTTTTGTTCGATCTTCATTGTTTATTCTTCTTCATTGTTTATTTGTTTTGATTTGTTATTTTATTTTATTTTATTTTTTTTTTTTTATTCTCCTCTCATCTCAATTCGATCAATCATCTGTTGCTTTGTCCATTTTTATTGTTCGAGAGATATTTATGCCATTCTATTACTTTTTATTCGCTGCCGACACCAACGATCTAATCCAAAGTTCAAATGCAATCATTTTAGCTGACAGAATTTCGAAATCGTCGATAATCATAGCTCTCACTTTCGATTGAAAATGTTTTCTTTCTCTTTCTGAATCTCGTTTTCTTTTACACCAAATTATCTTCGTCGACATTGCCAACATAGTGTGGGCACATCATTCGCATACAATCTCGTTGTTGATCAATCTTTTGGTTGTTATCTAACATTTGATTATAATTCGTCGTGACCAGCTAAATAAAGATACATTCTCTATGCTCTTCTCTTCTCTAACTTGATTTAAAGATTCGTTTCACTAATGATGATACAGCAATCTTTCCCTTGAATAAAAAACATAGATCGCTGCCAACCTCACCTTTCTACTTACCTACCAGGCTGGTTCGAGGATTTTCGGCTGTTTTCTCGATGGCCATTTGATTGCTAAATACTTTCAATATTAATGAAGTAGAAGATGATGAAGATAGCTATTGATGATCGCCAACAATGCTCGTTTAAAGCGATCAATACTGACTCTCTGTCGTCATGCAGTCTGCCAGAAGCAAATTTTTAAATGAACCCAAATCAAGGGCATCAAAGAGAGAGAGAGAGAGGAAAGATAAAGCAGATAATAATCATCGTAGTTTCTCAAACTAAGGATAATTTACCTCGAATGTGTTGAAGGCTCCCTTTTGTGAACAAAGGAAATATTATAAGAGGGGTCAAAAGAGTATCTCGTGTTTTATGAAGTTTAAGGGCCTTGAATCATTATGATTACTCATGAAAAAAAGATGAAATTCTAGATCTTCAAGGTCCTATGAAAGAAATTCGTTGGAATTTTTCAACTCATAATCACCATATTATGAAATCTCTTATTGATGTTAATTTGAAAATCAAATTAACTTTTTTTTTTCTAAAATCTCAAATTTTTGCCCTAGAATTTTTTTTCAGGTACTGAAAAATCGCTAAAATTTCATAAGAAATCACTAGGTTAGTATCGCTACGCCATCTTTTTTTATGATCATACATTATCAGATCATTTTTTCGGATTTGAATTTAATTTAACATTTAAAATTTAATTAGAAAAAGAACCTTCGATCCTGGATTCGATCGATTTTTTTTCAATATTGAATGAAAGCATTTATTATATCTGTACATCAAAAAGGAATCAATATAGATGGATATGATATAATGATGATGAAGAATAGATGATAGGGTTTAGGATCTAATCACAAAAAACAAGAACAAAAGAAACAAAACTATTATGGTCCCTAGAATCAGTTTACGTTTACGAGATTTATTCAAATTACGATGAGCTTTCTCTAGATTGAACAGTCCATGCTCGATACGAGTTTTTCCTTGCTCTAGATTATAATCGATTCGATCTAGAGCAGAACCTTGATCGATCACCAATGCGTTCACCTCTTGAAACAATCTATTCAATTCTACAAAAGATTTTTGTATTGTATTCATCTCATTTTCACGTTCTTTTAGATGTTTGAGAGTATATTCATCGACGTTTTCTTCAAGAAGAATTTGTTTTTGCTGTTGTAATTGAAACGATTTGATTTGCTTACGATTATCATCATCATCATCATCAAAGTTATTCGATTTCAAATTGTTTTTCTTTGTTAGCTGTGTGAAATCCTCATCAAATTCATCCAATCCGATTAGACGATCGGTATCGAAAGTAATCACAAATTCTGGATCAATTTTATTCGCTTCATCTCGACGTTCAACGTAAACTCTTTGACAAGAACGGAACAGTTGTGTCAGCGTCACTATTAGATGTACTTGATTTTGGAATATGTTCTGTAAAATCTTTGATATCATCGGATTGCTACTCGTTTGTTTTAATGAATTACAATGACTTTTCAAAGTTTTAAAATGCATCAAAATTGAATGTAATCGATTGAATTGAATGTTCAATTCATGACATCGTTGTTCGATCTCCTCTTCATATTGTTTCAATTTCTCCGTTGTGATTTCATCAGCAAAAATCGATGTATTCTGTTGTTTCAAATGTTCTAATTGGATTGCTTTCAGTTGTTCAACTGTTTAGGAATTAGTAATTAGATAGATTGTATCTAGAATGGAAGAATTTTTTTTTTTTGAGTTACTTTTTTCCTTGATATTTTGCCATTCAAAACGAAATTCATTCAACGAAGATATCCACGGGGGAGATCCTGAATCATTGAGACTTCGGTTCGCTGATTTGATATTAAAAACTTCATCATCTTCATCGTAATCATCATTATCATCATAAACATCGCTGACCAATTTGACTCGTTCATCATCTTTATTGAACTGATTGAAAAAAAAAATCGATTGGATTCGTTAGAATTTTGCTTGAAAATAATTTATAAACAATCAAACTGTATTCTTACATCTCTATAAAATGAGCGATTCTTTTGGGCGTTGTTTCGCAACAAAACATATGTTTCATTATGACTTCGTCTAAGCATATTGATCGGATTGATTCAGGACCAAGCTTAGATCTGGACTCGAGGTCAGATGATTTTTCTCTCCAGAATAAACCACATTTAATCGCAAAAAGACAATACAAAACGATCCAAACGATGTGATAGTTATCGTTTCTCTTCAATGGAATAATTCGATTCGATTTGCGTCCCAAAAAATAGAAAAGAAAGGCAATCAAAACACATCAGCCGGTGTGTGTCGATTTGAGTGATTGCGTCATTCGGTTGACTACCTTATTTTACCGTACTCAAATTTAGTTTCGATGAAAAATCAGCTGTTAAATCAGTGTTCAAAAATTGAGCGCTATTACTAAAACAAATCAATCCATTAATCTGTTTGTTTGTAATTAAACATTAATTTTATTTATAAATTATAAATTAGGAATATGTTATCTAATTGAAATTATTTTAAGAATAAATTAAAACAAATGCATGAATAAATAACAAGATCGGATTAGAAAGCATCCTAAATTCAATTTAACAATTCAATCAATGAAAATTCAAAACTAACAAAATTCAAAATCAAGGTTCAAATGAATTTATTCTGGAACGAATGCCAAATTGTCTGCTCCTTTTCTTCTTTCCAAACTGATCAGGTATGGTTCATTATTTGAATCAATCGATTTGAAAATTTTGTTAAAAGTTCGTTCAACTTTGTAGTTTGTCCATTGATTGAATGTTGTCTCATCTATTGGTCCCCAATCTTTGCTAGATTGCAATGCGGAATGTATTCGCTAAATGAAATGTAAATATTTTTCAATCAAATAAGTCTCTAAGTTTCTGTATTATTTTTCTGGTTACTTCGATCAACGATCCATCTTGTTTAGCAATTGTTATAATCATCCATAATGGTATTTGAAGCAGAGCGGAACCAGCTTTTTTAAATGAAATTCATGATTTAATTAGAGGAGATATTGAAAAAATTTCTATAGCCAACCTAGAAACCATCCTATAGCATTGCCCCAATACGGAATTCCCGGTTTTTGATTGTCATCTAGAATCAGTAAAATATTTCCGTAGACGAAAATCAGAATCAATATGAATGGTGTTACGAAGCCCCAAGTTAGTTTCCAGAATGAAGATAATTTCGATTTTAACATGAATTCAACATCGTCTATGAAATTCGTCAGACCATAGATCCGTGTGATTGCAAGCACTTCAATTATTCCATATAGGAATGCGGCGGTACCTACGCCATAGTTATCGAGCAACATTAAAATGTACGATCCAGCCTGTTGAGTATTATACAATCCAGATAAGTTCTTAATTCGTGATTAAAGGCGAGACAATCTTCTCTTACATCAGTGGTTAATGGAAGACCAAGAATCATAAAAATAAAGCAGAAAACAGCCGCCAACTTTGCTTTATTCTTATGGAGTGATTCAAATTCATCTTTTATGCTAGTTAAAATTGTTTCTATCATTGCGACTGAACTTCCGATGCCCAAGATGAAAAGCATAAAGAAGAAAAGAATCGACCAAAGTTGTGGAACTACATGAATCTTGCTTAAACCTTCTGGATACACAATGAATGCCAAGCCTTCTCCTGTTTCGTTTCATTCGTTTTCGGAGATACAAGTATTCGTTAACCAGAATAGCAATTTCGCGTTATTAAAATTCATAATTTGTTTGAATCAAAAACATCTACAACCTACCTTTTGAGACAACGTCCTTGATGTCGATCCCTTTTTGGAATGACATAGATCCTAAAACAGCAAAAATGACGCATCCAGCAAGAAGACTGGTGAAAGTATCCAGAACACTAATTATGATCGCATCTCTTTCGTTTGGGTTTTTTTTGAAATTAATTCGAATGAATAAATTGATTATTTTTTTAATTAAATCGAAATAAGTCTCAAAGAGTCGATAGAATAGAGATTGTTTTATAAGCATCACCACCTACCTTCCCACATTATTGCTGAAATTATTGTAGCTAGAATACATTATCAATGATCCAAAACAGACCGCCAGTGAAAAGAATGATTGTTCCACTGCACGATACCAAACAATAGGGTCCAAAAGTTTTTGAAAATTTGGTCGAAAAAAATAAAGGATTCCATTCAATGCACCCTCTTGGGTTAACGACACTATCAACAACGTCATAAGAATTACGTAGGGAAAAATGGCGGTGAAATAGGCAACCTTGCCTAAAGATGTGATCCCTTTGATTAGACTGAAGTAAACCAATATCCATGATGCTATCAAACAGAGAACCAATCGATAATTTATCGTAGTTATCTCCCAAAGTCCTTTGGATTTGTTTAAAAGAACATTCCTTTCAATTGAAGACGAGAATCGAGAAAATTAATCGAAAATTTAATTAGAATTTATCACTTTTGCCTACTCGTAATAATATTGTGAACAAGAAATGTTCTGTTGATCAATAATTGTTTCGTTGCAATTGGTCCAAGGAAGTTCCGGCGAGAACGAAACGATTAAATAATAGATCGAAATTCCCATCAAATAATTATAGAAGATTGAAATGTATGCTGTAGAGAGAAGTTGTGCGAAGCCTAATCCTTTAATTGCTGGAACACATTTCCAAACTTTGATTGGACCACGGCCACTGAATTGTCCCAAGATCAATTCAAGATAATATAAAGGCCTACCGATCAGAAAAAGTAGAAGAAAATATGGGATCAAAAAGGCGCCTGTAATTGGACAAAAAAAAATGAGTTTCTATTCCATCTATGCAACCACACCTACCTCCTCCATTCTCATAGGCTTTTGTTTAGGATTCGATAGTGTCGAGATACAATCAATATTAATCAAGATGAATTAATTGTATGAATCATTTTCATAGCAACACACCGACGTATGGAAATCTCCAAACATTTCCAAGACCAACGGACATTGAGATACAAGACAGTAGGAATTCCACTCCAGATGACCATTGTCCTCGATGATCTTTAGCAGCCGAGGAAGAATCTAAATCGATCTATTTTAGAAGAAAAAAAGCTTATCAAAGTGGATTCATTTTCAATTATCCAAACGAACTTTTGAAAAATTGGAATTGTTTGATTGAATCTCGGATATATTTTTCGTTTTGAAAAAATTTGATCCAGTTTCTTTCTGATCTTCATCGTCATTCGAGAACTTCTCAAGATCGCTCATTGTTTCTTATAGATCGTAAAATATTGAGACTATCAGAGGAAAACTAGATTTCAGACCTACAAAACCAAAGAGAATGACATTAAATTATTTCACTTCGAAATAGATTTTTTTTTTCTGATTGGATGTGAATTCTAAACAAGACAAAAAAAATGATCGTTTGAAGAGAAGAAACACAAAGCCAAAGAGCATAACGAATCGGTTGCTATCATTGAAATGTTCGAAAACAAATCGATGATGTTCTAAGCAACGATCGACATCATTTTTTTTCATTAATTAGTAAATACCTTCGATATTCTCCAGATATTTTCGTTGATATTTTCGATGCTTATTTGAGAATTTTTATCGCTTGAAACATTTCGATTTCTTTATTCTTGATTCTTTATCAAATCTAGAGGAATGAAATTTAAACTTTCGAATGATGGCTTCGATTACTTCCGGAGAGGGTTCTTAAATGATGGAACACTTTCTATGAGGACTAATTTTATGTAACAAAGATTTCATTTCTAACTCATTGTTGAAATGCAGCCACTCTATTCGTTGCCGAAATTCGATTTGAGCAATGCATTGAGTGATTATGTTTCAATCGTAGAGAATGAATAGCAAGAAACAAGAAAAAAATTATACAATATGCCATCAATGTCGAGCTGGATTATGATTAACTCTCGATTATTCAAACTTAGAGATTGAATAATTTATTCTAAAAATTATATTACTATTTTTGCTTGTTATAATGGCTAAGATCGAGAAGCTAAAACAAAGAGAGATCAATCGAAATCTAGAGGGAAAGCGAAACAATATATTTGCTTCGCTTTCTTTTCAATCCTTTTCGTCTCTATTCGCTCCACATTTACCTCTCTCTCTCTCTCTCTCTCTCTCTCTCTCTCTCTAATTGAAGACAACAAAATAAGTGTTTGTTTCATAAGGCGTCGATCGCCAATACCTGTGGGCGCTGGATAACTTTCGAGAAACACGTATTGCTCTC
The DNA here is from genome assembly GCA_020844145.1 of Sarcoptes scabiei. NCBI lineage: Eukaryota > Metazoa > Arthropoda > Arachnida > Sarcoptiformes > Sarcoptidae > Sarcoptes > Sarcoptes scabiei. The sequence continues at coordinate 1,922,958 of CP080484.1, forward strand.
GATGTAATTTATCATCTTTCTAAGCTTCTAAATCTAAACATTCAATCCCAATTTCTCTCCCAATCTTCTAATATATTTTTTCTAACTTTTTTGGTTTGTTTGTTTAAAACCAAAAAAAAAAAATTGAAGCTTTTATTTTTCTATGAAATAAAAAAGTAGTACCAAAATAAGTTGACCGTTCAGATTTAACAGACATAATTAATAATCTATTTATTATTGTAACTTTGAAGATTACTTCCAAAAGTACTGTCATCGATATTGTTTCGGTGATGATGGTGGTATTGATGGTGAGGTGATGATATGATCAACTAACAATTACGATTTCTGTTCAATGATTTTCTATTTCTCAACAAAATTTTGTTAGCATTGATTTGAGACGAAAGAAGAATAGGTGTTATAAAAAAAACGTTTGAGATTTTCTTTTCTCTAATTTTACAATTTCCGTTTTCGAAACACTAATTTATTTTTTGTCTGTTGGAACAAAAATTCCATTTCTGATTCATTGTCTTTCGCGCTCTTTCGGTCCATATGAGAGCTATCAATCTAGCGATTTTTTTTTCGCAAATTTTTCGAATGGGGTTCTGAATTCGAAGACGATCAACCTTCAAAAATAAGCCATTATTATTTTTCCAATGCCCTGGATTGAATTTTTCATTTTTTTTTTCGTGAAGAAAATAAAAAACAATTTGTTTCTTTGTAATTTTCAATATTCAATGACAATCTCTTCTCTCTCTCTAATTTCGCAGATTTCTCACATTGTTGTGGCGGAAGAAAGTTTTATAACAAAATCAAATCGTCCTTATCGTTTTGAATCGAATCTTGTCTTAATCAAAATTATTATAAAAAGAAAATAATAATAATAATAATAATAATAATAATAGTAAAACAAATCAACAAAAAATATTCGATGATTTTTGTTTCCACTAATTCTTAGATCATTTGATTAAAAATCAATGATTAAATTCATCGAAAACACACCACACACATCTAACATAATCATTTAAATCATTGAATATCATTGAAAATCCTCTAATATCATCATCGATTGCTATCCTTACATGACTGGAGAGAATTGAACAGAGAGAGAGAGAGAGAGAGACATTGAATTTGAATCTAACCATGATGATCATTGAATGATCGAGTGGAAAAGAAACAAAAAAAAAATAAAGAAATTAAGAAGCAAAAAAAAAAAAAAAAAAAGGAAGCCTTGATTAGTTCAGCGATTGCTACTGCAGGTGAATGATGCTGATTTAATGATGATAATGACGATTATATGATGAAGAATAATAATGCTTATTATACACATTCATTCGAAGGTGAAATCAAACTGCTTCAGACTGTTGAGGAGAGAGAGATAGAGAGCGAACGACAATGATGACCTTAGCACATTGTTCAAGTGAGATTTGATTTGATGATTTTGATTTGTGGTGATCATAATCAGAATACGATTATGATTACGATGCTGATGATGATGCTGATGTTGATGATGATGATGATGGTAATGATAGTGAATTGTATTGCCATCAGATTAAATAAATAAAAAAAACCGATCTTCTACAGTTTCCGCTTTCAATTTTTCATAGCTGATTACTTTTCAATGATGATGGAAAATGTTCTCCATTGAAAACAATTCAATGCCAATGGAGCGATTTTGTTCACACCTTTTCATTTTGTTTCTAAGCTTAAAGAGAATGATTTCAATTCTAATTTTTCCCTTTGCCCCCGATTTCAATCAAACAAAAACAAAAAAAAAAAAAACGGAGGAATCGAAAATTTTTCTATTTGTTTCTTCTAGTCTAATTTGATAGTCGACTGACCTTCAGATCAGGGAAGAAGATAAATCTACCTAGATTTAATCAATGTTTATCTGATCAAGGATTATATCATTTTTGATCTCTATTGATTTTTCTCGAGCTTGCCGATGCTAAGGCAAAGCAAATCGATAGCAATTTTCTCTCTCCTTTCAATCGATCTATCCATCGCCAAAAATCGAACCAATTCGTATCGTATTTTTGATTTCGATCAATCGGATCAGAGTTAATCTTCAAAATCGAACCAAAAAATGAGCGGATGCGAACAAATTGCCAATGAAAATTCTTCGTTTCACGAATCGATTCACAATTCCTTCAGTTTCTATTGAATCATTTCGAATGCAATCGATCAAATTGTTTGTGGATGAGTAGATTTCTGAAACAGTCTCACATCTTATGATGATCGGCTATCATTTCGATCCATCATTGCATTCAAATCATTGAAGTAGAAAACAGAAAAAAATAGCAACGAGAAATCTCCATCAGCTAAATTTTCCAACGGACACACCTACAGAGTTCGTTTGGACAAAATCTCCGATAAGCGATAGCGAAACAAACGATCAAAGTTTAGTGAAGAAGAAATTACATCGATAAACTAAAGCATACTGTTCTCGAACATCAAATTGTTCAATATTATTTCTTTTCTCCATCCAGACCCTAGATCGTTTTGACCTAGTTATCGTAGATCATAAAAATGCGAAAGAAAAAAATTATGTTTAGATGTTAGGTTCATAGGGAATCTAATGGTGATGATGAACGATAGGAACACTGGAACCGTACAAGTTTTGCTCTCTCTCTCTCTCTCTGTTTGGTCGATTCAAACGAATGAAAGCGAAAGTGAAAAAGCTTGCTTGGAGATGCCCATGAATGATGATGGGTAATTGCTTGAAATAGCAATTGTTATTCACTTCAATAGTAATCTTAAAAAATCTATTTTTCTATTTTCATTGTTATTATTATTAGGATTAATATTCTAATTTTCGATATGTAACAATGAAAAGAGGCGAACCAAAATTACTTCATAGTTATTCGAATGGATTGGATCGTTCGATTGATGTTTGGACCGAACCCTTTAGAAAGCGATAGATTTGATATTTCTCTCGGATCGATCATCATCATCATCATCATCATCATTAGGGATTCTATTCAATCCTTTCTCGGAAGCTAATCGTGTGAAATCATTTTCGATTTCATTCTCAGTAATGTAAATAAGTGTATCCTTTTGATTAATGAAAATTTCATCGAAATCAATTCTCTCTGTTGCTATCCCAAGGTTATGATCTGATTCCATTAATAATCTATTAGAAAGGAGAGTCTAATTTTGTTTCCGTATATGTTTTGCAATCGAATCGGACCTATTTGTGATGATCTGCTGCTCTCGATGGAGAGAAAAACAACATCTTCAATCCGAAATCTCTCTCTCTCTCTCTCTCTCTCTCTCTCTCGCCTGGTTGTCATACGAGATCGATCACGATGAAAAAAAATCTAGAATCGTTCAGCAATGATCGAGCATAACAAGAAGGTATCTGGCACTTCTCAGCACTCTGATCGAATCGAAAAGTAGACCAGATTGACCGAACACAGACTGAAGAGAGATGAAATATTATTGATCATTATTGCCATAGATTACGATCAGAATCCTAGATCTAGAACCTATTTAGATAAGGTCAGTGAGAGCGAAAAAGAATCAAAAAAATAAAAAGCTTAGACAACGAAAGAACCATCCAAAACATGATTCTGTTTCGCAGTTTCTTTTTATTAGCAAAAAAAAAAAAAAAAAAATTCATCAAGATGAAGAAGCTCCTCTCATTCCAATGCTGAACAACATTAATAGCTTCGCTCTCTTCTACACCGAAGAATTGGTGTCAAGGTTAGTTAGTCAGCTTTTCTTTCGTTGATTTTTTTTTCTCCTATTTCTTTTTTTTTTTTTTTTGCTGTTTCCGATATATAGCGATGCCGAGTGTATGTGTGCATGTGTGACCTAGTGCTATTGATGGCTGCGATCTCATTGAGATCGGGTTCTTTCGGTTCGATTATCAGCAATGGATCCATTCATTCAACATCAAACAGACGAACGAATCGGATCTTCCGATTTCAATGCTTCTCCTATGAACCGGTTAAATTTCATCGATTGCATCCAAATTGTTTCGAAGCAAAGCGTTCTTAGACACAAGATTCCTCCCTCTCTCTCTCTCTCTCTCTGGATGAAAATATCACATGTTTCAATTTGAACCATCACTATCATCACAATCATAGCATTGTAGAGAGTGCTATGTAATCATTGTCGGAAAAGATCTCATTTTGCTTAGTTTGATGCCGATGATGATGGTGTGTGTGTGTGTGTTGTGTATGAAGATCAACTAGCATTTGTAGACACTCTTTATCTAAATTGTGGTAGGAATCAAAACAAAAATGAAAAGTGGACTTAAATTGGCGAGCGAAAAAAAAACTAGGTCGCCTCAAACCTAAAAATTTGCTTCATTGAATGAATGTGTACACAAGCTATTCCATTCCATTTGTATGAGAGATTGGATAGAGATTTCCTCAAACTCAAACACACTCGCACACTCGCACACACACACACATCGCAATTGGAGAGAGAAATTAATTAAACAGTATTGATGACTGCGTTTGTGTTTTTGTGTGTGTGTGTTGTGGTGCTTGTGTATTTTAGCTTCCTCATTCCAGCATCGCGCCAAAACAAATCTCAGCTCTTAAATCGGAAGAGGCCAATTTGAAATGGTCAGTTTTGACCACAGAATAGCAATCGAGATCCCAAAATTTTATTCATTCTATTTATGATCCGATCCAGATCTCATTTCAATTGTTGCTGTTTCAATTGTCTTCGTCGATCCAAGTAATTTTTATGCTTCAATGATTTTGGAGCATTTTATCTAGTTCTCTCTCCCTCTCTCTCTCTATTATATCAGCGATTTTTTATTCAATTTTGATGACGATATTCATCGCATTGGTCCAAGCATATTATCCAACAAAATTTAATTATTTAAGAAAACAAACCTGATTGTTTGTTTCGTTGAATGTCAGTTTACTTTTAAACTCAAAATAAATTCTCTGTTTTATTTTTAAATCGCATCAAATTCTTAAAGATTGAGAAAAGTCAATGGTTATCACCTAGGGTATTATTTTCGATTTCATTTCTGGAATTCTCGCTTTCATTCAGATATCATTCGGAAGTTTTTTTGCTTTCGAATCCATCGATATTAGTGCGAGGCATCTGTCAAGCTAGGAAGAGAGAGAGAGAGAGAGAGAGAGAGAGAGAGAGAGAGATACAGAGAGACAGAGAAAAAAAAAGATCCAAATGGGAAAGCGTTGTGTAATTTGAGTATCTAGCAGCATCCAGATAAGAGCATCTCCATATAGATGTTGGCATTCAAGACTCACACAGAAAAACACAAAGACCAAGCGAGAGAGAATGAGAGAGAGAGAGAGAGAGAGAGAGAGAGAGAGAGAGAGAGAAGGAGAATAGGAAGAAAATGAAAATGAAAGTGAAAACCAAAATAGAGCTAAAAGCGCTAAGAGAGAGAGAGAGAGAGAGAGAGAGAAAAAAAAGAGGGACCGTAATGATTTTCATTGAATGACAGAATCCTAGCAATATATTTCTCTCGACGGCACACCTTGATAAATTGGATCGCCTACACACACACCACCACCTCTCCTCCTCACCACTATTGAAGAGAGAAAAATTAGAAGGGAAGAGAGAGAGAGAGAGAGAGAGAGAGGAAGAGGGAATCTGAACAAAAACCTACCACTGCAGCATCATCGTTTCGTAGATGATGATGATAATCAATGCATTATCCGACACAATTGTCACATTCACTCGTTGACCATCATTGATTGAACATCCGTTTTCGTTTCTTAACATTTTATCAATTGGAACAGATTCTTGTTGCTCGTTCTTGTCCGATCTCGATCGATGTCATAGTCAGGTCGTTTATAACTGAATCTTTGTTTCGTTTTGAAATTAATGTCTTCGATCATAATTTGCTAATAGCATTCTCAATGTTCTTGTATTTTCTTTGTTTTTTACTCTCTCTCTCTCTCTCTCTCTATCTCTCCAGAGCAGGGTAGGGTTCCCATTTTATTTTCTCTCGCTCTATGATCATTGATTCTCCCATTCAAGAAATCGATCAAGACTCGGGATAGATTGTTCTCTCTCTCTCTTCGAAGTTTTTCTGAACTGTCAGTGCCGTTTTGTGACGTCTGGCGCAAACTAGAGAACAATGTGAATTGAATTTTTCGAAGAAAGTAATCGACACAACGGCAGTCGATTTCTGCTCAACAGACGACACACAACCTAAATTAGAAAATTGTTTATCATAGTTCGAGGAAAAGAGAATGTGAGAGAGTGCTACACATTGAACAAAATGGAATATCATTCAAAACGGTATCGAAAAGTCGATCGAACACCATGTCTGAGAAGATCCTAAGATCCTTGATCTGATTTATATTCTTCTGTGTTTTTATTATTGTTATGACAGTTTTTACTATTCTATCTCTTCTCTCTCTCTCTCTCTCTCTCTCTCTCTCTCTCTCTCTCTCTTTACGATTGGATCTTTTTTATGATCTAGATCGATTGTCAGTGGAACGCGGAACGATATAATCAGCAGCAGTGACGATCGAATGAAAAAATGTGCAACGGTACTTTGAATTTTCATCGAAAATTCCTCTATTCATCCATTGATCGTCGCAACAATCGAATCCGAATGAAATAAGACAGTAGAGAAACATTCGAATTCTTAAAAAAAATTCGAATGTTTGGATGAGGTCGGATTTGTTATTTTAAATTCGAAAACCTTTTTTAATCATTGCCGTCATCTTTATGATTATCTAGAGTTGACAATGATCGATTCGTTCCATAATTAATTCCATGTGTCTATTGCGGACCCAAAACCAATACGGTCCTAATCTGTGGCTCTTGTTTTTGTTTGTTTTTGCTTTACTACAGAAAAGTTTCAACGCAATCACTCATTCTCTCTATAGATGAAAATCAAGAGCAAAAGAAGTGAAAGAATACAATTTTCTTTGCCGTAATTTTTCCGAATCTAAATAGTTATAATAATACCGACCATGATACTAAGTAATTTTGTGTTTTTTCCGTCGCACACTCCATTGTTGTACTGTGTAATGAATATTCTGAATTTCGAATATTGCTATAAATCAACTAAAAACAAAAAGAATGTGATTGTAACAACAGTGAAGCGAGGGAATCAAAATTTCTAAGTGAGATCTTCATCAAAGAATTACAATGAAAAAATCGCTTTTTTCCCTTCGAATGAAAGCTTTAATATGACTTGAAATTTCAACACATAAATTGCCGAAAATTTCCACGGCCTCAGTTTGTGAATTTGATTCTCCTGCAGTTCTTTATTTTGAAAGCGATCAATCTCGAAATATTCGAAATCAATATTAATAAACTCGACTCATTGAAAAGATTTATTTTATTTCAATAAGATTCGACTTCATAATCACAAATTTCAAAGCAAATATGAGAATAATACCATTAATCGATGATCTCGAATACTATAGTCTCTTTTATTTCATTTCAAACGTTTAGATTCAAGTTTTTGGATTAGAAAATCCAAATCTCTCCTTGTTTTTAACAGTATCGGTTTATCTATGTAACAAGAAAAATAATTTCCGATTTCAATTTCTCTGAAATGAAACAAATCTAGCCATTTGATTCGATTCAATTGCATTTAAAATTTACTGGCCAAAAGTCATTCACATGAAATCGATAGCTTAGAAACAACAAATTTCGCACCTAATTATCGATTTCAATGTCAATATTCCTCAGTGTATTGTGATAAATTGAGAATCATTTCAAAATCACAAGCTCATTATACAATCATTGTTATTTATTATCGATCCATCTATTCGGTGATAATTTTTCGATATAAGCTCACAACTCGTTCCCTATCAATACTCTTAGTTTGTAAAAGACGAGAAAAATTTTAATCCACTCATTGGTTCGAAATAAAGTTTTGCCACAACGAATCCCAATCAAAAACAAAACGATTTCCGACAACGAATCAGCCTATCCAAATCATTCAATTCGTCATCACATTCAGGTATGAAGAAAACGAATTCTTGCTTGTCAATGCTTATTGTAGAATCAAAGAATTCAAACTGTATGATTCATTACTAAATCAATTCGAATAATCGATTAACAATAGAATTGAATCATCGTGATGCAATCTATAATGATGTCCATCATTTCTATCATCATCATCATCATCTCTTCATCACCAATCATATCCTTATCCTTTGACTTATGTTTTTCCGTTATTGCTAACATTGCCAGTCAATTCTAAATGGCTGCCATAGTTTTCCACTAACTCTTTATGTATTCATTTTGTTCCTAGACAAGATGACGTGAGACTAGGAAGTGAGTGAATTACATATGCTCCAACGGTGTTGGACATTTTCGGTCGGACATCGAAAATGATAGAAAGAGAGAGAAAGAGAGAAATCAGATAGATAGATAATAGACAGATCTAGATATGCATTCATCTCCATCGATTAAACTCTCACGAAAGAAATGATTGTTTTGCGTTTGCAACGTTCAACAACGCATTTTTTATACTCTTTTATTTCAGATTTGAAAATTTTACCTTGTGATTCTCCTCTAATAAAAAAGCGAGAGAAGTTTCAAAAGTCAAAAAGAGTCAATGAAAGATTTTGGAAGAGTAATAGATTAAACAGAACTTCATACTAAGATGTACTTAACATTATTATCGAAATTGAATTTACTTTTATTATTGTTTTCAATTAATACCAATACGACTTTATAGATTAGATCGAATAAATCCATCCTTAGATTCGTCGGCAACAGTTCTCTTTCTTGTTGATCATGGAAAGGTTTTCTCCGAAGATTAGCATACTCGAATTTCGCCTATTTGTTATGCCTGATTCTTACCATTTAAATCGGTTGATGATATTAATAAAACATCTTTTAAATGAAAAATATTGCCAATCTTGATTCTTCTTTGAACTTTGATAATTTATTCAAAATTTGTTCCTCAAGCAATCGAAAGTTTAAGGATTAAGAGCTCTAAAGGAAGAGAAAAACCTCGAAGGAATATTTTCAAATGAATTTTTTCACTAGTTCCATTTATTATTGTTCCATTTTGGTGCACTTCACAATTTCATTTTCATTCCAGAGTCGATCAGTCAATCAATATATTATCGCTTGCTGTCTTTTATTTCTCTCAATCCTACTTTTGTTATATAAAAATTCTCACTTTTTCTTGTTTCTCTTCATCTTCATCTCTTTCACCACTTGCATTTATCCTCCTCGACAATTTTTTCCTCCTCATTGCTTATGCTGATTTTCTTGTGAAATCAAGGAAGTGATTCAAAGTAGAAATAACATTCTCTCATTCATTTTTTATCTGGTTCCATCAAGCTACCAAAATCATTTTGTTGTAGAAATTTGATTTGTTTCAATTAGAATTTTCTCTCTCTCTCTCTCTCTCTCTCTCTCTCCTAAAATGATACGTGATAGCAAGCACGTGCACGAAATATTTGAAAATTGTCTTCTTGCCTCAGCTCTTTATTTTGTTATACCGTTGTAGAAGGCTTGAAATTTCCGATCACAAACAATAAAATTTGAGAAGAGAGAAAATTATGACATTCTCGACTTGATTCTCATATTATTTTAATCTCATCATATAGATAGATTTATGATTGTCATGAACCATCGATATCTTATCTTTTGAAATCAATGAAATTATATTTTAACACCTAAATATTGAACTATATCCAATCTAAATCTTATATAGTGAATAGTCTTATAAGGTCATCAACATTTATGTCGTGGCATCAACAATTGAAGATTCGGTGTTCAACACACAAACGAGACACAATAATTTTATTTCTGTTGGTGTACTCTAAAATCGAACAGAATGGTTTTCACAGCTCACAATCCAAATCAATTATGATCGAAATTACTTTACGAAAACCATTTCATTTAGATCTCGATCCAATCTGTTACAAAATTTCCCTCTCTCTCTCTCTCTCTCTCTCTCTCTCTCTCTCTCTTTTGTTATTATTGTCAAATAGATCGTTCCATTGTCTAAAAGCCTCGATTTCTATTTTTTAGAATTAAATTTGTCGATCAAAAGGTATCGTTCGTTTTTTTTCAGCTTCCTTGCCACTCACAAAATTCAGACTCACCGTGTAAAATGGAAACCTAAGGTGTGATGTAGAGATTGGGATTGTGTGCGTGTGTGTGTGTGTGTGATAGAATGATCGATGAGAATTTAAAAGGATTTTTCACAGTTTAGATCTTATACCAGAACTGATCTTGTTTTATATGAATTCGAATATAATGATTGAACATCAAAATAGCTTTCTCTACGAAAAGCATCGTAATTCACCATCATAATTTGTTTTTCGATGATTTTGTTTGATTTTGTTGAAAAATTCAAATCAGATTAAATCTTATAGGATTGAAATTTAACACCGATTCTCGTTAGATTTAAAAAAAAATCACATTTGATATTATTTTGGTCGTCACCATCCAAAAAGATCATCGAAGTGTCAATCTGAAAACATAGCATAATTCAGGACCAAATTTTTCAATCCTTCTGAATCTTCCATCATTACCTATTACGATTTTTGATGAGTCTTCCGATCATTTGAATTTTCAACTTTATTTATTCTAATCGATGATTGATTATGATCTTGTTTCATGAATATGCATCTGTGAGTTTTGACGCGTTAGTGTGTATATCATTTAGTATTCCAATGCATCAATCATTATTACCACAGCATCATCAGCATTATTGTTTGTAATTTGCGCTAATTATCTAGTCGCTAATTAAGATTATATGGCAGCTACAAAAAAATAACACCTTTTTTTATTGCAAAACAAAAAACGAGCGAATGAATGAATCTGATCGACAACAATGAACGAAGATTATTCAGTTAATATTCAATTTCTTTTTTACACTCTGATCCAAGATAATGATGATGATTTAGTTAGCGTATTTTTTATGCTAATTATGATAATTTTCTTATTGTGATTTTAATTACCATTACATCTTTTTTCATTGAATCTTGCATTATCATCATCTTTCATTTGTTTTTCTTGAAAAGTTTCAATCTTAGCCATTAGATTTTTAGACGATTAGTGTTGTGATGTCTTCAAAGAAGAACCAAAATGATTCATTGAATAATTTTTAAAGTCAGATTTCCTTACTCAGTCCGCAAAAAATCGCAGAAGAGAAAAATCGTTTTTCTTTTCGAATTCGATTTTTTCTTCTCTCTAGGCATCGACCATCATATTGACCAATTTAATCGATAAATGAATGCTTTTTCTCATTCATTTGAAATTTTTTCAACTCATTCTAACAAGTGTTATTAATCTTTTCATTATTTTTATTTTTTTTCTTATTTCCGTTTCTTGTTTGTCGAATCGCAATCTCAATCATTCTCCTCTATTATTTGCTACGACTAATTTTTTCGAAAATGAATGTTTCATCCCACGACAGACGAAACAAATGAAGTGGACGAATGCTGTTCGTTTATAGGAAAACTAAACATCGGAAACAACGAAAACGCTGCATTTTCATTGTCTAATACGTACGGAAACAATAATAATAGAAATTATCATCCATCTCGCAACGTTTCTGAAATACAAAACGATCATTCTACCCTAAATTCATACTTGTTTTATCATTCCGGTGTTTCAAATTCGTCATCATCGAAATTCTTCGATAATTATAATCAATCAACGATGACCATCGGGCATCATTATCACTATAATACTCGGAATCATTATCCATATCATGATCATTATCATGATGATTCACCATTACTTCCGCGTCTTGAATTTCCATCAAGTCAATTTGATAGATTGTTAAGAGGACATCATCATTCTCCAGAATCAGGCTCAACATCACCTAGAGCACAACGTTTAGGTCCCTCATCGAGAGAATCATCTTCATTGTTATCATCACAGAACGGATCAAATTCACCATCATGGAAAAATGGATGCAAAAAATGATGCTCAGAAAATTGTACCGAATCCATCCGAATTTTTGTAGATTAATGATGAGCGCCGGAAGAAGTTGTCCATCCTAGGAGATTGATTAAGTAAAAAATGAAGAAACAATATGTGATTCGTGAAATATTTTGAAGATCTTGAATGATTACCGTCCATCATAAGAGGCTAGAACCTATGAAAAAAAAATTTGATGAAAAATTTTCCGTAGCTCATCTCAATCATCCTTTGATCAATAGAATCGAGTATATATTGTGTATTATTTTTGTATGTAAGGAAGAAAAATCATCTCTTCTGTTTCATCTTGTTTTAATCTTGACTTAATTATGAAATTGAGCTAGAAATGAACTTATTCTAATTGAAAATTAAATTATTTTTTCATCAAAACTCTCGTTTGAAACGTGAGAACAGATAATTATGGATTATATTTTTTAATATTTCACTTTCAATTATTTCATTTAGTATTTAAATTATTTTTGTAATAATTTCTCAATTAAATCACCTTTGACAACCATTCGATTTAATCAGATTGGAGAAAACTCTCGAAGAATAAATTTCAAATCTAATAGAACAAAAAAGCGTTTATAATAATTTGAACGATGATTGTTTTGTCTTGTCTGGAACAAGCTACTTGTTGATTATTTAGCTCTGTTTTTTGCTCAGATTCGTCTGGAACGCACCTAAACGCAACAATTTATAAATCTCTCAATATTTTTTTCTACCAATTATTGATAGTTTTTTTTTCTTTTTTTTTTTTTTTTAAATTCTTTTGTGGTTTTTAAATGATAATTAATATTTGTAAAACAAACACACAAAAACTCAAACACTGACCCATAAACGTCTCCATCACACCTGAAATCTCTAAGTATTTGTTATTTTATTTTTTCATCTGATTGATGATGATTCTGTTGAGCTGATTTTCCTCTCGTCGTTTCGATTGATATGATTATAAATATCTAATCGATTTAATACTTCCTCTTTTCAAATAAATAAAAAATGAATAATATTTTCTTATTGATAAATTAATCCAAAAATTTTGTCATTTTTTTTCCAATTCGAAGATGTTCGATTCATTATGATTGAACAAGAAAAAAAACCGTTAAGGGCGTTGCTTGAATCTTTTCAGGTACTATCCAACTGAAAGTTTGAGAAACAAAGCAAAGAGAATAGAAATTAAAATAATCTTACAATCCTAACTTCTTCCATAACAAAAATAATCAAATAATCGCCCATAACTAACAATTTAATAATTATACACTCGGAAGTGGAAGTAAAAAAGAAGAGAGATATTAATTTCTTTTTGATTATAAATCAATTTGAATAAATCAATGAGTGGGATTGTGTTTGAATTGAATCAAATAATTTTCCCCTTTTTTTTTTTTTCTCAATCGATCTCGACCTTCTGGAAATTTCAACCCAATAAAATTGACAAAAAAAAAAAAAATGAAAAAAAAAATTTTCAAAACCTCGGATCGCAAATAGTTTCATTCAATTGATTTCGAATTCAATCGATGCCAATTATTATCATTAAATTTTTTTTTTGCTACTCGCCATCACTAAGATTAGCGACTAATTGTGGCAAATAGAGAGAGAAGAATTGAAGATTGGAAAGGTCAACATTGAAATTAATCATAGAAATTTTTTGCTTTAACATTTTCATTTCCGTTGAAGAATCAATCAAAACAAAAAAGCTATCGATCGATGAGATTGAGAATGATGATCATTCCGATATTCTTTGATTGATTCAATCGAAACTGATCAATGGTGGTGCGAACTAAAAAAATCAAAATTCAATGCAATGAGAATGAAAGCTAATACTTTTCGAGTTTTGAGATTCGCCTCATTTATCATCTTGCAATGAAAACTTAATTGGATTTCTCTTCTCTGATTATCAAGGTGTTCGGATTCGATTGGAATCCAAATCTCTCTGAAGGTTCTCTCTTTTTTCATCGCTCTCGCGTTTTTCTCTGATCTCGAATCCAAACTATTGAATCAAAGTGATCGAATCACCATCGAAGATAATAATTCGCTAAATGCCTACAAGGCAATCAACTAACACTGTGAAAGAGGAAGTGAGAAAAAAACAAAAATCGATCGCGATTACTTTCGATTCAAGTTTTGTTTCTTTTCAAAATTCTAATTGGATCAATTTGATTGATAATTGCTTTTCGATAATTTTCGTTTCCGTTTTTCTCGACAATCTTGCATTGAATATGAATCTGATTCTATTTTAATAGGATTCAATCCAATTTTACTTCATAATTAAGCAAAAGAGATTTAAAGATCCTGAAATTTAGGAGAAGCATTGCACCACACTCACCACAAGAATTTCTCCTAAGGTAATAGTATCTATGAATGGATATTACCTTTATTAGAGCTCCTTTCGCGCCGATTTCTTCCAGGTGTTTCAAATTATCTTTATTCGTCAAACGAGTCGATTTTTGAAAATTTGATTACAGATGGAAAGCGATAATGCCTCATCTATTTCTTTAGATGAAAATATCTCGGACTCTAACGAGGTCGATGATTTTACGAACTGTTTCAATTGTGACAATGATGAAATAAAAGATGAAGATTATCTGTAAGTAATCAACTGAAGTCTAGATGAAATCGATTTTTATTAATTATTCTTATAGAAATCAAGTTCCGGAATTATCACGAGTCATTCTCTACGCTGGTGATTCATTAGATGATAATCAATGGATGCGAAAACGTATAAAATCAGATTTCGGTATAGATTATCTAGATCCAAATACTTCAATCAGAAAAGCGTTCAAATTTATTTCATCAAAATTGATCGAAGCGAATGAAAATTTAAACATTTATCTAGAAAATTTTATTGAAGAATTAAAAAACTCTTGTCAAAAAATTCTCGATGATTGTGAAGGCAATACCGATAGTGATTCTTTGAAAGTCATCAAAGATCTAGCACATGATGATTGCTGGATCTCTACGAGCTATCACAGAAAAACTGCTGTGGAAACCTATTATGTTGGTAGGATACGATTTCGAATGGCTAATCATAAATCGAACAGCCAAACTATTTATTTAGAAGCACCTTCTTCGGTCGACAAAGAAGGAATTATACCGTTAGATTTATCTCAATTCAAAAATCAATCGAAAAATCAAGATTTCGAAGAATTTTCGTTATTTCCCGGTAAAATTGTCGTTTTGAAAGGACAAAATTTTAGTGGCAATCATTTGGTTGTCTCGAAATTCATTAATTTTAATCGCTTTTTGAGACCATTGTTTCCTCTTCAATGTCCACAAATTTTGCAAGAACAAGAACCATTCAATATTGTATGCGCTTGCGGTCCGTTTCTTAAAATTGACGACAACAATCAGATTGATTTCCTTGATACTTTTTGGATGAAATCAATCGCTAATTATCTTAAACGATACAATCCAGATGTTTTATTTCTTTTGGGGCCATTTATTGAAGAATCGATGCTTTCTAGTCTTGAAAGATGGTCAAGACAAAATCTAATGCTGAATGAGAATCTCTATCCATATCAATGGAATCTCGATCGTTTATTCAATTATCAGATCAGATTTTTATGCAAGGAACTAGAAGGTCTTTCAGTTTTGACTCGTATCGTTTTGATTCCATCATCTAATGAGCTTGGCAAAATAAATGTCTTCCCAATGTATCCACTTGAAGTGAAATGTCAAAAATCAGTGATCTCATTTAGTAATCCATCGATTTTGAATATTGGAGGCGTAGCAATGGGATTAACAACGACCGATATACTTCTGCATTTAAGTCGAAATGAAATCCATAAGTAGTTTGCCTAATCTTATCTTCACAGTATTTTAAATCTTAATTGAATTTCTAAATATCCTAGTATCGATCCGACTCATCACAAAAGCGGTGAACGAATCCGGCGTCTTTGCGAATATGTTCTGTCCCATCGAAATTTCTATCCTCTTCTTCCGCCTGATTTGAACTTAAATTTAGAATACTCCAAATATAATGCATTGTTGATGAGACAAACACCACATATTCTAGTTTTATCATCCGTTCTTCGACCATTCATTTATGTATATTTGCTATAACTTTTTTGGAGTAGATTTGATTAACTTTTTTTTGTAAATTTAGAACATCGACGGAACAATCGTTATCAATCCTGGAAAAGTGGCAAAAAATTGTATCGCTCGTATCATATTGGAACCATTGAAATCTACTCAACAATACACTGGATCATTATCACAATTCACTAATGTCGAAATTATCAAATTGAATTATTGAAACTAACCATTTGATCAATAAAATTTGAGACTTCATTTGCCAAAATCCAAGATGACTTTTTTGATTTGTAGATGGAGTGAAAGCCATCTTCAGGAAGCGAATAAACGATGAAAAAAAAAATTCAAATCTTACTATTTTAATGTAGAAAGAATTAAATAAGTTTCTATATCATCGAAAGATACGATTAAAGTCATCGAGAGTAGATAGAGAAACAATTTATCCACAACAAGCTATATTTACAACTTTCGAGTAAAAGATTTTCAAGAAGAGAACTGATCGATTGCCAATTGGAATGAGATGAGAATGAAAAAATCCAAACCAGAGATTGCTGTGATTGGTGCTGGTGCTGTTGGTCTTTCCACAGCGCTCTGTATCAAACAAACAATTCCTTCGGTTAACGTCACCGTAGTGGCAGACAAATTTCTCGATGAAACTTTAAGCTATGGAGCTGGAGGATTTTTTCGTCCGGAAGTGAACATCGGTAAAGATCGATCAACAATTAAACAATGGGCTAGAGATAGTTATGAACGATATAGCTTGTTAGCTAGAGCGGAACCAGAGTCTGGGAATAGTTTTGTTTCGGGCTATCAATTAAGCTCATATTCAGCCGATAGTATGCGAAACGAATTGATCGAAGCTATTGTGCCAGAACCAGTACGCAATCTTACAGCATCTGAGATGTCAAGGTTTCCAGCTCATTTCAAATACGGTATTTCGTGGAATAGTATCATAACAGATCCACGTTATTATCTCCCGTATTTACAAAAAAAATTCGACAATCTAGGAGGTAGATTGCTGAAACAGCACATCGATTCTTTTGAAGAGTTTTTCATAAAAAACTCAAGCTACGATTTGCTTGTGAATTGTACTGGTTTTGAAGCATCTCGGTTGACTGACGACCATCTAATCATTCCTGTTCGAGGTCAAGCATTCAAAGTGAAAGCTGATTGGATTAAAAATTTCTACTTTGCCGATGGCGCTTACGTTCTGCCTGGAAGAGATTATGTCACCGTCGGAGGAATTAAAGAGTTCGGTAGCAGCAATACGGCCATAAGCAAGTTAGATAGCCATTCTATATGGACAAGATGCTTGGAATTGGTCCCTAGTCTTAGTGATTCGAAGATCATTCACGAATGGGTGGGAATTCGTCCTCACAGACAACCAGTTCGAGTTGAGCTCGAACAATGGCATTCGAATAGAGATTCTTCTTTGAGGCGAATAATTGTCCATAACTATGGACATGGAGCCCATGGTATAACATTATCATGGGGCACCGCCATCGACGCAACTCGTTTGGTTCTACAAGGGCTAACGAATGTTATCGCGGAAAACCACCGAAGCGATAATCATCCTTGTGAACACGATAATTTAAGCAGCAGCAGCAGAGCTAAATTGTAATCAAATTCAATATCAATCATTCGATATGATTGAAACGAGTTTAAGGATTGATTCTCTAAAATCCTAAATATCATTGAACGATAATCTCTCAATGATGTTGTCATCATCGAAAAATTTTATTTCACTTTTATTAATTCTATCAATTTTGATTTTTGACAATATTTTGATTCAAAACTATCAGATTCCAGTCAGAATAATCGATAAGAAATTCAATAATGAGTTCAATTAGTTAGTTCGAACTTCAACTCTATTTGGATTATATCTGATTTTTATTTTCTATCAAATTACAGCAAAGAATTAGATTTTGTCAGAATCGATAATGATCTGCGTGAACAATCGGCTGTGAACAAGACCAAAACGATACTCTCTGATGGACCGGAAATTTATCAAACGTTGAAAAATCTTTGCTTTTTTTTCGAGGATCAAAAATATTTTTTTCGCATCTGTCTCTTCGATAATGTAACACAACATGATAAATCTAGATATTTCTATCGATCATTCCATGCATTGCTCGGTGTTTGGCAAGAATGGTACACCGATCTAGATGATTTTGGATCTGGTTTCTTATTCTACGATCACGGAATGGAATGTCACGGAACGGATCAGCATGGATTTAGACGGAAAGTTGGAGTGAAGTTCGAGTGTGAAAAACAATCAGATAGAGACAAAGATTATGACGATGATGATGATGAAGAATTTGTTAAGGTTGTCGATGTCAGAGAGATAAAAAAGTGCGTTTATTTGATTCACATACAATCGTTTATATTTTGTGGTAAGTTTTTGTTGACAATCAATCTGATTGAAATTCTCAAATCGAATTGATCTCGATCCGCGCAGATCAAGGCACAGTATATTCCCATCTAGATTCACTTGGACAATTGGAGTGGGATCTAATCGAAACATTGCACTCAAGTAATGCTATTTCATCAATAGATTATGAAAGATACCTAGATACGATACTGCAAAACTATAATCTAATAGCATTGAAACCAAACCAAACGATCGAATCAATTTTACTCCATGGAGAAAATGTTGAACATTTCAAAGATAATGAATTGATTGTGAACCAATATGAGCTGGAAAGATGCAGATATGAATTGGATACTCTACGGAAACGATTGAAAGCTGAACAATCGAGATAACAAAATGGAAAATTTATTTTTCTAAAATAAATGGTCTGTTGAATAAGGAATAAAATTTTTTTGCTTTGACACTTGAGATTCCAGGACAAAGTGCTAATTCATCGACGCTAGCCTTAGCAAGGTCTTCAAATTTATCAAATGTATTTGATGAGATCAATGAGGTAGCATCAGAACGACTTATTCTTGACACACTTGTTAACGCATCCACTAAACATTGCTGCAATGATGTTATCGATTTTTTTGAAACCTCCTCCAATGTTCTCCCCATTATAATGTTCGGAGATTTTTCTGCATTTAATCGATAATTTTCGATATGTTTCGCAGCCTCTTCCGGACTCCACGCCAATAGCAATGTAAAATTGGTACGGATTGCCAATATCGTTATTTCTTTGAGTAAGGATTCATAATCAACATGATTGACCATAACAATCAGTAACGAGAGCTGATATTTATTCCTTAGCTCATTGATTTTTTCGTAAATCCAATCTGGTTTAGCGACATGATAGTCTAGATTAAGATACAGCGCACAACAATTCTCAGCTAGAACGTAATGTGCTGGTGAGATTGAATCAGTGAAAATATGTCGTACCGATTTCAGATGTTCTATCAATGGATTATCTCGTTGATTCGAGTTGACTAAATATCGATTAAATTAGATTCATTAGTGGCATATAGCTTTTCGATAGTTCTAAATTTACCTAAGATTGTTGTACTTCCTTTCAGAACAGGAAGATTAGATTTACGAATTGCGGTGAAGTCTATTTGTTGCGAATCAATTTGCTCCAATCTTTGTTGAGCTTGATTAGTTGATTTTTGGCTGATTATATCCTCAAGCTCATCAACGTCGATCTCATCATTCATGGCCATTTCATCATTATCATCATCTTTATTAGATGCAACTTTATTTTGATCTCTTGAACGCTTGAAAAGATATCCAGGCTTGAAACATTCTTGATAGGAATCCGCTGACCTATTGGTCTGCAACAAAAATTCAATTTAAAAAAATATTAACTGATAAATTCAATTCAATATGATAAAATTTAATACTTCAATGATGGAATTTTTATCGGCTTTTTCTTTATTTTTATCCATTTTGATTGTTTTGTTTGTGTGTTACTGTGCAGATTAAAAATTCTGACAAAAAAATTCACTTAATTAATAAATCCAAAAATCTCGATTCTATAACCACCTTTGTGGAGATGGACTCGAATTATGCGAAAGTTAGAAAAAGAGAGAGAGAGAGAGAGAGAGAGAGAGTGAGAGTATTGTGAATCGAATAAATGGCATGCTGGATTAGAGTTCGATTTCGTTCCCATTTCATTTAATTTAATCTCGAAAAAAAATCCAACATCGACAAATTTTTCTTGTCCTTTATAATCCTGTCTTTATAAAATCTAGTCATTTAGATTTGCTTGAACATTATGACTTTGATGACAAATTCTTTATCAATTTGTGCCGTAGCGTTTCTTGCCTACTGTGTTTATTTTGATCGTAAACGAAGAAGCGATCCAAATTTCAAAGCCAAACTAAAACAAAGTAAGCATTTACCTGATTTCATCAATAATAATCTAATTAATCGATTTCAATTCACAACTCATAGAGAGATTAGCTGCCAAACGTTCAAAAGATAATGATGATGATCTTGATGTACCGATTTTCACTAGTAACGAAGAAAAACAAGCTTATTTCGTGAATCAAATTAAAAAGGCCGAAATGATGCTACAATCTGGTAGGGTTTAAAACGAAGTTCAAATGTTATTCTTACGGATAATTTTTTAATTTTAGGTGAATATGAAAAGGCTGTGATTCATTTTGCTAAAGCTGGTGTCGTTTCTGGATCGAAAAAAGAATTTTTTGATATGATACAAAAGAATTTACCCTCTCCACTTTTCAGTATGACGGCTCAATGTTACGCGGTGATTAATCAAGTAAGAATGCTTTACTGCAATGAATTAAATTTAATTATTATTCCAATTTTTAGCGTTATCTTAAAAAAATGATGGAGTCTAGTATTTTCGCAGCTGTTGAATCTAGACCTTCAAACGTCAACGCTCTCCAATTTAAAGACAGTGGATTAGAATGAAGAATTCTTCTGACTGCTTATTGAGCACCAGTTACTCGATCTAATATTATCTCACTGAATGATATTTTCTTAATCATGATTCGATTGTACCTAAAAAATTAGTCTAATAAATGAAATATATTGATTAGTTATCTCATACAATTCACGTCGAATATATTTCATGAATTTTCGACCAAAATTTTCCCGTTAATCCTTGAACTCGTGATTTTAGTTTGACAGTCCTAAAGTACATCGAATATCAGAATTGTAAACTTATACATAGAGTACGAACGTTCTTAAATTGAATCTTCGAGTGTCCAGATAAATTTCAGTACTTTTGAAAGAAGTTATCTGGTGAAGAAGTTGACA
This sequence comes from Sarcoptes scabiei, assembly GCA_020844145.1. Taxonomy (NCBI): domain Eukaryota; kingdom Metazoa; phylum Arthropoda; class Arachnida; order Sarcoptiformes; family Sarcoptidae; genus Sarcoptes; species Sarcoptes scabiei. The sequence continues at coordinate 1,944,016 of CP080484.1, forward strand.
ATGGGCGTAAGAGGATTGAGAACCTATCTAGAATCTAAGGAGCTATTGCTTGAACATCGTCTACAATCAGTCAATTTGATTATAGACGGAAATAATCTTGTATATTATTTGAATCATTATATTCAGCATTGCATTCAAAACGATCACATGTATGGTGGCGATTATATGGTTAGTAGTGAACAATTGAGATGTTTATTCGGAAAATTCTCCAAATGTAACATCAAACCTATAATCGTTTTTGATGGATCGATTGATCCAAATATGCAGAAATTATCTGTGACTCTTGAGCGGCACCTTAACAAACATCGAATTTCGCATAAAATTTATCAGAATAATTTTCTCATTGAAGGATTGAAACCTCTTCTTTTTAAAGAAATTTTCATCAAAGAAGCTGAAAATGCATCATTTCCAATCATTCAAGTAATGCATGAAGCGGATCATTTCATTATCGAAATCGCCAACGAATTAAATTCTCCAATTTTATCCAATGATAGCGATTTTCTCATTTATAATCTACCTGCTGGTGTGATCATTGCAGATACATTACGTTTCGATCAGCCCTTATCGAAAGATCAAAACCAACACTATTATATTAATTGTAAGATTTATCATATAAGTGATTTGAAACGACACCATCCTAAATTGAATCTGAATCTTGTCCAAATAATTGGATTCCTACTTGGCAACGATTACGTCAATATATGCGAAAGAATTCCTTTTCTCAAACAAATCAAACAGAGCAAGAACAATAAGAATATTTTTGGAAAAACACTACGATGGATCTCATCTTTTAATGATCTTCAATCATTGCTTATAAAACTGTCAATTATATTCAATTCAGAACACCATCAAATAATCAAACTAATCAAAATGCATTTTTTGACTTTGAAATCAGTTGATGATGGACTTAAAAATGGATTGATAAATGTACAGTCTCAGTCGTTTAATTCGGATAATCATTTATTAGATTATCTAGACCGGAAAAAGCAGACTATAATCAGACAGATGAAATTTCCTGAGATTCTTGGCCATGCCTATGTCGATGCGAAAATTTCGTCCCGAATCATATCAATCAGGTTTGCTCATTTAAACATGTGTTCAACGTACGTAGAAGATTTCTCCTTCGAGGAATCAATCCATCATGCGACTAAAGATTTAAATACAATAATCTATGGTCTCCTTAGAAGACAAAATGAAAATCCAGCCTTGATTAGTCGATATTGTAGGAAAAAACAATTATTCAAAAAAGAATCAATCAAGCCCGTATTTATTATTAAACCTACCGGAAATCATAAAGATTCCGAACAAGTGATTCTATTACCGATGATTGAGGAGATTGTCGATCTAGACTCCAATCATCGTGAATCTTTACTGTTTGATATCTTAAAAATTGAAATGAAAATCTTCGAAGCAATGAAAAATTTCTTCATTGAAGATTCGGAGCAAAAATTCAAATTCAATTACAAACATCAAACTGCTTTCATTACGATGATGCTGATTCTGTTTTATTTTCTTAGAAATTTTCCATATGATATCTGGATAGAATTCATTTATGCAATCTATTTGAATCTTTGGTTTGGCGACTATCTTTTCCCTATAGAATGCTCTATGAGATTCTTATCCTTCAAATCATCAGATGATGATAATTTAGTCCACAAAATTGAAAATAATCTTCGAAGATTCTATCAACTGCCTAAACTAAGCCATTCGAAACTATTCATTCCCAGAATCGTTCACTTTTATAATTGTTTTCAAGTTTGTCTCGAAGACATCAAACTAGCATCAAAGATTCTTTTGGTCAATCAGTTATTTGATTTCGATTCAATGATCGATCGACTCTCCGGTATTTTCATTTACAATCTTACTGTAGAACTTTCGTCAAGATCGCAACCTTTGCTCTACATTCAAGAGCTTCTTCTACGTGATCAATTTTATCCGATGAAAATATTTATCGATCTTCTTCAATTCATTATGGTACAATCAGAAAGAAATTTTTTACTTAAATCTAGAAAATTTTTTGATAATATAGTGCCCAGTTCACTGCCATCGATTGATGCATCTGCTCTGAATGAATCTGATAACAATTCCAAACAATCATTGTTGGTTCGAGGTTTCGAAGTGACCAATCGTCAAACTCATATCAATTCGCAAAGATTAAAAATTCATAAAAAAGGACAGTCTCGCTTATAGATTGAAATTCTTTCGCTCATTTTGCTCTTTTTATTTTCAAAATAAGATCCATAAATCAATTATCATAGAGAATTTATAAATTGAAACTAAAAATCTCTCTAGACTCGAGCAATTTCACTACAAGAATAATTTGTAAATATCGGATGTTTGTCCCCTCTTAATTCATATCTCGTTTTTTTGTCAAAGTTTCTCCATTCAATCAATAAACAAAAGACAATTTTTTTCAAAGATTTTTTATTATTAACATTTCTTGATTATACACTGATCACAATATCGAGCCATTTAAGGTTTATAATTTCTACAGAAGCTTCCGGTTTTATCTATTCCGATGCTTTCGATCATCATCAAGATAGTGTCAATTTAGCTTCCATCTCTTTTGTGATTATTAATGTTGCTCATCTCTTTGTTAGAGCTAGATTTTCTGGAACTTGTATTGGAACGATCGTCCGGCATTGCTGTTGGATCATTTTTGATCATCCCACCGCCGCCGCCATGTTCGATCATAATTAATGTCATTGGCAATTGTAAACGGAAACAAAAACAGCAGTATTGTACGATGCGAAGAAAACCATTTTGAAATCGTTTGTTCATCGTCAAATAGATGATCGGATTGATCGATGAATGGAGAAACGCGAAAAGATTGATGCTTAGCATTGTGAAATAGAAATTATGTTTATTCATAAAGTTTTCATTCTGATATTGTGTGATGACAGAGACTAAAAAATATGGAGTCCAAGAAATTGTGAAGCAAAGTACAACGATCAAGATCATTTTACCGATCTGTTTGGAATCAATAATATACCAAAAAAAAAAATGAGAAAAATCGAAAGCAATAATTTTATAATTGTAATTCGATCAATTCGTTCAAAAAAAAAAAATCTGCTTCGATTGTCAAATGTTATAGAACTTACTTTTCGGCGATTAATCTCTTGTCGTAGAAGACTTCCTTGTCGATTGAGTACCGATGTTCGTAATAGAACTCTTGCTATACAGAAACAAGTATAACCAATCGATAGCAATGGGATTAGATATAATCCGATAAACAAACTGGTAAAATAGGCCATACGAAAATCATCATCGAATGAAGGGATACAGGTCAAACGGCTAATCGAACCGAATTCGGAATGTAGAATATTGATCACAGCTAATGGACTTTTAAGAAGATTCGGCAACGATGCGAACGAAGACATTGTCCAGACTGCTAACAGAATTCTTCTGGTACGTTTCTTTCTTTGTTGCATTCGACTTTTCAATGGGTGGACTATTGCGAAATATCTTTCACCGACAGATCAGATTTAAAATTTGGTGTGGATTTTTTCCCCACCGGATAACAAACGAAGCGAACAGAAAAAAAAAGGCAACAAGAATGTTATTGAAATCATTTATTGAATCCAATAGTAAAATGATTAGAGAAGGACTTGAAACTTTTCTCAACTGTCTCCTAGATCGATCTAGATAGACCAAAGAAAATCTTTTCCCTCTTCAATCAGATCTGGGTCTGGGTCTGGGTCTAGATCGAGACGATTGCGATTTCGAATGAGCAAAATTTATCGAGTTATTGAGATCTGCCACACTACGAATCGACAAACACACCCTTCAATATCTAAAAAAAAAAAATATTTGAAAGTCTATCGGAAATTTTGCAGACGATTCGCTAGCGAATTGAATTCGAATCTCGATGAAAATTTTCACGGTTTATTAATTTGAATTTAGAGTTAGAAAGAAAAATTTTAGCATATCGAACTTAATTTATCCAACACCAATATGGTTTTGGTTATTGGTTCTTTTTTCCAGTGAGATTCGTTAAGAAACTCTAAAAAAAACCTGAGAGATCTAGATCATTGCAATAAATAGCAGCAACAAGATTTTATGATGAGCTTGATGAAAGAAAGAGTTCAAGTGAAGAGCTAACAAATTTGCAATCGAAATTTTCTTGTTCCAAACGAAGATTAAATGCTGACCATAAATTGTATGGTGTTTGTTTTTATGATCGCTCTCATCTCTACTAAGTGAAGAGCTCTCACTAGTGAGAAGATTGAAAATTTTACGATTCTCCATCAATTTTCCTAGACACGAAATAATCATTTGAAGTCGAGCGAAAAAAAAATACTCCTCTAATGAATCCACTAGAAGAGAAAAGAAAAAAAAATTTTTTTTGCAATAGAATCTCAAAACTTTTTCTTTCTCATTGAATTCAATTCATCAATATCTCTCGAATAGAGAGGTTTTGGATTGATTTCAACACTCTTCTTTGCAATTCACAGAGTTCCAAATTATCGATCAATTCGTTGCAAGAGAAAGAAGGAAAAAAAATATTATGGTCCATAAAGAAACATTCTTCTAAACCACGAGAATAGAATGATAATGAAATTTATCATCTCTATCTTCTTGATGTGTAATCCGATCCACAGAGAGAGAGAGAGAGAGCAACCAGAAAGAAGCGGAAAGATTGCACAGCCTTTTTTCCAATTCCGTGCATAATAATTATTGGCTACGTATTTCGATTAGAAGTTTTGTTCTTCAAATATATCACACAAATATTCGCCAGCTCACAAAGTCATCGGGCTCGATTCCATTGGCTAATAATTCTATTTTATGATGTACTTGTATGATCACTTTCTTTTTCCCCACTTTTATTCATTGTCTCTCTCTCTCTCTCTCTCTCTGGATTGAAAGTTTCATCAGCATCGGACCTTACGACTGTATGATAAAGACGATGTAAGAGGAAAGAAGGGAAGAGAAAAAATTGTCAAACAAAATCCATTGTTTGCTCTTGTCGTTTTTTTTTTGATCCGATAACATCCTAGTCATTCATCGAAAAGGATTAAGTGGTAATGAGAACAAGAGAAAAAAGTTTCATCAGTCTAAGTTTATGACATGATTTCTCTCTCTCTCTCACTCTCTAGGCCTCTCTCGTTTTTTCAATCTCTGTTTTTTGGATCCGCGAATGTAATAGACAATGTTCTCAAGCGTCTGTGTGATGATTGAATTAAATTAGATTCATTACAGCAATCATTATCGTCTTCATCTCTGTTAATAATAATCTTCACAGTTAATAAATCTCTGCACTTCAAAGAGCATCATTAGAGCAGAGAGAGAGAGAGAGAGAGAGAGAGAGAGAGAGAGAGAGAGAGAGAGAGAGAGAGAGAGAGAGAGAGAATTAGAAAATTCAAGATAGTAGAATCAATCGCAAAGATCAAATCTTTAAAATCGTTCTAACTTGGAATATTTTTTTCAACAATTCAAGCAGAATCGTTGGCAAGACTCGAGACCAAAGTAGAGAGCACTAAGCTCTCATCATTTATCTTTAGTTTCATCGAACTAATCCAAAAAGAAGCAGTAACATCACAGCGGAATCACAAAAATCAAACGATTAAATGTAATATCCTTGATTGTAACAGATTAAAAAAAATTGTCCCAGAATCGAATTATTCGAACGATTGACATTGATTGAATAGGAGAAAACTTCCGCACCCATTTCGAATAGAAGCTATAAACTATCCGTTCGGAAGCATAGATTGTTTTTTCTCATTCGAATGCACCCTTTAGTCGATCTACAAAGATCTAGAATCGTTTTTGAATCAAATCATACCTTTCAAAACAGGTAGCGACTAGAGTAAGGACACTGGCGAAGACCACAACGGTCTGTAGAAAGAACATAATCATACAGATAGTATCGTTCAACGCTAACCATTCAGCTGGCGCCAACAATTCTAAAACTTTCGTTGGCAACACAAAAATCGAGATGAGAAGATCACAAACAGCAAGATTGACAATGTAATGATTGACAACAGTATGCATTCGACGATCGGAGACAATAATATAGATTATGATTAGATTGCCAATCGATGCACTGATCATCACAATTGAATAGATCGAGAGAAACATTAATCTTATCGAAGAGATTTGTGTCAAATCAAAATAAGTAATCTCGATCGAGGCGATCTCATAATCGATCGTTTCGGATGAAACATTCGATTGTGAGGAGGACGAAGACGATGGCGATGATGATGAGAGAATCGATGGAGACAATGTTGAAGACATTTCTCTTCGTTCGCTAGGAATCCTAGGGATTGAGTTTTCTTAAGTGCTTCAAGAATCTGAATGAAATATTCGATTGAAAGTTTTTCGGCATCAATATCTTGCTTTTCTTCTTGCATCTGTTTTCGAAACGATTAGCAATGATGATTATTATCATCGGAGAATAGTGATAAGTTAGGAACGAATGCCATCATTTTGGATTGAGTGTAAGAATTCATTAGATTCATCAAACAATTGATGATTATTACTGATGCTTTTAGATGCAGATCTATTCCGTCTATCCATTGATTTGTCTGTCCAATATTGTTCTTCTCGAAATACTATTGTGAAGAATTCATTTTAAACGAGAAAAAAAAGATTAATCTTTTTTAATTAAATTAGACTGAAGCCAATTATTTTTGCATAAACAGTAGAAGAGAGAGAGAGAGAGAGAGAGAGAGAGAGAGAGAGAGAGAGAGAGAGAGAGAAGGAATGAAGGAAATGGAATCGAGAAGAATATTTCAAAGAATTCAGAATTCATTCGACAAACACTAAAACTTTTATGAGACTTTTTATGGATCAACAACTGAAATGGACGAGGATGATCTTAAATGAAATTGATCTATTTAGAAGTTCTTTATTTAATTATTTGATTCTATAAATCGTCATCATAGGAAGCGAGAAAGCTGAAGAGAAGCGCAAAGAATTATTCCAAAGCAAACTTCTTGAAGCTATTCTTGAGCAGCGAAACAATACACTTCGAAGGTAATAAGGCTAAAGAATCAAATTATCAAATTATTCATAGCAGATCAAAATTAGAGCCTAGTGAAAGAGGAAGAAGACAAATAATCTTAGTTCAAGAATATTCTCGATTACGAACGGAACTATTTTTGGATGATGATCTATGGAACATCGGTGAGATGCGGTTCACAATTCGATTCTGAAGTTTCTTCCAGAATTCTGATGCACAAAATTACATCGCTATTTCTTTACATTCGCGCGGCGAAAAATTGTATTGGGATTATTTGATTCAAAAAAAAAAAAGTAATACTCGATGTTCGGTCTAGAATATTTGATAGCTGATCTCTTTCTTGTTCGTTCTTTCGATCGTAATGAGACGAAGAGAGAGAGAGAGAGAGAAAGAAAAAAATCTCAACTTCTCGATCTCCGACAAACTTCAATCAAAATCGAATCAGTTCTGTGACTTCTTTCTCTAGCAATACATCATTTGCATTTTCGCAAGACAATCAAACAAACAAACAACAAAACTTGGTGAAAGATGTAATCGAGAATCAAAAGAGAGAGAGAGAGAGGAAGAGGAAAAGAGTGAACGAGATATTTCTTGGAGATTTTTTTTTATTCTTCTTCTTCTCTTGCAGAAATCAAATTTGAATATATAAATCCGACACACGAAATCAATCAATCAAGGAAAACAAATTATGATGAGAATGGGTAAATATTGATCTAGTCGAAATTAAAAAAATTCTTCAGCTTTGCTGTAATGGAATCGTAAACGATTCGATCGAGATTCATCGTAATATTTGATAAAGATAATATAGTAATCATAATCGGACGTTTCGATCACATTCGATTCTTTCTCGAATCATCATTTCACTCGGCTGGATCGAAAGCCAAAAGCCGAAAGCCAACACTCACTGGGAGAGAAGAGAAGAGAAGAGAAGAAAATTTCACTTTTCTTCTTTCTTGGTATTCTTTGTTGCACTTTGCGAACTACTTTTTCCCACCAAGACGGAATTCTGAATCTGCTTGAACACCTAAATATTCTGGATTCGTTTATTTTTTTCTCCTAGCTTCTCCCAACGATTCTGGTCTGAAGAGATCGTCCAGAATGGTGAAACGAGAACTAGACAGTGAAGAGAGAGAGAGAGAGAGAGAGAGAGAGAATGCATTGATTGTGAAATGATCAATCTGGGCGTTTCGGCGCATTCAATGGCCTGGAAATTGTGATCTCCGCTTGTAGACATCTCCAATGATTTATATTTCTCTCTAGAGAGAATTTAAAAAAAGTGATTGTCATTTGTTCGCGAGAAAGCGATTGAAAGTAAGAGAAAAATATCGTCTTTGATCGATAAAAATAGGTAGTGAAATTTCGTATTTTATTTGATAAAAACAAAATCATTCAATCGGATCCAGAATAAATTCAAAGGATAAAAAGGGATCTCTTCATTCCACTGTTTGTGAATGGCTCTTCGATTGTTATCGACCACGAGGAATATCAAAACATTTTGAGGCCTTCGAAAAACTTGGTGCAATCGAATTTGATTGATCTCGATTGAAATCGAATATTTTATCATCTTTTTTTGCGATATAAATATAAGATCTTCGGAAAAAAACATTTTATAATGGTTAAGTTGGATGTTACTTTGCTTCGATATCTGAAACAAGATGATTTTAGGGTGCTTACCGCAATCGAAATGGGCCAAAAAAATCATGAGCTAGTACCTAAAAGTTTGGTGTATGCCATCTCAAAGATTCAAAATGGTTCTATCGCTAAAATTTTAACAAATCTCGCTCAAAATAAGCTAATCTCTTACGAACGAGGTAAACGATATGACGGCTATCGTCTTACATACCGTGGCTATGATTATTTGGCTTTGAATGTACTTCGCATTCGAGGCGTCATTGCATCGATCGGTAATCAAATCGGTGTTGGAAAAGAATCGGACATCTATATCGCAAAAAATGAAGATGGACGTCAATTGGTGATCAAATTCCATCGTCTCGGTCGTACTTGTTTTCGTAATGTATCACAAAAACGAGACTATCAAAAAAAGAATCATAATCATCATTTTAGTTGGATTTATCTCTCAAGATTGGCTGCGATGCGAGAATTCGCTTTCATGAAACTACTTTACGAACGCGGTTCTATTCCTGTTCCAGAACCGATCGATGTCAATAGACATTGCATAGTGATGGAATTGATTGATGGACGATTACTGAACAATATAACTGCAGATGATCTGTGCCAAGATAATGAAAAAGAAGAAAAAGAATCTGTATCGAAACTTTATGATAAATTAATGGCAATCTTGGAACGATTAGCGAATGAATTCGGGGTAGTTCACGGTGATTTCAATGAGTTCAATATCCTCATTAAACTTCATCATCTGAATGATCCAGTTCTCATCGATTTCCCTCAAATGATCTCGATTGATCATCAAAAAGCTAATGAATATTTTGATCGTGATGTCGAATGCATTGTTAATTTTTTCGCCAAGCGTTTTCATTATGAATCAGATTTCATTCCGATCTTTGAACCATTCAAAGGTTTGTATATTCGATTTCATTAGTGATAACATTTTAGAATCTATCTATCTATTGGATTCGAATCCAAAATGAATCCTTAGAAAATCTAGCTACTGATGAATTGAAAAATCTAGCTGACGCTACAATAATAAATGAGCTTCAAACAACAGTACATAATGAATTAGATGAGAGCCAATGCAAGGATACCGACTACGCTCGGAATAGAATATTCGATGAAAAAAATGAAATATTGAATAAATTTTTCGAAAGTCTACCATCATCTCGGATTAATCTCAATACTAACGATAAGCATTCCTCTGGTCAATTGATCACTAAATCAGATGGATATCAAATTGTAGTGGGTAGCGATAATCAACACAATTGTGTTGAGGAGAATCTCAATAATTTGTCGATAAATGATGATTTTGAACTCAAAAAGGAGATATCTACTGATCTAAAATGTTATGATTTTAGCTCATCATATAATAAGATTGATCATGGCTTACAGCAAACAATTAGAAGCGAAGAAAATCTCGATGATCAAGTTCAACTCGTTCAAGACCATCGAACTTTAAATGATGATGAAAAAGATGTTTGCTCGGTAACATCAGTATCGATTTGTGATGTGAATGCAATTCGGAAAAAATTAATTAAAGAGAAACGAAAAACTTTATTAAAAAATCAGCTACGAATCAATCCGAAAGGATTGAAAGGAGATGTCAGTGCTTTAAGAAGAAAAAAGAAAGATGATCATCAAATAGTTAAAGAAGACTTCAATGCCTTCAAAAACGATAGCCTCTTTTGAGAATTTTTTCTCGAAATTTTCTTTCGATTAATGTTTGCTGAATATTTAGAACGAGTATATAGATTTTATGGTAAGGGAAATTTTTTTAATTCTCTTTGTTAACTCTTTAAGATTGATTTTGAATCAATTAAATAAAATTCTTGAACGAGGATTCATAGTCCAATCATTTGTGATTACTTATGCCCATTTATCTGATTGATGGGATTCGTTGGCGTCGATGATGCACTCGACGTCAATGACATCAATGACGATTGACCTTGATGAAGATTATTGTTGTTCATCACTGGTGTGGATGAAGATGATGATTGTGATATATTAAAGGGTTGTACTTGTGTCGATGATACCAATAACGATGTGGCCGAAGAAGAAGATGGCATCTGCTGCTGCTGCTGCTGCTGCTGTTGTTGTTGTTGTTGCAATGCTATTTGTGGGGAAATTTTTTGCTGCACACTTTGAAACAATCTGGTTCGTTTTCGAGCATAGTGATGCCAGTGAAGAAGAATTTGATCATCAATAAATTTAGCACATTGTATCGATGTCAATTCACGCCGAAAATGTTCATGCTGTAAGAGATCTAAAAAATGCAAACACATCGGATATCTATACGCATAGCGAAGAAGAGTTAGATCGAAAAGGTTTAAAATGGAAAAAATTAGAGAAAAAATTAGCGAGATATAGTTCGGTTGATATAATGAAATTACTTTATAAACTTGGAATATTCTGGTCGTTTCCAATATTTCAGGTAGCTTAAATAATTTATGAATGATTTATCATTGAAATAACCTCTCTGTGCCAAAACTAGAAGATAAGATCAAATAGAGGAAAAAAGTAATTAATTATTTAACAGAAGATTCAAATTAAGTTGAAAAAAAACGCAAGCAATCACTTACAATTTAGATAATTTGGATTTGCTAAACATTGGACAAATTCTAATTCAATTTGTAGACGAATTTTATCTTCAGATTCTATTCAAAGAAAAAAAAATAACAAAAATGAAGTAGACCATGATGATGGTGAAGTTTTCGGAACATGAACCAGAAACAAAAGAATTGTCGAAAACAAAACGTTAATAGAGATCGAACAATTGTGATTAAATTAGAAAAAAAAATCGTTCAAGATTTGCCACAAAAATCTACCCAATACGATTGATCTTCAAAATTGATCGTATTCATCAGATCATCTTTTGTAGTTTCATTGGTATCAAAGATTTTGGTATCCAATTCTTTGTACGAATTTAATTGATAATCACCAATCAAATCGTTGATGGTCAGTTTGCGAAATTGATATTTTGTTAGATCACCATCCCATCATCATCATCGCCATCATCTTCATAATCGTCATCATCGTCAATTGGATTCCGATCGACATCATCGGTTTTGTTATCAAAGTTTTTGGTATATCTCAGTCGAGCAACGGAAACATAATGTCTTGGATCGATCATTGATTCTTCAAATGACCAATATTTTGAGTATCGATTATTAATTTTTACAATCGAATCGAAACGATTCTTTTGACTAGGTGCGACTAGTTCACTACGACATTCAAAACTAATCTTTGAGAGTGGAAAAATTATTCCGCTTCCTTCCGCTTTGACGAAACTCTCTTTCAATGACCAAAGTCTAATGAATCGAGCTAATTTTCCCCAATCGGTTTGAGAATTTCGTATGAATCTCCATTCTTCTTCGGAGAATTGTCTTCGCATTGTGTTGAAAAATTCGTTGATCTTACACATTCCACCACTGTATTCGATTTTCATAATATCAATTCCGAGTTTTTTGGTTGCGGTATCTGCTGCTAGAACACAATAGTCTCCAGAATGAGAGATGTTAAATTGAAAATCTTGATATGGTTGGTGATTGCCATTCTCATCGACTAATCACAGCAGGAAACACAAGCATCAAATGAAATTGAATAAATGCAATAATTATTTCTCTGATATGGAAAACAAAGCAAAAGCGAAGATCGAAGCGAACTCACTTTCCATTAAAATAGGTTTGCCTTTCTCACTTCGTTCCAAAACTAGTTGATCGCCGAAAAGATTTCGATCATCTGGATGATGTAGACAAAATTTTTTCGATCCTAAAAAATATTCACAACACTTTCGAATCAAAAGACGTCCAACAAGAGCATGTTTAGCATCTTTCTTGTAAACAAATCGATTGATCCGATCGCGTTCAAAATCATTGCCGACCATTCGCATTGCTACGATCCATTCTGATCTAGTTGGATTCCAAGCGTTGGTATCGACATACCAACGAAGAGTTTTTCGTTTCAACGAACCGCTCATAATTCGTCCCAAAAAATCTTTGATTTATATTTTTGTTAGATCCAAGTGATTGAAGATTCGAGTGTATAAAATTAAGTTTATATTCGTACGAAAAAAGACGATATTGAAGATGATAATGATGATGAGCGTATCGTATCGAAAATTGGTCGAATCAATCAAATGGGAAAGGGATAATTGAATTAAATCATCAAACAGGTTGAGAAGAAGAATGTTGAGCAAATTCAAAATCGAAAAGAAGAGAGAGAGAGAGAGAGTGAAAGTGTTCGCATCCGAAATTCAAAAAAAAAAATAGTCATCGAAGGATTGATTGATCATCGAAACAACGGACCGAGAAGCAGAAGTAGAAAAGAGGAACGATTGTGGATGAGGTAAAACGGAGATGATATTAACGAAGAAATGATAATTGTGAAACAAGAAGATGACGACGATGAGGATGATGATGATGATGAGGATGATGAAGATGACGATAATCAAACAAGCATTGATTGAAAATGAAAATTGTTAGTTTTGATCGAGAGAAGAAGTGAAATTTTTTTTTCTCGAAAAAAAAGAGATTTTTTTTTGTATTTCAAAAAAAAAAAAACATTCAAAATCAAAGTGGTATAGTGTAGTTTCATCATTTGAAGACGACGAGAGGAGAAGAGAAGAAGAAACAAATATGAAAGATAAAATAAAAAGCTAGGTAATTGCAAAACTAAACTCCATACACTCCAGTAATGAGCTAGGAAAATTGGGAATGGAGAAATTTTTTTTTTTTTTTGAAGGATACAAAACTTCGATGAAGAAGAAGAATACGAAAGGAAAAAAAAGTTTTGTATTTTTCCACATTCAAATACTAATCGCTCCGATTGTATTATCTGACTTTTCTGTTTATTTCTATGAAAAATTTCACAAAAAAAGAGAGTTTGAGGAGTTCGGGAAGAAAATTTTTTCTATGGACTTCTTTCTGTTTTTTTTCTCGTTTTAAATTCTATTTATTTTTAAGATATCAGCGATTAATAAATAAGTAATAATATTTTAATTTTCAAATGCAAGAGAGAAAAGAGACTAAAACTTATAGAGTAAATTGAAATGTTTTGAAATCTTCCATTATCAATAACGTAATGACATCATCGGGGATTGTGTGCAAATCTTTGTGGACCGTTAAACGTTTTCAACGTTCCTTTTCTGGGTGACGTGTGGTGGTCAAATTGGCGAAAATCAATGGGGAATCGTTTATTGTTAGGAGAAATAGATTTCTATTATCGTTCATTTCTCTCTCTCTCTCTCTCTCTCTCTCTCTCTCTCTCTCTCTATCTCTCTCTCTCTCTCTCTCTCTCTCTCGCTGTCTATATATAAAATATCTATCTTTCATTTTGTTGATTGATTTAAAATCGAAAATCGATTTAAATAAATGTGGTACGAATCAAGAGGGAATAACGATTATGAATTTTTCGAAAAGAACACACAAATGAAGGAGAATGAATAGGTATGTCAAAACATTTGAGATGTTTAAAGACAAGATTTATGCAAAAAAGATTGCTCTTAAAACAAGACTGAATCAATGGTTGCGAAATATCGCAATAATGAATAAAAGAATGGGGTGTGGCAGAAGAGGAAAAAAGGAACTCTCTTACCTCGAATATGTGCCGTTTTGGAATCCATTCTTCTCTTTTTCGATTTGAGGAATGATAGTACAAAAAAGATACACAAAGATAGATCTCTTTCTATTTTTCACACCATCAAGATGAAATTTTTTCTTTATTATGAATTTGATTATCTCATCTACTGTTGTTAAAGCTATTATTATTTTAGTTATTATATTATCAATAACGCATTGAAAAAAAATCAAGGAACGATTAGAAAAAAACGCGCGTTGATTATATTGATGATAATGATGTAATTGATGATACTAATGAGAGAAAAAGAAGAAAATATTTCCCGATGAATTGCTCCATAGTTAAGGAACAAAAAAAGGAAAGAAATCTTTTCAACAGCTGATGAAGTCGACCACCACCATGATTGTTTTTTTTTTTTTAACATAAATTCAAGGTGATCAACGAACTTCGACTATCTTCTCTCTTATTTTCGATGATGTTTAAGGATGAATAGATTTATGTAATCAAGTAACAAATTACGATGATGACAATGGTGGTTCCCAAAAGATATTGTCGATGCAAGCTTTCGCTGATGATATTGGCTGATCCTACCTATGTTGACCTAATTAATAGTTTTTGCACAACACTTGAATATAGCCGAGGACTAAACGCTCTCTCACTTCTCCCATTCCTAACGTGCACGTGTTGGTGTTGTGAGTTTTCTTGAAATCGTTGAGAATTTTATCCTCGCAAACATCGGCGGGCAAGCTTTTTTTCTCTTTTTTTACCATTCAAATTATAATGAAGCTATAGATTTGTCTAAGAACGATCAATACCAATCGAATTTAATCAAAAAAGAGCATTTCATTAGCAGTGATGGAAATAATTATTGGAACCTATGAAGAGTTTCTTGTTGGATACAGATTAGTATCGAAATCTGAAGATTCTCCAGGATTTGATAGCGAAGATGTGAGATGTTTGATTTTTATAATCTTTATTAGATTGAAAATTTTAAAATTCTTGATATTGATTCTGTTCTTTTCTAAAGGTTTCGAAAAGAAAAAAATTATTCCTTAAACAAAGTTTCAGCAATCATGCACATTCTGGAAGTATTCGGACGATTGCTTCTTCTAATAAATTTATTGCTTCTGGAGCTTCCGATGAAATAATCAACCTGATCAATATTAAACATCGTGTCGAAAAAGGAACTTTATCAGCTCATAATGGCACCATAACCGATTTAAAATTTTTCCGATCCTCATATTTGTTTTCCGCATCAGATGATGGAAAGATATGCGTATGGGATACTCATAAATGGCAATGTCAGAAAATTTTACACGGCCACAAAGGTTCGATCAAATCGATTGATTTACATTCATCTGGAAAAATTCTACTATCGCTTTCATCTGACAAAACATTGAGAGCTTGGAATTTGATTAAAGGTAGATGTGCATATATCATCAATATCAAAGATGTTGCAAATCAAGTCCTTTGGTCTCCAACTAATCATTATTTCGCAATTGTATTCAATGATCACATTGATGTCTATGACATCGGTAACGGATCTATTGTGCATTCAATTGTTAAAAATCAATTAAATTACAGCAAACGTCTAGGAAAACTATTATTTATTGACGTAAGATTTAAATTAAAATCAATGTTTCAAGGTTTAATATGATCTAAATTTATATCTATTATCTATTTAATTTTAGGATAATCATTTAATCATCAGTGGCGATGAACAAGAATTGATCATATATCGAATCGACATCAGTGAAGTAATTAATCGCTTCAATGCTCACGAAAATAGAGTTAAGGATATCGAGCTAATCGATCTGGAAACTATAAAAGATGATTCATTGTATCTTGAACAATTTTCGAAATCTACTAAATTTTTAGTGACGATTTCCAGTGACAAATTAATCAAAATATGGTCTATTGACTGCGATAATGTAAGCGATCCATGATGATAAAAATAGACTATTGATAAAGATTGACTCTTTACGAAAAATCAGCTTAAAACTCCACCGATTCTAATTGCTGAAATTGATGTTGACTGTCGGCCTACTTGCATGACAGTTTGGACGAATAATCAAAACCTTCAACTCAATGGTGGTATCGATATTCCAGAGCTAAAATTATCGGATGAAGAACTTGAAACATGTAGAGCGAAATTGAAATCCAAACGTATCGAAAAGCAGAATCAAATTGCAACAATTCAAAACACAGTAAATTCAGATACTAATACTTCAAATGATTCAAATAGCAAAGAATTTCTGGAGAGTAACCAAAAAGATGATGACGATGAATTGATCATCAAATCGATGCGATCAGAATCGAAAATTTTAAAGTCAAAATCTAGATTAAAGGGTAAAAAATTACTTCGTAGACATAAAATTCTAAATGACAAGAAAAATTATTTAAAAAAAATATCCACAAAAAGATTAAAAAACAAAAAATAGTCAAAAATAAAAAAAAATACCTAATGTTACGCAAGAATCGATAGTGATGACTCATTCATTCATTTCTTTTTTTTCTTCTCTTCCTTATTTTTTTTTCGCTCTTGGAATGACAAGTGTAATTTGAAATGTCTAAAGGGGGGAGAGAAATAGATGACGTCATTGACTGAGTGATGCAGATGATGTTTGGTTTTTTGTTTTGATTGAGGATTCGTTTTGCTTGAATTCCTTCGATTGATTGTAATCAGTGGATAGTGATTAGATTGAGAAACATATAGTGATTCTTCCTTATCTTCTAAATCGAATAACTAGCAAAGTCTCTATTTTTTTTTTCAGTGAGATTTCCTATGTTTTAATCGTTTTGAAGATTTAAATTAACCATCTGGAACATTTCAAACGCCCACTTAATTTTTCAAGAAATCAAATGTTTCATGATTAGCGTTTACGTTTCGCCAAGAATTTCATTGTTTGTTGTGAAGTTTTGAAAAAAAAACATCGAAATGAGTTTCAATAATTATCAATCGACCAGTTCGAATGCATTTTTTAGTCAAGAAAATGATTTTTCCAAATTATCACAACTTGTCGCCAACAATGTTCAAAAGATTTCCAGCAATGGTATTAAATTTGTTTTTACATTGACCCACTCACTCTAATTGATTTTTATTCAATAGTTAATCAATTGCAAAAGATGGTCAATCAGTTGGGGACTTTCCAAGATTCCGAAAATTTGAGATCGCAATTGTAATCTTTTTGAAAAATTTTTCAGAACTCCATCAGTTTTAAATTTATTCTTTATGTAGACATCAAATTCAACACTACACCAATCAATTAGCTAGAGATACGAACAGAAATCTAAAAGAATTGGCAAACATTCCATCGTCACAAAGTTCGTCGGAACAAAAACAACGGCGGATGCAAAAAGAGCGGTTGACCAATGACTTTTCTGAAGCTTTAAAGAACTTCCAAGTCATTCAACGAACTGCAGCACAGAAAGAAAAAGAAAGTGTTATACGTGCTCGTGCTAATTCGAATTTAAATGTAGCTAAAATTTGATAAAATAAAATTTTATTCGAATTTTAATATTTTTTTTCTGCTCTCTAGGATTCCTCTAAAGCTCTTATTGATTTACAAAGGTAAGTTCAATTTATCGATTCTTGTATCCAAGATTTCTACACATCTTAAACTCTTCATCAAATTAAAATTGAAAAGTTCGCAGCCATCTCAGCAACAGGAGCATAAAATGCTTCAAATCGAAGAGGATGTCGATGTTCAATTGTTGAGAGAACGAGAGCAAGCGATTCAAAAAATTGAGTCTGATATTGTTGAAGTCAATCAAATTTTCAAAGATCTAGCTTCTGTAGTTCACGATCAAGGGGAAGTTATTGATAGCATCGAGGCAAATATTGAATCTACCGGCATTCAGATCCAAGAAGGAACTCAACAGCTTTTCAAAGCTAGTGATTATTCGGTAATGAGATTGTGGATCGATTGATTAAAGCAATATTTTTTACATTCTCCTATTTTCTCCCAAAAGCGAAGAGCAAGAAAAAAGAAATTCATGTTGATCCTAATTTTTTTAATCATCTTGGGCATCATTTGCACGATCATATATGTCTCGAGCTAATTGATTCTAAGTCAATATATTGTGATAATTTGGAATCCAAAAATCTGGCTTTGAAGATGAAAACTGGACCATTTTTAGTCATCAAATCATATTTCCATGACTATTTTAGCATCTGGCCAGGAAAAAAATAGAACCTTTATCCAAATCAACATACCTGTTGTTTCTTTCAAAGAAGGGGAAAAATATTTGCAATATAAAAATGATTCCGAAGGTGGAATCATGGAATCAAAATATTTTAAATTTTCATTGAAGTCATTGATTTTTTTAGTGCATAAAAAACATTAGAATGCGAATCAAAAACGACTATTCGATTCAATCATTTAATAAATAAAAACGAGAACAATTTTCCATAGCGATACCCTTTGATATTTTCTCATTTAGACTTGTATTGGATATTAAAAATGAGATGTCGATTTATGATGGCCAGAATAAAATCAGAGCTAGAAGCTTTGAGAAGCGGAATTCAGCATTTTCGTGTCGATTTCGGATAACGATCCTTTAATTGAATCTTGAATTTTCTAAACAAATTTCGATTATGTTCGAGTTCAATGTTTTTGTTCGAATGAAATCCATCCACTTTTTTGAATCCTTTATGTATCAGGAATGCATTACGCAACACTTGAAAACTATATCCGGCAACATTGAGTTCGCAAACCTAGTTTGGAAAACAAAGCCGAAATTAAACAACAAACACTCGATGGTTGGATGGTTCGAATCAATTTTACCTGACTGATTCTATTGAAGCCATATTGACGGAATCGTTCATCATAGAATGGTACATCATTACTGCTAATGTAGAAAGGTTCCCATGGATCACGCCAAAAAACTTCATGCATAACATCGATGTTGTCGGTTTCGTGACTAGAGTTTTTTCTCAACGATCGTAAAGTTTCACGAATCCATGCAATGTAATCGGTGTGTTTTTGACATTTCCAGCAAAGCTCGATGTAGAATGGTCTGATGAATTTGCGATCGATCGCTTCCATCAATTGAGATTCATCCGCAGGAATCAGGAGATCTTTTTTTAGATATCTATTAGTTGAGTCCGATTGTTTCATAACATCTAGATCAATCTCAAATGTTGGTATGACAAATACAGTTTTTTCTGATCTCTCCCCATTGAGAAAAGAATCGGTTTTTCTGAAAAATTTGGTTCGCTTAGCGAAATCAATGAATTTTTCATATAGATTTTCGGATGGAACTAAATCTAGATCGATCACTAGAGTATATTCGGTGAGAGCGTTTCTTCTTGCGATGTTACGAAGAAGATTATTTGGATAGGCGACATCGTGATCGTAATTGATCGTTGGACGCTTGATCAATTTTAAAATCGATCGTTCAATATTGATGCAATTGGAATTGGATATGAAATTTTCGAATTCTGGATAGAATTGCTCGATATCTGGCCATTTAAGAAAATCTAAAACACTTCGTACCTGTCGATTGTTAAGTTTGTTGGAGAAATTCAATGGATACACTAGATTGAAACTGATTCGTTCTCGTACAAGAGGATTGCAATAACGAAGCAAAAGTATCGCTTCAATAATCAATGGTAATTGTTGAACAGAAACTGCGAACACAGCTACCGAAATCGGTCCATTCCATTTTTGAGCTAGAAAATCTAGATTGCTTAACTGATGAAGGGTACCATGAGTGACTATCGAAAGATCATTTTTCTTGAACACATTGTTGGCATTGAAATTATCCGATTTAATCGGGAAAGAATTCTCACGAAGCTGATGATAATGCTTGTGCCGAACCAAATCCTCATCATCACCATTATTCAAATCTTGATGTGAGATGAAACTTAAAATCCTATACTCACCAGATGAATCGAGAACACAGCTCAACGATTGTAGTGATTTATACATTCGTTTTCGTTCCTCAACAACATCGTTTTTGGCGTACTTAGGAGAACTTCTTGGTGCTGAGGATAACGAATGCTTAAGCTTACGATTTCCTTCAAAATTAATGCGTTCTCCAACAACACGATCTCTTCTATTCTTATGATCGCCATCATCATCATCATGATCAATGTAATTGTAATTGAAAATTTTCCGATTTTTATTGAAATTTTTATGATTAGATCTTGGCTCAAGACGTGATATCAAAGTCATATAGATAATCTAGGTTGGTTTTTATTTTCGTTAAAAAATAATGAATAATAAAACCAGGTTAGCAAGATGATTGCTTCCATTATTGATTAATTTTCTGATTATTGATTACAATCAAGATAGTTTAAGTAATCTGGTCAAAGTTTTACCTGAAGTATTGCGATTAAAAAGACAAGTAGAATAACGGTTTTGCGAAATAGATGATTCATTTAATTTCGTGCGAACGAAATTCATTCGGAACAAATCACGAAAACCAATTCCAAATGATCGCAATCATTTCGATCAATCTCTTCACCAATTGATTATTTCGATTCCATCAAATCGATTGAATTCGAAAAAAAAAATAAACAGCTGAATTGAATAAGATGTGTTGGTCCAGAGGCAAGGACCGAGAACGGAACGCACACGCGCGTCTAATTGAGAACATATCAAAATCGGAAAGAATTAGAAATCTTCAAGAGAATCGATTTGATTCTACCAGACTATTCCTCAAATTGTAAATTGACCAGAGGTTTCAATTCAATCGAAACCGATAGTTTAGTTTGAATCTTATTTCGAAATCAAAGGCAAATCTTCAAACTAACTGTTTACGATCTTCTATCTTTCAAGTTCATTGACCTTGCATTTTTCTCCTCTCTCTCTCTCTCTCTCTCTCTCTAGAGTTGACCTTCAATGAAATACTAATTTTATTGGTTAGATTTTCGAACGATAGAATGGGTAGTAAATGATAACCAAATCGTTGATGGAATTTCTGAATTTATTTTCTCGAATAATCATCCATAAATAATATCAATCAATAATTACAGTTTGATTAGTTTAGTCTCTTTTGTTTCACGCATCACTTTCAAGGATTATATTTACATGTTGTGTTCAAACGGATCGATTCAAAACCTATCGAGAGATTACATGATCATATTCAAAACGCCTTGCAGAAGATCGAGTACATTGATCATACAATCGTTGTATTGGATTCCACAATTGGCATTGTCACCACGTCCATATCTGGCAGCTAATTGATATTTCGAAACAATCTTGCCGGTATCTTCAGCATCGAGATAAGGTCTAAGATTATCGCAAGAGAAAATTATCAAAACGATCTGAACGAAAAGTGATGATGCAGACACTTACGGAAAAAATAATTGTATTATCAATCCGACAGCTCCGTATTTTTTCGGTTGATTGTGAGCCTCACAGATACATCTTTTCATACATTCTTGTGCATCAAGTCTCGGAATGCTTGGCAAATCATCGACTGATCGTTCCACCCAATCCATTAGTGATTCAGATACGCCTATCAATCTTGTAGTGATCAGTTTCGATAGCGAACCGTTTCCGTTCTCCGAATTGATAGTTCTACCAATGGCCATTGTTAGATTGGTGAGACCTTTGAAAATTTTCCCAATCAAAGTTGGAATATCCGAAAGACTTCGACGACGACTATTACGTTGATTATTCATTAGCTCGTGAAGTGTTGGCTTCAAAAATGATTCTTTTATTAGCCGATTCAAAATTATTAAACCTTTTCCTCGGTCTTCCAGCGAGATTCTCCATCGATCCGAATTTTCTAGAGTAAAATTTGATCTACCTACCAAATTAATCGATTGGGTATTGCTCAAATGAGTGTCAAGAATAAAATTTTAGGTATCGAAACTCTCACCTAACTGATCATAATCATAGAATTTTTCGGTGATTTTAGCCGATCTCATTCCCGAACCATGTTGATTGACTATTCGATTCTGTTGCTGTAGCAAAATTTGCTGTTCCAGATATTGTTGTTGTGGTCTAAGATGATGATGATGTTGATAATATTTATAATAGAATGGGTTATTATTTTGTGCTCGCATCAAATCGAATCGAAAATCATTATGATGATTATTAGCACCGACCATCGATAGAAGAAAACAATTGAGGAGATAGAATTTCATATTTAAAGTTTTGGTCAATTTTCTAGACGATTGAAAATGATGCATCGTGATCTCGGTTAGGCATCCAATCGATAAAGCGAACTGTTTCGGGAACTTTAGAATATAAACATAATTTTTTGTCGAAGAAAACCAGAATCGTCAAATTTCGTCGAATCGTTGAGAATTCACCCAATAGAAAATGTCAAGTGGAAACAATCCAGCTACACTCGAAGAGTGAAAAAAGAGAGAGAGAGAGAGAGAGATTGTCACCGAATGAAGTAATTCAATTCGAAATGTCTTAAATTTTAAACCTCACCAAGATCTTGTTCTTGATCACAAACGTGAAGATGATGACCGATGTTGAAAGAATTTTTTCATCAAAGCTCTTCGACTTATTATGTGCTATGATAGCTTTTTATTATAACGGTGAACTCTCACTCGACGGATGAAGTATGAGAGTAAGATGGAAACCAAAGAAGAGAGAAGAGAATAACCACCAAAACCACCAGGTCCAGGTTCTTCTTCTCCGCTATTTTTCTCGATGTTTTTTTTTTCATTGCCATTCAATCTGCAAAAACACAAATAATAACACCGAACGAATTGCTTTGCTTGCCCCTTTTTCAATGTTTACGGTTTATTTTAGGTTTAGTTTGGTTTCGAGGTAGTAATTTGTTGTCTCTTTCTCTCGAGGGTTCACATCGATGATAGTCGTTTAATTCATATTATTGCGCTACTTAGCTTTGAAAAATGATCGTAGTACAGTTGAAGGTGGCTTTCAAGTCCAGTTATTTGGGGTTTTTTTTTCCAGCTTCTAAACATTCCTCAATCGAGACGCTACAAGACAGGTAGAGAGGTTTGATGGACAGAGAAAGAATAGGCTAAGGTATTTGTGTTAGCTACTTTGTTTCTTGACGAGAAAAGAAAATCAATTCACTAGACCAATGTGAAATATTAGGTAATAAAAGGTAAGTTTCAATTAGATCGTTTCTTCTCTCGGCTGCATCAAATATCGAACTCATTTCATTTCATTTCATTTTTTTTTTGGTTTTTTCTTAAAATTGATTTTTTTTTATCGAACTGAGATTTTTTTCAATAAAATTTCTACAAATCAAGTTATTGATCTCGAATCGAAACATTTTTTTTCAGCAAAACAGAAGACCATTTTCGAATCAATCGAGGAAGCGAATTTCAATCTCTGATATAATCACCATTGTTCGATACTAATATTGTCATTTCGATAACAAACAATTGTTCGGACACCATTCTCGGATGGATCATTGTAAAGAGACCGGTTGAGTGCGGAATAGAACACAAAACAAAATTCTATGAGGGAAGGTTTGGATAATTTTTTTAGCAAAAAAAAAAAAAAACAAAAATCTTCACAATCCAGAATCGATTGAGGCCACAAAACAAAAATGTTTAGATTCTAGTTTTCGGGATTAGAAATTAAACTCCTCTATTATCTATTGATAATTAAACAACTAGAAGAAAAGAACGAAATTAGAAGAACAAAAAAAAAATCATCGGTCTAAAATTTGATAGATTAAACGATCGTAGCTGCCCACAAACATAGCCGAGATCATCGGCTGTACAAAACTTTGCAGCGAATCGGAAGTGATGAAATGAAGATGGTCTCGAAAAACAAAGATTACTCTATCCGATTAGATTATGGAGGTTGGAGAGGAGAGGTGGGAAAAAAATTAGGACATCTCAAGAGGCTAATTTTTTTCTTTTGTGTTCGTCCACTATCATTGAACAAAAGAAAAATAAATAAATTAAAAAAAAAAAAAGATAATTATTTGATTCTCTCTAGGAATGGTTTCGTTGTTTTTTTTCCCTACTTCTCTACTATCCATCATCATTACTCGGTAGTTTTCGCTTCTGGTCTGTGCTTGTTCCTTCACTAAATCTTGACTTAACCTTAAACTTAAACTTTGTTTTCAATTTTCTTCGGATTATTTGTTGCTAAAATGTTTGGATAACTAATCGAAAACGATGGCAGCCAGAAGGGTAGGCAGTGAAATCTCGATATGAAATAATCGCTCGATTGATGATATCTGTGCCAACCGTTTTGTAATGTCCAAAATCAAAACAATGGCATCTTTTTCATCATCATCACTCATCACCACCATCCTCTTAACGATCATTTTGATTTGTTTCAATTAGCCTTTAGAGGAATAATCATAACAATGTTTTATAACATCACTTGGTATCATTCTCTATGGTATCATTACTTTATTTCTCAATCAATTATATCTCTAGGAAAAATCTACTTGCAAAGATTTGAATGAATAAATTTGCTCGATTAGATTTTTGTTTTCTCATCATTGTGATTATCGAGACATGGATAGATGTGAACATTGATGTAGAATGATGGAAAATAGAAAAAAATTATTAGATTTCATCTTCATGGTTCAACAATGAATGTGGTAGTTTGAAATCAATTCGAAACGATCGCATGTTGACGATCATCATTGACACTATCAAGTTTGTTAATCTCCATCAAGATTTGTTGATCTTGTATCGCAGTCTCAAGAGCATTTGGATCGATATGCTTGCTAAAGCCTTTCATCTGTGATATCTTCACAAACATCGCTTGACAAAGACGATTTAGATTATATTGCGGTTTCCAATTCCAATCGTTTCGAGCTGCCGAATCGTTAAGAATTTGTGGCCATGTATCAGCTATCGAAAAGCAATTGATTCAATAAAATTGGAGACAGAGACATTTTTTCTAAACACCTACCTATGCTTTGCCTAGAATCTGGATTGAATTTGATCTCAAAATTCGGAACATATTGTCTGATCGCTTGTGCTAATTCATTAGGTGTGAAATCGATCGCGTGAATATTGTAGGTACGTTGTGCTAATAACTCTTCAGGTGTCTCCATGAATTCAATTATCGATCGTAAACAATCATCTATGAACATCATCGGTAGACGAGTGTCCGCTTTCAGATAGCATTCATAGGATCCATTTTGATAGGCGTGATGAAAGATATCGACAGCGTAATCAGTGGTACCACCACCAGGTTGACTATCGGCCGATATTATTCCTGGCAATCGTAACGAACGGAAATCCAACTTATTTTTATGATGAAAATACTGCAAGAAAAAAATTCTCAATCATCATCAATGCAGAAGAGAGTGCAGCAATGCGTACCTCTCCAAGAAGTTCAGCATGGACTTTCGATATACCGTAGATAGTCTTTGGTCTTTGAACGCAAAAATCTGGTGTCGGAACGTTTCGAGGAGATTCCGGACCGAAAGCTCCGATTGTGCTAGGAACAAAAATAGAAAGATTGTGTCTGTGTGCCACTTCGAAAACATTGTGTAAGCCACCGATGTTGACCTGGATTGCGCGGGCAACATTTTTCTCCCCAATCGAACTGAGCAGTGCACTGAAATGTATGATCCAATCGATACCGTGTTGAACGACAACAGAATCGATGCTTTTTGGATCAAGAACATCGATGTAAGCAAACGGACCGGAATTGATAACACTGGCTTGTGGTTTCACAATGTCCGACATGATCACATTATCACGACCGAAACGTTTCCGCATCAAACTGGCCAAACCGAATCCAAGTTGACCGAAACTTCCTGTGGAAATTAATATTTTTGAATCGTATGATTCTCTGGAGACTCTCTAAGATGTCTTTTATCTAAGCATAAAATCAAATCATCATCATACCAGTGATGAGGACTCTTGGTTTGGATTTTTTGTGCGGATAATTTTCGAACAAAACTCGTCCATCGTAGCTATTCTTTTGAGTTCCTACGGATGTCGTCGAAAAAATCCATCTAGATTGATTGTCTCCACACAGAAAT
This sequence comes from Sarcoptes scabiei, assembly GCA_020844145.1. Lineage (NCBI taxonomy): Eukaryota > Metazoa > Arthropoda > Arachnida > Sarcoptiformes > Sarcoptidae > Sarcoptes > Sarcoptes scabiei. Next base: position 1,970,093 of record CP080484.1, read on the forward strand.
ATTCTTCGAATTCGGTTCGATTGCTTAATAATCGATCGGAATAGAGTTGAAGTGGACATTTCAATAGTTTTTGACTTCGAATTGGATCGAAGAAAAAAATTTGAAGCGCAAAATGAGGACAATTCAAAGTTTTAGGAATTCAGAGAGAAACTAATCAAGATAATGATGTCGATTTCCTCTATCGGTCATACAAATCTAATGCAATCATCGTTTCTTGAAATCGAAAAAAAAATTCAAAATCCAAATGAATCAGAACGATTCGATCAAAAAGATTGAATAATCAACTTCGAAAGCCGAACGAACCATTAGAAAGAGCTAGCTAATCTCAACAAAATAAAAAAGATTTACGTTTTATTTTGCAAACTGAAATTATTCAATATTGATTTGAAAGGGAAAGAGTTTGATTTTCATCTCTCGTCGTAGTCTTGATAGTGGCTGACATTACAGCATTACTTGGCAACAAAACAAGATCCAATAGTTTCTTATTCCAACAGCAAAATGAATAAGATCAACAAGTGATAATCAATCAGTCCACTCAGATTTCGAAACTAATCGTTTTAGTTTCGCGCTATGATCAGAATGAGAATCAAAGCTAAGCACTAAGAAATCGAGAGAGAGAGAGAGAGAGAGAGAGAGAGAGAGAGAGAGAGAGAGAGAGAGAGAGAGAGTCTTGACAGAGAAGACCTTACGTAGTGTATCGAAAGAAATGAAAAATATCAAAAAAAAAAAAAAAGAAAAAGAAAACATAGCTCTTTCCCTTTATAATACGAACCTCTTTCTAGCTATAGTAAAACGAATTTGATTGGAATTTTGTTTTGCAAATTTTATAATTTAGCATTTTGCTTTCCCCGTATTCTTGTCCTTCTTTCCCCAGGAACGATTTGAAAACTAACAAGATTTGTCAGATGATCAAATTTTTGATTTATCCACAAACCAATAGATAGATTCCATCTCTGTCCTAGGAGATCGATGATGATTCGTTGGGTAGTTTCCGTGAAATAATAATTATTATCCAAATCAAATGTTTCATTTGAATAGTTTATGTATTAATTGAAAGATGAGATTCTTATTGATTGTGAAGAAAGTGAGAGTATTTTTTTTTTTTGTTTTGAAAATCAAACTTTATTTCGTAAGATTTTTTCATTCGTTAGTCCTTGAAACATCGTGTGATTTCTATTGAAAACACTTAAGAAATACAGATGAGATATAAATTCTCTTTATGTAACAAAAAATCTGTGTGTAACTAATCACCAGATAGAGAATAATACTCTTGTGGGCATTTTCCAAATCAATTCGAAGGTTTCGTTTCAAAGAAATTCATTAAAAAATCAAACGAAACAGGAAAAATTTAAATGGAAAAAATTACGAAAGCGAGAAGTAAATGCAGAAGAGTTCGACAAAAATTATAACTCTGTATGAATTGATAAATAATTAATAAATAAATCATGATGGGAGCATTCTAGAATCAACAATCAGGGCTGATAGATTAGTTTATAGGCAGATGAAATACAATAGAGAATACGGAAATCATCGAATCATAATGCAATACATTTAGGATGGAGTGAAAACACTGAAATTCGATGATGCAATTAAATTGAGTTAGATTAGAGAATGCGAACGAAAGAGAAAGTAAAAGATTCAATTCGCGAAGGTAAATACTTTATATCACACATCACATTTTGATCGATTTTTATGTACAAATGAGAATCAATAATTGAAGAGCTGAAAATACAATAGAGAAAAGGAGCTCAAAGATTATTAAATCCAGCTTAAATTGATCGATAAAAATAGCATCTTAGACAAATTTGGGCATCGATTTTGCTTGTTTCTGGCTAAAGGGGTTTTCCATAACAATTTAAAGTCTACTGTCTCCAAAAAAAAACGTAGCAATGTGTTACACGCATTTTTTCTGCAAAGATTATAGTTTCTGAAATAGCTTACGAATGACTAGAATGAGATACGTATGCTTAGAAAAAAAATAAAAAAAATGTCTCATTCTAAAAATGCTCACAATTATCGAAGGTTTAAAATAATAGAAAAAAAATTTATCATCATTCATGGAATGATGATTGCTCTAACAAAAATAAATAATCACGGAGACAAAAATTAGACCAAACGATCCGAATCGATGGCATTCAGTGTGGACATTGGTCTTGATGCACAAGAACTTGCACAAATCTGATATAATAAAAATTGATATAGAAAAGGAAATTTGACAATTTTGAACTAGTCTCCTTACCTCATTTGGATGTCTTTCTGTTGCTTTAATTAGAAGCTCATTAAATGCATTAATAAGAATCTGTCTTGTCTAGAGTTTTGTATAAATTATGATTAATTTTATGGAGAAAATTCTGTGATTCTTACTTGAACGTTCTGTGGAGGTATTTGAAGAGCAATCGCCATATGATTAGCATCAAAAGAATCATCGAGAGCAATCAAAGCGCCATGGACACCGGTTTCAACAAGGTTATTGGCATATTCTTTAAGACCTACACTGCCAGCCCACTTGATCAAACGTTCATTGCTCCAAACTAGTACATCTGTTAAGAAAGAATCAAAACTTATAGTAAGATCTAATTATTGACAGTATTCAACTGACCTATCAAATCGTGTTCACTGTTGTAACGGCGTTCTTCTAGCAGTTTTCGATCATAATTCAATTTTTTCAGACAGATTATACCATATTGGAGACTAGTTCGATGAAAAGCATCGATCATTTTCAAATGAGTTCGAATATCTTTTTTTGATAAATGCTCCAACATCCTTGCATCAACCAAACATTCCATAAATGTTGATCGATATTGAGACAGACCAATCGAAGGTAACCACTCATTACCGATCCATTCATGATTCATCTCACCATAAGCGAGAGTTGTCGTCGTAGGCTTAGCAGCTGAAGATGGAGAGGTTAGGGCGACCATTTCTTGAATCGCTAAACGAAGTTTAAGTCTATGCAATGGATTGCTAATCCCGATTTCGCGTTGAATTTCAGTATCTGATAGTGCTGACATAATAGCTCCACTTTTTACATTCGCACGACAAGCTGCTACGTACCAAGCTGGCATTCCGACCCATAGCTTTTGTAGAAAATTAATATATTTTTTTCGAAACAACCTTTTGACTAACCTCAAGCCAAGCAACGATTGTTGGCCCATTCCAAAGAGCGAAAGGAGTTCCAGCTTTCATAGCTTCACCAAGAAGTTCTTGTTTCTTTTTGGTTCTACGATCAAAATCTGCCCGACTAGACATTGGAGATGCCAGTATTGATGACGTTGAATTATTGATATTGGCATAGAGTTCTCCTTGATTCACATAATCGCCATAGTCGCTTACAAAACTTGGACTATTCATAATGCTGCCATAGAAACTATTCGTATTAGCAGCTAACATTGCTGAAGAAGGACCGCCGCTCATAGCGTTTTGTAATTTTAATCTATCACTCGAGGAAGACTTTTTGGAAAGTGAAGAACTTGAAAATAACCTGCCGACTAATGAGGATTTGGATTTTTTCTTTGTTTGTGGATTCATGGAACCCAAAGTCGCCGATCCGATCGGTCGATAATCATAATTACAATAAACATTCGGTAATGTTGAGCCGGTAGGCGAATTTATTAAATTAGGTTGTTGAGCAAAAGAATAAGGATTGACTATAGGTGACCCTATTGTGGCGTAATCACTCATATTTGACATATTAATGATTCTTTGATTGTAGATCGGCGTTTGTGGTCCTCTAGACTCGATCGTTTGAGGATTAGAGATTGCAGCAGATGAATGCGTAGATTTTGTAGAAGATGAACATGGATTCGTTGCAATACTTCGATTTGTTCGAGGCGATCTAAATTGGAATAAACAATCAAAATTATTTAAAGCCTAACGATATTTCAGCATAAATTTACCTTTGAAAAGCATTAGATGGAAAAGAGTTGTTGGACGACCAATCGCTTGGATTCGAATATCCTGCGAGATGATGGGGCGATGCGTAATAGGATAAATCGATTTCATTGCTATACCGATTATTGGAAGTAGGTGTAAACGTATTAATATTAAAAGGTGAAGGCTGTACAGAAGATTTAGGAGTCGAAGTTCCAGAATTCGGATTGGATGGCATTTCTTCTCTTGAATTCGCGGAGCTGCCAATGTAGTTATTGATGTTTGAATCAATACTACTATCGATTTGTGTTTCTAACTCTTCAGAACAATGTTCATTACTGTGTTTTTCTTCTTGGATCAGACGTATTTCATTATTTATCGCATCTAATTGTTCTTGTAGCATTATAGCCAAAGTTTGAGGATCAGTGTGAGGACGAACAGAAGAATGATGATCTATTAATTGAAGATGTGGCTTTTGGATAGCAGCTACTGATGAAGAAATGATTTGATCTAGTTGTTGATCTATGTCTTCGAAAGGATTCGAATCGTTGGTGTCTTGACTACAACATTCTACATCAATTTTTTCCGTTTTATGATCAGAGAATGAATTCGTTTTCGTTTGATTGATAGATAGCTTACGATCGATGTCTTTTTCATTGTCTTTGGCTGTTTTGGCAACGCTTGAAGCAGCAATTACAGATGCTGGAGATCCAATCGACTCAATGTGTTTAGCAGTAGAAAGGCTTGCAGTTTCAGAAGATAACGGAGATGAAATCGGAGATGAACCATGATTGATGAATGAAGGATGATGAAATCGTGATGATGATGGTGAAACTCTTTGTCGAAAAACATCTTGATGATCTGTGCTGGACATATTTTCCATTTCGATGCGCATCTTACTCATTTCTTGCAAAATTTTCCCCTTTTCCATTTGAGTTTCGTCTAGAAGATTACGAACCCTTTCTAGCTCTTGTGTCATTGTATTTTTATCTTCTAAGGCTGACATTCTTTCTTTCAAATGTAATTGCAATCTCTCATTAGATTCAGCTAATAATTTATCAACAGTGGCGGAAAGTCTTTGATTATGGTCTTCATTCATCTTTTCTCTTTGACGAGCACGGCTAAGCTCACCAATTTTTTCTTCAAGTTGCTGTTCTAATCTAGAAATCCTGTCTTCAAACGTTCTTTTACGTTCTTCGTTCGATTCCTCATCAGAATCATCGGAACTAATCATATCACCATCTTGGTTGATAGATTCGTGGATACTTTTCTTCTTACCGTTTTCGCCCATGAATAGGTAGCTTTGTTTATTCTTGGATTTTTTCGATTTTCGATTACATGATTCTTCTTCCATTTTGGCTAATTTGTCTTGTGATATTCGTAGCTGAGCTTCTTTATTTATTAATTCACGTTGAATTTTTTCATTATTTTCATGGATTAAAGTGGATTCTCTTTGTGCATTGAGATATCTTTGCTCAAGAGTTGCAATTCTTTCTTCTTGATCTTCTTTTTGAGCTATATTCTCTTTCATGTCTCTAGATAATCTGATATTTTCTTCCTTCAAAGAAGCGATTTCTTTATCGCATTTAACGATTCGATCTTCATAATCTTTTAATTTGGCAGTCAACTCTACTGAACGATTTCTAGTCGCAGTCATTTCAATATTTTGTTTATCAATCAAAGCTTGTAAATCTTTGATTCTTGAGATTTCGACATTCGAATTAGTCACTGAAGAATCAATTTTATTACCAGCTTCATCAGTTTTACTTTCATCAACAGTCTTGGTGATTTCTTTTTTCATTGCATCATTTTGCTCGATCAGACTTTCAATTTGTTGATGTTGTTGTAATTGAATTTGACGAGATTTATTTAAATTTTCGTTCGATTGACTTAGTTCATCTTCGAGGATCGAAACTTTCTCAAGGGTTACTCGTAACCTTTCGCGAACTTTTTCATCTAATGCTTTATGATGTTCGAATAAAGATTTAAGAGCTTTGAGCACTTCAACCTCGGATGAGACACCGGCCGGTGATTGAGTTTGACGTTTGACTACGGTCATCCTCAACGACCTTTCATGTCTTGAAACAAGACATTCTAAATGCTCAAGCAAAAGCTACAGAGAAAAGAATTTTTTTTCTTTGAAATTAAGAAGAGAATGAATGCATATAATACCCTAGTATTGTTGCGTTCAGCTTTTAATTCTTGTATTTCTTCATCTTTTTCCAATAACTGTTCTCGAGCTTGATTCAATTCTCTGGTCAAACTAGTGAACTCCTAAGAATAAAAGAATGGATAATCAAAATTAATCATCTTGTTTGAAACAAGCCAAAACAAACTTGTGGCATATGTGAAACAAGCTGTCTTTGAAGTGAGTCTCGTTCTTTTTCAATCTCAGCCAATTTCGTTTTGAGTTCGGCCAGTTCTTCTTGTGTTTCTCGCAAAGACTCCATAAGTTTATCACGTTCGTCAAGCATATTAACCATAAGCTGCTCGAAATTCGCTTCATCACCATTTCCCGAATTCGATCCGAATTGATTGGTTCTTTGTGAGATGCCATCCTCCGATATGGTCGGCATCACATCACACATCATACTCCACATTTTTGATCGAATTTGAAAAATTCTTATGTCCTTGAAGAAATTTACAGCAATAAGTCATAAAGGTGCAACATTAAGAATGATGCCGAATCAAAGGTTCGTTGGTGAATCAAGAAATATTAAAGACTCCGAAATTCTAATCGAAAATTCGGATGAATTTCGGTTCGAAATGAATATCAATCATCATTGAGATGCGTTTGAGATCAATTTTTTGCCAACCGATCAAATAACAATGAATGGAAGACCCTTTGAACATTCAAAATATGAAATATAGAAGCTATCAAGAGATTAAATATTAGAATGATCTAATCGGAAGGATAACTTGAGATTCGAAACGATGATTTCTCAATTGTTCAGAAGGTATGGCGATGAAATCCGAGAGCTCTAATTAAAATGGACAAGAAAAAGTTTGATATTTTTGGTTTCTAACTGAAGAAATAAATGGACAAAATGTATTCATTCGAATTCGAATCTAATTTTAGACTCGAAATTTCCATGATCAATAAGAATAAGAATCTGCTAGTTTTCTAGAGGCGACAATCGAATCGAGATTCTCAATCAAAATTAATGGTGGTTTTGTTTGCTGTAGAAATGAAGAAAAAATATTGAGCACAAAGATCCGAACAATTCAATGACGGATGATTCGATTCAGAATTTCAATATTTCTATCTTTTTATTGTTCTGAGCGAAAAACTTCAGCTCGAAAACTGGATTCTTACAGACGTCTTATTATTATGTGCTTCGATGAGATTATATTGACAAATTATAACAATAATAAATAATCATATCAATTTGAAATGATCAAGATCCGATTCTCAACAACGATCCGACGATTCACATTCTGAATTTTTTTTTTTTAAAGATCAACATCAAGACATGAACATAAACACACACACAAACAGATAAACAGAGATAGACTGAAAGAGAGAGAGAGAGAGAGAGACCGACATTCTTAAGCCAAACATTGGCACCGTCTTCTTTTGGATACTAGTGATGTAATAATAATAATAATAATCATAATACATCGGTACAATAATATTGCAAGCGAGAGAGAGAGAGAGAGAGAGAGAGAGAGAGAGAGAGAGAGAGAGCGAGAGTGTTAAATCGGGTAGAGGCAGTATATCTGTATTCTGTTGGAGCAGATATTCCGGGGGTTTGTGCTGGATCGGATTTTTGTCTCTTTCTCTCTCAATCTGTTTCGCTTGTTATGCTATCAATGGTAACAATGAGAGCAATAAATAACTCAATAATAATAGTTTTGAATATCAAAAAGAAAAGCTTAATTTTCTTTTCTTTTTTTCCAAACGAATAGTTTTATTATAGCCGATTTCTGTCGGATTCGATTCATCCTGCTATTAGATTGTGTTCTCAGCAAACTTAGTTGTTTTTTTTTTCCTTCTCTGTATTTAAAAGGTGTACATATTCTCGCTCTCGGTACTGATTAGTAAGACAACAATAATGAACAAATCGGTTTCGAATGCAATCCTTTGACCTTTTTTTCGAATTTTGGATTCAAAATGCAAACTGATAGCCCTAAACAGAATCGATATCAAGATCGCTTGTCCTTGGATTGAAAACGGTAGCTGAGGATGATAATGATGATGGAATGTCAAAATTAAATGCATAGAACAAATTTCGTCCTATAGGTTTTGTTTCTGGATCCGAATTTTAGCCTCTCTTCCGACACATTGTATTTATGTGTTTAAGATCGTTTTTTAAACAATAGCCGTTAAAAAAAAGAAACCTAACCAGCAAAGATAGTTAGCTACAATGGATTCAAATTAATGGAACGTGATCGAAATTTTCGATGATATTCTTTGGTTCTAATTTTAGTGAGACACTATTGAATTGTGTTCAAACTGCGGAACGAAAGAATCGGAGCGAATTGTTCTAAATATTCACATAAATTAATAGTACCATTGTAATTAATGAGATTTGTCGAATCAAATTCATCACACCATACCAGACGTGCTGAAACTCTGCTCATTTGAGTTTTATTTTTGAGTTACGCGACTCCTAGCGTGCATCATGAGAAAATGATTTAGGGAGGCATAAGGGAGTTGGCTGTTTCCTAGTTCTAAGTTCTAGCACGTCTGCACTCCCACCTACACATCCTCATCCACCTTGAATTCATTCCGAGCTAATCCGAGTCTTTTCTGGAATTCTATCTCTTTTTAAATATTTTAATTCAGAGATATCAGTTCTGTCAGTTGAGAGAGTTGTTTGTCACATTCCTTGTGAATGCAGAATTTTTTTCGCAAGAATTGCTCATTCAAAAAGAATACTATTTTATTATTATCTCTCTATTATTATTATTCTTGTTGCTCTTTTTTCGAATCCTTCGAAGAGTTTCGAACTTTGAAATTTTTTTCAGATTAAATCACATACGATTCTCGATACGATCAAAAGCTAAAGCAAACAAAAGTGTCCTCACTAATATGTCTTCACTCACATCGCAATTACCAAGTTCATCGTCTTCAAGCGAAGACACAATCATCAAAGAATTACATTCAATCTATGTCGATGCCGAGGATGGCTTGTTGCCGATTGGTCAAGGTCTAGGTTTACATAATCTTAATGCTCCAAGGCGGAAAATAAACATTTTGTTGATCGGCAATCATTCCTCCGGTAAGAGCTCCTTCATCAATTGGTACATGGATGATAAGATTCAGAAAACAAGTGTTGCTATCGAAACACAAGGTTTTACGATTGTCACTAATGGAAAATCACGTGAAAAATTGATCGGAAAATCCGTTCTGCATCTCTATCCCTATTTGAAACAATTGGAATCGATCGACGGTGTTCTAGCGAATCTCAGTGTTGAGCTGACACCGGTGAAATCTCGACAATCGCATCTAATCAATTTCATTGATACGCCTGGCCTGGTTGATGGTGAGCTTCATTATCCTTTCGAGATAGAGAAAGCTATAATTCATCTAGGGAACGTTTCGGATTTGATTTTCGTTTTCTTCGATCCAATCGGACAAGCGTTGTGCAAACGAACACTGAATTTGGTCGAAAAACTCAATAATCTCTACAACGAACGGATGCGCTTTTTTCTTACAAAAGCTGACGAGGCTGGTGATGAGCCTGATCGACAAAAAATTATGATGCAAATCGTACAAGAGCTATGTAAGCGAAAAGGTTTAAATCGGAGCGGTTTCGATATGATGGCGATCTATTTGCCGAACATCACCGGCCTAAAACAACGCGAACAAATGTGTTCGAATCAAATCGATGATGTCTGTCAAGAGATTAACAAAGCGATCGTATTGCATCTACAGAAAACATTCAATACGATGGAGAGAGATATTAATCAGCTCGATGAGCTTGCGGATAACAAACTCAAAACATTCAACACTGATCTTAATTCGAATTTGATCAAATTTTTGAAGTTAATTTTTTTCATCTTAGTTTGTTTGCAACTTCCAGCGGATATTTTCTTAAATCCTAACGGATCAATCTCCAGATTTCTATCCAAATATATACCAAAAGATCAGCTACTTGTTTGCTCATTCATCATAATCTTGCCCTTAATCTTTCTCTATCACCATCGATCGAATTTCGAACAGAAAGTTAAACTTTTAGAGATGATGAAAGCGAAGAAGACCAAACAGAAACTAAATCAATATCGAACTAGATATCACCAACTATTGAATGAGTATCTCGATAAATTCATCGATAAATGATTGAAACGAAGATTTGATTCAGTGATAAATCAATTAATCAATTAATTTGACAATATTTTCCCCCTTATTTTTTCTGCCCGAATCATTTTTTTCCGAACGAACATTTTCTCACCACCTTCCTCATTCTTCCTTATTTTTTTTAAAAAACTGATTTAATTCGAACCATAAAAACAGCATTAAAAATATTTCGTTTTCCTTAATTTCTGTTGCACAAAAAAAGTTCCGTTTTTTTCCTCGATTTCTAAGCTCCAAGACCGTCAGAGAGAAAGAGAGAGAGAGAGAGAGAGAGAGAGAGAGAGAGAGAGAGAGAGAAGAGATACAAAAGTATTTCCTAAATAGAAATTTTTCTTTTTATTTCGCCTTAAGCCACAATGAAACTGTTTCTTTTGACTCTCTCTCTCTCTCTCTCTCTTCATCTCAGTTCTCATTTATAAATACTAAATGACCCATGATCGTAGTTTGAGCAATTCTCGATGGCGATAAATGATGGACAACGAGTGTGGACCGGAGTGAAATTTGTCCATCGTCATCAGAATTGCATCAACAAGCTTTAGAAGCAACAAAGCTAACAAGGTGTATTGCAGAGCACTGAGAACAACAGAAACAGTCACTCTTTGTTTCTCTATCCTTCATCGTGTTATTTTTTTTTTTTTTTTTTCTCAATCCTTGCTAGTAGAGTGTGTGTGTGTGCGAATGAAAGAGAGAGAGAGAGATAGAGAGGGAGAGTTCAGTAACATAACCACTACAACAAGATTTACTCTTTACTCTATCTCTCTCTCTCTCTACCTTTTTTTTAATCTCTCAATTCTTTTTTTGTTTGTTTGTTTGTTGATTTGATGATGAGGGAATAGTTCCGAATCGAATATTTGTGACTACGATTTCAATTATTCATCGAAATGGAATGAAATTGATTGATTGGTGAGATGCAGAATCGTCTGAAATTGTCTTGATATAAAAAATTTTTACAATTTAGAATTTATTAATAATTTGATTGTGATAATATTGTGTGACGATGACAAATTCATGAATTGTTGCCGTTCGCATATCTTTGGTGAAAGATTTGTTTTCATCTTGATTCTGATTGAATTCGATTCAATTTCTTATTATTATTATTATTAATTTCTCCGCTTCAAATAATAATTTCAAGAATGTTCATTGATTTTTGCTTCGTGATTCAAAACAAATCTTCTTTCCAATTTCGTTCTTTATCTATCAATTTTTTGCAACTATAATGATTCAATCGTTCTTGAGTTGCTTCGACCACAAATATGATATGATGTTTTTCTAACTAAACATTCGCATTTTTTTTGTTCAAGAAAAACTTTATCATAACTATTACATAATGTTATTTCTTTTTTTCAATCGAACATCTAATAAAAGATCAGCAACATCATCGCCTTCGAATGTCCGGCTACCAAAAATTACATCAATAGAGTATTTAAAAGTTGATTTTTTACATTCGATCAGACTTACAGATAGGCAGCAACATCAATGACGATCATCATCTTAATGTAAGCCTTCAACAAAAACATTAGCTTCTAATAGAAAGAAGAAAAGAAACTGGCTGATTCGGCTAGTTTCATTCAGATAAACAACTCATAGCATCATCATCATCTCCATGATAATCGATGAGCATCATCATTATTGAAGCTACAGAAATATCTTCTTTCTATATTTTCGTTTGAATACTTCTCATCTTCAAACGATTTGATGGAACGAAAACATTGAACACAGAGAGAGAACGAATAAACTTATCTTTTGAATACCGTGAATTTTGTCACTTAGTTTCTTGAAAATCTGTGCCATTGTTCTTTTAAGAATGCGATTCAATCCATAGAAAAATTTCGCTTTAATTTTTTCATCAATATCAATATCATGAATAATGGAAACGTATTGCTAAGATGAAATCATTGATCTGTTCATCAATGCTGATCAATAAGAGATTTTATTTGATGTTTGGAATTTTTTTTATTGTTTGAGAAAATTAAAACAAAAGAATCGCAAGATTCTGTCCTTTTAAAATAGCAAAATTCGCATTTCTTCTTTATGCAATTGTTATATGATTTGTTCAAAAAATCTGATTTATTCAATCTCGAAGAAGTGTGCTCTTCAAATAAACCTCGTCGATCAAAGTTTTCAAACTAAACAAAATAACCGAAACTTTCATTATTTATCCTATTCATCATAAATCTTATTTTATCAATTGTTTGCGCTCACACTTTTTATTGTGTGTGCAGTTGACATATTTGCTTGTTCTCATTCGATGTCGACTGAAAAGAAAAATAGTGTTGCCTATGTTTAAACTTCTGTTTTCAAAACACAGTTTAAGGCACTAGACCGGAATTTCATCTTTTTTCTCCGCTTAAATTGTTTTTATTTGTAACTCGAATCTAAACACTACTAGAACGACTTTCGAATCTCAAAAATGTCCATTTTCGATTGATGCTTCAACCTCGTTTACAGGTTCCATCAATTTCGACTATGAAATTTCGAAGCAATTTTTTTCAAAACTTTCCCAACTATAAACATTTTTTGGATACATTTTTTTATTTTTAACATAATTTATATTGTGATCGACATCATTGTTTTAGCATCAACTTGAATGTATTGCCAACATATTGATCGCTATAAATTACTGCTTTTCTGCTGCTTGTGTTTCTTAAATTGGCTAACACAATCACAATTGATTCAATGATCTACTCTTATCATCAATGAACAAATTGATCAAATGAATGAGAAGAACATTTGGAGAATTGAGAGCTGCTAACACTTAAAGAGAACTGAAGACATAAATTGAAGCACAGACTGAAGAAATAGAAACTTTCTTATGGGAAAATAGCATTCATTATCACCGATAATCATAATCATTATAAATCCGAAAAAATTTCAAGACTACCATTTAGAATGTTTTCAAATGAATTTGATAATTAATAGGTGATTAATGATGAACAAACTACAACAATCATTGTCCAATCTGCGATCAACCATTTGTGATATTTGTACTGATTCGTTAGATTGCAACAAAAGCATTAGAATACTGAAAAATCACAAAATTAATAGCATCTCTTTCGAACGGCTTTGATTGTGTTGTATTCAAGCTGAAACATTTATTTTGATTCTCTCACATCATCAAAGATTGTGAAAAAAATGATTGATTTTAAAACACAAACAAAACGATGATATTTTGTTAATGAAAAAAAAATTACTGCAAAATATTAATTTCTTCTTCTCCTTACAGCAAAGACCATGAAATTTTTTTGTTTTTTATGTTTGTTTTCTGTTGCAAGCGAACGAACATATCTCAATGAAAAAGAATTTTGAATATTTGAAATTTTTTATAAATTTTCAAGTTTTTAACACTTTCCCCTTATTTTATTGGGAAGAGAAACCCAAACATTTTGGCCTACAATCCACTTTTACATTTTTTTGTAATGATGGAATGTGATTAATTTTTTCTCATTTTGATTTCCAACAAACAAGAGAAATTCTAGTTGTCAAATAAAACCGATATCTAGATGATAATTTTTTTCCGAACAAAAAAAATTCATTTTAGAACGATTTCATTGTTGAAGAAATACATAATTTGTGTTTCAAATCGATTGAATGTAACCGAAACAAGAAATAAAAATGTCTTCGATTGAATTGTGCCATTCATCATCGAATCATCACAAAGCTAACAATAGTAATAATCATCATCAACAAAAACGTTCCTCTTCATCTTTCGATCTAGAAGGTAAGAATAAATAGATAAGCCTACTTTGGTTTACTATCTTTGGTTTAGATTATGTTAATTCTCATTTACGAATCATTATGTAATTTTTACAGGCCTAGAAGAGTCGTTGGTTGATAATAATGATGATGATGAGGACGATGACGATGATAATTTTATGGATACTAGACTAAATGATCCATCAAATTACGCATCGGAATCTGGGATTGTTTTCGACCATAATCTATATTTAATTCGCGAAGCTTTGATTAGAGATTCCGCTAGTCGTACCGAAGATGATATCGAAATAATTGTTCGATTTCTATCAATCATCAATTCCAACCATGATCACATGACAAGGCGAAGATTAGCTCCACATTTCGTTTTGGCTGAGATTGAAGCTCGTGATACCCGTGTTTTGACTCATGGAGAAAAACTTGATGCATATTGCATTGTTGCGGCTGGATCACTTAGACATGTTTTACCTTGCGATGATAATCTATTAATACCAGAGACCTCAGTCGATGATGATACTTTTATGGATCATCAATCTAATCAGTATCCTTATTCCTCTAATCGTCAACAATGTGGGGCCATCAGCGATAATCATTCTTCCCCATCATCTTCTACAACGTCTCTGCACCATCCTCATCAATATTCACATCAAAACACTCGTTTTTTACATGTCGGTGATGAGTTCGGTGCTCATCTTGATGATCGTGTTGTATATGGAGAAATTTTTACAAATGAAGATTTTGTCTGGGTTCTCTGTGTTCCGCATGTTATATTTGATCAGGTATTAAACGAGATTTTTAATCGTAAACTTCAATTAAATTTTTTACTTCAATGATTTTTCCGTATTTCTTATGTTTGCAATCCATTTAGATTTGTGGTGAGAAAACTTTCAAAACTATCCGTGATGAAGTCACCGGTAATATAATTGAGATGCGAGCAAATTGTATGCTACCGTTATCGACTACAAATCAGCTTGAAATAAACTCTCTTGGATCAACAAATTTAACCTCGAGTGATTTAAGTCTATCACAATTCAGTGAAAACAAATCTCAAACACAGCTTGAAATATCAGAAGATTTCGTTTCCGAGATCAATATTGTTCCCGCTAAGCAAAATATTCAGACTTCTAAGCAGCCAAACAGTCTTTCATCATCATCGACCCCAGCTAAATCAACAAAATTGTCATCGAACGGTAATAATGAATTGATAAGAGCCACAAAAGAGCGTCTCTATGAATTGCTTTTGAGCTCTGAACCAAACGAAAACTTCATCGAAGATTTCTTGCTAACCTTCCGCATTTGGTCGGAACGTGATCTTCATCCATCGAAAGATTCAAAAATAATGGCTGATTTGATGAATCGCATCTGTAGATCTGTTCGTAATGGATCATACGTTGAGAATTGTGTTCGAATCGTTTTGATATGGTTGGTGAATCATTATCAAGATTTCCACACCGAAAATCGATATCTTCTTGATGAATTCGAGAATGCTTTAAAAGAGAACTCAGTCCACAAATCACAGCTTCGCTTGTTTTACATGCATTTGTCAGCCAAGTCTATTGAACGTCAAGTGACCATGACCAGAAGTGATCGTAATTCTCCATTACTTTTCTCTTTGATAGGAGGCTATGAATGTTCAGCTAGATTATTTATCGGCGAGTTATCGTTGAGTGAAAACTTAGCTAACAGTCCAAAGCCAAATCAATTAGCGCAGTTAGATTTAAGACCTGGTGATCGAATCATCTCAATAAACGGAGTAGATTGTCATGTGATGCCGATAGGAAGAGCTTATGAATTATGCCGATCATCTACACATCTCTCTCTTCAAGTCAAATACGACCCTCATCTTTTCTATGCTTTGATTGAAGGTAGCAGTTTCAAGATTTCCTTTCAATATATAAATTGTTTCAATCGTTTTTCTTGTACCCTAGGACGTCATGAAACAAAAAGACAGATCGTAGAAACTTTTCCCTTGAATAGTCGAATCTCATCTTCGTCCTCAACTTCTTCGGGTTTTGGTTCTTCGTCTACTTTGTCCTCTAATAATCAACAAATAGTTACCTCATCTACCAAAGAACATAAAAAAGAAAAAGAAGCTGGAGGGGGAAACATATGGAAACAAAAAGTTCGATCTTTAGTTTCCACAACTAATCAATTGATTTCATCAAACATTTTGCACAATAACTCGAATTCGTCTTCATCGAACAATAGTCCAAATAGTTCTAATCCTTCTATACCAAATTCATTATCAAACAATTCGATTTCTGTCAATTCATCGTCCCAAAATTCTTCCCATCCTAGGATATTATCTTATGAAATCCCAGAAATCATCAAAATTTACTCATTCGAGCATAATGATTGTTGTTTCCTACCGATTCATTCTTCGACGACAGTTCGTGAATGTATACAGCTCTCATTGAGACAATTTAAATATTCTTCAAATTTATCTAGCCGAGATTTCGCTCTCTATGAATACTCAGTCATAATGAATGGCTCGAGTGGGCCACTCGATGAATCTTCTGTTGCCAATTCGACTGTTGTGAAACGCTTGAGTGAAGGAACAAGCGATCTGGTCAATAATATCGGTCTGAATTCCCGACTTTATCTTAAATTGGTTAATAAAACGAAAGATTCTTCAGGAGAAGCTTTAACCGACTCTGATATAGCCAAAGATATCATCAAAGATTTGTCCGTGAATTCTTTACTAACTTTGAAAGGCCTTGCTATTGCTCGTGAACTTACTGCCAGAGATTTTCGTCTATTTTGTAAGATTGAATCTCAACAATTTGTTTACGATCTAGCTTTCAATGACCCTAATAATCACTCACCATCGAATGAAAATTCAATTGTTTTTGAAAGAACACGAGAGTTACAAGAGTTTGAAAGGAAAACAAACGAGGAAATGTTCTGGACAATCAATCAAGTTCTCGGAGAGAAACGATCGATCTCTAAACGAGTTAAAGCTATCAAACAATTAATCAGGATTGCGACTTTGGCCATGAAACTTAACAATTATAACACATTATTTGCCATCATAAGTGGATTGATGCATCTATCGGTTTCGAGACTAAAAAGTTGTTGGGATAAGGTTCCATCAAAGCATTTGAAGCAGCTACAAAAACTACAGCAATTAATGGATCCGAGCAGAAATTTTTACAATTTTCGTCAACAACTTATGCAAAAACTTCGCGAAGATAATGGAGCATTGATCATCATTCCGTTCTTCCCTCTTGTAAAAAAAGATCTCAGCTTCATCTGGTTAGCCAATCAAACTTTCATAAATTCATCATCAGAACCTCCTCAATCGAATCAATCTGGTCAATCAGATTCTGAATCTCATCGTACTGAAATGCTTGTTAATTGGGAAAAAATGCGCTTGCTATCGGAGAAAATTAGAGAAATTCAGAAAATGGCCAACACTACATCTTTGGCTATGGCTGCAGTCAGCAATTTGAATACAATTAACAGCGCCAATCTACCTGAATCATCTTCTGTGGCTAATGAGCCCATCGATCCTAATCTTTTGTTCAGAATTTTTGCTGATAATTTGACTTTGGACCATAAATCTTCGAACGATCATAAAAAACTTTGGGAAAATCAAAGAATGATTAAGAGAGTACAGTAAGTTTGATTGAAAAATAAAATAGTAACTTTGTCGATGCTAAATTATACTGCTTTAATGAATACTAGATCTTTTTTGGACGAAACATTTTCATCAATAAGTTCAGATGAACATGAACTAATGACTCGGTCTTATTCATGTGAATTACCTCAGACTCCTAGTTCCAATCATCCTACGCGATCTTCCATCGCATCAACAATGTCTTCCAATTCTCAATTATCTCATCCCTCGCCGACTCCTTCATCAGCATCATCATCTTCCAATTCTTTGTCAATGAATTCAGATTCGACTCCTGGTCAGCTATTGTATAGACCACATAGACCGAAATTTGGTCAGACCTCACCAAAACAATTGCGTAAATTATTAGCTCTGTCAGATGGATCCGTGATAGTTCCACATAGCAGCAGTAACGATAATATAGGCAGCAATGGTAATCATGGTTCTTCATATCATCATCATAATATCCCAAATAATACTAGTCATTCGAATCATTTCCATCATTATCATCATCATCATGCACATTATCATCAGCATAATAATGGCAGCAAAAATTCAATTCCTTTATCACCAGTCAATGAGTATAATCAAACTCATTCTTCAAATCCTTACAATAGCGGTGTTTATGCTGGCCATCAACATTCGATTGCGAATAATTTCTATGTGAATGGCGTTCAAATTACCTCAACTAGCCATATTTTGAATAATAATCAGCCTAACAAAACTTCGTACTCTATGCATATGATGCCTACAAATCAACACTTTTCCAATGTTTGTTGCTCGATGGGCGGAAGATCAACTGTATCTTGCTGTACAAGCAGTGGAAATGGTTTATTTTTTCCAAGTCAGCCTTATTGTTCTTGTTGTAATTCGATTATGCGACCATCCATGATGATAATGGCACCTCCGCAAACTTCTGGCTTGATGCCTAATTGTCATTGCAGCTCTAGAAATCATACAAGTCGGAGGCATAATTCATTGCCACCCAAACAATCGTTACCAGTAGAATCGTCTTCGGTCACTTCATTGCGTCGATTAGATCAATATCAACAAATGACCAGATATCGCGATATTAGAAATTCATCAAGTAAGCAATCTAACCGAAGACCACAGTGTCCCGATTATGATACAACGATGCAAAGAATATGCGGCGGAAATTTGATCACAGTCAATGGCATCAATCCAGCATCAGTTTTATCAAAACACCGATCAGTATCGAATTGTGGAGGTGGCAATGGAGGCGATCAGCCACAGCATCATCATCGAGAAGACATTGTCTAATCTTTAATAAGACCGACAAAGTGAATCATATTTTTTATTAGATTAAATTAATTAACAACACAATCGTCGTTAACGAGAGCATAGTCGTCCATTCAATCTTGATGCGTCCCTCACAAAAAAAAATTTTTGATAATCCTTTTCGCTTTACAAATAATTCTATGTTCAGCTGAAAAATTCATCATTCAGAAAGAATTTTTTTTCATTTACTTGAAACATATCAATATAACAAAATATCTTTCCCATTTTTATTTTTTTAATGTATACTTTGACACACTTATTTTTTGTTGGTTCCGTTTTATTTTATTGTATTTTAATCGATCGGGTAGATTCTTTTTTCTTGTTCTCCTTAGAAAAAACCGGAAACAACAAATTATGATAATATGCATAATGTTTATAATTTTTTACATATTCCTTTGCTTTTTATTCAAGCTAATTTTATTGAATTTTTTATAATCTTCTGATTTCATCGAATTTGTTGGATTTTTTCCCTCATGAAATGATTGTAACAAATTTTTTTTACAAAATAAATTTTATTAAATTTCAAAGTTATTCTTCAAAGAGATGATGTCAATTATGAATCTTTTCTATCATTGTGTATTATGAGTTGGCGATTGTGAATTCAATATCAACACCTGGATAGATACCAATTGATGTGATTTTCTTGACCAATTCTGATGTGGATTTCAAATCGATTATTCTTTTATGTATTCGCATCTGATAGCGATCCCATGTTTTTGAACCCTCACCGCAAGGTGTTTTTCTTGTGGTTATTCGTAAAAATTTGGTTGGCATTCGTACCGGACCGTTTACACGGACTCCATTCTCCTTAGCGGCACGAATCAAATCCGAACAAACTGAATTACAGACGGATTAAATACCAAGATGTTTCGAAAAATCATAATGACTAACCTTTCTCCAAGCTTTTTACGTTAGGACTATTGAGTGTGACACGAATACGATTGTAGGGTTGTGATTGTGGTTCATCGAAACCTTTCCCTTGATCGGTTGTTTTTGTTGCCATGACTTTTTAGAGATTTCAAGACATTAAACATTTTTTTAATGGGAGGATAGATTGCAAAAAAAAACATCAATCGAATAGGATTAATAATTTAAGATAAGATTACCTGATTTTTGATTTGATTCGATAATATTTTGAAACAAAAAAAAATCAAAGTTCAAAATGAATTCATAAAAGCACAGGTCGCAAAACTGGGATTCTCAGCACTCAGTCTGCGCTGCGGAAAAGGAACATTCACATCGAACACCGCTTCTATATCGACACGATGCAAAACTAGTCTGGGATCTATTTCGTCATGACTGGACTACATTTGTTTTTCATTCATTTGCTGTTCAACAATTAACTGTTAATAATCTATTTTTTAGGAGGAAAATTTATCTTTTTGTCTATCTATTGATTCATCGATTTCAAGATTCAGTTTTTTGGCCTTTGGCAGATATGGTCATGTGAAGAATCAAAGAAATTATTCAATGTTGAAAACATTGAACTCAATATCCATCATGTCGGCAACTGTCAAACGCGAATTCATCGCAAAATCTTATAGACTTTATAAAGTGTATGTTCCATTGATGTGAAAAATTTTGAATCAATTATTGACTGTGATAATTTTTATATAGATTGCATCAACATTTAAGCATTTTGGATATTGATTTCAAAAGCAAAAAATTCACGGTAACTAGAGGAACTAAATTGATTTTTTACTAATTGAATTTTCGATTTGATTAAGGGGTTCACTGAGCTTCAAATCGTCTCCCAAGTCGATGACTTAGATACAATTCGATTGAATTGTCAACAATGTTTAATCGAAAGTATCTATCTAGATAATTATAAGTGCGAATTCATTTATAGTGAACCAACTGCCGACATTGTTTCTTCAACTGATCAATCGAATGAAAAAACAAAAGTTCGCAAAATAGACTCTTTCTCAACGGTTCATCACGATGTGATCAAAAGTACTGATAGTGATCTTGGAAACGGAGAGCTGATTATCAAGGTTCCTGATCTATCAGATATAAAATCCTCAATATTGGAGAGAAAAATCATCAGCGTTAATATTGGATTTGTTTTGGTAAATCCAGTAGCTGGAATCTATTTTTCTGTTAATGACTCTAAAAAAGATTCTTCTGTCGAACAATCAGACTCAGACGATGATATGTTCACAGAACATTTATTCACCTATGATAGCTATAATTCATCGCGGCTCTGGTTTCCTTGTGTCGATGTCTTTTCTGAGTCCTGTACCTGGACGATTTTAGTTGTTTGTGATGAAAATTTCACAGTTATATCATCAGGAGATCTCATAGAGGTCGAACATGATACACACAAAAAAAAGAAACGTTTCTTCTATCAGCTTCAAATACCCACAAGTGCATCTAACATCGGATTGGTAGTCGGAAAATTTACGCCAATCGTTAATCCAGACATGCATGAAGTTGTACATTTCTGTTTCCCGACATTGAAATCTCTTCTTTTAGATACCTGCAATTTCACGCATCGTATTTTTGAATATTATGAAATTCTATTAAATACTCGATATCCATATTCATCATACAAGCAAGTTTTTGTTGATAATTTAGATTCAAAATATGTCTCATACGCAACGTTGTCTATATTCTCAATCAATCTTCTCCACTCGAAGCACATAATTGATCAAACCTATATCACCAGACGGATATTGGCTCATGCCATTGGTGAGCAATATTTCGGTTGTTTTATTTCCATGCAGAGTTGTCCTGATGCATGGTTAGTTCGAGGTATCGCCGGATTCCTTGCACATGATTACTATAAAAAAGCTTTTGGTAACAACGAATATCGTGTTAGAGTCAAAAAATCTATGGAAAAAGTCATCGAATATGAGCAAAACTTTCGTCCGATCGTTTTGGATCCTTCAAATAAAACTTATATAGAGAAAGATTATTTTTACATAAAAAATTTTCACACCTTCTCACCGCTTTATGATAAAATGCACAAAGTGAAAAGTTTTCTAATCATGAGAATGCTAGAAAATTATCTCGGACGTGAACTATTGGTCCAAGTGTTCAACAAAATGCTTTCGCTAGCCCAGAATGCTATCACCCAGAAATATAACTCGAATACATGGCACCATTTATATGCTTCAACTGGAAGTTTTATATGGGCAATCTCTACCGTCACCGGGAAAAATATCGATACGTTCCTTAAGCAATGGGTATTTCAAGGTGGACATGTTAAGATCACTGGATCTTTTATTTTCAATAGAAAGCGCAACACTGTTGAGCTAGAGATACGACAACTACATCTCAACCAAATGGGCGTTTGGCGTTATTTGGTATGATTAACAAATTTTTTTTGACAATAGATTTTTTTAAATTATTCCCATTTTTTCAGGGCCCGATAATGATATGGCTTCAAGAGCTTGACGGAACTTTCAAACACACTTTACAGATCGAAGATTATGTATCGAAACACGACCTTACATGTCATTCAAAGAGTCGTAGAAATAAGAAGAAAAAAATCCCTCTATTTACTGGCGAAGAAATTGACATGGATCTTTCTGCAATGGACCCAGATTCTCCAGTACTTTGGCTTAGAATTGATCCCGAAATGAATCTCATACGAGAGGTTATACTCGAACAGCCTGATTTTCAATGGCATTATCAATTAAGATATGAAAAAGATGTTATTGCTCAACTCGAATCATTGAGGATTCTAGACAATTATTTTAGTAATCCAGTGATCAGAAACGTTTTACTTGAAATCATCAACAACGATCAAGTCTTTTATCGAGTCCGTTGTCAAGCTGCATTTTGTTTAAGCAGAGTCGCTAATAAAATCGGTTCTCAATGGAATGGCCCTCAAGTAATGATCACTTTGTTTCGCAAATTGTTCGGGTCACCATCCTGTCCTCACATCGTACAGATGAATAACTTTCGTAATTTAAAACTTTATTTCCTTCAAAAAGCAATGATCGTAGCAATGGCTGGTCTCCGTACAGATCATGGAATATGTCCTCAAGAAATTTTGCATTTTCTTCTCGACCTCTTCAAATATAATGACAATTCTAAAAATCAGTATAGCGATTCATTTTTTAGAGCTTCGTTGATTGATGCTCTTTCTCAAACTGTCACACCTGTCGCGATAACACCAATTTTCAATTCTGGATCGATCTCTACTATTTTATCTCAAGATACGAAAAACATTCTTGAAGAAATCATTCGATTTTTTAATATCGATAAACTTTTGCCTTCATATAAATATGTTGTCACAGTGAGCTGCCTAAAAGCATTCCGTCATCTTCAAAAAATGGGACATCTTCCTAGTACCACTCAGATATTTCGTCGTCATACAGTCAATCACTGCTTCATAGATGTAAGAAAAACAGCGATCAAAATTTTGATCGATATTGTCAAAACTGAGCATCGACAAGAAGACCTAGATTTCCTCTTGGATATGGTCGTGAGTGATCCATTCCCGATAATTAAATATTACATATTGAAACAGCTAATTCGAAATCCGCCATTCTCAATTAAAACCGAGGAGTTGCATTCTCTTGACACTGAAAAATTGGTGAATAAACTATGGAATTGGATTAATACTCAGTTCTCAAAAGATTCGAAACTTCGTTGCGCTATTGTCGATTTATATTTTGTACTCTACGGTCGACTTAGGCCTAGATGCTTGCCTAGACCTACGGTATACATTTTTATCATATTTATTCATATTTTAATGTTTTTGAATTTAGTTTTCGGTCGTCATCAATTTGAAAGCAGAGGAAGAAGAACATTATGAGACAAAAGTTGATGGAAAAACTGATCTCGAGCCAGAAATTCTAGACTCATCAGTCGTACAAGATGATGAAATTAAATCTAACAATGAAACATTGGGTCCCATATTGGAAGAAAGAAATTCTCATAATAAAGCGACTGCTGGAGAAGAACAAACTTTGGGTGAAAACTCTGCTAATTTAATTCTAAATGATTCAGCTCTAGAATCAAAATCTGATACTAAAATTGAATTCGATAATAGAAATGAATCATTATCAGATGTCTCGGGTGCTATTCCGAGTTTCAAATTTAATCTTTCTACTCTAAACAAGTCTTCCTCATCTCAATCGAATGCAGAATCGTCGAATGTCCTGGATATGGTCATCAAATCATCATCACCGTCTCGAAAGCGGAAGAGGGAAGAAAAAGACGAAAAGAATGAAAGATCGCACGGATCCAAAGATAAAGAAAAGGATAGAGAGAAACATCATAAAGATAAAAAGAAGAAGAAAAAGAAAAAGAAGCAAAAACACAAACACAAGCATAAAGATAAGGATAAAGAGAAATCTCATCAAAATGAATGATTGATGGAAAAAATATAGGTCAAAAAATTTCCTCTGACGCAACGATCAAATTTTATACCTAGCGAGTAATTTTGATCAACTTCACTAGTATTAACGACTATATTTATCCCAATTGAAAAACAGATTCGATTGACCTTTTCTTCTGTGCCTTGGAGAATAAGATTTCCAATCGAGATCATCGATCATAGATTATATCAATAATGCCGATAATCAGCAGAATGATGTCCTCGAATTTTTTTCGCAATCAATTAATCAAGACTTTTTTTCGCTCTAATTTTTTGTTTTCTAAACAAATCGAATCAAAAATTACTGTTCTGAATGATCGAAATATCTCTCTATGTAGACAGAATTTTGCTGGTAAGTATTGGTTAAGAGAATTTCGATTTCATTTGAATTTCTATCACCATTTTGCAAATCTAGAAACAATCGTCAAAATGCCTGCATTATCACCTACAATGTCTTCCGGAATTATTATTAAATGGCATAAGAAAGAAGGTGATAAAATCAATGCAGGCGATATTCTTTGTGAGGTTCAGACTGATAAGGCTGTTGTAGCATTCGAATTCGATGATGATGCGATTCTAGCCAAAATTTTAGTGACAGAAAATTCATCTGATATAATGGTGGGAGACTTAATAGCAATCGTCTGTGAAGAAACAGATGATTGGAAAAATGTTAAAATACCGACTGATCTCAAAAAAATCGAAACTTCTCCTCCGATATTGGAGCAAAAATATTTCGTAGCAAACAATATGAAAATAAGTCCTAGTGCTCGCCATCTTATAAAGTCATATAAAATAGAAGCCTCGTCTATAAAGCCCACTGGTCCTCATGGAATTTTGATCAAAGACGATGTTTTAAATTTTGTTCGGAATAATCATCTCAAGTCATCGAATGATTTAAGTTCGTTGGAAGAAACCGAATTTCATCGATCGAAAAGTGATATATCACCCGTTCAATCTAAAGGAAATGAAAATTTTATCGATATTGAAATCACCAATATGAGGAGAACGATAGCGAAGAGATTGACTGAATCTAAATCTAGCATTCCTCATGCCTATATGTCAATCAAATGCCGAATGGATAAGTTGCTGAATCTTAGAAAAAATTTGAAACAAAAGTCATTATCAATTTCTTTAAACGATATGATGGTAAAAGCTGTTGCTTTGGCATTGAAACAATGTCCACAAATGAATTGTAGGTGGAACGAATCTTCCCATCAAATTGAATTCACAAAAAGTGTTGACATATCGATCGCTGTCGCAACTCCGACTGGTTTGATCACTCCCATAATCAAAAATGCCAATCAATTGACTTTGGAAGAAATATCTATACAATCTAAAAAATTGATAGAAAAAGCCAAAGATAATAAACTACAGCCTGAAGATTTCTTAGGAGGAACGTTTTCCATTTCTAATTTAGGGATGTTCGACATCGATCATTTTGTTGGAGTGATAAACCCGCCACAAGCTGCTATCCTAGCAATAGGATCGACCAGGCCTAAGTTTTTTGGTGATCCAGAAGATTATCATCTTGGTCATCAGACTATACTATCATTATCGTACGATTGCCGAGCGATTGATGAAGAAACTTCTGCAGATTTTCTGGAAAAAATTCAGAACAATATTGAAGAACCCGAAATCCTTCTGCATTCAGATGGCTCCAAAAATCGACGATTATCCGCATTCATTTAGAGTTACAATTTTTAAACTGTCTGTTCTAGATCATTTTGATTCAATTTTTGTTTCTCATCTTTCTACCCCTTTCAATTGATTGAAATTTATATTTTCAATAAAAATTTTACATTCATAAATTTACCTGTTTTCTTCGTTGTCAAAATTTTCCAATCCTCGTGTGTGTATATGTTCAAGAGAATTTTTGTTGGCGAAGCAAACCAAACAGAAGCCAAAAAGATAGTTGATGATAAAAAAAAAAAAAAGGCAAGCAAGAATGAATGTGGGATACTCGTCAATCGATCTGTCTGCAGAGTTGACTGTGTCCCACCCTTATTTTTTTGCTGCTTGTCAATAATCTTGTTGAACTATACAAAAAGGAACAAAACCAGATTGTTTTCATTCTTCTCTTAGCGGTAGTAGTTTTGTTATCAGACAATACAGATTTGTTGTCGCTGGTCTAGTCTTATCGATGATGATGATGTTTCGTGTTAATATTTGATGATGTTGATGTTTTCTTCTTTTTTTTTTTTTTTTAAGCCATCGTTGCAATACTATCACATTATCACATAACATAGCCGCCTCTATACAGCGACACAGAGAAAAACAAACTCTACAAACGAAGATTCTTCTCTCGATTCGTTTATTATGAGCTATGGTTATGGATGAAATTTTTTCTAATCAAAAAATAAAAATATCCAAACTCTTTCAATTTGATGCTGTGCTGTGTTCTAGATAAAAACGTTGATAATGATTCTAATGAAACATTCTCTCTACAGTTGTCTTATTCTATTCATTCAAATTCATGAATCGATCAAAGGGATTCTAAACCGCAAGAAATGAAAAGAATTGCTTAGCTTAGAAAATACTTAATTTGAATTTCTTCTACAATGTTTTTTTCCGATTTCGATGCATGATTTCATACTGATTTATTATTCGTTGCTGAAAATTCAAATCTATCAGCAATTGAATGATTATTTTCTACTATCTTAGTGTTGTTCATCTTTTATTTCTTGATTAATTTGACAAAGCAATTAATTTTTCGAAAAAGCGTTGAAAAAAATTGGGATTCAATATCACATCTATCTATCGTCTTCTATCTTCTAAAAAAAAGGTTTTTATCTAACCATTAATTTTTTTTTTTTTTTTTTGCAAAATTATCTCTTCATTCACTAAATTCACAAAAAATCATAACATCGATTATTTTCGCTTCAGCAAAATCTGAATTTAGATGAGAATATCTATACTATAAATCAAAAGTGTCGATCATTTCTCTATCATAAAATATGCCTTTTATCAGTACCGAAAAATTCTTAAGTTTTTCTCAAGTTTCATCTGATTCTTTGTCTGTGGTCGATTTAGATGAAACGTTTGAACACCAATAAAGCATGAAATCACACGTTTGATTCCTTCCGATTTTCTCTCTTAATCTCCTTTCAATCTCATCAGTAAGATTTCTTTGAAAATGTAAGAGATGAGAAAATATTTTCAATCACCCGTAATAATCGTCTTGAGTTATAATGAATACGTAACAAAACCGCCGATCACCTGGTAGCTCTCGATCTCTAGAAAGCAATAAAAAAGTTTGATGATTTTCATTCGAAAGAGATTGTGGTTACACACAAGTCAATTTATTGGTTTCAAGAGAATTAAATCTGTGCCGTTATTTAGAATGGATTACATCATCATCAGTCATTTTTGTTGAACTTATTTCATCAAGTTTTGTTCATTCATTCGCCCATAGCAATATCAGTGCCGCAACTGTTGATGAAATTCGAACAAATTCTTAACAAACAAATATTCGAACTTCTAAACTTCCACCTGCCTGTTGTTTATTTCCGCTTTCTTTCTCACTGCATTCCGCATCTATTTTTTCGCAATTTCCTTTTCTCAACTGTTTTTTAACTCAATTTTTCAATTTAAAAATCATCATTAAATAACATTTAACTTATTTCCTCGCAAAATAGAATTTTAGAATCAATTTCTGGCTTTTTTTCTGCTTCAGACATTCTATGACCTTGATTCAAATTAAGCAGCAAAAAACAATCGAAACCTTTTCAAAGTCAATTCTGTTTTGAATGCAGCACCAGAATCTAACTATCATCATCGAAACTTCATTCCAAGCAGCAGACGTAGATCTATTTTGATTTGTTCAAAGAGATATTAGCAGGTTTTTGCACTCGATACCGCATCGGATACTCACACAAAAGCTTTTGATTTTTTTGTTTTTCGTTATTCTCTTGTTCAATCACGATTTTGATTATTTCTGTTTTGTGTTCTCTCTGTTCAAATTTTAAAATAGATTTTTCTGATCAATGAACTGATTGAAATTGAATTTTCGGTGAGATAATCGATCCAAATTTTACCAATTTAAGTGGTTTCATCTGCTCCATTGAGGTAATTTCTATAGTCAAAAATTATTTACTCGACTTCTCTAATGATTTTTCCATGTACTAATTAGAAATCATCCAATTTTTCTGATTTGATCGATCGATTATGATATAATTATAGTTTTTGCTATGGCATAAATTAGATTTCAATGTGTAATCTGAGCTAAAATCTTCAATGGCCCTCAATTACTGTACGAGGAACCTTTGTAAAATGGTTGAAAATTCTATGCCACCATTGATTTTAATTCAATTAGTCAAAATGGATATTTTTCCCATCATAATTGTCTTTATCTTTAGATTATTATATTGTGGTTTAGATCTAATGCGTCTGGTATGTTGTGATGTGTTTGTTTTGTTTATTTTTCGCTGTGTAGTAAAGTGTTAATATCTCTTGTTTCCTTCATTATCATCGTAAACAATTTCCCATTGACATTTTTTATTCTGCTAGACCGCAACTAAACGTTTGTTTCTATTTCTTATCGAAAATATTTATGCAGCTTGATTCATTGCTTAGGATGTTCGCGTTTTTCTTCTCCTTACTACCCGAACGAAACGATAATTAGGAGAATGAACATATGGTTATTGTGTTCAAATGGTTTCCTCAATAAATATATTTAAATTTTCTGTAGAGAAAAGATATCAAACAATTCTCTCATAAGAAGTTTTTTTTTTTCGTTCTAACCAATTCATTTAATCCCCTCATATTCAATCAATCTTTTTTTTTTTTTTTTGATGCCATTGAAATAGCTTCCAAGGCTTCTCTCTCTCTCTCTCTGTCTCGCTATCTCTTCATTCTAACCCATTTTTCTTTTGAATGACATTTATAATTCGTTACAATCAAAATATAATCATTTCAGTTTGTTGGCAGCCCATTGATTTTTACCGTTCTTCTTTCTAGCAATAAGCTTCAAACATCATCTTCATTCACCCTCTATTGTAATTCAAAGTTGACATTTTTTTTTCTCTTTTTGATTGAAGAGTTTTTTTCTCACTCAACTAGTCTCATCAAAATCCAAAAATGAGTTAGATTCCGTGGTGTATTTTTTTCACTTGCCAATGAATGATGAATTCGTTTTGTTTTTTTTTTTTTTATTTTTCTGATCGAATTACGATAGCGTAATTCAAAATGATTCCATTTCACCTTTTGTTTCAATACGATTCTCTTAGCTTCAGTGTATCACTGTAGAATGTCGTTCTTAATTTTGGGCGTGGGTTCTCCGTCATTTCTAAACTCTTAGACTCAAACAAACCCATTGCACACAGTTCCCTTTCAGCACCCACCTATGCACCTAATTTATATCAATTTTGAAATAAAACCAGAATGAAAAAAAAACACCACAAAATCTTAAATGTAGTATCGTTGGATTATCTTCAAACCCCACAGACTAAATTGCTTGTTGACGTTTGTTCCCAACAATACTGATTTTTTTTATTTTTGCACGCAATCATTTCATATTGACCTTTTTAACACTCCTAGAGCCGGTATTTTAGAATTCTACTTGTATGTGTGTGTGTGTGTGTGTCAGATCCTCTGAGACTGTAAAATAGTCATTGAAATTGGACAAAGAAGCTTGATTGAGAACTTGATTAAACTTCAATGTAATTTTTCTGCTGATTGATTATTTTTGTTTCGCATCGAAAATCTATCAAATTCCGACTTCATTTTGTCAATATTTAGATTTTTTTTTCTTGGGCTGGTTATCATCGGCCCTTTTAGTCTAATTATATAGATTTTTTGTTCATTTAATTTTTATTTATTTTTTTTTTCAAGTGTGTTTTTTGTCCTTTTTGTGTGTGTGTGTTTCCATAGACACCGACAGTCCGCATTGTGTCGCATTCTCTACCCATACTCACAAACGATATTGATCTGATCGCCATAAATGCCTGACAAGATGGCTGAAGGCGATTCCGTAATGGAACAGCCGACATCGGAAGCTTCCACTGCGGATATAAGTCATCAAGATATCACCAATAATGTGACATATAATTCTGCGAATCAGAACGATGATTATAGTAATCATCATGGTTCACCTTCGAAGAATAAAAAATCGCCAATTAAATCGAAACGGGGTAGTCAATCCGGTTTGGCCAATATTCAAGTGATATTGCTTGATGATGAAGAATTTAATTGTCAAGTTGATGTAAGCGGAGTTTTTTCGAAACAATTGATGCCAAAAATAAATTTCATAATTTTTAAATCAATTTGAAATAGAAAAACGCAAGAGGGAAAGAAGTTTTCACAAAAGTTTGTGATTTTCTTAATCTTTTGGAAAAAGATTATTTTGGTTTATCTTTTCGAGAAAACGATGATTCAAGAGTACGTAAATGAAACTTTTTTAAGCCTAGAATAATGATTTAAATTGTTTCTAATAATTAGAATTGGCTCAATTTAGACAAACGGATCGGCAAGCAATTAAGAAGTAAGACTCAAGTTTCCTTTTTATCTTTCTATATAATTCATTACTCGACAGACACATCATGGCTTTTAAGATTCGAAGTCAAATTCTATCCTCCAGATCCTATTCAATTACATGAAGATATAACTAGGTATCTGGTGTGTTTACAGATTCGTAAGGATATACTTTCTGGCAGGATACCATGCTCATTTGTCACACATGCAATACTTGGATCGTATCTTGCTCAATCCGAGCTTGGAGATTTCGATCCTGGTGAGCATGATGAGCAAGGTCGATACTTGAGCGTCCTACACTTTGCGCCAAATCAAACGCCTGAGCTTTTGGAGAAGGTTGCTGAATTACACAAACAACATCGAGGCCTCACATCGGAAGAGGCCGACTTTCAATATCTTGAAAATGCGAAAAAATTAGCAATGTATGGTATCGATTTGCACCCAGCTAAAGAACAATCTGGCCTTGATATTATGATTGGAGTTTCATCGTCTGGTCTACAAGTTTTTCGCGATCGAATGCGAATAAATCGTTTCGCGTGGCCTAAAATACTCAAAATTTCCTATAAAAGAAATAATTATTACATCAAGATACGTCCAGGAGAATTTGAACAGTACGAGAGTACGTTAGGCTTCAAGTTAGCGAATCATCGAGCAGCTAAACGATTGTGGAAGACCTGTGTCGAGCATCACACCTTTTTTCGTTTGATGCAGCCGGAACCTCCTCCAAAAACTAAATTATTTTTCCCTAGATTCGGTTCTAAGTTTCGCTACTCTGGTAAAACGCATTATCAAACCAAAATGGCAAGCGATTTGATTGATCGACCTGCTGTCAATTTCCGACGTTCGCTAAGTTCGAGACATTTGACTTCAAGAAGTGTTGATGGTGGTAAGTTGAAAGTTTAAGACTATCTTTTAGAATACCGTGTGTCATTTGCCATGATGATCTGATTGCATGTCTATCAGAATCTGATTTTGGAAATTTTTTAAAATTAAGTTGTGAAAGAAATGCGTTAATTTTATGATCAGGTTTGAGTGTGATACTATTCATGAATCGCTTATTTCGACCCTAAAATCTAAAAAGCAAGTTTTATCTATCGATTCGATTTCCTTAAAGCATATAGTAATGGCTTTGAAAGTCATCGTTCTTCCCCTGC
Source organism: Sarcoptes scabiei (assembly GCA_020844145.1). Lineage (NCBI taxonomy): Eukaryota > Metazoa > Arthropoda > Arachnida > Sarcoptiformes > Sarcoptidae > Sarcoptes > Sarcoptes scabiei. The sequence continues at coordinate 2,001,844 of CP080484.1, forward strand.
ATTGCAACGAACCCCAGATTCATTTAGAAATTTATCATCATCCAATAAATCCATGGATTCTCGTAAGCGAGATTCCTTGCCTAAGAAATCGATGGCTTCTGAATCTTCCAATTCATTTTCTTTAAAAGGTCGGTTATTGATTCCGCGAATCGATTTATTTCTTCCTCTGATCTATTTTTGGAGCTATCAACAATTTTCTTCTTGTTCCACTTGCTGATTTAAAATCTTGAATCCCATCTATATTTCTCTCTTCTAAAAATTTCATGACTGTGCCTATTGTGATCGCTATTCTATTATCAAAACATTGACATTTTTGTGTATTTTTTATCTAAACTTTGCAGGTACACCAAGATCAAATTATGAAACTTCCACATTGGATCGATCGCCTAAAAAAATTCGCCCAGGTCAGATTGCTAATTCATTCGAAACATTACCAACAATGATCAATAATCGTCATTCAACTGCATTGACAGCTTCTGGTTTGAACAGTCCAACAACACCGACAACTGATGATTATATCGATCCGAAACAATCTCAATCGAAAATTCAAGGAAGAAAACCTGTAGGTGGTATCGCTGTTCTACCTCCGATGGAAATGAAACGAATCGAAGAGCAGCGTAAGACACCAACACCGACAGCGGATTCAAAATTGAAATCTTCGACTGCAGTTCCAGAGGTATGGTTATGTGTCAATATTTGTTTTCTAATTATCACAATTATCAACTTTTTGATGCCCCGAAAGTCATTGTTCGTTTCTGATTGTATTGATAATAATGATTTTCATTTTTTTCGTATGTTATCTTCGGTTGGCTTGCTTCCACGTTTTTCTCTTTTTATGCGCTTGCATGAAATAAATTTATAATGATGATGCTGAAACCATGATGAAACCAATCTTTCGGATTTTTTCACTGAATTATAATTTCCAATTTGTGTTTTCGATTGATCCAATTGTTTTCATCATTGTCTAATGATTGTCGATTCAAAATATTTCTCATGTTTTCAAAATTTCCTCCATGTCAATGTCGAATTGCTTTGAATTGCTTATTATTTGTCTAATGGTTGATAAAAATGATTCTTTTGCAAAACTATTCATTCATCTTGCATAAATCAACCCTCAGATTTCCGGTCATCAGTATCCGTTGACCAGTGAATCAATCAGCACCAAACCTATCAAATCTTACCTTCGCAATGATTTTTTTACCGAATCCAATCAATCAAAAGCCAGTAATATTAATGGATATGATCTGAAAGAAAGAAAATCTGCCGCAGATCGAATTCATTCATCGACACCAACAACTTCACCTAATAGTTTTTCATTAAGAGAATCATCTAAATCACCGTACGTCCGCGAGTACACCTATAATGAGACCTCTGGACCTGATGGCTTTGGTGGTGATTTGGATCATAAACTTCAATCCGATCCTCGTGAGCATGGATTCAGCTATGTAGATAACGGAGATCCTAAATTGATAACAACTAGATCTCCACAACGTACCTCCATGGAGATTTCAAAATCTCCTGCAAAATCGCCCAAACAAATAACTGGTTTTGCGTTCACTTACAGTCCCAACGCTGACAAAGCTGGTCGAGATCGAATGGCAGCTAATATGTCATCACCAATCAGCACGAAACCAATTTTGACCAAAGTTACTAAAGATCATATTAGTAAGCCATCACGATCGCCCATCTATCCTCAGAAATCTTCAGCACCTCATCATAAACACTCGCCTTCAAAATCGAAATTAGGTTCCACTACTGAAACATTTAGCAGCGGCCGTTTTTCAAGACAATCAAAAGACTCTAAATTAGAAGAGTTGTCCAGTGAAACATCACAATCATCGAGCAGTTCCAGTTTGGATGAGTACGAAAAAGAGACGTGTGTTGGTGAACCATCTCCATCCGAAACGCAGCATAGAAAGAAGCAGCCTGTTTCATCATCATCATCACTATCCAAATATGGAACGGCTGCATCGCCACGATCTTTCACGAAAGGTGTTGATAGATTAGATGATCAAATGCAGCATACTTATTCATCTTCAGAGAGAAAATCAGTTAAATCTCCACCTCCTACTAAGCCCAAACCGACGTCCATTTTTGATTATCAGTCAAAACCCATAGGCAGCTATCCGCTATCTTCCTCTTACAATCAATCATTTGCTTCATCACAAGATCAGGGCCATATGGGACCGAAAATAACGCACGCCAGTCGTAAAAGAATAGTTACGAACGCAGATGGATCAACATATGAGACCGAAGAAATTTTGGAACCAGCGATGGCTTTGACAAAAACCAAACCAGTTGTGGTTGGTGTTCTTCCATCTTCTTATTCCACATCATCGACCTATCCTCAACCAGAATCGGTATCCATCCCACCCCTCTCTCTCTCTCTCTCTCTCTCTATCTTTTACTATTTCTATCATAAAACTTTATTATTCCATAATTTTATATAACAGTCCACCAATCATCCAAGCATCAATGTATTTCTTAATTGGTTTTAACAAGTCTGTCTTGATTTATCTAATTTTTCTGTTTCCCAGAGTTTTTCTCATAAAACTTGATGCAATCAAAATCATTGAAATCTAAATTTTCAATTGCGTTTTCTCTTCTTCTACAGTCCACATCTCGTTTCAAGTTAGTCCAACCAACTACATCATCATCTGCGCCGACTTACCACAATCATAGTCAAGATTATAATGCATATTCAACAACAACCACACAAGGACCTAAAGGCAATACTGCATCGAAAATCGTTGAGGCATCAGAAGAGGACACAAAAGGTTATCAAACGACCAGCAATGATGGAATGACAAAAACTGTTTACGAAGAACGCACAAAGTTGAAACACAAACAAGAAAATGTTACTACATCGAAATTGATCAGTAGTGATAATGTGGATGAAAAAACGCCGAAATATTCAACTGGATCTAAATCTGTACCAGTGATTGCTTCGGAAACACGGAAAGTTGCATATACTGAAACAAAAGTATGGATAGATAATTCTGTCTAATTCAATTTATGCAATTATTAATAATTAATTATTTCAATTCTTTAATAGCCCAAATCGAAAACATCTAGTTATAGTAGTCCACCCCCTCCGCCTCCTCAATTCGCAAATGCTGAAGAAGGTGGTATAACCGAAGAAGAATTGCGTTCTATTCCTGGATTAGAGAATGTCGATCCAGCCGATATAATTTCATCGCAAACCATTTCTTCGAAAACTCGAACAGTCGAAACTATAACGGTGAGTTTATTAGAGTCAATAATTATGGATCAATTTCATTTTTCCTCCAATTTCGATAATAGTACAAAATGGAAAAAGATGGTGTTGTTGAAACAAGGGTAGAACAAAAAATAACAATACAAAGTGATGGTGATCCAATTGATCATGATCGAGCGTTAGCTGATGCCATACAAGAAGCGACAATGATGAATCCTGATATGACCGTCGAAAAAATAGAAATTCAACAACAATCGTCCTCATAATGAAGCCATAATTGATGTTTGAAAAATATCTTGGTGAAAAGTAATATTCATTCTTCGATGAAAGACAATGAAAATTTTGAGACCAACAGAATAGCAGCAAACGATTTAAAAAAATTAAATTGATTAACAAAGAGTTATAAAAATTCAGAGTTATAAAGTTCAGTCAATTAAATTCTATCTAATATTTTATTTTGGAATCATTTTGATAACGAAAACGTTGTAAAATCTTATCGCACAATTGAATTTTGAAGAGAGTTTTATGTGGAGAAGAAAAGAATTGATTGATTGATTGATTAATAACTTGACTAAACTATGGTTAACATTTCAGTGCCAATTTCTGTAATTTAATATTTTCTCGAAAGAAATCGCTTTTCTCTTGACTATCGAGATCATATCCAGATTGATTGATCTAATCTGATTATTAATCAATCTAATCTAGGTCTGCAAGAATATTCTCTTATATAACTGAACCATTTCCAACAATTAGACCTATCAATAGGAAAAAGAGATAGAGAGAGAGAGAGAGAGAGAGAAAAAAAAAAGAATTATAAAATTAATGAGGACTCCTCTCCCTTTTTAAATTCGAAAAAAAGAAAATGATTTCTTTTCTCAAAGGAAACATTGTCCATGTGTGTGTGTGTGTGTGTGTGTGTGTGTGTGTGTGTGTGTGTGTGTGTGTGTGTGTGTGTGTGTGTGTGTGTGTGTGTGTGTGTGTGTGTGTGTGTGTGTGTGTGTGTGTGTGTGTGTGTGTGTGTGTGTGTGTGTGTGTGTGTGTGTGTGTTGATATTTTAATCTGCATCATCAAAGCCTAATGAAACAAATGGAAAAAAGAGAAAAGCTAATGAGAAAAAGAGAGAGAGAGAGAGAAAGAGTGAGCCACAAATGGCAGTGTGTATTCTAGTGTGTATACGTATGTTTACGCGTCGAAATTTGCAGAGCGGTTACAACAACAGAGAGAGAGAGAGAGTGTGTGTGTGTAAATGATGTTGATGCTGATTACAGAGCTCTTTCTTGTTCATCTGTTATAGATTTTTATACCGTATTGTTTATATGTTTTGGTATATATGTTTCTATCTTGATTGCGAATATATTGTTGTTGTTCTTATAATCTTTGATATTAACCATCTTGATGGTGTTTGTGTTCCCTCGATTTCTATTTTTTTTTTTTTTGCATTTTATCATCACTATTTTTATCATTGTTTTTGCATCCATTTTCCAATTTCTCTCTCTCTCTCTCTCTCTCTCTCTCTCTCTCTCTCTCTCTCTCTCTCTCTCTCTCTCTCTCTCTCTCTCTCTCTCTCTCTCTCTCTCTCTATCCTCAATGTTTGAATTCTAGAGTCCGATCACATAAATCAAAAAATAAACATTGAAATTTTTTGGGAAATAAATCAAATTCTTGATCGAAAATGGATGAAATTTAATAGAATTTTATCCAATTCATTCATCATTTATATTAATTCGTCTCGTGTGAATAAATTTTACGAAAGAAATTTAAATTTACTTTCAATCATACAAATTGTTACTGTTGTTATTGAAAATCTCTGATTATTACGAATCCATTATTTTGTCTCAAGGATTCTAAGTTTATTTGTTTCAATACTATTCTCATCTTAATTTCTTCAAAATCAGATCGAAAATGGCTGAAGATATTTTTCAGAATTCTTTTCAACTGAACTCTAATTGATGTTCTCAACTCTGAATAAGTTTGTTCCATCTATCTCAACAGAATATTTTCTAATCCTATCAATTTTCAATATTTGAATCTCGTCTTGCATAATTTTCGTTTTTTTCATTAATAGTTTCATTGCTATTTGCTTGTGTGTGTGTTTGTGGGTGATTTTTTTCGTTCTACAATTCGATAATTTCTCTACTTTTTACAAATGAGAATCTCGGTCATAATTCCTATCCTTTTAGGAAACGATGACTATTTATTTCCATCACTAAATTCCTCAACACGCCTTACATTATTCTATTTTGTGATCTATTCATCAAAAATATGCAGAATGAATCAATGACTTTCTTATTTCTCAAGTAATGACCTTTCGTGATTAGAGAAAAATGTCTAATCTAAGTCTAAATTCATCGGTGGAAAATATTTCCGAAAAATCTTCAATTGAATAAGCTGAAACAATAAAGAATTTCTGGATATCTTCATTTCAATGATTTTTTTTCAAATGCGAATCGTTTTCCATCGCTTATTGCTGGCTTTTATTCTCATGTAGAAATTCGTAAATTCATCATTACCTCCACTCTGTAGAGTTTGCTTGTTTCGTCAATTTCTGGGTAGTATTATTTGTGTCCATTGCTTGATTTGAATCCTAATCTGTTTTTTGAATTCAATTTCAGGAATGGATTCATTCCCGATTCTTTCCAAACAGACTGATTTATCTGTCCGAAACGATGTGAAAGATCGCAATTTCCATGATTCTGAATGGAAAATTGAAGCGAATGAGATAAGGAACGAAATTAATCAAACGATAGTTTGCCTTACTTGTACTGGCAATTTAAGTGATCCAAATTTTTCCAACCAACTTAACACTTTATTGGAACGACTAAAAAATATATTGCCTGATGGTATGTCTGACTTTTGTCTTCAACTTGTCAATTTTTTAATCTATTTTATGCATTTTTAGCTGAAAATTCAATGAAACTTTCCAAAGTGGAGCCCTGGAACAGTGTTAGAGTAACCTTAAATCTCTCTGCAGATGCTGCTCAATATTTAATGCAGCTTGCTGAACGTGGGGATTCTAATCTCCGTGAACTTGGCATATTGTCAGTTCAATTAGACGGTCAGCAGGTAAACAAATCAGTTTTTAAACCAGTAATATATTCATAAATCAATTTTTAGGTCATTTCTTTGCTGCTTCCTGAACAAAATGAATCTCACGGCAATAACATCCAAAGAAATTTGGACGATACCATACCAACTGATGATGAGATAAATGATGTGAAACAACCTGAACTGAAAGAAGCTCTTAGGCCTACAGCGAAAAATATCAATAGCAATGTTGTAGTCAAAACTGAAAATGATCAGATAGAAGCTACTAATGAGCTACTTCATCTGACGACTTCATCAGAGAAAAATCCATCTCAGCAATCTTGTCTTGATACTTGGTTTGTACAGAATCCACATGAAATCATTAACACAAAAGAAAATGTCCCTATCGGTAGTCATGAGATTAAAACTTCTGTAGACGCCAAAGATTTGTTTCAATCTCAAAATCATCACAAAGAGTTAATCTCAAGCAATTTCACACAATCAACAGCCTCAAACATTAACGAAAACAGTCAAAATGGCGTGGATTCTATGAAAAATAACGCGAGCTCAAATACCTCAACTGTGCAAAATTATCAATCCTTATCAAACACTGTGAAACAAGCTATTAATCCTTATAATCAGCGCAACTCTTGTCCGAATCAATCTGTAAACCAATCCACCAATATGATTACATCTAATTTTTCAGGGCAACAACCAATTTATCATCAAACAAATATCCAGCGTTTTCATTCGCAATCAAAAAAACTTGATTCTAATCAAATTTCGAATCAAAACTTCAAAATTGCAATTTCTATTGATGATCCTCAACCGGAATCAGTCTCAAATGCATCATCTCAAATAGTGCCTGCAACCGATTATCCCAACCACATACAGCAATCGCAAACTCAACAACATTTGATTCAGCGTTCTAGCACCAACACCGCTGTTTATAGAATTGATTCATCTTCATTAGGACATCCGATATCGAATAAGCAAAAGCCGAAACAATCAGAATCTTTGGTGGCAACAGTTTCGAATGTTACATCAAGTCAATTAACATCCAACAATTCTAGTGATATATTGGGTTTGAGTACCGATGCTGTTGATGATGATCTCTTAGCTTCAGTGGCTGCCACTGGAACTGACCCAAATAATTTTACAGACTTGAAAGATTTAAATCTCACAAGTGTGTTAGAAGAGATCGAAACCACAAGTTCTTCGATTCTCTCAAACTCATCTATTGATACAAATGCATCAACTGATGTTAATTTACATATGCCATCGCTAGCCTCTCAATCTTCTCAGATTAACATAAATGGTCAAGAACCAAATCTAAAAATTGTAGCGTTCGCGAATCCAAATAATGTTGTTGCTGATCAAATGAATCAACGATTATCTTATATTATGGCTAGGAAACCTGTCGACTCTCAAAATTTAAATACATCGGTTTCTCAATCTATTCACAGTGAAACTCAAGCATCGCCAGTATTAGAAACGATAAATGATCATCCTATAAATTCTGATAATTGTAAACAATCTGATTCAAATGTTTCATATTCAATCAATCAATCACAGAAAAACCTTTTTCAAAATAATAATCAATCTCAGCATCTTCCATCACCACAGCAGCAAGTTTCCATCCAATCAATTTCGAATCCTCGACATGTAATATTACAAGCAAGAACTCAACAAACTTGGAGGTCTTCAATGTCTCAATCTATGCATCCACAATTGCCTAATACACCGACTACTGTGATAGATAATTCATTAAAAATGACCGATCTTAAAACTGTAAACCAATCAACTCAACCAGCTAGACTCGTAGCAGTTGGATCGAACAATATAAACGCGAATAACATCGCCTCTGTGATTAGAACACCAATGTTGTTCCAACAACAACCGCAACACGGTCAAACTGTAGCGCAAGAATTATCTAAATCACAAATTTTTTTGCGTCCAAGTGTATCACATTTTTCCATAGCTCAGCAGCAACTGCCATGTAATACGAGCTCGTCGAACACTGAAAATGCAGCAGCTAAATCCAGTCCGCTTTTGGTCAATCTTCTACAAAGCGATCAATCAATCGTTCAGTCTAATTCTCAAAAATCGACAATATCACCACATTTCATCAATTCTCAACAAATTCGCCTTATAGCTCCTAACAATTTAGCACAGAAAGATGGTGCACATCAGTCGATTGTGCCTCAAGTAATGATGGTCCGTTTTTCAGCTAATTCTGGTGTTGCGAAGCAATTCAATCCTATCAATGTAATTGCTCAGAATAATAATCAAAACGTTAATGTCTCATCATCTTCTATGGATCAGTCCAAAACAGCCTCTAAAATGACTGAAATCTCTAAGAATGAAAAGCCCAAAAAACCCAGAAAAAGAAGGACAAAAGCCGGAGTTGCAGAAAATCTAGCCAACCAAAACTCTACGATTGAAAAAGTCAATACTGATGGTGCTGTACAAAATACTCAAGCTTCAAACGATCTTGGTGATGCCAGTACTTTAACACAAAACTTAGACCATCAGAATAGGTAAATTTTTAGACTTGTTTTGATCATATTCTCATTTAATTTTACTTCGCACTTAGAAATCTACTAACCAATTCAGGATCCACACTATTATCTATTCCATCAAATTCTCAAGCTCAATCAATCTCGTTTCAACAACCTTCATCCATGATTCAATCGAATCATCAACTTTCAGTCGGCTCTAAAATATTCAATCAAAATAAGTCAAGAGTTCCCCCTGTAGTTATGATTGCTTCCAATTCTGGTGGAGATTCAACTCCTTCTTCGACACCTACTTCTATGGTTTCCTCATCGACCAGCACTTTTTTTATTGCCAATGTTTCTGGATGCTCTTTTACCACCAATTCATCATCCTTGACCTCAACCGCCACCGCAACTGCTTCTGGGGTGCAATTAAGTGGGAATAGAAGACAAGTTTTTTTGGCTACAAAATCAAATTCCTTCCCAGTTTCTTCTGCTCTATCAGCTCTCTCTGGAGCTCGCCTAACAAGCAGTCCATCCTTATCATCATCTCCAGCATTAGTGTCATCTCCCATCAAGTTGATTGCTCAAACTCCCTCCTCGTCAATTTTGTCTCCGTCACATGAGCTCAGAACGATTAGTGCACCAGGTCTGTTACAACAACAGCATAATGTTCAAAGTCAGCAATCACAGATTCTTGTATCAAATCAGCAAGGCAAGTCTAGTCCATCATCAAGAATGACATCGCCTGTACATACTCAACCGATTTCTATGCAAGCAAATATACAATTCACAAATAATAATTCTAAACAATCTGCAACCATTAATAATCAATTGCTGGGAAACATAAATATTAATGCTAATTCGAAATCATCTGATCAGAGTAATCTAACTTCGAATCAATCAATTCAATCAGCCAATATTTCTGCTAATAAACCGCCAAACGTTGGGCTTATTAGTCAACAACCGTCATCATCGCAAACATGTCAACCAAATTTTCAGAATCAACAATTACCTCCTAATCGAACAGTCTTCAAAGCATTTCAAATTCCTGTTAGTTCATCGAATAATTTGCTACTGACTAAATTGAGTCAACCACCTAGTCCATTGTTTGGAAAACCCTCTGGCCAACCGTCTCATTTGATAGTGAATAATCCATCTGGTACAAGATTTCAGATAAGACCGCCGACAAATTCTTTGAACCTGATAGCGAAACCTATTCTATCTGGTGATAACGATTCAAGTTTTATCAACCCCATAGTTTCCGAAACTTCTGTTGACAAATCTCAGAATCAATTCTCCAGTTTTTCGGATAATGAGCAATCTTCAAAGAATAGTAACAAAATACTTGACTCAAATCAATCAGTCAAAGACCAACAGACTACAATGAAAGATGTTCAGGAAAATATTCCTGCAACTTCGATCCAATTCAAATCCTCAACTTTGGCTGACATGCTCGGAGGAGACTCAAATAAAATTGAATCAGATTTTCTAGGGGAGGACCTTGTCAAGTCTCCTCCAGTTTCGCCTTCATATTTTTTAGCACCAGTGTCAGCATTTGATGCGAACCGTAATAAAGACAAAACTCCGTCAAATATCGTCAAAGTTGAAGAAAAACCTGAAGAGAATTCAAGTAATCCAATTATCAAGCAAGAAATAACAAAAAATCAAGAAATCAATGTTTCTCAAGTTATTAACTCGGCGATCACAACCAGCACTGCTGATTCTGTTTCTAAAACTGTTACTTCTGACACTCTTTCATCATCGAATGTTGTTAAAACCGGGACATTGAAATCTCAAACTCAAGAATCTAGTAGTTCATTTTTCGTTTTTAAACGAAATTATTCTCAAGATCTACCAGATAATATTTTGGATGATGACGAAGAAGATGATAGTGATAATGATGATTTTGGGTTTTATTCAAGAAGTTCACACTTTTTAAGTGGAAGTATTGGAAGTATTGGTGGGAATAGTGCTAGTAATAGAGGCGAAAGCACCAAGTCATCAACCGTTTGCATGGAAAACACAGAATCTGCTGAGAGTCTTCAGCATCAAAAAGATGATCATGATACAAATGTTGATAAGAACAGCGCGTCAGTCAAGAACATAAAAGAATCTGTTCGCAATGAAAGTCTTGAAAACAGTGATTCTTCCATCAGCAATGTTTGTCAAACAACATTAGATCAAAACTCAGAAGAAAAAGTAGAGGCAAATGAGGAAAAAATATTGCTTAATTCTAGCAATAGTGATAATATTGGCGCAGATAAAAATGATTCGTATAATTCTCAAATTATTAAAAATATTTCTCCTGTTACTTCGATAAGTTACCCAATTTCAGTCACTATCTCAGACAGCAAAGAGCCAGTATTGGATATCCAAAAAAATTTTCCAGACGATACACGGAAATCGATCACCATTGATTTGAATCAGCAAATCAATCCATCTCTGACTAATCGGCTTCCACAAATCAACTTTTTATCGTCAAACAATCGACAATTAGAATTTCCCAAAACAGATTCTTCCAAAGAATCCAATGATTTATCAATGATAGATCAAAAAAATGAAAATCTCTCTTCAAATGACGCAAAGTTAAATGTTCCTTCTGCTACATCAGACTCTATTTCAAAAATCGGCAATCCAACACCAACTTCATCTAATATCGATAAAAACTTTGCCGATGCTTCAAGTAAAACTTCATCTGCAAATCCCATTTTTCCAAATCAAAAACTCAAAGTCGTTTGTTTAGCCAATAATAAATATATACCAATCGCTAGTAACTCATTAAACTCATCAAGACAGCATTACGGTCAGTTGGTCCTGGTCAAATCTATGATGCTTAATGATTCAAATACCTTAGTTACTCCATCACCCGTGAAAATAATTGCAAACAAATCATTTAAGTCAGGTCAAAGTTCAACACCTCCAATATTTATACCAAAGTTGACAAATGTTCCTAGCAGTCAATCATCATCAAATGTTCAAATGAAGCCAAGTTCTCAAATCATGGTTTCTGACCAAATTTTAGTTGCTAATCAAAACTCTGCTGAAGAAAGTCATTCGACATCTATTAATTCTGGGAATCAAATCGCACAAACACTCAAGGTCGCACAATCCCATGAATCTGGTGTTGATGTTTTGAATGAATCGAATAAGGAAAGCGCAGACATGACTGAAATTGAATCGAAGAACCAAAAAAATCTAATATCTAATAATTCGCCACAAAAATGTTTGAATGATGGTCCTTCATCACAATTAATATCCAAGAGTAGCATCATACTATTGAAAAATGATGAAAACACTGCTGAACCTGCGAAACCAAGCAACTTTGGAGTTGCGAATACTGTTTGCGAAACAGAGTCTGCTGCCTCACGACCTATTTCAAATGATCCAGTAGCTACATCGACGACAGACAAGTCGTCAACTTTATCTTCTAACAAACCGATTCCAAAAACTGTGCACATATTGATGTCCTCGAATGATTCTACGAATATGATGATATTCAAACCAGATATTTCTTTCTCCACAGCAAAGATTATCAAAGATCAAATTTCGACCAACGTCAGCGGTGATGTACATGTAGAATCTAGATGTCAAAATCTAGTAGCTAAAACTATCGGAAACGTTCCTGGTAATGTTCAAGAAACGAACTCATCGCAACAACAACAAGTTTTTGGAATCAAATCTAGCAATTTAGTCACAGCAACTAAAACTCTTCCCAGCATTTTGCGAAAAAGAAAAAATGATAATTCAATGCAGATCATTCAAGGTAATCAATTACAACAAGTATTGATGAATTCAGAAACAATAGAGCCGTTGGCAGATTCTTTACAAGCTTCTCAGAATACTGTGAAAATGCCAAAATTCACATCGCTGCTTTCGTCGAGCTCCGAAGATGCTTCATTGACTCCTAAGACCAAAAAACGATCTAGGAAGAGCAAGGTAACAACGATACAAGCTCCAAGTAGTCAAGAAATTAGCAACACATCTCCCGAAAAAACTTCATCTGTCGACTTCTCGAACGCTGCAATCAGTTTTGATGATAATTCTGCAATGCTAGTTGAAAAATCAGATATCAAAATTAATATTCCAGATCAATCATCCAATAATGATTCTCAAATTTTAAATAATCCTGAATCGTGTGAGTTCACAAAGCCTGTGGCAAAACGTGCACCAAGAAACCGTAGTTCTGTGGAATCATCCAATTCTAATGCAGATGAAATTGAAGCAAAAAGTAATTCGACAATTTTTTAATCATTAGATTTAAATTTTTTTTTCTAATCTTCAGAAACTTCTAATTTATCCACGTCACGGCAAACTAGATCTAATCGTAATCGTAAAAGACACGATTCAGATACATTAAATTTAGAAAATGAGGTCAACAACAAAGAACAACCGAATCTTAGCCCTTTGCCAAAGATTGTTAATTTCTCTACAATCATTACCGAACATTCAAATACTTCGAAATCTGGCACAATTTTGACTAATCGATCTATTATTTCTAGTGAATTAGAAATAGCACGCGAAGAAATCGATCATTCTTCATTCATAGATTCTGGTGTACAAATCAATCAAAGTTTATCCAACTCAGGTGTAATTAATAGCAATAGTTCGCCTTGTGTCAAAAGATCTCGCAAATCATTACGAAATTCTAATCCAGCAGGTTAGTTAAATAAATCGATCTTCATTTTAGCTCACTCAGTCATTATCAAATAATTTTTATAGATTCTTCATTGTCTCCATCATCATCATCTCCTTCACCTACATCCTCCTTAACTTCAAAACGTCGTCGCCTTACTAGAGATTCGCCCGTACATACAACGCCTACTGTGACCAAATAATCATTACGAGTTGTGTGACTGTTCATATTACTTTGTTTCTCAGATATTCTATTTATTAAAATTTTTTTGTAAAATCTGATCTTGTCTTAACCCATTGCAATATATCATCTTGAAATTCGATAAAATGAATCAAATTTCGAATTTTCAATTTGTTTTCGCTTTAAAATTTCTGTATATTCAGCAAATTCTTCTTTATAATTGTTTTTTTTGTCTTTTTTCTCAAGAAATCATTTGATATTTACTACTTTTTTTTTTTTTGGTTAAATTTTGTTTTTGCAACCAAATAGTTCATAGTTTGCATTGTTCTTGAATAATATGTAAATACCTGCATCAAAATTGATTTTTTTTTCTTTTAGGCTGAAAATTTTCCCCATCCTTTCCTATTTTTTTCAATGCACGTATTTTCTTGTTCTTGTATTTGTTTCAATTTCTTCCTTGTTTGATAATTTTATTTTGTTCAAAATATAATTTTCTTGGTATGCAGACAGAATGAAACGAATAATTTATTGATTAAATTTTGTTCTGATTCGATTAAATTTATTCGAAGATTTATTTTCTCATAAAGCAAAACACTTTATTGGCCTAGTTCCTGTCAACTTGCTTTTTACGTAAACGATAAATTGTGTAAGATTGTGGAGCTTTTTTGAGAAATCTATTCACTAAATCGAGGATACTTTGTGGTAATTTCTCTTGCGATTGTTTTGGATTGAGACGATTATGATACTGCTGCTGTTGCAATTTCCTCTTCGGCTTTCTAGAAAATTTTAATGATGGAGATGACTGCTTTGAAGCCGATCTCTCCTCAACGTTCCGAAATGATTGTAAATCGATTTTTTTACGACCTTCCCCCCTAGATTGATCTTTGCCTTTGCTTAGAAATGGATCGGCATAGATATGCTCAAAATCTGACGGTGCTATCAATGCGGTAGGTGTATCTGAGATGATTCTAGGAAACTTTTCTTTCCTTTGATTCTTTGTATCGGTGAATTCGCTTATTGGACCTTTGAAGATATGTTCATAATCAGAAGGTGCAATCAGCATTGTTGGCTGCTCCGAAGCTATTGTTTTTAAGGATTCACCCAGTACTTCTTTAGCTTTAGATTGTTTAGGCTGACGATTTCTTTTCTCAACGACTTTACCAAAACTTAGCTCATCATCATCTAATCCTTTGAAAATATGCTCATAATCGGATGGAGCAATCAAAACAGTTGGTTGCTCACTTTTGCTTTTCTCAGCCATCCAATGAACATCGGAAACAAATTTTTCACTGAATGAATAAGAAATATATGGGATTAATTAGCTACATTTTTTTCTATTTAATTGAAGAAATTTATTTAAGAATTTAATTCTTAATTTAAATCATTTTGTTGGACCGGAATCCGTCAGAGCCCTTTATCAAGAGGTCCAGATGACTATTTTGATCCATGGAACAAGTGGAACATGAAATAAGTTCTCCAACCACGTCACAGCGAAAGAATTTTGAAATGTGTAGAAAATTATTTTCGAAATAATGGATTCGATGCAAATAATTATTGCAATCTTGATTGTTTTGATAACAATCATCTTGTTTCTAGTGAGGAAAAAAGCTTTAAGAAATTCAATCCTACTTATCGGAGCCTCCGATTCCGGTAAAACACTTCTCTTTACTCAGGTAAAGGTGTTTCGCTCAAAAATTTACATTAATCTTTCATTCAATTTTTTTAAAATAAGCTTGCATACGACTCGTTTGTAGAGACAGTAACTTCGATGAAAGAGAATAAAGCATCAATCAAACTCAATAATAATCGAAACTACAACCTAATCGATTTACCAGGCAATGATCGATTACGAACTCAATACTGGGACCAATTTAAAAATCAAGCCAAATGTTTGATTTTTGTGATTGATAGTGTTGCTTTTCTGAATAACACTCACAATGTTGCCGATTTACTCTATCAATATCTTTGCGACCAAACTGTTCAAATGAGGAAGATTCCGGTCATTGTTGCCTGCAATAAGCAAGATCAAACTAGAGCCAAATCAGCTAAAGTGATTGCTTCGATTATGGAAAAAGAATTGTAACTGATTATTATATGAAATCGAAATCTATTGAAAATTCTAATATTTATTATAATCAATCCAGTAATATTATAAGGGAAACTCGACTGGGCGCATTGGATTCAACAGTTGCCGGTAGTGATGAAAAACGTTTACCTATACTCGGCGAACCAGATCATCAATTTAGTTTCAATGAGCTTCGAAATCGAATAGAATTTGTTGATTGTTGTGCATCCAAAGAGTTTAAAAATCTTGAGAATATTATGAAATCCATCAATTCAGTCTGAAACTAATTCATTACACTCGAGTTTTTTGTAAAATATCTGCAATGATTGTGTTTAAGTGTGATTGTATTTTTTTCTCATTTTCTCAAAGTAAAATTGCATCTATTATCTCGCCGTCACTTAGATATTCGAGACCATTTTTGGTGTCAAAAAATAATAAACAATTAGCATTTTGGACATTTAATAATCGGCTACTCATTTGATTTGATTCGGTTAGTTTTGCTATTGGCAATGAATCTGTCTCATTGAAATTAACCAAACCTCTGACAAATTCTGGTCTAGGATCTTTACGATACGGTTCGTCTAGATTCATTTTACATTTGATCCAACGATGAACTAATAGTGGTGATTTATCTCGAAATAAATGATTTCTTCCCGAAAGCAATTGTAACGATGGCTCGACAAATATTTTGAATGTTACGAAAGCGCTAACAGGATTACCTGACAAACAAGATATGAGCGAAAAAAATTCACATTAGATGGATTGCACAGTAATCGAGATCCTAATAAAAAAACTACCTGGTAAAGCGAAGAAAAATTTCTTCTGACCATTCACCATCGCCGTTGCAAACGTTGTCGGTTTGCCTGGTTTTAAATTCACTCGTCCGAAGAGTATTTTCGAATCGAAATCTTCTTTTAGAACTTTTTTGAGCAGATCTTTTTCACCCATGGAAACTCCGCCAGTGCTAACAATAACATCGGCAATTGCGCAGCTTTTTTGAATTTTATTAAAAATTTCATCGACATTATCTTGGACAATTCCTAGATCATAATATTTGTATTGTAAGCCATCGAGTAAAGACATTAACAATGGTCTATTAGAATCCCAAACACTGGTTGGTGGTCGAGGATCTCCAGCCGATACAATCTAGAGAATCAAAGAGCAATCAATACTATGATGAGACATACAAAAACCAAACCAAACTTCATCACCAGTGGATAATATAGCAATCGTTGGTCTTCGGAAAACATTAATTGTTTCAACACCGCTAGCAGCTATTAGTGCGAGATCAATTGCATTCAGTTGTTGGTATTTCATTATCAATGGTTGATGATCTCCGATAGAAATGTCCGATCCGATTGGCCTAATATCTTGATTTGGTATTGGAATCGTTTTTATTTGGATAATACTCTCATTGTTATCCTTGTTTCAAGTGGAAAACATAAGATTAATCTGGATTTGAGAACTTTACAATCGGAGTTACTCGATCAGTTTCAATCAATTCGGTATCTTCGATCTGGACAACAGCATCGGCACCTTGAGGCACTGCTGCACCAGTACTGATTCTGGCACAGAACCCAGATTCTATTTTTGAAACTTTGTTGTTTCCAGCAACAGAGGTTTCAACAAGGACATTTCGCAAACCCTGTCCATCTTTAGCAACAACAGCATACCCATCTTTGATCGATGCATTGAATGGTGGCAATGGAATTTTCGGGAAAATATCTTCTGCGGCGATTCGATTCAGATAACAATGTATTTCTTGTGTTTTGATAGTTTCAGTAAGATTACTCTCCATGGTGTCTGCCATGTAATCATCTATTTCGTTCTTAATCAATCGAAAAGCTTCATCGATTGATATCATTTTGAATGGTGATGCTCGATCACGCTTTGAAACAAGCGAATCTTTTACTTTCGATCGTAATTGCGGTCGCTGCATTGATTGATGCAAAAGATTGATTTCATCAGCTGAATCCGCCAATTGATCAAGAGCATGTTTTAGAACAGATCTTATTACTTGAAAACATTCTTCACAAGCTTTTGGACTTCCAGGTAGATTTATGATCAGAGTTTTATTCCTAATTCCACATTTTAATCTTGGAATGATTTCATAGTTAAATTATTGAAATAGAAATATTTTGATTAATCTTTTTACCTAGAAAGCATCGCCATCGGAGTGATACTTATGGATTTTTCCATCAGAGCATGAACGATTCCAGGAACCTCTTTCTCGATAATCTCGTTTATCGCTTCTGGTGTAACGTCTCGCGAAGATAGTCCAGTACCTCCTGTCGTAATAATACAACTGATTTGCGGACAATCAGCCCATTCAATCAAACGCGATTTGATCGAGACAATCTCATCTGGAACAATCTTATGGTCTATCAATTCAAATTGATCAATCGATTGGATCAATAGCTTCAATTTAGAACCGCTACTATCTAGAAGATTTCCTTGAAAACATCTATCACTAATAGTTAAAATCGCAAAACCGAATCTCTTCTTAACGTTCGACATCGCTCTCTGATTTAAAGTCTAAATGCATCAATTTATTGTGTCACCAATGAAACAATACGGCGAAATAGTAAGGATAGAATAACAATGCTAACATTGAACAAACATCAATTCACTTCATCATCAAAACTTGAAACTATTTGCTTTAAACGAGCTTTAAAATAGATATTAGAAAAATTAGGACAGGCATTAAATGAAATTCATTGGGATTTATTGATGGCGATGGTGATGGTGCTGATGATGATGAAATCCCCAAATGTAGACCCCCTATCTCGTTCAGACATCCATTAAGAGTCTAGAGATATACTTTCAAATGGAGCATTTTTTTTTCTAGTTTTTGACAAATCTCCGGTTTCTTTGAATCCGATCAAAAAGAAGTTAGACAAAATAAAATTGTTTGACTTTTATTGATCATAGTCATTGTTGTTATTGTGTTTATTATATGGTAGTGAGGACGCAAAAAAAAAATTAAAATGTAGTTTTTTTTACAGCTATAATGCTCTTTAAATCATCTTTGAAAACTCTTAGCAATACATAGACTTTTGATTCACAAAACATAAAAATGGATAATCTCCTCTTGTTTTTGTTATTCTTGTAGATAATTTAAATAAAATATAAATGGTCATATATTTATAATCCAAACTGATTTAAAGAGAAAAAATCCATGGTCTCTATGCCGTTTTGTGTATTTAAAATCGACAATCTTCCAAAGAATTTGCTCCAAAAATATTCAAAAAATTGCGATATTCTTTTTTCAATAAATAAATGCGATTCATAGAATTATTTGCTCAGAGTTGCATATATTAATTAGAAATACTAGAATCATTATCACATTTTGATTGCGAATATCATGCTCTGGCGAATCAAGAGAAGCTAAGTTTAGTTAGGTCAGATTAGATTAGATTAGATTTCGATGAAAAATTCAGATCTAGATCGATTCTCAGATGATGCGATCGATGATGAAGGTGATGTTCTGGTACTTAAAGAGTTTGAGGTTCGTTTTAGTGCGAATGTTTTAGAGTTCATTTCGAAAGTTTGATCAAAGGGTTCAATGAGACTTTTTGAACGTTGAACACTTTCCCCTCCGCTGCTATCGCTGTCTGAGACGTTGGTGATGATCGGGTTGGCAATGATTTTCTTATTTTTTTCTAGATTTTCATCAGGATTGGTAGCGTTGGGCTCGCAAAGCATATAAAATACTTGAAAAATAAAATGTATAAATTTTGAATTTGATAGGAAACAATAATTACCGTCGAAAGTTTGATCAACTTTTTTTAAATTTTTTAAAATATTAGATAAATCTCTGCTAATGTTTGATGATTCGTAGTTGTGACTTTTTGAGACATTTGCATGGTTAGCTGCAGAATTGACTTGTGGCAATATCTCATCAATCAAAATCCGGGGCTCAGAATTCGGAGAATGATTTGAACGTTCTTTTTCTAGGAAATCAACCATTCTATTACGAAGCTTCAATGATAATTGATTGATTGCAGAAATTACTAATGAATCTAATGGAGAAATTGAGAATATTCGAGCATTGATACTTGATGAAATAGGGGATTGGGTTAATTTTTGCTTCTGTTCATGATTGTTTTGTTCTTGATTAGAATCATTGTTGAATAAATTAGACCTCGACAATAATGATTCAGTGACTGAATGAGCCATTAAATTAATTTCAGGAGCTGTTTGATGACTATTGGCACTTGCAGACCTTCCAATAATGTTGAATTCTTTTTCAAACTGGGCCATTCGATGAGGTTTGGTGGAGAAAAATCGTTTTCCAACTTGGAAACTCGGTTTAGATCGGACAGAATCTACAGATGGAGATTCACATTGTGTCTCTTTAGCAGATTCATTTGATTCACCCTGAGACAACAATGATCGATGAGAGAAATTTTTCGATTGAGATGATAAATTTGATCCGAAGAGCGGTTCATGTTTGATATTGGAATTTAGTTCGTCTGTTTCTGAGTGAAACAAAATTAAGAACTGCTGAAAACTTTGCAAACGAACTTACGTATGTCGAGCGATAGATGCGATTTTTTGATAGATTTCAACCAAGGCGGTCGTTTGCTATTCGCCAAAGATGTTTGCCGAAGAGATTGGCGACCGATGCGTGTCGAAATTGGGTTTTCATCGCAAGACGAATCCCCATCCATAACGATTTCATTGTCTGAATAAGATATCTTAGGTTTGACGATTTCATTTTTTTGGATGCGCCTTCGACAATAATCCGACTCTCTAAATGCTCGGTGTGAGAGAGCTAAATTTTCATTTGAAGAATTCACTGATGATGATGTTGAATGACATTTCATCGTTGGAATTTTACAAACATTCGAAGGCGTAAGGGAATCAGATTTAGGAGAGACACCTAATGAATATCGAATAGGTTTTCGTAATGGTATAGGCGATTTTTGCTTAACAATTTTTTCAGGTGAAACCGAACCTACAGTTGCAGACATTCTTATATTCGGAACGCGGAGACTATACCTTCCGCCATCGTTTCGTTCAAAAGACGATAGTTTTGATTGCTTTTTAGGAGCTTCAAAATTAGATTTAGTTGGAATTTTGTTGAGATTTTTTCGATCATTGGTTTCGAAACCAGCAGTATCTATGCCTAATCGAGCTCGTCTTAACGCGAATGCTCTATTAAAACGCAAATTAGTGGATTGATTTGATGAGTTGGATGTTATCGATTCACTGCGAGGTCGTGAGTTATTTTCCAGATATTCCAAATCAGAAATTGGTTGTTTAGAATTAGACGAATGAGAAGATGAAAAATCATTAATTGGTGTGGTCATCAAACATTTTCTGTTTGTGTTGGCGTTTATTATCGACGCTGGTTGAGCTATCTTTTTTTTGTTTGTCATCGAAGACAACGAAGGTGTTGAAGGCTCTGATTGACACTTAATTGAGGATGTAGTAAAAATGTTATCAGATGATTTGGGTGAGCTTTGTTTAACTTGGCACCTATTCGCATCGTTTTTATCAGATTTTTTTAGTCCTTCAGCTAACGAAAGTTTTCCGAGCCGAGCAGTCTTCTCTAGCTTGATGTTGATCTTTTTGAAAGCACTTAATAATTCGGTACTTAATCTTTTTTTAGATTTATCTTGATCAAGTGATGTGTTCAACGCTTCTGATCCATTTGATTCCACCGGTTTCGGCAAGTGATTATCAATGGCGGTATTTTTATAATTAAAAGATTGGGATTTTTGCGATGAACGTTTACATCGAGTAAATGTTGCATTATTCAAGTTTGTAGATTCTCGCCTCGGCGTTTGATTCTTTTCATAGTTGCTAAAAAGCTCATCAATCTGTCTCCTAGCGATTTCTAATTTATCTTCATCACTCTTCGCATTTGATTCATTATTGATTGAATCTGAATCTTCATCACAATAAGATATGGTTTCTTTCTCAATCAGATCATCTTCATCATCTGACAACATCATACTATTTTTCGGATAGGGATTTTTGGAATCTCTATCTGGCTTTCGATGTTTATTACCATCTTCATCAATCTCAACAACATATGTACCGGAATCACTTATATCATCTGGTATAACATCATCATCGTCAATGATAGAAAATTGTATAGGATCGTTGTTTTGCAGATTCATAGCACCACTCTTCAATTGAAAAGACGACAATGAATCAGTATCATCCATCGGTGGTGATGATTGATCGAAGTTTTGTGTTTTAGAAATCGGTTTTGTTTGTGATAAACTATATGTGTTCAAACTAGATGACTGACTGGGACAATAGTTCTCAATGATACCGGAACAGAATTGATTTTTTTTCTCGGAAATAGCATCAGATTGGCGTAATTTTTGATGATAATTATTGCCTTCAAACATTCTGTTTATTAAGTAGACGGCTGATTCACTCAATTGTCTCGGTTGAGAACGACGATTCGTATTTATCACAGTGACTTCAGCATTATTGACTGAATCGACAGAAAATCGATCATCATCATGTTTTCGGATCTGTTTTGTTGCTGTTGCTGATGATGATGATGATCGTCCATTGAATTTAGACAATGAAAGTCGTTTACTTTTTTCTTGAACACAATCGATCGGCATTGAATTATCCTTTTCTTCCGTTTCTCTTGCACTAATATTATCAGAACTAATCAGATTGATGTTTTTATCAAAAGTATCACTCTTTCTTAGCGTGAAAGTTATGACATTTGGGATTTTTTTAGGGAATCCACTAGAATAACATTCTTTTTCACATTGGTTGCTGGTCGCTGTAGACTCGAGACATTTTAGTTGATGAATTTCAAAGTTGTCAAGTTTGCTATCGCTGTTGATTGCTTTATCACAGTTGTGATTTTTAACAAAATTCACATTCAAGGATGAGGATTCATCGAAATCTTTTTGATTCTCAACATTTGTACAATAATTATTTTTAAATTTTTCACCTTTGCATTTTAAATTCGGTGGCAGTAACACAAAACTTTTCAACGTAGATGATGATGGTTGTGAGGAAGAATCGCAAGCATTCACGATCTCATTGTTTCGATTGAAATTAATTTCAAAAGCTAATCCTCCAACAGTATGTTTAGAGCTCTGTTTAGAACATTCAACATTATCATAGAGATCATTTTTGACAGTTGATGCTGCATTAACAGTTAATGATTTAGGTGAATAATTCGAGTTTTCGAAACGCTCTCGGTAATTTATTGAGACATTATTTTGCTCACAATCATCGATGATGGTTGAAGATGTGGCCTGAGGCCTCCGAAGATGACCGATATCATCAATATCATATTCATCATCATCATCATCATCATCGTTGTCTGTCACAGCACTATCATCAGAATCGTTAATTGAATTGATATTATTACTCGAAACAGTTGTTCCGCATGAAGCCTCTCTCAAAAGCAAAGTACTGTTAGATTGCTCAGAATTGAATGAAGTCTGCTCTAGGAATGAATCTTCTTGGCTGTACTCTTGGTGATGTGCTTTCACCATTTTTCCAATACATTCATCACTAGTTATGTTCTTGTTGTTATTTGTAGCACTGTCGATAGCTTCATTATAATTTCTATAATCTACATCATCTTTCGCAAGCTTTTTTTCCATCAGTAAGCCAAATGTGATATCAGTACAGATGTGGTTTTGATTAACACCAACCTCAAAATCACAAACATCATTAACTACAGTTTTTTGTTGTGAATTTTCATATCCAATTGTCTGCGGTTCAAATCTTTCAGGTTTACTCTTGATGTTTGTATCACAGTAGTTGTTGGGATCTAAAAATAAATAAATGAAAAAAAGAAAACAAAAGCAAATCGGTGAGAAAATAAATTGTTTTCATTAAAAGCGACGATTGGTCTAATCTAGACACATCAAACGGCAAAAAACAAATCAAAGAATTACTGAATAACAATCTAGAAGAGAATGTGGAATGTGAAAAAAGTAAATCTTTGCGATGTTGCTGGAAAATTCGTATTGATCCTGTTGATAATGATGAAACAATCACCGCAACAAGGCAGATGATTTGATTAGCAACAATTAAAGCAAGAAAGTAAAGAATGAAATTAATGAACTTTTTAGCTCAATATTTTGTCTGAAGAAACTATCTCATAAGCAATCTAATTGCATCGAAACAATGAAGATTATGAAAAAAGGTTGCAGAATAGAATCTATTCAATAGATCTATTCTATTAAATTGGTGCGATCGATCGAGAACAAATGGTAAAATGAATTTCAGAGTTTGCCTTTTTTACTTTGATATGTTTTCAAACATCTAACGAATAATCTCAAAACAATGTGACGCCCACAAAACAAACTAAACAAAGCAATTCTACGGCTCTAATTAAATGTTTTCGATCACCTCGATTTATAGATATTAACTTGATTTGTTCGAGCGAGTTTTTATTATTGCTTTCCGGCCTTCTTTATCAAGGCGTTGGATGTTAAATATTAACAATGTAAATGGAAAAAAGAATTTTTACCTTTGATTGATTTTTTCTCAATGCAGCTGCTTTTATCATCAAGCGAATCTTGGACAATGTTGTTCGCTATCAATTGATTATCCAAAAAAATATCAATACTGCTATTGTTATTCAAACGATCATCACTATTCAAATGAGGCAAGGTTGTTGCTGTTTCTCCCGACGGCGATCTAGATGAAAATTTTTTATCGACAATCAAATTAACTGGCGAGAGAATGGAGCCTTCGGTGACACCCGATTTCCTATGATTATCATTGTTCAAATCATTCGGGAATTCGAGTTTACCTAAATTGTGGTATTCAGATTTCCCATCGAGATTTTTTTGTTGCGTCAAACCATACTGATAACGATTTGTATTCGTGATTCTTTCACCTTTTCGTTCTGTTCTAGTAGTTGTTAAGGTACTCAATGAATTGAACTCTGTGGTATCGATGATTCCCTCAGCATTATCTACAGCAACTTCATCGTATTCATGCTCTTCAAATGTGATATTTCTGATGCTAAAATAATTGTCTGAAAGTTTTCTCGTGTGCGGATAACGATCTTTAGGAAAACCATGACTATGGAACATTAGATCATAAGGACGGTTGGGAGATTCAGGAGCTGATAAAGATGTGGAATGAATATGTTTAGGCTTTTGTTCAAAAAGAAAAGAAGGAGGATGAGGATTTATAGAACTGTCTGTTCCGGTGTTATGATATCGGATGAATGTTATATCATCGTTTCCATCACAAACAAGCACTTCGTTTTTAGATTTTTTCTTGAATCGCGTTTTAATTCGTCTCATTGCCGATATCAAAACGGATGATGGTGATGTTGAGGAGGAACATGATGACGAAGTGGAAGAATTTGATGAAGCGGATGACATTAGGGAGAACGACGATAATTTTGATGTAGATAATGATGAAGATGATGTTGTAGAAGAATTTTTATTAGTAAAGTCTTCAGATTTAGATATTCTTTCGGAAATGGATCGTTTTGTACTTGAGATTCGATTTTTTGATTCCTCACAAATTGTATTCGAGCAAAAATGCTCGTTGATTTGATCCGAATCCGATTGCTTGTGTTGAGGATTACCATCGAAATCACTGATAACCATCTTGAGATAGGTCGTGAAATTCAAAATTTTTTTAGATATCGTTTTGTTGTAATTATAATTTTCGATCAATAATTAAAAATAGTGGGCAGTCTTGATTGATGTTGATCTTCAATTGGTTGATTGTAGAATCTGGAACAAAACTTTTCATTATTCCTATTTAGCTTGAAAAAACGAAGCCGAAGAACAAGACGTTCATCATTAGCATCATAGCCCTACAAAAAGAAAGAAAATAAAAAATTCAATCAATTTTAGTCCAAAAGAAGTAAGGATAAGAGAAACAATTATTGAATAACACTAAAGCGAAAATTGATTTCAAATTTTCTATCAAAAAATTGAGTCCGATCGGATCGAATTCGAACTACCGTAAAGGTATGGAATGAATAGAAAGAATACACACGCAGGTTGATTTTGTTCTGAGGTGGAGCAATATCTAAATCAATGAAGGCTAGTCACAACGACAATAGTATAATTAGTGAAGCATCGGATTATTATTGTCGTTGGACTAAAATTGGTAGAGACAGTGGATGAAACGAACGGAATACAGTAAAAAACAAGAGAAAACAATCATTGCAACGGACTATTAGATATCCTGAATCCCATTTTTCGAATCATTTTAAAGACGAAATTCATTTTAATACATTTTTATTATATTAGCATTCACTTCTTCAGTGATTCTCTAGACAATTCTTCTAAATTTTTATCAAAAACTGAAATATTCTTGAGTTTGATGATAAAGAAATAAACATAATCGACAAAAGGGCATCGAAAATGATGCAGAATTATCGGTGGAATAGAACTATAGTTGAAAAAAACATTGATTTGAAAAAAATGGTCAAGAAAACACAAAAAAAACTAGGGCAACTAAATCAAACACTTACTTAGCTGAGATCCTTCAAAATTGAATGATCGATGCTGATTGTTTGAAGTTTATTGATGATTTTTAATTTGGAATTTTATCATAAGCAATTCACAAAATCTCGCTGAACAGCAAAGTTGCTTTTTGTCGATGGCGATCAACATCATTGAAACTAATCAAACAAATATGGTTTTTTTGCAAATTTTATTTGAAATATAAGGCTTCCATGTTTCGCAATCGAAGCCCACCACTTGAGTTTTTGATTTTCGATGTTTTTTCTCCAATTAAGAAGAGCTATTCTCCTTGAGTGAATATTTATGAGATGAAAAGGATCATTTTTATTATTAGAAACCAACTCAAACTTTTTGAGGACGTTGAAGTGGTTCAAGAAACTTGAGCCATTTTCTCAAAACAATAGATGGTTTCTGATTTTCTAGCTAGAATTCATTGAATTTCATTTCGATTACTTATATGAATGTTTTCGGAATTCAGATTATATCGCTTTGATAGACTGATTAAAATGAAGATTTCAATGTTTCTAGACAGAAAAAAACCAAACAAATAGCGGACCAAGAAAAAGACAATAATTATTTGTTTATAATGATTGAACGAATCTCAATCCATTTGATTCGATCTGTCTAATAAATGAATAAAAAATTCAATGAAAACTTTAGAGAATATCTCTCGCCGACATCACAAAAATTCACAATCTTCATGAAATTTATTTAGCTAAAAATATTCAATTAAATATTTTTCCTTTCCAGAAACCATAGAATAATAAACTCAATTTATAAATTCGAAAGAAACAAGCTAGAATTCATCATTATTTTGACAGAGGTAGAGAATAAAATCCAAAATGAATGCGATCGAAATGGGATCGGTCAGAGAAGATATCAGATAGGTGTGGTCCGATTATTAATAGAAAAAATTTCACTAGATTTTGGTGAATAAATTCTAAAAATTCTAGAAAAAGAGAGAATTAATAATAATGCTCACCAACGTTCTTATCAATAGGACAATGATCTAATGTAAGGATTTTAGATCGAACCAAGCCATTGCAACATTCAAGATTAAATCGGAGTAACGAAAATATTAAATCAAAGCCGAAACACAAAAAAAAATTAGAAAACTGTAGTATTCAAACAGGTAAGAACGATGATGATGACTCATAATAATTGATTGCAGCAGAAATAAGAAGAGGATTTTTCTACCTGATTTTTTTCAATTCGATTTTTTCTCCTATTTCTCCGCTAAGACAATACAGAGTAAGCTCAGAAAGAGAGAGAGAGAGAGAGAGAGAGAGAGAGACTTCGAGAGTGAATTTTATTTTCTCTTTCTCTGTCTAATACATTCGAATAGAAGGTAGTTTGACTAGCAATGAATCTCGCTACAGAGTCTAGACGAGAACACACATCTTAGTGAAACGATGATTTTGCTTGTGTCTGCTCATCTTACGATCAAATAACGATGATTTCCATTGAAGGAATTGAATTTTTTGAAATGTAGCTGTCATAATACATTGTTTCGCTCTAGAGAGAGACAGAGAGAGAGAGAGAAAAATTTTGAAAAAATCGCTCACGTAAAGGTAAATCAACCAATCAGGTAAATTAAGAGTGCGCGATGAATTGTAATGAGAGCAATAAACAAACAAAAGAAAAATACAGAGAAAAATTTCATGTTATATCCTCTCTAACCAATAGGGTTGTTTTGTTTAGATTCTTTTTGCTCCAATCTCTATCATACGATTGGTTTAGTTCCACCGAGAACATTTTCTTTTCCTCTCTCTTTTGTTTCATTAACTTTTTATAGCTTATCCAGGTGATAAAGAGAGAGAAAGAAAGAAAGAAAGAGAGAGAGAGAGAGAGAGAGAGAGAGAGAGAGAGAGAGAGAGAGAGAGAGAGAGAGAGAGAGAGAATTTCAATCAATTTATTGCGATGTTGACTTGTTCAACTATATTAAATTCAACTGAATTTTAGAAAGATTCAACCCCATCATCAAGCAAACATTGAATCTAACAGTATAGTTTGCAGATAGATAGAGATAAATTGGAAGATTTTCCTGTCTCGTTTCTAATCTAAGAAAAATATTTCGGATTCTTATTTGATAAAGAATATTGTTTTAATATGAATCTGTAAGAATAGAGATCAATCAAAATCAATCAAAAGAGATCTTCAATATAATTTTTAGTTTTCAAGATTTCAATCGATCGAGATTGAGGTGCTGACCATAATCAGGGATTTAAACATTGTAACACTTTCCAAAATTTCGAAGGAAAACAACCAGTCTGAATTTTGAAATGAATTCGACATATGAAAATCAATTATTGAAAATAAACAAACGAAAATAACTTTCGGAGCCGATTTTTATCGTTTCCATCTCTCTCTCTCTCTCTCTTCTATCTAGTTCAATTTGGTAAAGGTGGGTCTAATACCATATTATCATCATCTTTTACATTTCTAATTTACCGTTCGATAATGGGTCTAACAGAGGGAAATCAAAGAAACATTGCTATAAATAAAATCTTAGATTGAGACTAGAATTAAACTGAGAGTTTAGATGTCGAGAGAAATGACTCTCTTACTGAGGATTTTTAGGAGAAAGATCTTTGGATGATTTCTGCTGTAAATACTTCGTTCTTGTAGTGAAGTTATTTTAATTACATTTATTCGTTGATTACTAATCTGTTCTTGTCGATCAAAAACAGAAAACAATTGACTGAGTGGGGAAAAAAACGATCGAAATACAATCAGATTCATAAATAAAAGGGTTCAATTCTAAATAAAAAACAATATTAGGTCTGGATCCTAGTGAAAGATTCGTGAAACTTACACTTACAATATCTAAGCATTGAGATTTAGACTAGATAACTTTTGAAACCTTGAAGAGTGAGAAATTGTTTCAAAAGTTCATGAGATAATGATGATGCCAGCTGTTGAATGTCTGGCGTTCCAGATTTTGATTGCACAAGAGAAGAGATATTGATCGAAGCGAGCTAACGAAAGAAAACAAAGCACGGAGAAAATTATTGCTAGCAATAATGCGGGGATCAAAAGCATTCAAGTGTCTCGAAAACGAAATACTTTTCGTTTTAGATTTTTTTCTGTTTTTTTTTGGTTTATATCAAAGAGTTTCTTATTTCGTTTCGTTATTAATTTAGCTCCAAAATCAACAAAACATTGAATCGAATTTCGGAATTCAAATTTGAGAATTTTGAACTGATAGATAATCAAACTAGAGAATCATAAATTGAAAGTTTGACTTACTATTAAGCTTTAGGAATCGATTTCGATATGTGTCGTTGAATATTTTATCGTTTGAAGAAGCGAAGAAGATAAAAATTAAAGGTCCATCGGCGGAGGATGAATTCTTTAAGCCTTTTTGAGATGAGAGAAATACTAAAACGATACCTATACGAAGAGAATTTTTAAATTGAGCAGTTTTTATAATATAAAATCATTGGGGACAAACATTTAGAAAAACATTATTTTCGTTTATCTCGTCTAGCTGAAACGCAGAAAGTATTTAAAAGAAGAAAATAGTTTAAATTCGAAACACTTTCGATGTCTACATTATGAATCATCATTATGACCATTCAGGCAAGTTGAAAAATGAGAGATTTTTATTTCTCAAACAAATATCGGAACAATACAATGGGAACTGTGTGAATTGACATTACGGAACAAAAAAAACATTTGTGGCGGTGAATGGTAATATCATCATCATGAGGTGCGATATATTTTTCAGTTTCATTTGATTTCCTTTCAATGTTACGATATCCTTGTTCACACTGTTGTCCCAGAACATCGAATGCATTTATTATATGGCAATATGAAATTGGAGAAAAATTTTACAAAAAAAAGCTGAAACGAAGCTCTTTGAGACTGATCTCTATCTAATCTCATTCTCTCTTTCAAACGAATTTGATTGTGATTTTTTCAAAATGGTTTGATGCTCTCAATCGTTTACAAGAAAAAAAAAAGAGAAAACAACTGAACTTGGATGAAAGAGGCAGTTTAAAAATGAAACGATAGCTGGGATCAATCGTCGGAAAGAGAATCGAGGTGAGAAATGATTGATCCAACAAGAATAACTGGGATGAATGATTAATTAATGCTCAAATCTTCCAAATACAGACCATTAAGATTATCCGATAAGAAATGGATGATTCTATTACGAGATAGGATAAAGCTCAATATTCCCTAAATCTTCTCGAATCAACTTGCTAACATTGATAGATGCATAGATAGAGAGATTGAAAGAGACTTTCGATATGACACCTCAGACTCTATGGCATAGAGAAAGGTGAGATAAACTTATTGTCTCGCCTAAAAGCTAGAGAGACAAGGAATAGGAGACCGATTCGAACTAAG
The DNA here is from genome assembly GCA_020844145.1 of Sarcoptes scabiei. Classification (NCBI taxonomy): domain Eukaryota; kingdom Metazoa; phylum Arthropoda; class Arachnida; order Sarcoptiformes; family Sarcoptidae; genus Sarcoptes; species Sarcoptes scabiei. The sequence continues at coordinate 2,032,262 of CP080484.1, forward strand.
GACCGATAATATTTAACTGTTGTGAATATTCTATTCCATTTACTCTCTCATCATCGCCTTTTATCAACATTCTTCATCTCTTTGGCGCATTAGAATCAAGAGAGAGAGAGAAGGGAGAGAAATTGAGTGATGCAAAAAAAAACGAAAGATAGATAGAAGAAGGGGAAAGCAGTGCAGAAATTATTCTGTATTCGCTAGGACCGAATAAAATGGACGATATTCTTCCGATTTCTTCTCATATAATTCTCAAACAGCAGTAGCAGTAGAAGCATGTGTGAAAGCTTCTCCACTACCCATACTACTACTTTTAGATGATGTCATTGGCGAGAGAAAAAAAAAATGACTACTACTTTAATGGGAAGTAAGTCATCGCTTTGTCTTTGCTATAAATTTCAATTTTGATTCTTTTCCCCTTTAAGACTATTCGTTTTGATCATGCACAGTGATTCCTTTTGTCTTTTTTCTTGCCGACGTTTTCTTCTTTCTCTTCTATCTCTCTCTCTCTCTCTCTCTCTCTCTCTCTCTCTCTCTCTCTCTCTCTCTCTCTCTCTCTCTCTCTCTTTTTTCCTCCTCCTCCTTACCGATATTATTCGTGTGAGCAATGGAATGGAATTTTTTTTACTCGTTTTTCTATTTGATTTCTTCAGTATTTCATAATATTTTCTGGATCGAAAAACCAATCAGACATTAAATTCTGTTGTCTAATTGAACCATATTTCTACTGTTTCTATCATTTTTCAAGTCTTCATCGTCAAAATTTTTTTAATCCTATATCAGAGCGATTTTCATGTGATTGTCAAAAATCATTAGTTATGGCTGATGAAATTGACTCTAATCAAACAGTATGTTTATAACATTTTTTTTTACATCGAGATAATAATGTTTTATTTTGAATACATAGGCTGTAGATGAAAATGTTAAAACTGTCACCGATACCGGTGAGGTCAATAACAATGATGTTTCAAGTGAAAATTCTAAAGAAAATACTGAAGACAAGGTAGAATCTGCTGCTGATTCAAATCAGAGTGAAACTAATACAGAAGATGACGACGAAAATAAGAAAAATAGGAATGACAAAACTTCAAATAATTCAGCATCAAAATTATTCGTTGGTCGCCTTCCCTCTGGAACCGTTGAAAGTAGTTTGAAAGAGTTATTTTCTAAGTATGGTGAAGTCACTCATTGTGATATTGTAGGAAAATATGGTTTCATTGTAAGTGTAATGATAGTTTAAAAATTTACTTATTAATCTGGTATTATTCCTTCGATTACTCATTACTTTTCCAGCATATGAAAAATAAAGATGAAGCTGATGAAGCTATGAAGAATTTAAACAACTTCAAGTTTAATGGGTCTGAAATCACTGTTCAGGTTTGTGATTTGAAATGATTCTTTCCAATCTCATATAGTCTTTGATTTCACTAGCTTTCCACTTCAACAAGTAAAAACAGAAAAAGACAAAATCGTAAAAGAAATTTCGTATCGAAAAACATGAATAATAATAATCACAACAATAATCCACAAAAAACGAACTACAACAATCATCAAAATAATCGATTCAATCAAAATCAGAACAACATTAAAAATCGTTATAATAGAAATGGCCAAGATGATTCGAATCGAAATCGTAATCGAAATATCCGTTACAATAGACCTTCAATGAATGATAATCGTTCGATGCAAGTTTCAATGCCTCCGATGAATCAGAATTACGGATACAATTCACAACAATCGCCCATGATGAATTCATACTATCAAAAATTGCCTGTTTCTCCTTATAATTCAGAAATGTATAACAATAATCCTCTTCACGCTCGCGAAATGTATTATGATGTTCCACCAAACAATTTTCCTCGTTCCAACAATTATTCAGATATGAACATGTCAATTTATCCCCTAAATAACAATATTCAACAAGGTCAAAATTATCCATATAATCGTGGGTCTGGAATGAACAAGCAGTTATATTATCCAGCTCAACAACCACCAATGTATCAACAACAACAACCACAGATTCCAAATAATTACAATGGAACAATGGGAACCTATCAGCCACCGGACAATTATTGGTCGGCTACTAACAATTTCGGTTATTGATCATTTCTAAACTGAGGCTATTGTAAATACTTTGAGCTACTTGCATCTAATCATCATCGATTCCATTGGATTTTAAAGACTTCATAATGCGTTAATTTTGGTCTTTGAAGCCTTTTATTGATACTTCGCATTATCTAATTGATACAACGATCAAGTTATTTAAGATTTTTAAAATATCTCAACTCATCATTATGAAAATCTTTATTGAATCATAGATACATCTTACCGAAACCCTAGAAGCAATTCAACAAAACTTTTTGAAATCAAGACTAGATCGACAGTCATATTATTTTGGCATAAATAATATTTTGGAGATGATTCGCTCATCAAGTTAATATTCCATCATTATATTAATTTATTTAATTATAGAATGCATTGAGAACATCTAATTATTTTTTTCGCTTAAAATTTTGAATAAAAATGATGAGATTCTGTTCGGATTGCTTAGGAGAAATTTTCCCATAAAAAATGAGGAAGAAAAATGTTTTTAGGAATCGAAAAAATTTACCGCAGCAACAACAGCTTCCTCTTTCTCTCTCTCTCTCTCTCTCTCTGTTTGCTGGACAGTTTTCAGGTGTGACATACAATGTGGATGTTCCACACATCGCCATAATCATCGTTGGGAGAAAGAAAATTTTCTATTGGCGTTCTGAGATTCTATCCAATCTATCATCTGAACATCAAATTTTTTAAAATTTCAATCAAATTTCATTGAAAATGGCTGAGTGGGATCTAACACCCGTACTAGCGCAGTATCTTGATCCACATCTTGTCTATGGTCTATTAGAATTTCTTGGCAATCAAGATGTAAGTTATTGTTTTTGAAGTTTAATCAATCCTCACATGATCCTTTGTTCACCTTGATCTTATAGATTTATGATCCAGAAGAGATTTTTAATCATAAAGTTAAAGTACTTTCGAAAACATTGCTCTACGATAATCTGCTTGCTTTATATGAGAAAAATAATAAGCCTAAACCAGATGAATTAGAGAAGAAACTGATACAATTGGAAGATAAGCGTAAAGAATACATTCAAGATCTAAATGAAATTGTGGAATGTCTCTCTAGCTTGAATGAACTTGATGAGAATAATATGCAAGAGAGCATACAAGAAATTCGTAAAAAAGTATTCCCCTTCTACTTAAAATGATCATATTTTTCTAAATTCAATTGAATTTTATTCTACGTTTGTTTATAGTTTCCTAAAGAAACAATCGATAAGCTTTATGAATATGCTAGATTTTCTTACAATCGTGGCCAGTACCCGGAAGCAATGGCTTTTATTAAATCATTTCAGTTATTAATCAGTCCAGATGATCCAAACTATCAGCATACACTTTGGGGCCTATTCGTCTCATCATTTTTTTCTCAAGATGTCAAAGAAGCACATGATATATTCTTCTCATTAAAAACTTACATTGATAATGCTAATTTCACTCCGATACTAGCGTTACAGAACCGTACCTGGCTCATTCATTGGGGCCTTTTCATCTTTTTCAATGTCGAACATGGCCGAGATTATCTTGTGGAACTGTTTTTAGATTTTAAGAATCAAAACAATAAACAATCGCAAAACAATGCCTATCTTAACGCCATACAAACATCATGTCCACACATTCTTCGTTATTTGACCGCAGCAGTCATCACTCATCGACAACGAAGAGTCTACATGAAAGAATTGGTCCGATTGATTCAGCAAGAATCCTACAATTATCGTGATCCAATTACCGAATTCGTTGAATGCCTCTACGTTAATTTTGATTTTGATGGCGCTCAACAAAAATTGCGCGATTGCGAGATCGTTCTTCGCATCGATTTCTTTTTGACTGCATGCATCGATGAGTTCATCGAAAACGCTAGACTTTTCATTTTCGAAATCTTTTGTCAAATTCATGAGTGTATTTCGATAGAGTGAGTCATGATGCAATCATTTCTTGAAACTAACACTAAATTTATTCCTCATTGAACAGTATGATTGCAGAGAAATTAAACATGAAAAATGATGAAGCTGAAAGATGGATTGTGAAGCTCATTCGTGATGCTCATTTTGATGCCAGAATCGATTCGAAACATGGTCACGTAATTATGGGGACACAAGCTGTCTCACAATATCATCAATTGATTGAAAAAACGCAAGCGATGCGATTACGTACCGAAATGCTTGCTGTCAGCATCGAGAAGACGGTGCAGAAGAAAAACGAAAGATCAATGTGGAATTGATCCGGGATTGATCGGATTCCGTAGCCAATGAATCAATCAATTAAAGAGTTTTCAATCATCAGTTCTAATTTGAGAATGTTTTTATTTACAATTTTCTCAATTTGAAAATTAATAAAAAAATTTTTTTAAAATTGCGTGTTTTAAACAAATTCTCCACAGTTAGCAATTTTGACTCGTTTATTTGGTTTTCCGCTTTTACTGCCACACTCTTCTATCTTCTTGACGACATCCATACCTTGAACCACTTGACCGAATACCACGTGCTTTCCATCGAGCCAATCGGTACGGGCTGTCGTAATGAAAAACTGTGATCCATTAGTGTTAGGGCCAGAATTGGCCATCGATAAAATGCCCATCCCGGTGTGTTTGAGAGTGAAATTTTCATCTTCAAATTTTCTTCCATAGATTGATTTACCACCAGTTCCGTTGTGATTGGTGAAATCGCCACCTTGAATCATGAATCCTGGAATGATTCGATGCAAAATACTACCTCGAAATCCGAATCCTTTCTCATGAGTACATAAAGAACGGAAATTTTCTGACGTTCTCGGTACGACGTCTTTTCGGAGAAGAATGACTATTCGTCCACAGTATTGACTATTGATTGCGAAATCCAGAAAAACTTTAGGATTCGTTTTCATTTTATCAGTCAAAATTTCTTCCTCTTGTTCTTCATCGGTATCATCGTCTGTAGCCTCCTTAGTATCCTCTGGGCTATCTTTAGAAGGATTATTTTTACTATTAGCTAATTCATCGGTGTTTAAAGCTTTGCCGGCATGTTTTCCAAGCCATTCATCATCAGTCCAGACAGCTTTATACGATGCTTCACGTAATTTTAGCGGTTTAGCTAGATTCACTCGTATCGTTTTACCATAAATCTCTGAATCGTTCATATTATCAATCGCAGCGGCCGCATCCTCTGCTGTTTCAAACTCGATGAATGCGAATCCTTTATGTTTTTGTGTTTGATAATCGATCGGCATATTGACATCAATTATATCACCAAAAGTGATAAAAGCTGATCTAAGAATCTTGTCATCGATCTCTTCGGGAATCCCTCCACAATAGACCACACGTTTGTTGGCAGCAGCGACAACCGACATGTTGATTGATCCAGAAGGAGCAATTTTATGACAAAAAATATCAAATACCCATTGCAGCAACAGTGGCCGATTGTTGACGGACCAATTATTCTTCCATCGAAAATGTGTTTCATTTTACTCTCAAACGAGTGCGCAGCATTCTCAATTGGCAGCAGATTGAGAGAATAAAAAATCGAATAACCACCGCCGCCACCATCGGATCGAATTCAAATTCAAAGTGTCACAATTGGTAGCTGGTGATGATTTTTCCAAAAAAAAAAAATCGGTTCCTTTCTCTCTCTCTCTCTCTCTGTTCATTTTAATTTTGGTTCGGTCTATTTGTCGCCCCCTCTCTCTCTCTCTCTTTCTCTTTTTCACACACACACGCAAATGCTCTTGTTTTTGCGATTGCGATAAATGCGATTATTTGAGATATCATCATCAATATTGTTCCGTTGATTGGATTGATCATCATCCATTCATTCATCATTATCATCATCATCATCATCCCCATCATCGTTTTTTCCATCTCACACTTCCATCATCATCGATTGTTGAGGGATCTTTTTTTTCGAAGGAAAAACTTTGGATATTCCATTTGAATATTTCGCTCGCAATCAATTCGGTGTTAAGAATTTCTGATTGGATTTCACTTTTCCTTTGTTCGGTTAGTGAATAGTGGAAATCAATTCTATACGATTATCTTTAACTATTTTTATTTTGTTTTCAATCAGTTTTGATCTAAACATCGTTGATTTGGTTCTGATTTGTACTAAGAATTTCTTATTCCAAGCATAGCTTAATTGAATCTTTGTTTCATCACATAATGGCCTCCTCCTTTTTCCTTGTAATTATTTTGGCAATATCAACTTTTACATTTCTAGATATCAATCAAAACGAATCATTCCAAAGTATGTTGAAATTTCGAGAAAAACAAATCAATAATCTAGCATCTGGTCTAAATTATTCGCATAGAAACAACTACTGCTAAATATCTTAATCAAATTGGCTTATTACCTCGATGGAATCAATTTCTGCGATCTGAGTAATTCGAAAATCATTTTTTATTCTCAAGAACTTATTTAAAACTGTTTTTATTGGATAGTTTTTATAAACAATATATTCGGCCGATAACTGATGCTATATCTAAAACTCTAGGACCAATATTAGTCAATCTCAATAGGCTGATCAAAAGATCTCTCAAACAAATCGATAATTATGTGAGACCGAAATTGAATTCTCTATTGAAATACGTAAATATTTCTTGTTTGAATTTACCAAAAATTGATCAATATATGATGGTTTTGTTATCTTCATAGTGTGAACAACAACTTCTGCCCAGTATCGAAAAGAATTGGTCCAAGCTGATTGTTTGGTCTCAAAAATATTGGGACAAACTTTACTGGAAAACTTTAGAATTTTATGTCTGGATTAGCGAATGGGTCAATAAAAATATCATCACGTAAGCCTTAAGCAGACAAATCTTTATCGAATGCCGTTTGCAGATTATATCTTTGTGCATGAATTTCCTCAACTCAAATACAATTGATTTATTGAGAAATCGATTTATTTTTTCTTTTTTGTTTTATTTTTTCATGTGTGATTCAAAAATCAGCAATCTCCCTCAGGAACAAATTATCAATGTTCTGAATGATTTTGTTATATCGACACAAAAAATCGCTCGTAATTCATACAAATCTATCGCGGAAAATATTCAAAAATTGCTCGCTTGAAAGTCTCAAAGTTTAGGAACTAAAATTCTCAATATCTATTCATTTCTCACTGGAACTCGTTCCAATTTTTCTCTGTCAATTTTTTTAGATTTTTTCGTTTTATATCAATATGTATCGAATATAATCGATTTTTTTCTAAGTTCATTTTTAAATATTCTAGATCATATTTATCGATTTCCTTTTATTATTTCACACCACAAAACAAAAATCGAACAAACCATTCTTTGAATAATTAGCCTAGCAATTTTTGTTCTTTCTCGTTTTTTCGCTTAATGAGTATTGAAATATGTGCATTACTAGGATGTATTTGTATCTAGGAATTATCTTCTTGTATGATGTTTGCTTGTATAAATTAAAGCCCTAGGAAATGTTCAGATTAAGGAAAACATATAACTCGAAAAACTAGCATATCTTAATTTTTTTCAAAAGATTTCAAATTGATTGGAAAAATATACGACAAGAATTCTCATAGAATGTTTCGGCTAAAGAATCTTCATCGATCTCAAACAATTTCGATAGTATCTCAAGAATCTGTACGATGTTACATGGCTCATTTCGTCCTTTGATCATCTTACCATCAGCCCATTTTTCTTTTTTGACTGCTTCATTTTTGGTTCGTACGTATTGATGGCTGGCATGTGTTGGTCTGACATCACAATATGGACAATCAGTTTCTATCATCAAACGATCGATCGGTAATCGACGCACGACATCCAGATTTTCGGAAGTTTTCAGCGAACATCCATTCAAACCGATAAATAAATCGAGATCAAGAATCGATCTTGCCTCATCAAAAGTCCCATCGAATGAATGTACCTTGAAAATTTGTAATTAATTAGTTTTAATTTGTTATTTTGTACTTTTTTGAAAAATTAAAAATGAACCATACAACACCATGTTTGAATTTATCTCTATTCGATTGTATAATCTTAATGAAGTCTTCACAAGAATTTCGACAATGCAGAAACAATGGTAACTTTGTTCGTTCGACCAATTCAAATTGCCTGGCGAAATTTTTCAATTGTATATTTTTAGAGCAAAAATTTGTTCGATCATAATCAAGACCGAATTCACCGACAGCTACAACTTTTTTTCGATTATTCAAACAAATCTCTACAAGCTCATCGATACGTGATTGAGTATCGGTCTCGAGCTCCAAAGCTCGAGTTGGATGAACACCGACCGTAGTGAACAGCCTATCGTCCGTTTTGGCTAATTCTAAAGCTTTTTGACAATCTTCAAGGCATCCACCTGTGATCATAATCTTTTCGATTCCAATCTTGATCGAACGTTCAAGGACCGATTCGATATCTGGCGGATGCACTTGCTTACCATGATAGATCCCTTGAAACATCAAATCTATTCACCATTATAATTAGAAATTATTTTGTGGCAATCGATTCCGATTGATCCAATAAGAACAAACTAACCAGTTAGATTGGCACCAATATCGATGAAACGACGTCGCATTCTCTCAATCTATCTGAGCAATCGAACAATTATTACAGAACAAGAAAAGATCACAAGAAATATGTTTAGGATGCTTCGATTCTTGACTATTGATTCACGATGGTCCATCTTGTCGCCACGGATTCGCGCCCTGTGTACTCTTTGTTATGGAAAGATTTCGATGCTTAGGTTCGATGTGCACATTCTTCTTTTTGCTCTCTCTCTCTCTCTCAGTGTTCTGATTGTAGAGTGAACCACTACAATTAGCTTTGGAATCGAATCCCCCGAATGTTATAGTCCGTGCCATCTTTTTCTCTCTCTCTCTCTCTCTGAACCTTAGCGTTTTTGATTGTAGCATTTAGTTTTTCACCTTTTTCGGTTGGGCCGATTTTGATGTTTAGCCTTAACAGACCGATAACTGCCGAAAGCTATATATTGGTGAAAATTTTTTTTAGATTTTTCTTCTGTTTTTTCTTGTTTAAAAATCGAAATTTTCGATTATAAAAATCTCTGTTCATCGACTTTGATCAGCCATTTTTCCGATTGCAATTTCTCCAATTTCTATTCTAAAAAGTAATGGGTGTAGAAGTTGAAACAATATGTGCCGGTGATGGTGAGAAGAAATCGATTCAGTTTGATGTTCCATATTTATTGAATTTTTCCTATCAAAAAAAAAAGGTTCAACTTTTCCAAAAACTGGTCAAACAGTTTCGGTCCATTATACCGGTACTTTGACCAATGGAACTAAATTTGATTCTTCTAGAGATCGTGGTAAACCATTCAAATTCAGAATCGGTAAAGGTGAAGTAATCAAAGGATGGGATGTCGGTGTTGCTCAGGTAATAATTTCATAGCTCATATTAGTGTCGTTCATCATAATAGCTCATTTTTCAAATCATCATCTATTTCAGATGAGTGTCGGCCAAAGAGCTAAATTGACTTGTTCGCCGGATTTCGCCTACGGTTCTCGTGGTCATCCTGGTGTTATTCCCCCGAACGCCACACTTATTTTTGATGTGGAATTACTTGGGTTGGAATGAACTTTATCTGAGAAAGAGGAACGCCACTACAATCATCAATTATTAAACTAAACATAATCGAACTTTATTGAAATTGATATTGCAGACTCATCCATGGTCACCAATTATTGAAAACTAAATTCCAAATCAAAAAAAATCAAACCAAAATTTTTCTTAAGCGATGAAATCTCAAAAATTGAATTTCATAGTTTTTTAATTAGAATCGAAATCAGTTTTGTTTTGTGCGCCATCGAGAGCAATTATTTCCATAGATTCTATTTACCAAAAATCAAATCTTCTTGGCACCCATCCTCTTGAAATTTTCTTTCTTTCTCTTCATCTTGATAGTTAATGAATTCAAAAACGATTAAAAACTGATGAAATAATTTTTCTGTCCCAACAATCAAAATGATTGCGTCAGCCAATGAAAACGGCTACAAAATTCATTTCCATTGGTGGAAATGATTGTAGATTGGTTTTTAGATTTTCGTTTCAGTTTTCTTAAATTGCCTGGACTCGTTTGATGATTGCGATAATGTAGAAGTGGTTGTTGAAAATGATGATTAGTTGTGGATTGATTCGATGATTGATGTCTACGTTTTTGCATATTCATTGCAACACAAACCGAATGGGAATGCTTCAACCGATTCTCATTGATGGCTTTGATTAAAGCATAGACTTCATCTTCTGTTCTACAATTATGGAATTGTGTCGGATGCATCGAAACTCCAACGATAGCACGAAATACTTGCCTCCGAAGTCGATAAAAAATCAAAGTGATATTATCGAATTTAAGATGATTCACCATATTCTTCATACCCTTGAAATTTATCAAAGTTTGTTAAAAATGAACTTCGATGATTCAAGATGAGAAAAATATAATACTAACCAATGCGAAAGTGGAATCGCTACGGAACATATGCTCACCATCAAGAACAACTATTTTTCGGCGTGCGATCCTATTCTTGTGCTGCGTACGATTCAACGCTTGAAAAATTTTAATCTGCAAATAATCGATCGAAGAGAAAAAAATGCTCCGATCTGGTTTCACATAGAGAAAGGGATAGTTTTGTGGTGTTACTTTCATTATGGTAAAAACGTGCGGACGTGCCATATGATATAAGAGGACCATCAGTGAAACACCGATGCCAATCAAGATTCCGAATTCTAGACCAATAAACAATGATGAACTCAAAGTGACCAGATATGGGAGCAGATCAATTTTGCTTGTCTTCCAAATCAAATAACAATCACTTGGATGGGCCATAAAAATCACAGAAGTGATTATAATTGTGGCAAGGACAGTCTCTGGAATGTGTTGAAAATATCCAGACAGGACCGATAGGGCTAAAAGTACCAAAGACCCAGTAATGACACCCCCGAACGGTGTTCTCACTCCACTATTATGATTGACTGCTGATCTCGAAAAACTTCCGGTTGCTGGAAATGCTCCGAAAAATGAGCCCAATATGTTGCTTATGCCGAGAGCGATCATTTCCTGTGTTGCATCCATTTTAATACTTTTATGAGATTTGAAAGCGTTCGCCACCGCGACCGATTCCATCAGGCCGACAAGAGAAACCACATAGATACCGGTACCGATATCTTCATAAATTTCCTAGATTGAAATTATAGTAAAAATTCAAAAATTTTCTCATTTATCTAATCGAGAATGCAATTTACGCTGAAGGGTTTGATAACTTCGCCGGAAGTTTCATTTACAACTTGAAAACGTGGCGATTGAACTTTAGGCAATCCTGGAGTGATTGGTCTTGTTAATGTGAATATATTTCCTGTCACTGAACCATTCTCATCCGATGTTTGTCCATAATAAATAGCTATGGTGGAACCAATGAATAAAACTAGAGCATTTCGTCCAATCACAAGCAGATTCAAAATGGAATTCAACAATCTTGACAAAGGTATTTGTCGCCATTGTAGAGAATCAGGAAAGCGGTAATCTTTCAACAATTGAAAAGGTAATAGAAACAACAATGAAAGAGCACCGAGTACAACATCACAGAGATTCATTTGATTGATTTGAGCAAAAAAATTTGCAAAAATTTCAGGCAAACGACTAGCGGAATAATTTAGACCGAAGAAACCTTTCAATTGAGATGCGGAAATCGAAATCGATGCTGCTAGTGAGAATGCAGTGATGACAGGGAACGAGATAAAATCAACAATAAAGCCAAGATTTAGAATTCCTGCTAGTAATTGGAGACAGCCAGCGAAAAAAGCTAATACTATCGAATATTGCGGTCCACCAATGATCACATAAGGTAGAATGATCATCGCCAATATCGAGGTTGGTCCAACGGCCATATCTTTGCAGCTACCGAAAATTGAATAAACAAAACAGCCCATGAATGAAGTGTAAAGACCGTATTGTGGAGGAAGACCAGCTAAACTAGCCAACGCTAGACCTTGCGGAACAATTGTGAATGCAACAGAAATTCCAGAAACAATATCTCCTTTCAAATCTTCGATAGAATACGATGGTATCCATGTTAACGGAGGCAACAAGCGATATAGTTTTCTCCGAGTAAAATATCGATTTTTGATCCAAAAGCAACAGCTTTGAAATGTTGGATCTTCGGGCTCGATAAACATCGAGAGATCTGTGGTTTCAATTTAATTTTTAATAAATACAATCAATATTACTTATTATGCAATTCAATTACCAGTTATGGCGATCGATTTAGATTTATCGATGCTATTATCATCCTCATCATCCTCATTATGGTCATCGTAACTATATTCAAATTCCTCATCTTCATCATCGCCATCTTCATCAACATTTTTGTAGAAAAGGCTAGAGTCATCCGGATCATATAATTTAGAGCTTGGAAAACGATTGCCACAGAGAAAATCATAGGAATCTTGATGTTTCTCATCAGGGTCCGTTTCGAACGGCATCATTGAATTGATTTTGAAGCTTGTATCGTTTAAGTAATACTGAAATGATAATCTCAATGTACATCGATCGAACTCATTGAAGAGAAGATTGTCGATTTCAAGAAAAAAAGTGAAATCGAAATTGATATTCAGATGAAAATTTAGATGCAAATCATTCAGTTTCTAGCGATTCCGTTCGGATAAGGTCAACTAGGTCATCGTCATCAGCCTAATCGTATGACATCGATGTGTTTATTCTTGACGAAATCAGAAATTCACCAAATAAAACAAATATCATTTATTTTCTAAGATAAATAATGATGTTTTTAGTTTTTCGAAAAAAAATCCAAATTGAGTTAGGGCAAAATTAAGATATTTGATGAACAAATTTTGTTCTTCAAAATTTAGAGAAAAAAACTATCTCGATGACATCAATCGAACGAACAAACAAACAAATAAATCAGCTAGAAAAAATTATTCACCACTCTTAATGATAGTGCTAATGTTTGATTTGATTTGATATCAATTTCGTTGATAATTAGAAATCAATAAGTGAATGCAAAAAAAAAATTTCTAAAAACAAATCGAATTGAAAAACGGCGTTCTTTTAGTGAAGGGAACCGGAAATCTTCTGTCTCGGGAGAATTTCCCATTTTTTTTTGTTTGAATTGATTCAAAATTTAATGTTGAAATTTTAAAAGGGGATCAGAATCATCGCAATCAGACTAATTAGTTTCAGTGTAAGAATAAAAAATAATCAAAAAGATAGATTTAATCTTTGTTGATGTTTGTCGAGGTTGTCGATGTTTGATTGATATTTCGACGATCTGTTTCCGCTTCTGTTTCGATCTCAATAATTCTAATCTTCCTATCGAAACCGTCCAGCATAGCGATTGTACATTTGATTGAATTCGGTTTTGAGCACGAAAAAATCGTTATCAGACGATTATCGAAACGAAAATCGAAACCATATCGATTATCTTTACCATTCTTACTACTGGAATTCATTAGACTATGAGAACGAATCATAAACTGCAAACAATTTGATCGCATAAAATTATTGAACGCTTTCTGATCGAACGAGCAAGAATTAAGATAATCACAGTGATCGGATGGAGTAATACCGGTGATGCCCACCACAGAATTCACTTTGAGTTTTCGTTTCGCTTTGATTTTAGAGCTTCTCGATTGCGATGAGACCTTACTGATTTCTTTGTTCAACGAACAGAGACAATCATCAAGACCGTAAGGTGTATTGACAATCATCTCGTAAGCGATCGGTGCTTCTTTAATCACTGAACTAATATCATGCGGAAGATGGACCAATTTATCTATTTTGTTCCATTTCGGAATGCCCGAATGACAACAAAAAATCGATTCATCAACAATTATTGCAAAAGGTAATCTATCGAATATCTCTTGAACAACATTAAAGATGTTTCTTCCGAATTCCTGGCCGTATTTGTGAAGACATTCTTTCTTCAAAATTAACTTACTCTTCGATAGAATCTCATTAGTACCGCGCAGTAGAAACACTTTGTTCGGCGATAATAGTTTCATTGAGAATAGATAGGTAATCACTTCGATGCCTTTCGAGAAAAGCCCAGAGTAATTACCAAGAAATACTAGGTTATATTCGGACACTGGGAAACTTTGAAAGAAATTCTGTTCGATCGCAAACAAATCACTTAGGCTTCCTTGAAGATCTCCGACAATAATCGATGGAGCATTGATTTTGATCAGTTTATCTTCAGCCAACAACAATCCTTTGAGTTGTTCGCATAGAATTGAGATGTATTTGGAGAAAATTGTCCAATCCTCTTTCAACGACATCAAACCAGATTGAGTGTTGTCTTGGAATTTAGTTTTATTGTAGAAATCTTTGATCAAATCGATGAATATGTTTGGTACGGAACTAGTGTTGAAAACGTATTCGATTGAATATTTGTGTGAATTCATACCGGATTCCGAAACTGGTTCTATCCATTCTGTGGAATAAAATAATGCGAAATAAGAATAAGAGAAGGATTCGAATATGAAATTCATTCAAGAGGATCGCAACGAAAGATTACGTTCGGAAATGATTGTTGGTTTGACACACCGACCAGAAGTATCGAATGTTACACAATGCAGACAATAGCTATAGTTTTGCTCTCTACATCGAATACAATTTCCTCTTTTGGAACGAGAATGTGTCGATAGTCGATCAGTCAACGATTTACTTTTCTCTTCGAGTCTCGCTTGCATCAATCTTGAGATCTGTGTCAAGATCGGTTTCGGTGATCGGCAAAGATATTCAGTATGCTGGAAGCTATCACTCAGAACAGCTTTGATGAAATTATCTTTCGAGATTCGCTCATTCTTCATACCAACACAACGGATCGCATTCTCAATTTTCGCTTTCAAACGATTCTCTGAGAGAGTTTCTGATGAGGTTTTGGGTTTGTATCTCTGTATATCGGTCACCATTACGATGAATTCATCAAGCTTTAAATAGCCGTTGTTTGAGGTATCATAGTAACGGAAAATAAAATTCAATCGACCTTCTGTCAAGTGTTTAGCGCTCGGTTCCATCGCAATCAGACCAAGTAGAACCTCATGAAAATGGAGAAAATCATTGTTGTAGAGACTAAAAGCTCGAAACAAAAATGGTAAACGCTCGTCATGATGTCCGAAACCATATTTGATCAGATAAAACTTGAACGATTCATATGACATATAGAAAGAAGGGTAGCAATGTTCGACAAAATTCTCATAAATTTCCGCAATATGTTCGGGTTTGATGTGTGATGCTTGGAGTAGTTTTTTCTCCGGTGAATTGTTCTCAACCATATAGTGATAAAAGGAATTCTGTAGACTAAACTCTGTAATTAATGTTCGAGGTTTCGCTATTTTTTGATCATCGTTTGGATCGCTAGCTAATTCCTGACTCATTTTGGTGAAATTTTTCAATTCTGGGCCCCAAATCTTATCAATCCTATCGGTTAGAATATCGCTAGCTCGAATCCAATTGATTCGCATCGATCTTTGGCAACATTGAAACGAACTATTTGGAGATTTTTTCAGACATACAATCATCGCTAAACGAGTGATATATTTCTCTAACGGCAATTGAATTCGTAAAACGTTCAGAAATCCAATCGAATATAAGGGTGCTTGTTTAGCAGATTCCGCTGCATCCATTTCGGCATCTTTACGGCCTATGATCAAATCGAGACCGTTTTTAGCTGCCTGCATCCATGTTTGATTCTCGGGAAGATAGACAAACGGAAACCAAACGCATCGAGCACGTTCCACATTGGTGACAGCAATCTTATCATGCTCATCACAATAGATCAAATAAACTATGGCATCATAGATTTTAACACTTGGATTTATACTCAATCCTTCCGGTGTGAGATTGGGCGATAGATCTTTTCGTTGCCGATTGGTTCGGTTAAGAATATCTAAACTGGTTCCGATTCCAGAACTTTTATTACTGCCACTTGATGTATTGGATGCAATACGATTGAGATTCTCATGATGCTGAAATTGCTTGTGATTCGTCGACATTCCGATGCTTGAATCTATCCTAATTTTTAAAGAGTGCTTCTTTCTTTTCCCATTACCATAAATTCTTCAGAATTCGAAATATATTAATTAAGTTTAATTGAATATTAAAATCAAATTGATTCTAGCTCTAATAGTTTAATATTATCATTCTCAATCAGATAGAAGAAGCAGAGAAACTTCTAATTCAATAAGAAAAATAATTTATTAGTTATGAAAAAATAGTTTTTTTTCTCGGTCAAAATAAAACTGTGAAAAGAGTTTCGAAATGAATTTTTAAATTTGGAAGTAGATTCTCATTTTTCATAAAATTAAAAATGCTCGTCAAAATGTTAATCATCTCTTCATCCAAACTATGATGTAATGTTAAATTTTCGGAATCAGGAAACATTAAACATCGCTGTAAGAAAATAAGAGAGGGAGAAGCATTAATCGATCGAAAATAAAAATTAATCGAGACTGACCTGGATAATTATATTCTTTATATATCGATAAGTTTTCGAGGTTATTTGCAGTTCATTGCATAGATGTTTTTCCGATTCACTTAAAGCTACAACCTTATGTTTTTTTTTCTCTTTGTCAGCTTTGAAATGGATTATCGAAGAACAATGAAGTCTTCTGAGAGCGTTTTTCGGATCGTAAATTGTAGTTTTGCTATAGAAATCTTTCGCTTTTTGATCGATTTCCGTGATGAATCTAGTTATTTCTGGAATATTTACATTGCTAATAATTTGTTTGAAATATACCATCAATGAATGTATGAAATCGTTTGAAGCGATTTCTCTCAAAAACATCGTGTTGTTAGATTCTTTGCAAAAAAATTCATCATCATTTAGAATTGATCGGAGAAAATCTTCGTCTATTGGATGGCTTAGATCGAATTTGGTTGAGTCTGAGAATGTTTCCACAGCAATTAAAAAAGATTAAGAATCAAGAGAAAAACAATTTCATACCTCTATTGAGTGATCTAGGCGATTTATCTTTCATCTGATTACAATCTGCTGCGTCGGCTAAATTTTGATTAGAATCACAGAATTCTTGACCAAATGAATTTATACAAATCATTCGCTCTTCAGCAGACAATTTTTGTGATCGCAAAGCATTAGCAACAATGAATTTTTTCAACAATATTTTGACTATATGCTCGAGTGATAGATTATAGTAAAGCATATCTATGTCGGATGGCAGAAGATAATTAACACAGTTTATAACGAATGAATTATTATCGATGGCATCTTTTATACACTTCAAATTAATCTCTTTTTTTGTTGTCGGTATCTCTTTTATGGAATCGATCTCACAGAAAAGATTAATCAAAGCAGCTGCTTTGATCAAGTTTTTAATCCTGTACCGATTGATCAATCTTCTTCGATAGATATCGAGTTGAACCAATTTGAATTTTTTCTCTAATTCGTCATCGTTTTCATTATTCAATGTGATGTTCGATATTATTGTTTCTGCTTCATTATCAAACTCTCTCTCGAGATCATCTCGTTTATTCAAATATCCAAGAGAAACAAATTCACTTTGAGCAACATCGTTTTGAAAATTAGAACACTCAACCAATATCGATTCTTCTGGTCTATAGTAGTGAGGAAAGCGATGCAAAAATCTAATGACTGGATTGGTAAAGATCCAAGCCCAACTTATTTTGCCAATCAAACCATTTACATAGTGATCGTAGTAATGATTGATTACTTCTTGTTCAGATATTTCCCGATTTAGAATATTATTGATGTAATCTGTGACATCTTTCCAATTTCCAAATCCGACTCGAGACAGTGCTTCAAGCAATGCTTTCTCGTCCATCGCTAACCATTTGTGCTTTTCGATACAATCAAAATCATAGATTTGATTGATATTACCTTTTTTCGCTCCAATTATGTCGTCAATCAGAAGCTTGAAGTTTTGTTCATCTGCAACAATAGAGTCATTTGAATCTTCATCACTGTAATAGATCTGTCTGTTCTCTTCGAAACCGTAATCATTCGATTCAAATAACTGAAATGTGCCCAAATCCTAGAAAACATCAGGATCGAATTAAAAATAAGGCATTTTGACAATAAATAATCAATACCATCAAGTTGACAGCGTGAGAGCGCAGATGATGTCCATTTTCCGAGCCTGATGCATAACACTTAGAAAAAACGAAATTATTTTCTTGAAATCCCAAAAAATTGGCTTACAGTTAAACACATTGTATAATCACATTCGATACAGCTAAAAACAGCATCTCTGGTTTGCAGCATACAGCTTGTACAAACATAAACTTGAGAATTACCAAATATAAATCCAGAAAAAGAAATGAAACGTCTAATTAAAACTAAGCGATTATATTGGAGGTATCTGATTAATACCATTTTCTGTGACCATTTTTCTAAAACTGAAAACTTTTTCAAGGAAAATGATTTTTTTGCATTCAAAAATTAGTGATCTTCCTAATGGAATTAAAATCTTCAGGTTTCAAGACTGAAGAATCTGAGTGAAGACTTCACTTGAGAGGGTAACAATAATGAGATCTATTTCAACCTTCGTCTTTTTTTTAGTAACAATTGATGCGATTGGACAGAATAATCAGAATAATCTCTCTGGTCCAATCATTGTAAGATTATTGTTTTCTTGGATTGATCAATTTAAATTGTCTTTTGGTTTAATTTTGAAATCTTTTATATGATCAATAAACGTTCCAAACTTTACAGTCTTCCCAATCAATGAGATATCAGATAAAGATTGATAAGACATGAAATTAGAGCGTTTATGGCTGAGAAGATGGTGGAGTTAAATGTGATGGTATTTTATCTAATCTTCTTCTTCTAACTTTTAAAGCTGCACCTTCAGGTAGATTACGTTCTACGTATTCCAAAAAAGTATCGGCTGTGGAGCCAGTCAAATGTTTTAATTCAATACTCCGGAAATATGTTCTAAATTCATATTGAACTCGATATTTCTTTTTCACGAAAGCGGCTCTCAATAAAGTTCTTCTTTTGATAGATCGATATGGTTCCCATCTGGAGATATTTAAAATTGAATATAGATTAATATGGTTCATAGATTGAAACAAATAACTTATGGCAAAGAGAATCAAATGAAATTCTCTAGAATAATTCAAGTAAAATTAATTACACTTTAGAAACATTAATGTCGAGAAAATTTGCGCTCATCAAAACAAATTTTTCATAGCTATCAAGAAGGGCTCTATCAGCACTTCGTGCTTCTAATTGAATATCTTTGTAGAGAATATCTTTTTCTGCTTTGACATCGCCTTTGTATTCATTTTGAATGGATGGATCTGTCAATTTAGTTGCTTTGGTATCCGATCGAATAGTTTTGTTAGCTAAAAATCTCTTTCATTTGAAAAAATTGAGAAAAGTTTTAAAAATCAGACAATCATGATGAAAATATGATACTTTTGAGATCAAATCTATCGCGAAATTCTTGTTGCTGTTCAATAAGGCACATTGCTCATGATTTTTTGAGAGAAGATTCAAATTGGAATTGACAAAACGATTAACGAAAGGGATAAACCTGAAATTCATGCTGAAATTCGATTAATCGTCTTAAGTTACGAAATCAATCCGGAAAAATATATTCGAGAGTCTCAAGACGATTAAGAAAAACAGCTGTTCGAAGAGACAATCTGAGTGACAATGGTGATTGTGCAAAACAATCAAAATAATTTTCTTCTAATGAATCTCTTCTTTTGAATGGTTTATTTATCAAATTGATCCTCATCATCGAAACAGATAATGAATTCTAAACGTCTTAAAATCGATGAATTTTATCGTCGATCTGATTGTGGATCGCATAGAGATCGTAAATATTCTAGCTTTGAATCATCGAAATCGTCAAGTGATGTTAAGGATTCGCTTCTATATGATCATGATGATGATGAAAGAATCGATAAATCATCAAATAATTCTTCATCATCAATTTCCACGATTGTTGCCAATCACTATAACAGCATTAATAATAATGATATTCAAGAAAGAAAGAAATCAAGAATTTATCACATGCGAAATTTCAACAACTGGGTTAAAAGCATAATCATAAGTATTCTAGATCCTTTTTGATTAATCAATTAAGAAAACTGACAAAATTGTTTGTGCCTTTTCTAGGGGATACGATCAAATTACTCAGATCTAAACAAACAAATCAAGATAGTTCTGAATTCATTGTCCATGATCTAGCTTGCGGCAAAGGTGGTGATCTTACTAAATTTGATAAAAGTCGCATCACTCATTTCATCGGATCTGGTATTCTTTTGAAATTTTTTCCTCTCGATCGATTGAAATTTTATTCCTCTTTATCCGTAACAGATATTGCCGAGATCTCAATCGAACATTGTAAAGAGCGATATAGGTTGTTTGAGAAGAATTTCTCGGCTGAATTTCATACAATAGATTGTACCAGAGAGCTCATCAAAGATCGATTGAGAGATAATAACATCAAATTTGATATGACTAGCTGCCAGTTCTCATTCCATTATTGTTTTGAATCTTATGAACAAGTTTGTAACATGGTTCGAAATGCTTCAGAGAATTTGAAAGTTGGTGGAATATTTTGCGGAACAATCCCAGACTCGATGGAGATCATGAAACGATTAAAAGATTGTGGCACTAATGAGTACGGAAACGATGTTTATTCAATCAGATTCGATCAAACTTATGATGAGATAATGTCTGATGGAGCACCATTATTCGGTCTCAAGTATTATTTCCATTTGGATGAGGTTGTTGATTGTCCAGAGTTTCTCGTATACTTTCCAGTGATGGAAGAGATTTGTAAAAGTTTCGGATTGAAATTGATCTTCAAGAAAAGATTCGATGAGTTTTATGAAGAGAACCATTGTGGCGATGAGAATTCTAATCTACTCAATTTCATGGAAGCATTGGAGAAATATCCTCCGAGAGATCGTGAACGATCGATGGGAAGACCATCAGATTATAAACATATCCGTCAATATCTGAGCGAAAACGTTCTCTCACCATCAAATCTCAAATCACTTGGTACGCTATCGAAATCCGAATGGGAATGTATCACATTATATCTTGTGTTTTCATTCAAGAAAATATTATAACAAATAGAGATTGTTTCGAACACCAAATTAATTGTTTATGCATTTGTCTATCAAAATCATTATTTCATCCTTAAAAAAATTTCTATTGTCAAAAGATATTTTGATCTAAATAATCAATCATGCATTTATCACTAAATTCATTTTTTGCTAATTTTTTGAAAAAATCATTTTTTGCATTAATTGAAAAATTAAAATTTTTATCGAAAACAAAAATATCTAGATGTCGCGACTAATTGTGATAACTTATGTTGAGAGTTTCCTTTTCCCTTCTACCGGAGACACATAGAGTTGTGAGAGATCAATATCCATGTGTTTAAGATTTTTATTTGGTTCTTAGATATTTAAAGATTTTTATTTGGATTTAGTATTTTTTTCCGTCGTAATATTAATATATCTAAAATATTTTAGAAATTCAAACGGACAATAATGGTGAAAAAAGTCAAGGTAATTCGATCAATCGATCTCTAGTGAATTCAGTTTGATTAACAATGATGATTTTCGATATTTATAATGGATTTCGTAGAAAATCGTGAAGAAGAAAACTGCACCTCTTCCAGCAGTGATTGCTGCGAAGATGCAGAAGAAAAAGAAAGTCGTCGATCCGTTGATTCAGAAAAGACCGAAAAATTTTTCAATCGGTTTGTTTTAATCGCTTTTTTACGAGTCTTTATTCTATAATCAATGTCTTTTTGTCATTCAGGCGGTAACATTCAACCGAAGCGCGATCTAACAAGATTCTTTAAATGGCCTCGTTATGTTCAAATACAGCGGCGACGTGCGATTCTTTATCAGCGATTGAAAGTTCCCCCAAGCATCAATCAATTTCGATCCAATCTTCTTGATCGTCAAACAGCAACTCAATTGTTTAGACTTTTAGATAAATATAGGCCAGAAACTAAGAGAGCTAAATTAGAACGATTGCGAAAAAAAGCTAAATCAAAAGCCGAAGGCAAAGAAGTGACGCCAACTAAGCGTCCTCCAGTCGTAAAAATCGGTAGGTTCAATTTGGAAGATTATTTTCAATTAATCGTCTGATCGAAATTTTTAGGAGCAAACGCTGTGACCACCGCAGTCGAGAAGAAAACAGCACAATTGGTTTGCATATCCGCTGATTGTGATCCGATTGAAGTTGTTATCCATTTGCCGAATCTTTGCCGAAAAATGGGAATTCCATATTGCATTGTTCGAGGAGGTCGATCGCGTCTTGGTCAAGTTGCACGGCTTAAATCTTGTGCAGCATTGGCTATTACTCAAATCAATCCAGAGGACAAAGTCGCCCTAACTAATTTGGTCGAAGTCCTTCGAACCAATTTCAACGATCGTTTTGACGAGATCCGAAAGCACTGGGGCGGTGGTGTGATGAGCGCTAAATCACGAGCCAAAGTTGCGAAATTGGAAAAAGCTAAAGCTAAAGAATTGGGTCAATTAGAAGGATAAATTGATTGATCAAAATCGATTCTTACATTTTTCTAATTTTTATTCATCCGAATACTGTCTGAAATGTTAATAAACATGAATTCTATTTCCAATATTTATTCCTCGTTTTTTTTCCAGAATCCAAATTCTCATTCTACAGTGGAGAGAAAAATTTAAATAAAACAACAAAATCATAATGCATCAATGATTCGCAATCTAGACTTGTGCGCTACGAATTGATCTTATTTTGAACGAGAGCTACCATCGTGAAGGGAGTTAAAAAAGAGTCTAGGATTACGCAAAGAGCAAGAACATCTTGCAGCTGTTTGTTTTCGCTTGTCTCGCATTCTCTCTCTCTCTCTTTCCCTTATTATTGTCCCACTATAAATGGTGGTGGTTTTTTGTTTCTCTCTCAATGAGAGATTTAAGCTGATTGTGTTAATGTTGTCTTCGATGATGATGATGATGATGATGATGATCAATATCGTTTCGCTTCTTCATATTCAATTCTCTCGATGGTGATTTGATTTGATTTTCTTCTCTAATTTGTAGGGAAAACCTTCAAAAAAAAAAAAAAAAAAAATACCTGCAACATTGTTTTCATTTTTTGTTGGATGTGATTCGAATCGAACGATTTTTACAATTGCAAAGATTTCATCATAGCAACAATCAATCCAAAGATCATAATCAATGGACAATCGTGAAAGGTATTGATTTTTATTTCGTTACTTTGTTTTTATGCTACGTATTTTTG
This sequence comes from Sarcoptes scabiei, assembly GCA_020844145.1. NCBI lineage: Eukaryota > Metazoa > Arthropoda > Arachnida > Sarcoptiformes > Sarcoptidae > Sarcoptes > Sarcoptes scabiei. The sequence continues at coordinate 2,055,557 of CP080484.1, forward strand.
CTCCGATTCTGATCAAAGATTTTGAATTTTTCGATAGAATTTGATTCAAAAAAAAAAAAAATTTGAACAATCTTTTTTCGATTCAAATCTGAAGAAAATTGGCGAGTTTGCAATCGATAGAATGTCTTCGTTGCGTAAATGGATCGCATCGAAAGTTTTTGCATCGGTTCTTTCCAATGATTCTAATCATATGAATAGTGAATCGAGCAATAATGGCTCGTTTCTTTTCGAATCATTCGGTAATCGCTCGTTATCGGTCCCCTCCATTCTCTCATCATCAAATTCTTTAGCGAGACAAGATGATGTAGCTGCCTCTACAACAGCTTTAACAAGCTCTTCTACGACAACATTGTTGAATTCACAAGAGAATCAATCGTATTTCTCATTGATCTATCATCATTATAAATCTCGTAAACGTCATGATAATTCACGATCTCAGAATCGAAACAAAATCAAAAACGATCGTGAATTAATCACTTATATGTTTCAGTTTTATAACGCAAACGAGGAATTGAATTCCATCTCCTCCGAGTTGGATAACTTTGATGGCAGAAAAGATGCTGATCGTTGTTCAGCTCTAGTGAATAGCTTGAAAATTGCTCAAGACAAAGTAATCGGTATCATCTTCAAGATTATGGATGAGATCGATTGTCAACGTTCGCCAAGAGATTATAGATTGAAATTTTCCGATGAGCTTCTTTCTGGTGAAGGTATCGAGTCATTGAATAGTCAGATTTGGTTCGCTGCTGAGTGTTTAGCTGCAGGTTCAATAATCACAAATAATCACGATAAATCTAATTATTTGAGGCCAATCGCAAGCAATCTGACCACAACGTTGGATCAGATCCGTTACGAATTGCGTTCCTGTTGCAATTATCTACCTAAAAAGTATTTCAATTTATAGTCTTTAATCTTAAAGATTTAAAAAGTTTTTTTCAATAGTATGAAAATTCCCGATGAATTAAAGAAAAAACTCGAGAACTTTGATAATCTTTTCTCGTCATTTGAATATGATTATGTCAAGACGATGTCACAAATTAAGACCAGTGATGATATTGAGAACCTTCAAGAGCTAACGTTTTTGTTTAGTGACACTCTTAAATATGCTCTTGAGAAAGATCTTATATCGAAGGATGATGTTGAAGGTTGCCAACCTAATGTGATGATAGCATTGCCAAGGTTATCTATAGTTCGTGGTCTATTACAAGGATATGGTTCAGTTGTTTGTCGCATCAATCGCGATGATATCATTTCTATATTACGTCCCTATCATAAGTATGAATTAGATTCTCGTGCTGAAATTTCCTCTGATAATTCATAATTGTTTTGTTGAATTTTATTCAAAAGCCTGCTGCTGGAATTCCACGAATTTTTGTCTAATCTAAACGAAGAAGAGATCCTGTATTTAGAAAAACTCTTGTCAAACAATCATGATAATATTGATACTACGGAGAATGATAATCACTATTTTCCATTGCTGGACATTGATAAAAACAATCAATATAGCTTGTTGATGATGTTCAACAAATTCATTAGGCATACGAAACGTATTAAGGAATTAGAACAACAAAATCAATGCCAAAATGATGAGGATATTGGTCATCGTTGCTTTCTCGAAAGTGATCATCAGCAACAGCAAAATAGACGCCAACCAAAGCACAATGAAAAAATATCGTTTTCAAATAAATCAAGAATGAATCGATGTATCTCGGCGTCAGTGAATTTCTTGATGATTAATCAACGCAGTGAATGTTTCAATGACTGTGATGATCCCGGGCAAACAAAACTTGCAGATCATTACGACTGCTACAATAATAACGATCGTCTTTATCGTTCCAATTCGTTGCCGAATATGAATTTTAATTTTCCCCAAATAAAATCAGCATCTGAATTTGATGATTTCGATCCTAATTTAGTTTGCAGTGATATGCCTAATTGTTCTCGAGAACACTCCTCTTCCTCTGTTTCTTCATCTTCAGCTTCATCCTCGTCTGCAAATGATACTAGTACCAATACTACCACCACGAATACTAATTCATCCACGACATCGTCTTCTCAATCATTCAATCCTTCTGTTGCATGCTCATCGTCATCGTCTCTTTCAGCTGAGATTGATTTTCTAAAACAATTGCTGAAACGAGCTCAGTTTCAAACTATTCCCAAACATCGCAATTCTAATTTTAAAAATATTCGCTCGAATTCTAGCGGTTTTTTCCATCGTTCATCTATGGCTGCTTCATCTATGACCAAAAATAATGTCGAACTCAATCCAAGAGCAAAAACAGCATTTAATTCTGATCTTATTCTACCTGATTTCATGATTACCGATCGTAAATCCAGTACTCTTTTTACTCCGACTACATCGATGTTCTCCAATAATTCTATTCGATTCTATCTAGGTAAGTTCTTGGAGCCAATATTCTATGATTGATTTATTTGCTTGGTTTCTAAATCAGATGAAATTTTTACCGATGATCTTCTACAATTGTCTCTGTATACAAAGAAAATTCTACATCAAGTTTTTGTGATGATTTCAAGTAAGTTTTTAAACTTTTCTCTTCGAAACATTTCTTATGAATTTCTTCGAAGAAATCGCCGATGAGTTTCAAACTAACTATGCTGGTGAACTTCGAAATATATTGCGAACAGTCTATTTAATGATGGAATCCGATAACGATATCGTTCTTGAAGATAATGATAATATCGAATGTAATTCAAGCGATGAAGTTAACATAGAACGTCAATCATTGAATCATAATTCAACACGAGAATTGCAAAGTTGTATTCATCACTCAGAGAACATCAGTGGTGATGACTATAACGATTATGATAGGATTGAACAAGCGATCGATGCCAACGAATATCTACTAAAAGAGAAATTTTTCCCTGAAGATTCTAACAGAAGGGAATCGACAATTACATCAAATGGTGCGAGTACACCAGATCATTCTGAACAACATCATTCGGGTTTAAACTGTGATAATGAAAATCTTTCAGGTTCAGATCAGAGAATCAATCATGTGAACACCATTGGTTCAATTAATCTTGCAAATAATTTAAAAAATGTGGTCGATGATGATGATGAGATCAATTCTATTGATGATAATCTTATTAACGATGAACAATCAAATCTAAATTCCGAAAGAATAGCGAAAAAGGATTACAAGAAAGAGAAAAACAATGATAATCAGGATCGTACGAAGTCGTTAGTGAATGATCAACGCCGTCAATCTAATGTTTCGATGTATTCATCTAGTTCGGATAATTCTTGCTGTAGTTTTCAAAACTCTCAGCTGGATCCTGTACAGATAATGCGCGAGAATCAACAACAAAACAATTTAGCGCCGTATATATTTTCAGGCACTGTTATTGATTCCTCTTCAACATCAGCTCTTCCATCACCGATAATACCTATTTTCAACGATGTACAATCATCATCATCATCATCGACGGTGCCGACAAACAATCTACTCTTGCCTCCGATCTGGATCCCAGATGAACTAGTGACCACATGTCAATCCTGTTCCCAGGTGTTCACATTGATTCGTCGCCGTCATCATTGTCGTAGATGTGGACAAATATTCTGTCATCAATGTTCCAATATATTTGTTTCGCTGAGATGTTTTGGGTATGAAAAACCAGTCCGTGTCTGTAATGTTTGTCTTCGATTGCATCAGCAAGCAGAAAAGCAACAGCAGCATTCGAAACAAAATGAATCCAATGCCAAGTATCAGAATGGGTCCTCTTCAGCGACTTCTTGAACCATCCAAAGATAATTTTGAAGATCTGATTTAGTCTTCTAATTACTAATATTGTAAAATTATGAGAAATAAAAATATCAAAATAACAAGATTCTCGTCGCATTTGATTTCAACTCTCAAAATCAAATTATTTTTCAACCATTCCTAGATAGATTTACATTTAATTTCATAATCTCAACTTGTTCTCGATATTTTGACGATATCTATTGAGCTATTTCCATCTTAACATCGAAGGTTTTCTAATCATACGAGACTGTTTTTTGCATCTTGTCATTACTTCCGGTGTGCAAAAGTGCGCTTGAACAATCGATCGAAGACTACAACGAGTATTCGAACGTAGTTTTGCAGAATCATTTCGATTCATTGACTTCCGTTTGCACTTTGCCAAGACTAAAGTTTTATCTGGCCGGCTAATCGAAACATCGAGTTTTTTTTCCTGTTCACATTCGAATAGCCTCGCTAGGTACTTGAAATGGTATTTTGCTTCATCTGAATCCCAAACACTGATCCGATCCTTACCGACATGATGTTGAATTTTTGGAGAACATCCGTCACATCTACTTGGAAATTCAAATTGATGATCTCGACAGACAATAATATTCTCTTGCCCTAAAACATCATTGATTGTGTTGTGATTCAAAAAGTAGACATCATCAAGAACTCTCTCACATACCGAGCAACGAAGACAATCCTTATGGAATGGAAAGCCATTAGCCCAGTAAATGAAATGATCTCTTTTCTCTTCTCTTCTCTTTACTTCGCTACCTTTTTTTAAATCATTTTGATTATATAAGCTACGATCACAGTAATGGCATTGATCATCATTGCTGATCGTATTCGCAACGATTGTCCCAAAATTGTTGTGTATTTTTTTCGAACAATTAAAGCAGAAGAGATCGAACAAATCGTTTGTTTGGTAGAGAAGAAATGCACGATTCATTCGAAGATTGTTCCCACAACGTACACACTCGAAACAGTCTGTATGGAAGAAATGCTCCAAGCATTCGATGCAATCATTCTTGTTCTCAATCATCTTTCGACATCTGATGCAATCCAATCCATTGATTACCTTTGAATTTTCTCTATCGAATCTCTCCATTTTCAATGAAAAAGCAAACGTTTTTCGATCAACTTCAAATGAATGCTTTTTTTTCGGATTCTTCGATTACTTTTAATTTTATTGCGATGATTTTTTTTTGTTAATGCTTTTAATTTCAAATCGTTCTCCTCTCTCACAACAAGCTCCATTCTCTTCAGTTCCAATAAATTTTTGATCTAATTAAATTCGTTTCGATTTCGAACGCAAATCGAATTGAAATAGATTTAATTGATTTGAAGATTGAAAGATTAAATTTTGTCCGAAATCAAATTTGAACATTTTTCTCTTCTTTTCTATCACTCGATCGGAATCATTGAAAAGATTTTTGAAAATGAAATTTGATTGGATATTTTCATTGTCGATCTAGCATCAAAATGAATCATTCAGTTTCAAATCTTTTTTTTCAAAGTCTTCCTTCTTTCTATTAGATCTTAGTTTGAGAAAAATTTCTTACACTAATCCTTTCTAATTAAAAATCTTGTCTCTATCTCTATCTCTCTTTGTGCCACTAGAAATCCAAATTCCAATGGATGGACATTATTTTTATGGAACATTCAATGAAGATTAATATTTTTGAATTGAAACGCAAACACTTCTTTCGATGTTTGATTCGTTGTCCATTGCCTTTTATCTTTCTCCCCCCCCCATTCGATTTCATTCTCTTTTTTTTCTCTCTATTCTATTTGATTAGTTTTAATTTTCCTCACACAAAATCATTAAACAGTGACCGTGTATCATCATACTAGATGCGCTAGGTAATGTTCAAAATTAATAAAAAAAAACAAAACAAAACAAAACATAAAAAAAAATGAAAGCCACAAGGATTTTCATCAATATCTGATTTTTTAATTTACGACCTACATGACATCATCGTCCACAACTAACAACTAGACCCAAACATATTTCTTCTCATATCCCATTATCCATTCCACAATTGTCTCTTAATCCTTAATCTCTTGCAGAGAGAGAGAGAGAAAGAGACAGACCAAAAGTGAGAAAAAGATGGAACAAAAACAAAAGTACGATGACTGAATCGATTTGGAACTTGCGATTTTTTTTTTTCGAATGAGACAGGAAGAGGAGAGGAGAGGAAAGGAGAGAGGTGAGAGTCACTAGTTGTCGTAACCGACAACAGTAACAGCAACACACCATCGAATATCACACTGGATGGTGGCTGTGATGTTTTTTTTTTTTTTTTTTTTTGAAGAACTTTGGTGGAGAATGTTTTGAGCGCACCAATCTATGTGTGTGTAGTGTGTCTGTGTGTTTTTGTTTTATCTCTTCTTTTTTCTTTAGAAAAAATTCACGAACACTTCACACCAACAGCAGTAAAAGCAAGAATGTTTAGAATCTCTAACACAATCACACTCAAGTAGCCTTCTTCTTTAAATTGTTTTTAATATACAGAAAGAGAGAGAGAGAGAGAGAGAGGAGAGCTTCACTAGCGAAGACAGAGAGAGAGAGAGAGATGAGAAAAATTCTTTGGTGAAACATTCACTCACACACACACACACTCACACACACACGTATCTTGTGTATCACGCGATTAACCAAATAATAATAATAATAATAATAACACTAGTATCAATTTAAGATTAAGAATATCGAACGTTTTTTTTTTCCTCCGAAGAATTAACAATCGATTAAGAATATTTAAAATTTGATTTTTTTTTCGATTGAATAATTTCGTATGATATTTCTAACTAAATATGTGTGAGCAAACAAGAAAAGAATTATTCTTAAGAAATCTTGAATTCTCGTAATTTATTTTTTTGGTTTGTTTTTGAAATTCTACTTATTCTCATTATATCAAAACGTGTGTGTATGTGTGTGTTTGACTCGTTCCGGGACTAACATTTTTTTTATTCGGAACAAATTTTTTTTGCACCTTATAATCAATTTTGTATTGACTCTTGACCTTATAATGTTTCTGGATAATTTCATTTGATTCTCGAAAGATATAAATAATAGTATCTAAATTAGGGGTCAATTATTCAATACATGTATGATCTGTAAAATCTCCTGTTGCCATTATTTTTAAATTATCATTTATACATATTATTTTTTGTTATTGTCATTGATACAGTTATTATAATTGTTAAAATTATTGTCCCATGAACTCGAAAATCTCAAAATCATTCGCTATAAATGATTTTTAACCTTTTTTGGAAAAATTTTTATTCATTGTGACAAAAAAATTTCGGTCAAAAATTGTTTTTCACACAGTCGATCAACGATTCTTCAAAATTTAATATCCAGAACCAAAAATAGATCACGAACAAATAAATCAAAATGATGGATCCAAATATTGGTTGGTTTCAGCCCGAACAACAAGGTCCTGCATTAAAGCTGTGGAGGTCGTTGTGGAAACGTGCTAAAATGAGCGTACTTATAGATAATCCTATAGATTTCAATGCAATATATAATAGTCAAATACATGAGAATATCAGTAATACTGAACATCATAATCATAGTCAAAATCATAATCAAACTGATGAAAATGTATCAGAAAGGCCGGATCAACAAAAATCTATCAATTGCAATTCAAATCTCCCGACCACGACCACTCAATCATCCCAACAAATTCCGCCTGCGATCAATAAGATGTTTTCAAATTGTTCTCTGCCACCTCATTTTTTCAATGGTGGTCATTTGTTTTCCAGAAAAAATCATTCAGATAATCCAGCATCGACATATAATTTCAATGAGAACCGACATATTTGTTCGAAATATGATGGCACACCATGGCGTATGCTGAGAGAGCATTATAGTGCCGGAATTTTCGGCCTACATCAAGAAATCGAAGATTTCTATAACTATATGAAACCAACACCTGAGGAGCATTTTATGAGACAAAGTGTTGTGAAACGAATCTCAAGTTTGATCAATGAGGTTTGGCCTGAAGCAAAGGTAAAGTTCAATATTTTTGTTGAGGATTTGAGGATAAGTACTGATTGATTCTCATTAAACAATAAAAGGTTGATTACTTTGGAAGTTTTCGCACGGGTCTTTACCTACCAACTAGTGATATTGACATGGTTGTTATCGGTGAATGGGAATCGATACCTTTGTTTACTCTTGAGAAAAAACTTCTGGAATCGGGAATCGTTGAAGAAAATTCAATCAAAGTGCTTGATAAAGCATCAGTTCCAATTATAAAATTGACTGACTTTCAATCAAAAGTGAGAGTTGATATAAGTTTCAATACGAGCAACGGAATTCGAAGTGCAAAAATGATCAAGGTATCGTATTTACCTAAACAATCTTGAGATATTGATTTTTTATGACAAACTATTCGGATAGGAATTTAAACGAGAATATCCAAATCTCGAGAAACTAGTCTTTGTTTTGAAACAATTTCTTCTGCAACGAGACCTTAAGGAGGTGTTTACTGGTGGAATCAGTTCATATTCCTTAATCTTGATGGTGATCAGTTTTATACAGCGACATCCAAAGAAAGAAGCCAAGCTTCCCGGTACCAATCTAGGTGTCTTACTCATGGATTTTTTTGAGCTTTTTGGAAGAAATTTCAATTACTATCGTGTTGGGATCCGTGTCAAAGATGGTGGTTCATTTGTTCCGAAATCGGAAATACAGAAAAATATGGATTTCAATTATCGACCGTCGATATTGTGCATCGAAGACCCTTTAAATCCATCGAATGATATCGGTAAAAATTCCTATGGCGCAATGATGGTGAAACAAGCATTCGAATATGCATTCTCCACATTACACCAAGCAATAGGACCGTTAAGCTCTACTATTGACCCAACCAAATCAATACTAGGAAGAATCATTCGCGTTACAGATGAAGTGATTGATTATCGTAAATTCATAATCGAAAAATTTCCTCTACCTCTCAAAGAGGCAACACTTAATCAAACTAATCAATCGGAGCAGAACAAACTTTCTGCTGGTTACGATGAGAATTTTTCGCCAGCAACAATTCAAATAAACAATGCTCATTTTCATCTTCAAACTCAAATGATGAAGTTCAAATCGAATTTTCAGCAATTTGATGAAGATTCCAATAATAGTGAGGATCAAATCTGTGATGAAATCATCGATGAAGAATGCAACGGTACTATATCACCAATGGTAAATTGATTGGCGTGATTATTAATTATATGATTGTTAATAAAATTAATAATCAGTATAAAAGACTCAAAATAATATTGAATTATTAATCCTTTATTCCTTGTCGATCAGATTGATTCAACGAACGAAACCAAAAATGACCCACATTCGATGCAAACACCACCTCAAACTGTTTTATTAACTCAATCTCCAGTCAATCATCCATTACAATTCCCATCAAACTCATTGATAGCGACTCCAATTATGCCTTCCACACCTTATGCAACTGGAACGGCAATACAGATGGCTATTCCACAGCAAACGGTGCCAGCGATATCGCCGCATTATCATCTGCAGATCGCTGCAGCTCACTCGAATTTCATCAATAGTCCGCCGCAAGCTGTCCAAGAGATGCCACAGCAAACAGCTCAACAACAGCAATCACAATCTCATCGTGCAGCCGCGGCTCAAAATCGAAGATACAACGGATCATCTAATACGAATCTAATGACCAATATGAATCACAATGTTAATATGATTCAATTGACGAATGGTTTCGCTAACATAGCTGCTGTAGCCAATAGCTCAAGTAAAAAACCAAATTATTATCAAGGCAGCAGTAGTACCAGTAGTAATTCAAGTTCTAATAGTAATTCGAACTGGGGCAATGCGTCAAATTATCAGCAACATCATCATTATAGTCAAAATACGATTTCTAATTCCAATGTGAACAAAAAGAATGAATCCATTTTAAATAATAGCGATTATAACAATAGAATTTTACATCAAACCATCAGTAATAAATCATCATCATCTTCTTCACCATCATCAACGTCAAATTCATCATTTAATTCGAATAAATCGAATGCATCTTCAACATCAGCATCCTCTTCTCCAACATCGTCTACATCATCAATGCATCAACAACAAAATATTCGAAAGAATCAATTTCTTAATATATCCAACAAAGGAGTTGTTCATCCTATCAGCAACCCTTCAATAGACAAATTTCCATCCAAAACTTGAGAATTTTTAAAAAAATTTAATTTATAAATCAATTTACAGATGCAAATGAGGTCATTTGAGGAGCGAAATTATTAAGCTCATATTTTGGAAAGAATCGAATTGGACATTCACAAAATGGACCGAGTTGAAAGCAATCAATAATGTTAATCAATGCGACTTCGTTGCAATGGACTCAAAACGATTGGCTTGGTAAACGAATTAGATTGATTGAATCATTTTATCCACAAAGAAAATCAAAGCGCTTTGAAATCGTGAATCTTATTTCCGCTCCGATTTAAATAGAAAGGGTTGTTATTCTATTTTGTTTTATTTATTTTACATTTTTTTACCTTTTTTTGATATACACTTATGATACACTTAAAGAGTTCGACTATATTCAATCAGTCAAAAAAAAGAATTAGTGTATTAATTTGTGACAAAAAAGATGTTCGATCAAAAAATAATGATAGAATTAACAAAAAAAACGAGGAACTTTCTTTCGAAACCTCCTCAGCATTTTACAATAAGAAACAAAATCTTTTCTAAATTTTACATTACAGCGAAAACAGAAAGATTTAAATACAAAACGATTGGTTATTACTATAACGGAGTGTGGTAGCGTTTGAATTTGTCACCCTGAATCGATGAAGATGATGAGGTGATCGATTTGATGCATCGATTTCTCTGCTGATCTTTTATCGAAGAGCGATTAAAAGTTTCCACTCTACCGTAAATAGTCTGTTGATCTGATTCTCGATGCGAAACACCTTCATAAGCATTGAAATCATAATTATTCTCTTCAATTTGATCATAGTGATCGGATTCTCTGTTCTTATTAGAATTTTTCCAATTTTGTTGACATTGAAGATTGTTGAAACGGTACGCATTACGATCGTTCGGATGATGATTAACATCGGATTCAATATCGCCTTCTTCACCGCTAGATGATAGATTTGATTTCGATGAATGATGATTGCTTTGATGATCACTAACCGATGAATTCGATCCAGATAAATCGATCGTTCTTGAACGATATTTTTGATTAATTTTGATTGATGTGCGCAATTTGGTCTTTCTTTTACGTTTTTTCTTCATTGACGAACGTTGATTTTTGTTGCGAATGTTTTGATAGAAACCATCCGTAAACGACTCATTTTGTTCAGTATGATTTTGATTGCCGTTTTCATTCCATTTAGTTCTCGATTTGATATCATTCACACAATCATTATCGGTGATTTTACCGCCACGACTTTCTCGTCCTGGAACTGGCGGTCTCCGATGCATGAAAACATCGCTAGTTTTAGATTGATTTAATATGCCGAAGTCATTGCAACAATCTGATCCAGAATCTTTTTTCGATTTCTCCAATGAATTTAAATACTCATAATAATTGTAGGTCTCCTCTTCTTTCATTGTTTCTAGATTATTACTATGAAATTCGTTGATTTTAGGTTCATTCTCGATCGAATCTATAGGCTTGAATTGTTCGCAAGGTAAATTAATCTCACTGATTGAATCTAAATTGATCGATTGTTGCATAATCGGTTTTGGACGAATTATTTTTTTAGGATTTTGAATTCTATTACTATCATTTTTAATGACGTTAAAATCGTAGATTAATTTATCAGTGAAATTTTTTGCTGGAAATATCATCGAGGATGGTGTGGTCGTTGATTGAAGGCGATTCGAAAGATCAAAATTGGTTCGAAATTTTCGAAAATTTGGATCTGATTTCATCAAAGCCATCGATGGTGAAATTGAGATTGAACGAAATTTATTTGTTTCATTGTTCCATCTAGTACGATCGGATGAATCGTTTTCCAAGAGAGCCGAATTTGTCATTGGTCTTTGAATTTGATGAATGAGATTTTTACTCTGTAATCCAGGCTTCCATTGTTCAAGAAGATTTTTGTTGAGCTGTGATTTTACATTGAAATTTTCTGAGAAAATTTCAGAAGCAGTTTTTATTCCACACTTCTTCTCATTAGTGTTACCATTCTCAATGATTGCGTTTGTTGTTCCAGAGAATGGTAGCGGAGGTATTGTGGAAGGTTTCTTCTTTTTTCGTTTCAATGCGGGATTCAATCGACAACTAAACACGCCGGCTGATATATTTTTCGCATTGAAATTTTTACGATTTCTATCAATTTGTTCATTGAGAACCAATAGCGATTGTGAGATCGGCATCAATTTCGTATCAATATTTTTGTTGGCTTTGATGATCTGTGCTTGATCAGAAAGAAGCTGATTTAATATCAATTGCTCTTTGGTTGACAAAGATTCATTCTGGTTATTAATGTTTTGCTGTCGATGATTAGCGTTGATGTATGCGGTGGCATTATCATTCATAGCACTGTTCGAAGTCGTGGATTGTATCGGATCATCAATGACTATTGGTTGGCTTGAGTATTTAAGATTGCGAATATGGAAAAATCGATAGTAAATCCACATAAATCCTAAACCTATGAGAAAACAACCGATGACTAAGAAAATAGCTAATCTTGAATACCAAGAAATCGCAAGACGATTATCGAAAAACATCGATATACTCAATAGGAGAATATTCTCCAGAAACATTGTAGCATAGAATGCCAGCAGACGATAACGAGATCTTGACTGAGAAAACGTAAGACAAAAAATTTAGTTTGAATTAACTTATTCCAATCAAATTCAACAATCATCTTACATCGTCCATATTGACGTAGCAGAAAACATAGACCCAGGCCAAAGATAATGAGTTGATAAATCGATTCCGTTTTGATTGTTTCTTTCGATGATATTCTTCCAGATCGTTCGATTGTTCTTCTTCATCAACAATATTGTTTCGAAACATATGCGGTGACATCAACCAGAGAAACATCGAAAACCAATGTAAAATTATAACCACAAAGAGCCATTGCTTGTAAAGAACTGCATAGACAGTCAAAGCAACTATTCGGGATGTGATCGTTCTGTATTGATATCAATGAATAGTATGCATCAATATCAGTTTCTTAGAATTCAATATCCAAATAGAATCTTACCCGATTCGCCAAAGGAATTGAAAGATGACACCAAACCAAGTCAAAACTAATTTATGAATTTTTTCAACTCGAATATTTTTATTGAATGAAGATAGAGCCCAACAAATGGAGAAAAGTGAAAGAAATATCGAGATGATATTTAGATCGGTGATCAAATCCAAAGAGGATTTTCTCCAAACTAAATAGGTTTGAAGCAAAAGCATCGGGCTCGCTTCCAAGAAGGCGTGTAACATTCGAAGTATACAAAGTTCACTCACTTCAAGCTTAATAGTGATCAAATCAACTGGAGCGAAAAGTTTGAAATAGCGCCAAAGGACACCACACTGAAGACAATGTATGATAAACAATAATCTAGATTGATCGGCCCAAGAGTTCGATGATGATTGTTGCCGATGACATTGATCATCGATCGTTCTAGAATGAGGATCAACATTATTGATACCATTCTGATTAAGAGAATGTTTTGGGGGAAATGATTGTAAATCTGAACATTGTCGTTGAGAATATTTGAGATACCATCGAAATGATAAAATCTGAGTGGTGATTATCGAGGTAAAAATCAGACATAATGCGACCGCACACCAAACGAATTGTCTATTTAGATAGAGTGTATAGGCAGTGACTAAATCAAAAACAACATCACAGAAATATGCAGCCAACGAGATAATATTGAATAAGAGATCACATAATGGTAAAAAGTCCATTCGATTCGGCATTGTTGGTCTTAGCTGTGGTTGAAGATAGAATTGATCCGGTTGCTGTTGTTGAATATGGTATGACTGAGTCTGAGGAAAGTTCGCAATCTGTTCTGTTTCGTTTCCGATGATTATGTTCTGATTATTTTTTAAATTATACTCCATAGAATTCAGTTTGATTGAAGGATTTATTTCTTTATGATGTTGAGATACCGATCCGTTTGGAACAGCGGAATTTCGGTCAACATTCAAATCGAATAGTGTTTGCGTTGCTCGTCCTTGATTCAGTGTGATGGACATATTCTCACCTACAATCGTAAACGATTCATTTGCATGATTATTTTCAATTCTATCTTTTCCATCAAAATGAATTGAATGATTGGATTGAAGCAAATTTGTACTTTGCCCAGTCTCAACTGTTTGATCAATATTCACATCGACGATCGTTGGTTCAGTATAGATGTTGGTGTTGTGATCATCTTCATATGAGATTGCTCTGGTACAGTTTATATCTGCATTCTGTTGATGATGATCGATCATTGATATCGTTGATGGTATCTTGGCGTGGAAATTTGTAGAACAATCCAAATTGCTCCGAGATGCTGAGAAATGGAATTCATTTTGAGAGCTAAGCATCGTATTAGATGTTCGTTGGCGGATACTAGTCCGATTCGACGAATGCAATGAAGTGATCGATTTAACATCCACTAGACCAAGATCATTGTCTACACCATAAAGATTGGATGATGATGAAGGAATTTGATTCTGTAGTTGGTGTTGTTGTTTTTGATGGTGATTGTGATGATGATAGGCATCATAATCGATCGGATTAATTGCATTGCTTTCGTTGTTGCTGTTATTGTTTCTATCCATCGTTTTTTGCATCTGCAACAACGAAAACTTTGATGGTATCGTTGAAGAGCAATGAGATAGAACCGCGGCCGCCGCTGTTGTTTTGAATGATGATTCCGGCACGAGTTGTCCAACTTGTTGATGAATCATCATTATTGTAATCTATCTGTCTATTATTAGAGCACTGAAGAGATTATTATTATTCTTATTATACCAACGATCTGCGAAATCAACTTCTATTATCTTTCATTTAGTATTCATTCTTTCAATTTGATTCTTCTCTTCAGAAATCATTGTAGAAGATAATATTCTAATTACAATAGATGATGGTAATTTAATCTTGTCTGTTGTTATTCTCCATCACGATTGGGTTTATTGACAATTCTTTCGATTTTTCTTTATTAGTACATTTCTTCTATTTTGTTCGAAACTAGAAGAATGAAGAGTGGGGTACTATATTCTTATACCACCACGATCTTCGTAGCAAGAAAGTAAAGTAAAAGTAAAGATGAACCAAATTGAAAAAAATTATCTGACCCTAAGGGCTGGATTTTTTTTCGAGCAAAGGTTTGTTAGGCCAAAGTTGAATCTAGGTAATCGTACTTCTACATTTTCCTACTTCTTTTCATCTGTTGCACACTTGGTACTGAAGAGAGAGAGAGAGAGAGAGAGAGAGAGAGAAACAGAGAGAAATGTGGTCAGATAGCCACTACTCTACGAGGAATAAAAGAATGACCGCTCTTCAGATTTTTCTCGATATCTGGTTGCTCCGGTTGTTGTCTTGATTTCGAAAAGAAATTTGCATTAAAATCTAGAGAATGCTGTTCGACCACTATTATTGCCTTATTCCATGTAAGACGCTTCAATTGAATTCGCTTTGATTCGAATCTCGGAACCAAATTCTTTACTATCTCATTCTTCTATGTAAAGATCAAAAATGATGTTTTTTAGATTTCAATTTACTTTAGGTGTGATTTAAATTGATTCGCATTGTTTTTTGATGCCAAAAACCTACGCTTTTTCTTGATGATTTAGATCCCTACTTTTTTCAGAAGGAGAGAGAGAGAGAGAGAAGATTGCAATGATTTTTTTTAATTCACTTCTCATTCCTAATTTTACCTTTAGGATTGATTTAGTAAATTCTTGAGATGGATTGATTGATTGATTGATAGTTGATGTTTTTTTTCGACTCCAGCTGAGTTCGGAACGCATTAAGATAGAGAGAAGATCAATGATGGTTTCCATTGAATGAAGGAAATGGTGATTTTTTTCAAATTCCAACTAATGGGTTTTAATCAAATTTAAAGATCTTATATTGGGTTGAACCTGGTACTCAACCAATATATTAGCTAGGATGCAAATTATTATTATTCTACATTAAGAGAATCGAATCGATTAATTTTTTTCGGATTGAAAAAACTCATTGATGGCAGAGTCTACCGATAAACATTTTTTAATTGAAAATTTGATGAAAAATATTTAATATGATTTTTTCTCAGTACAAATGACGCTCGATCGATACATATTTCAATTTAAATAATCATCAGATAAAAATCGCTTCAAAAAAAATGATTTGTTGATCATTCATAAAAATTTGAGATCAATCGGCGCTTGCTTTCCGATGATCTACGGCTGTTAGAATTATAATCACTATAATTAAAATAGGCTACTTCTGTTGAACACCGACGTGTTTTAATTTGACTTGTCGAAAATTTTCCATCATTATTACTTTCTTCCATGTAATGATGATTGGGTTTCCGTTTTCGGCTCGATCTCCTTAGCTCACCGTTCCAATTCTCATTAAATGAGTTATTATTATTATTGTAACGATCTTTCTCCGTGCAATCTGAACAGGTCCATGATCTTGGTATTCGGGTTAGATTTACACAATTCAGATGGAAACATTCTTCACATGTTTTACAAGTTATCTAAAATGATGAAATAAATCTCAAAATTAGAATCTCAAAATTAATTTTAATAATGTTCTAGAATCGCATACCATTGAAAACTGTTCATATATATGTCGATTACAAATGAAGCATATATCGAATAGATTTCCATTATCAGACTGTTCAAATGTACCATTGAGGTTTTCCGAGTATTTGGATTTATTGTTTTCAGTAGAATCAATTTTTGAATCCGATTTCAGGCAATCAGGGTTATTATTTCGAGAATTCGGAGCACTAACCAACAGCAGTGATTTAACCATTGGTTTTTTAATTTCTCTCGGCACACATTTATGACAATACCAATCACCTTCGATATCGTCGACCGAAGTTATTGGAGGCGTCAGACAATAAGTATGATAGCCACCGTTACATAGATCGCATAATATCATCTCATCATTAGCTTTTCTTCGACAAACTCCACATTTGTTTGCAGTTTTTGATGCTGACATCTCCCAATTTAAGGATTGTTCTAAAAGTGATAAATTGACGAATAGTTGCGAGTGATTTGTCAAACCGTATTTGGTCTCATTTGAATCTTCAATCGTGGAATTTTCTAAAATTTTGATTGAATCTAACCATTGTTCAGATAACGATGGAATCCTCAAAGGAATGCTCTCGTCAATATTCTCTTTTTCTGATGGGGAACCAAGTACATTTTCATGAGGATAAATCGATAGTGGTGATATCAAGCAAAAAGGTCTGATTGATTTAGCAAGTGCACACAATTTGCTTGAAAAATTCCGTAATGAATCCATTTTATTACAGAATTTTTGATTCAATTCTTCATACCATTGATCTCTGTAAGAAGAAGAAAATGAACCTAAAATAGGAAACAAAATTGATTGAGTGAATCGATACATAACAGAATCGACTTACTGAAACAACTGTTGAATAAATTTTCTTCAAAGATTGAAAGTTCTTTTTTGAAATTTTCATGAAATGCTTCGATTGGAATAAAATCCGGAAGCTCGATAAGATGTTCTTGTTTTGAACGTCTTTTCAACATTTTATCATTCATTTGAATTCTTTCGGATTTTCTAAGACCATTTTTCTCTTCAATTTCAGCTTGCGATTGAGGCGGTTCAATATAATTTTTGTTGAACATCAAAGGATCAAAATTATCAAAGTAATTGCTAAAGATGGTTTCTTTTTCTATGTTCAATGCAATTCTCAATTCAGACTCTCGGAAGCCTCTCGAATTTAGAGAATCAATCAATGATGAAAGTTGTTCTTTGGTATAAAAAAACCATCGTGTAGTATTTTTTAAAGTTGAACCATGAATCTCACATGTTTCAGAACTACCAGTGCAACGTTCTATCTTGGGATTTTCTTGTGAGCATTTCTCGTTGGTGAGAGTTGTTTCAGATTGATTTAATAATGGATCATTTTTCTTCTTTTTTTTTCTTTTGATTTTTTGAAGATACTCAGATAATACTGGCTTCAACATTGGAAGAGGAGAATCAAAACATTTTTGATGACGACTTTCTTCCGTTTTTTCAATAAAGAATCCTGGAATCGTTTCAAAAATCCAATATTTTTGATATTTTCTATCTCTTCCAAGTGGTTGAATACGACAAAAAGCTGAAAATTTACGAATCTTAGCTTTGAGTTGTGATAAATTTTCTTTCAACTGTCGCTCTTTTGTTGTTTTTTCTTTTAAATACTGTTCTTTTTCTTCTTGAGTCGCTTCGACTTCTGGTTCAATATTAGCTTCTGTATTGTTAGATATAATTTTCTTCTTTCGCATTCTTTGTCGAATAGGATTTTCACGCAACCACTTCGTGTAAGTTGAGTTTAACTGACGAATTTGAGATTTGAGTTTGAAAATTTCTTCCATTGAATCTTCAATTTTTTCTCTAATTTTTGGAACTTTGATCAAATCATTCAAAATAAGAACTAAAAGCTTCACTCGTTCATTCGGATCCAAATCGAAAACACTATCAGTCGCAAGTTTTTTGATAAAATATGATTCGACAGGTGAAATTTTGTAAGATTTTCCATAATTACGTGTATTCAATAGATATAATCTCAAGATCTCACTTAGCGTCAAAGAATTCAAGCGGATTAAAGATATTTGGTCTTTGTTACAAAAATAAGTTGCCATCCAATGATTTGAGTAGTTATTATGAAATTCTAAATCTTTATCGTTTCCGTTTTCAAGGCTGTTGTAGGAATCATTTTCATGATTTTCGGTTACTTTTAAATCAACTTCAGCAATATCTCTGTTCTCATCATTCAATATGGTTTGCATCAAAGCGACCATCAAATCTCCATATCCACGAGTTCCTGTGACATTATTATCATGGAGAATTTGAAAGAAATAGCTAAATGTGATGGGCAAGGGAAAGTTATCCGGCAAAGAAAAATACTTTTGATAAACGTTGATAAAATCAATAATAACCAACGCATCACCAATCAATTCATCACGAATATCACATTGGATTTCATACGGTTCGGGCAATGATTTCAAATCGTCACATAAAAGATCATCTCGTTTCTCAATCCAAATTTTCATGTCATCTTCGAATTGCTTTTTGGCTTCTTTTTCTCGATTCTTGAGCTCAACTTTGGTTATTTTGAGATTTTCTTTACCTTCTTTGTCATTTTTATCCTTTTTCTTCTTAATTTTTTGTTTTAATTTCAGCTTTTGAAGTTTTTCTTTCTTTTTTAATCTCTTCTTTTTTCTCTCAAGCTTTTCTTTTAATTGTTTCTCTTCTTTTTTAGTCGATTTCTTTTTCTGCTCGGATAAAATACTGCGTTTCTTTTTGATGATTTTCTTGTTTTCTCGATCAGTTTTCGTTACATTCTGAATGTCTTCAAGATTGTTTGGATCATTCAATTCTTCACTATTTCGTTGTTTGATTGAAATTTTAACTGAAATTGTATCGCTATCAAATTTTGGCGGGGGTCCTTTGAAAATATCATTCCATCTCAGAGTATCCAAACTGAATAATCTAGCACTCTCTTCTTTAATACTCAATGAATCATAACGGCCATTTTTGGGAGCCAAATGTTGTCTCAAAAACAATCTGATTTTTTCACGAGTCAACAAAAATTTAGGTCTAGATATTTTTGAAGCTGATATGGTCTCATAAATCTTTTGTTTAATTTCATTGGTGCTTTCCACTACATATTTATATGACATTGGATCAAGACCATAGGAGACAGAATTACTTGATTCTTCATCGTCTGGTGGAATGACATCTCTGATAACTCCCTTTGATTTCCTTTTGAAAAAAATATGAATAAAAACAATCATTGTTATCCAATAACACACAGACCTATTGTTAGATAGAGAGATTTGGATGGTTTCACCGATGAAGAAACGAAAATTCGTAAATTCAGTGAGCAAAGAAAGTGTAACATTAGTGCTAAAATTTTTGAGATATGTCATAAGATGTAAAAGTATTTTTTGTAATAAATTAGGAATTGTAGACAGAAGATTTCTGGAATCTGATTCAGATTTTAAGGCTTGTAAATACGTCAGCCCGGTTTTCCCAGTAACCGAACAGGTCCACAGTAAAGAATTATAAAGTGAATGTCTTTCATAAAATTCACTGCGAAAATTTCAAAAAATTAGATGCTTTTGATTTTGATTAGCGGTCAATTTCTTACTCATATGAAAAAAATGGCTCCTTGGTGATTTCGGAGAAAAATATCTGGTCATTCAGTGAGACATCTTTGGGTAAAGATTTCAATGGGAATGGTTCTTTGCCTAACAAGGGCATCGCGATCTATTTAATCTTAAAGAACTTTTCAATTTCAATTAAATGACCGATTTTGTTTTTTCAAATATTTTTTGCGATAATATCCTCAGAGGATTGTTGTTTATGTAATTAAGTTTCAATCGAATCTATTGACCATAGCAATAAATTTGATATTAATGCTCTCGATGCAATCGAAATTTCCAGAATTGGTGCGTTTCTAGTTTTTCATGTTCATTCGCACCGCACATATAAACAATTAAAGCTTATAACATGAAGCTGACTTCCAAATAGAACACGTTATGAGCAATTTCATTTTTTAGTATCAGAGTTAAGAATGTTAATGAGAAGAGTGTTAGCGAAAAAAATTGATATTGTCGAGAGTTGAAATTGAAAAAACAGACACATAAAGAAAAATGAAACTCGAGTAAAAATCTTTAGAGAATTCAATCATGATATAAGTGATCTAGAATATGTTGATTTAGTTGAAAGATACACAATTAATATTTGGTGACATAATGATTTCATGAATTTTAGACACCAATGATAGATCTTGATGCCCTGTAAAAGATTAACTAAGAGATATTGATGAATTCTGAAAATCTTTGCGAAATTTTAATCCGATTCTTGTTTGGATATCGATTGTATTTCAAGCATATGACTAGAGAAAAAATCCGATCAGACATCAAGTTTGTCTTGAAGAACAAAAGAACCGGATAATGATGAGCACTGCACACAAACAATGAGTAGAAAGGTAAACCGATTGAATTGAACTGAATTCGTGGATGTTTTGATTGATGACAGATATTATCATTCGGATTTACGAAAAATAGCCCTAAAGGGATTGCTTAATCAAATACAATGCTAAAAAATTCATAGATTTTTAGGTGTAAAATTGAATTCTAATTAAAATTTTGGAATCGCTGCATGAAAAATTCGTCTTCTTTCAATCTCCGAAGTTGTTTTTTGCACGAGTTTCTAAGTTGTTTTCGACAGTTTGCTCGTTTCTGAATATGAAAATGAATGTATTCAAAAAGATGGACATAATATATACCGAAATGATGTTGTTCTTGAAGATCGAGATGAAAACATAAAAGAAACGAATATTTTAGAGATTGGAATTGAGAAAAAGGCTGAAGAAGAACGAATGTTTTCGGGAATGTAGGATTCGAAATGGAAAAAATTTCCAAAAAAAAGTAGTGGTATTTTTCCACCTCCTTGTTCTACTCTTTTCAATTGATTTTCAAGCTTTCATGAATTGATAGTAGAAGCATCACCTACTGACGCGTTAAATTGAAAAAATTTTTTTCTCAATTCACTGAAGCAGCTATATTTTGATGCAATAATGGTGACCGCGCATTTCATCACAGATTAAATCAATTTTCGCGCTGAGATTTGTGACCACCTTCTCTCTAGCATCTTTCAACGAAAAGAATGTCTCGAAGTAGACGTCTACTCAACAGTGGCTCTACCTAAGCTTATGGAATCTTCTCAGCGAGTGAAGTGACACAAACGCACACATGATCATTCGCATTTGTCAATACACTGCCAGATTTACTCGCTTGGTATTGAGAAAAAAAAAATACCATTGTCAAGAGATTACGATTAAATCGATATGATCTTCCATCATTAGAGATATATAGCCCATCAATGATCGTTAAGAAAAATGTTTTTGTAGATGCGGCTGAGTTTTTATTCATTTGAGATCCTGATGATGATCGAATAGATTAAGAGCTGACGGATATTGCGATTGTGATTTGATCATCGAATAATCAACATCATTCATCATAAACTTATATCGCCATTTTATTCCTGAATAGTCTATTTTGTGTTGAATGTTTTTGAATATTCTCAATTCTATAGTAGAAAATCGACAATGTCATTTCCACCGCCTTTGCCAAACAATCCATTATTTCCTCCTGGTTTTCCGCCGCCGAATCCTTTGCATCTTGCCAGATTTCCAATTCCATTAGGTGAGTACTTTGCTTATTTTGGAATCCATAAGTTTGAATTCTTGATTGTTCATTCTTCTTGAAGGTGTCTCAGTGCCAATGGTTGGTTTTCCCATTCATACTATTCAAAATTTTTTGACATTTGATTGAATAAATTTAGGTTCCATCAGGCGTCACAGTTCCTGCAGGTGTTGCTTCGGTATCGGCTCCACCAGTCATCAATCCGAATCCAAACGTAATACCGACTCCTCCAGTCGTAGCTGGCCCTACAATACTTTATCCACCAACCAATCCGGTAATCGTCATATATTTGATTAATTTTCAGTTTCTAATTGATTTCTAAAGCTTCTGGGGAAAACAACTATTACAGCGGAACCCAACAAAAAAGTTTCTATTACAACAGTTTTTGTCGGTAATATAACTGAAAGAGCTTCTGATATGCTAATTCGTCAACTATTATCTAAATGTGGTACCGTCCATAATTGGAAAAGAATTCAAGGGCCTAACGGAAAGCTTCAAGCGTTTGGTTTTTGTGATTACACTGAAACTGAATATGCAATGCGTGCTATACGATTATTGAATGATTTTCAAATATCGGATAAAAAATTAATCATACGATTGGGGAACAAAAATCAATCTAATGACAAGGATCTAGATAAAGATAAAAATAACGAGACAGAGGAAATGCTAGCCGAGGATCAAATTATTAAAAATCAATTGATTACAGTTTTGAAAGAACATGAGATCGAGCTTTCTAAAGATCCAGAGTTGAAAATTGTCAAAAGATTCACAGTCACTAAAGATGTCAAAAACGAAGTAATCATATCTTTGATCCATTACAAGTCAAGGAAATTTTATTTGGTTTCTAATTATTTAGGATCTCGCCGATATGGACATTGAAGATGATAAACGGAATTTGATACATAGAGAGATTGACAAATTTCGAGATACTTACAAGGTTTGTACTTTATCAAAAGTTTAAATTAATTTGAAAACTCTAATATGAAATTACCACTTAAGAAATATGATGAAGAAAAAGAAGAGGAGAAACGAAAAAAAGAAGAAGAAAAATCTCGTCGCATCGATCGTAAAGATCGTGAAAGTAAGCGCTCTCGTTCAAGAGATCGAGATGATCGTAATCGATCTAATAGAGATCGTAAAAATAGAGATCGGGAAAAAGATCGTAGATCTGACAGACATGATCGAAGATCACCTTCGTTTGAAGAAGAACTCGAACGAGATCGATCAGAATCGCCAGTCGATGAAGAAGAACTTTTTTTTCGACGCAAACGTCAAGAACAAATCAGAGAGAAAGAGATATCATATCAGCGAAGACTTCGTGATTGGGAATCAAGAGAAAAAAGAAAAGCCAAAGATTATAGTAAAGAAAGACAGAAGGAGATCAAATTGAAAAAGGAAGAAGAGATTGAACGACAAAAATTAAAACAATTTTTGCAAGACTATGATGATGATAAGTAAGTTCTGTAGTAGAATCACATTCTTTAACTTTGAATTAATTTGAAATTTTTCATGTTAAGACATGATAAAAAATTTTATAGTGGGAAAGCTTTTGAACAAAGATTGTTTGAGAGAAGGAAAGAAATTGATCAAGACAGTTTTGAACGAC
The DNA here is from genome assembly GCA_020844145.1 of Sarcoptes scabiei. Lineage (NCBI taxonomy): Eukaryota > Metazoa > Arthropoda > Arachnida > Sarcoptiformes > Sarcoptidae > Sarcoptes > Sarcoptes scabiei. Next base: position 2,079,301 of record CP080484.1, read on the forward strand.
AACAAGAACAAAAAGAATTAGAAGAATTGAGGAAGAAGCTGAGTGAAAAAGGACATCTAAATACAGAATCGGAATCACAGAAACAAATGATGGGCTCAGCAGATGGTCAAGAATGCGATCAGCTTTCAATGGATGAGTTGAGATCGAAACGATTAATATCTGGCAAGACCGATTCCGATTATTCTCAAAAAGATAAATTTGAGAACAAATCGATCAAAACTTTTGGTTTTGCTGGTATGAAAATCGCTGTAGGTCAAAATCAGATCGATAATTCCTCCAACATTCATCTGAATGAAACGGAAATAATCTCATCTGCATTGGACTCTACTTCAGATGCAATTCAATCGAAATTGAATCATCTCCGTCATCAGCATTCTCATTCTAATCAACCAAATCAACGGCAGCAAATTTCGAAGAACGAACAATCTTTATCATCATCTAGGAAAAAATTAACCGTTTCAGATGTGTTCAATGCCAACGATGATGATGAACAGAATAGTTTGTCGAAGAAAAGAAGGCCGCCACCGAATGCTCTTCTTGAAGACAATACTGATAGTAATTTGAGCTCCATAAGCACAAGTAAAACTACCCAACTAAGTCAAGAAGACAAAAGAATTCAAATTAAAAATTTAATCGATACAATTCCAACATCTAAAAATTTACTTTTCAATTATGTTGTCGATTGGGATCAATTAGATGATGTTCGTATTGTTTCTTTTTCAAATCGAATTGATAATTTAGATTTTGAATTTCATTCTAATTGTTTTTCTTTCATAGAACTTGATGGATCGACGTATAAGACCTTGGATTTGTAAAAAAATCAAAGATTATATCGGAGAAGAGGAAGAGACACTATTAGATTTTATTTGTAACAAAATTCTCTCAAAAAGCTCAGCTCAAAGCCTTCTGGAAGATGTTGCAATGGTCTTGGATGATGAAGCTCAAGTGTTCGTCGTTAAACTGTGGCGTTTGTTGATCTATGAAATCGAGGCTAAAAAATTAGGATTAACCAAATAATCATCATTCTCGATGTGGACCGAAATTTATACGATGACAGAATTCATCGAATTGTTTGATAAGAGAATAGAAATTGAATGTGAATTTCCTCTCTTTTGGTGAGTTGAAATCTTATTATCGAATCAGAATAACATCAATACTTATCAAATCTCTTTCCGATTTCGGATGGGATTAAGTACGGAACAATAATCCAATCAATTTATTCAAATTTTTGGATTTTTTCGATCTGTGTTTGATATAATTATAATAGAAACTACTTCGGTGTAAAAAAAATCAATCTTTTCCATATCTATTTAAATAAAATAATTTTTTAATTTATAATCGACTCTGTGTTTATTTTAGTTTTTTCAAAATCAAATTTCAAATTTACAAAATTATATTGAATTTTAGTAGCGATTTTCTTCAAAGGGAAATGAAATCAATGAAAATTTACACAAAGATGTTACTGATAAAGTAATGCATTTTGGCATTGGCGAATTGGATTCTCCGAAAAAATTTCTGGTTTTAAATGATGTTTTACAATTTTTTGGTCACATGAAAGGTCTAGTCTTCAACCTGTCTCTGTATCTTTGATGTTTAGCTTTTCAGGTATGTTTTTTTGTCGTTTCAATTTCATTGAGACGTAAAAATTTTCGAATATTAAAAACTAAGAGCGAAAACTGAGAGTTAAAAAGTAATAAACGAATATTGAAAAAATAAATAAATGAAATTCAAATTTAATCTTCAAACAGAAAAATATTGGTATGGTATTGGTATAGGGATAAATAAATGGCCCCTTTTCGAATTTTCTTGTAATGAGTAAGAATTCGTCGATATTCATTACTCGGAAGCGCAAAAAGTGGCCACCCATTTGATGACAACATTAATCATAGAAAAAGAGATAGAACTTAACTCGAGAATGTTTCCTTCATGGTTGTGTAATAGGTGTTTGTGTTCTGATCAATTTGTAGTAAATAAAAAAAAGCTAAAAAAGAATGAGAAATTCTATTGATTCTATAATTGTGAGCAATTGTTCTGTCGAATCTGGTCTAGGTTTGATCTTTTCATATTTCCCATTTGAACAACATTGAACAAAGTAAGCTTTGGTCTTATTAAACGACCATCAGGCCAATAATCTATGATATTGTTCAAGTTATTTCCTTATCGAATATTGATCATGATTAAAACATTTTGTTCTTCAAAAATTCAAAAAGAAGAATTCAATTCAAACAAAGCTTTGATCGGGTCAAATTTGTTTGATTTGGTTGGTCTGAGTTTCATTGGAACAATTTTGAAATTTCAAGATGGGTGTCCAAAAGACGAGTACTGTTCGAGAAGAAAGAGAACAATTAAATTGAAGATTGAAGTGGATCAAAATTTAGTTGCCTGTGTTGGAGCCCTGATCATAATGTCGGTTGGATCAGCCTTCCCAAAGAATGAAAGAGATAGAGAGAATGAAAATTGAAAGTATAGATAGAATGATACGTGAAAATATTCATAAATTAAACAGGCAATTGATAGGAAATTTTTAAATAGTCAAGGAGATTAGTACGAAAGAACAGAAAAATCAAAATCAAGATTCTCAAGCTCGAATAAAAATCTATAAGGCAACTGATTGGTGTGAATAATTATTTGTTATTATAAACTTACCATATAATGACCGATTGCACTTTGATGATGCATCATCGAGCCTGGATGATGATGATGTGGATGCGGTAATGTTCCAGTATGATGGATCCCATATAAATTTTGTTGTTGCTGCTGTTGATATTGTTGTAACTGTTGCTGTTGCTGTTGACTCAATTGATCGTATGCTGGTGGTGGACTTAGAAACGCTAATTGTTCGTCCGAACGTCGACCTTGTGCTAAAGTCAAGTGTTGAGATTGTTGTTGATTCAGCCCAACCACATTGCCAAGCGTAGTAAAATGCGGTGTTTGAGGAGGCGTATGACTGAATCTACGCGAATCAATATAAATAAAAGTTATAAAAGAGATTGAAAATAAGACTAGATTGGAGATTACCGTCCTCTTCCGGTAGTTCCATATGCACTACTGCCATATGAATCACGAAATCGTTTTCCTTGTATAGATTGATTTGTGATTGATGAACTAGTAGAATGATTAGAAAGTATGGTATGATGCTGCTGTGAAATAGGATTACGAGGAGTTGACGGCAAGAAGGGATCTGTTTCATCAACGTTATCAAGTTGTCCTAAGAGGGAACTGGAAGCTCCAGAACCATTATTGATTAAACTATTTGAGCTGTTTGGATTGATTGATCTAATGTGTATCCAAGTGTGCGAAGCACAGAGAACTAATAAAGTGAAGAGTAGACCGATAGCTGCAGAGGCGACCAACAGGACAAAGAGACCTTCGATTAAATTTTTACAGGTTGCTGACATGGAAGTAATGTAATCTTCGTGTATTCTTCGACAATCCAATAGTGCTTGCACTGACTTGAGAAGGCGCTCAGTCGAATTGAGGTGTTGAACAATAGAATTGATTTGAGGTCTGACGATATTTTGATCTGGACTACAATAACTAATGCATAACATTTCTAATGCTCGTATCAATTCGGACATATGATCGATGGCGATTAAAGAAGCTCGAGTCTGAACTCGGAAAGGGTGGCTGATTGTTTGTGGACTATTTCCAAAATGATGAGTCTGATAACGGCAACGAATATAATAGTCTAGTATAGCCATTTCAGCCTCATTACTAAAACGATCATCTAGGAATGAATCAGGTTCGGCACAAAAATCAGAGCCAGCCACCAATAGGCCTAGATATAGGGATGAAAGAACCCATCCAAGTACCAATGCAAGAAGTCCACATACTGAGAACATAATTAGCGTACATCGGGAATGTCTTATGATGCCAAAAAGCAAAATTAGACAAAATAGGACCAACAAAAATCCAAAGATGAATGTCGCTGGCCAGCGAATCTTCTCTACAAGTGAAACAGTGTCTGGAATTGGTCGAATATTTAATCTTTCGATTCTAGAATAAATATCATCCACGCGACGAATGCCTAATAGAATTAAAAAATTAGATTTGATCAATTTATCGCCAAGTATGATAATATAAAAATTTAGCTCAAGAAATTTTAAAGGAATTGTAACTTACATCGACTAACATTGCGTTTGAGGAAAAAAAGTTGAGTTTCAAGATTAGCTTTGACGGAAACATCTTTGACTAGCATCTTTTCAATAGACGATTTTAATGATTCAATATTGGTGTCTATCTCATCATGAAGATAATAGGCAGCAGTTCTGGTATCATTTTGTACCGTACCAAAAACATCGGCAATGTTTGCCGTGGAATTATAAAGCTGAACCATACCACGATGGAACAAGATTGATCCGAACAAGCTTATTGTGATAGCAATCGTTGCTAAGCAAGTGACTAATGTCAAACAAAATTTACAGCCCGTCAATCGTCGAGGCTTGTTAGCTTTACTAACCAAAGTAGCTTGCTGATGGAATTTTTTCTTCTGTTGATCAAGACCATTACCAGATCCATCACAACAACGGCATAGGAAAAATATAAGAAAAAATATTAACGTCAATATTAGCCAGAATCCTGGAATCGCGACCAAGATCCCGATCGATTCAAGATATTCATTATCATTTGGATCGAATGTAATGTTTGCTGGCAGTGGTCGGAGTTTAATGTCAACATGAGGTATGGAATGAAACCAATTGGCAATGATCGATTGATTGTAGAGATTATCATTCACTGAGACTGTTAGCATAGGATAAGCTGAAGAGATTCTATCCGTCAGAACAACGGATAGACCCTCGAAAAAATTTTCCACTTTATCCACAGTTGAATAAAAATAATCACTAACTAAACCTGGCCATTCATTCACAGCCATTTTGGAAATTGATGAATTTTTTTTGATTCCGGATGTTTCAATATAAAATGGTAGAGAGGTCAAAAAGTCTTTCCATTTTTAAAAATACATCACGCTTGAAAATTTAATGACAAGAACGGAGAAATCGACAGCTAAATAAAAAAAACGATCTTGGTGAGAATCATGTAACTTCATTTAGATGAATCATCAGGACACGAATACAGAATGAAAGACAAAAATTGCTCTTCTGTTGAAATGACTGATAGAGAGAATAACGAAGTGTACAACATGACGCGATGAAAAGAAAAAATGAATAGAGCTAGATAGGCCAACTGACGAATCCTTTATTAATCTATGAGATGTGATTGAAATCTATAAAGATGATGGAATGAAGAACAGTAAAATGATGAAGCAACCGATAAATTTTGGTCAGAAAAATGAAAAATTGCGAGGAGACATTTAGAAAAGCTATCGACAGATGGATTGATTTGAAAAAAATGCTATCTTTCCAAATGGAATTGTTTTTCTCTCCCGTTGAATTGTATGCCAAGTTAAGCTCTGTGACTTGTGGTTGATTTCGAATCGAAGACAGGAAATGAAATGATCGAGTTAGCTTCAAAATTGAAATCTATCGAAAATGAAAAGTGAGATCAGAGATCATTACAATGATGATCGTTGATGTTGATGTTTGAATGATTTTTTTTGTCTTCCGATTGATCAATATAGTTTTGACAGTCTATTTAAATAGGATGATGATTTTTTGCTCCAGTCGCTCTATTTAAATAGAAAACAATGAAGGAATATAGGAAGATTATTGCTGACTCGAAATCGCTATGATGGAGATTTAAATCATGAACGAAAATTGAGATTTCTTGCTGCTCGATAGAAGCAATTTTTTAAAAATATTATGCTATTCGCTATATTTGCTGAAAATTATTCTTACATAAATCTATCTAAGTAGAATAAATTAAAACAATCACAACATATTTTTGAGACAAAAAATTTGTTTGAAGAAAAGAAGTCCGAATAGAATGTTCATTATACAACGGATTATCTCACAAATTCGAAATGGCAATAGACATCACAAATCAACACAGAGAACTTCTGGAGACTGGATTGAAACGATCAAATACCAGATTAATTTCGATCGGCTCACAAGTTATCAAAATGCTGCAGACACTGGAAAATATCTCACAAAAAAAAATAATATTAAATTTTTTGATTGCTTTTTATTCAACTCTATCTAGAAGAGTACAATCAATCAGAAATCAATGAGTCGCGATGATATCACTGGTGAAGTTCATCGAAAATTCGAAGAAAAAAATCGCATAATTGAAAAAAAAATGATCCATATTTTGAGAGGACGATTAAATGGTAGAAATTTTTTTTTGTTTAAATTAGCCAAAAAAAAAACGTCAAGAAAGAGAAACAAACAGATTGCAGCAATGAAATCATAATCTTAATTTTTCTTCGAATTCGAACGTTTGATGTTTTATTCGGAATCCTCATTATTATTTCCGTGTTTATGGGTAGGGTATCACTACACACACACACATACACACACATCATTTCACATCATTATGCTCTCAATAAGTTTCTCTTTCTCTTCTCAAACACACAACAACGGACATCGGATGGAGGCAGACCCGTTTATTTTCCACAAAGATGTTTATCAATGTATTATATAAACTCTATTTTATATATCTGTTCGCTTGGTAAAGCATATCAGATAACATCAGATTCACGTAATGAGCTAGACTCTAGCTCTAGCTCTAGCTCTTGCTCTAGAGAATGAGGAGCGAATCAAAAGAATCGAGAAGGGTTCTCTGAAAATGAAGATAAGATAGAGCAAGAGAGAAATGATACAACTCTAGAGTAGAATCAAAACAATCGATGAGATGGATGTGAACTTCAAAGCAGAATTGTTTTCGAACAAATTATGGAACGAGAGAAATGAGATAAAAACAGCTCAAATCAATTCACTTTGAAACATCTCTGGTGCGGATACATTGAAGCGAAATGTGAGAGAAAATAAAATTGACCAAAATTTCATGAACAAAGAAAGGAGAGAGAGAGAGATGGTGATGAGAAATGATGAAAAACAGCTAAACATCATCATCGAAAACGAGGGTCGGAGTATACACAAAGAGTGGAGTGGAGTATATATTTGATAGTTGGATGGATCCACACTGTGTGTGTGTGTGAAAAGATCACTGACTTTACTTGACTCGAGCCGATTCGATTTGAAGATGTGAGAAGTATATGAGAATGAAATGAGGATATTTCGTCGTCGGTTCTTCAACACATCATTCTCATTACGAAGAAATAATCACCGATTCTGGTTTTAGAAATCTTTCCAAAACGGATCGATTTTATATGTTGGGTTTAAGCTCAAAAGATCTGTTTGAATGAATTATTAGTTCTATTTCTATTCTTCTTCTTGTTTCACATCGAATTATTGTGTGTGTGTGGTCTATTGGTATAGTTAGGTATAGGCGTGTCGTTTCGATTTTATATTCTTTAGACCAGCTTTTTGCGCTCGACACTGGCAAAACAATCAATGGTGTTTGAATGTTTCCTCTCTCACTCTCTCTCCCCTAATTGAGTTATTCAATGAGTTTGGATCGAGCGAAAAAGTTTTCTGGTTTTCGTTCTCTAACGTTGAAGACAAGATGTGTGTGTGGGTGTGGGAGAGAGGTGTTCACTAAAATTGGGAATCCGATTGACCGATAGAAAACAGCACCGATTTTTGATTGTTTTTTTTCTGCATCTTTTTAATCTCAATCCAACGAACATTACCGTAACTTGCTAGTAATTTTCAAGCTCTCTGATGTTTTAGATAATTTCACTCGATCACATCTCTAATTGATTGATTCATTGTTTGTTTCGTTGATGCAATCCATTCGAGCAATATGGTTTTAATAGTCTTCGAAATTTTTTCAATTATATTTTTGTTCAATACTCGCCATACTTCACCATCGGCCATGTGTTTGATGAGATCGCTCTTTGTTTGAACACAATCATACATAGACACTTTCAATCTCTCCGCATCCTAGCACCGAGAGAATCCTCATCATTTAATAATTATTTAGACTCTGATAAGGACCGTAGCGAATCTAGAATAATTAAATAGATAGCTCTCGAAGAAAGAGAGAAAGAGAAGAAAATAAGGAAAAAACAATGCACAAAATATGTGAGCTATGTGCTGTTCTGTTTTTGATTATTTACGTCTTCTTAGGGGATCTACCCCATTTGTTTTCTCCAAGTTTTGATTGTTCTTTAGATTTTCAATTTCAAACTTAAACTCAATTTCTTCGTCTCTACCGATTTTCTCCGAGTAGAGATTGAAAAACAAATCCATATGGTCGTCTCATCGGATTTGTTCTAGTTTGTTTCGTAGACATCTTTCGATTCGATTAGTACAATTTGAAATTCGTTTATTATTCGTTTCGGTCGATTGAGATCATCATCATTAGCTTCTATTATAGTCCTTCATTGTTCAGTGGAGATCACACCGTAGTGAAGGTAATCATGGCAATGATAATGATTGTGACGATGAAAAGCTCAATAGAAATGAGAAAGAAGAAGGAGAAAAAAAAGATTTATATTCTACTTTCAACGAAACAAGGAGAGTTGAGAGTAGAAATCCAGGAATAGATTCAATCATTTAAAAATCATCCTAGTTGATCACCATTTAGCTAGCTAATCACATCATCATCTATAAATTGTTTCCTCTCTTCTCTTCATTCTAACCACATTGGAGAATTAAATTGAATCGACATCAGATCGATTAGAAAACAGTTAGCTGAAAAGAATTCGAACAAAACGAAGAGATGTGGATGAGCATCAGGGATGCATCGACGAAGATGTATTACCTGTTTTGTCTCGGTCGATCTTTTCTTCTCTAGCCATTGTACTCTAACTAGAAAAGTTACCTGTGACCAGAGAACGTCTAATCTTAAACATTCAATTTTGATCAATAGACAATGGTACTGTTTTCGGAGGGAATTTTGATCGATTCACAAACGATCTTTCGTTGAACAATCCACCATTTAGATTGGAGAGAAAGGAATAGATAATTTAGAGTGCAATAATAAACAAGTATGAGGATATTGAGAATGATAATGATGGCCTAGATTCTTTCTGGTGCAATGATGATTAGCAACGACCCGAAACAGATTTTAAAATTGAAAAACAGTTTATTGATTCATTCATTTTTCGAAGCATTAAAAAGATTAGCATTATTATTACAAAAGCTTTCTCGAGAAAAATTTGATTGCATCGATCGATCGATCTAACAATCAATCTATTCTCGATGATCAATTGATACATTATTACACATGCAGTTTTACAGTAACAGAATTCTCAAACTCAATAGAGAAAAGAGAGATTTGAGAATCAAATTGTTATGGCTTATTAAAGGTGAATTCCTAAGTTTTTTCGGTAACAAAAGAAATTGAACTAAGGAGATATTTCTCAATTTGTGACAAAGAATAGCGTGAAATTGAGAGAATACATAGAGGGGCATAACACAACAAAAATGTAGCGAATTCATATCAGATAAGAATTAAAACAAAAAAAATTGAGAGAAAAAATCAAATTAAATAAAGCCTGATTTGCTACGAGGCTCAATGCATTTGTTGAGAGATTTAAAATTAATAAACAGATCATTTCAGATGAGATGATTGAACTCAGCGAGATGATTAAACTCGATCAAATGTGAATGTTATTAATCAACCTAATCTTCTTTTCGCTTTCTTGATTTTTCTTGCCGATGGTCCACCCATTTGATTTTGATTAACCCTAACGATAAGAATAAAAATTATTACGAGTTTCTTACATAGATCAACTTAGCAAAACTTACGAGAATGGAAACATTCCGTTTGCAGTATCTACGTTACCAAAGACAGATTCATTAGATTTCGCAGCGAAAATTGGAAAATTTGTGACTGCAGTATTATTGTTAGCGGTCGGATTCTCAGATCCAAATTTGAATAATTGATTTGATTGTGTGCCAGCCGTAAACGATGGAATCACGGGTACGTTTGAAGATTGTGAAGGAAGTGATCCAAATGATATGAGATTAGGTTGAGAGGCAACAGCAGCACCGAAATTGAATCCAGTTTGAGACTTTTGTAATGAATTCGATTGCAAAGATTGTTGTTGATCAGATGGAGGCTTAGATCCGAATGTAAATAAAGAACTAGTGTTACTGCTATTATTGTTTCCAGTAAAATTGAAATTTGTTGGAAATGATGATGATGATGATGATCCAAAGACAGGGTTGGTATTGATGGATGAATTAGGTGTGGCACCAAAATCAAATTTAAAATCGGTCGCTGATCTTGTTTGTTGTTCAGTATTAGTATTTCTAGATGATCCAAAAGTGAATATCGATGTTGACAAGGAAGAATTGACCCCACTTGTAGAATTCACTTGCGTTGTCGATGGTTCATTAGCGTTGATCACGATCTTAGGAGCAACCGGTCCTAGGTTGATTGGAGGTATCTGCAAAGGAGAGCCAAAATCTAATTTTTTCCCTAAGCTCATGGATGATGATGATGATGAGGTTGACGTGGCTACAGAAGTAGTAGCTGCTGTAGGATTAGATGAGGAACTAAAAGCAGATGATGTCGAAGATGATGGATTGCCAGTGAACATGAACAGATTTTTGCTATTATTAGACACTAATTAGGAAAAAAAAGAGAAAATGAAATGAGAATTCGATAACGATTGCAAAGAAAATTTACAATGAGACGAGAAAGAAAAGTCAGAATTAGATTGATTTGTCTCAAATTTAGGAAGATCCGATTGTTTCGGAGCTTGGGAAGGAAAATTTCCTCCCGTTGGCTGCGAAGTTGACACTGGTTTCGATTTCTCAGACGTTTGACCAGTAGCGCCAAAAACGAACGGTTTAGTGTCATCGGTTGATTTACCGAAAGTAAATATACTAGAATTTATCCCAGAACCAAAATTTTTTTCCATTTCCTTATTTGATTTAATATCATCATTTTTATTATCGGACACATCAGACTTGTTTAAAATGTTTTTCAGCATCAAATTTTTGCCACCAAATTCATTAGAGGTGACCACTGAATTAAATAGATTCGATTGTCCATTTGTTGAGAACGATGAGCTAGAAGATGTTGCTGATTGTGATGAAGATACTGGGGCAATGCGTCCAAAATCAAATAAGCTTGGCTCTAAAAATGAAATGAAAATAAAAATTTCAAATAATGTTCTCTCTATATAAATAGAATATTAAGTTTAAACAAATTAATATTTACTTTCGTTTAACGATGAAACAGAAGCTTCTGATGCTGTTGTCGAGGTGAAAGTTTGCGTGAAGCTCATACTTGGTTTACTAGCAGCCAATGTAGTAGAATCTGATGATGGATTTTTTTTCGTCTCATTGGAACCAAATTGAAAATTATTATTGAATGGTTTGGTAAAATTAAATTTCGTCGCATCTATTCTCGATGATGAGTCCTTGACGCTGATTGAATTTGATTCGGTAGAATTCTTCGGAACATTTTTCTCGTCAAATAAAGTTTCTTTATTCGTAAACGCCACTGTTGGTGTTGATGCTATCGTTGGTGATGCAAAACCAAATTTAGGTTTCGTTTGATCGAGAATTTTATCGGTTTTTGTTGCTTCAACAACATCACTCTTCTGTTCTCCAATGCCAGAATTAACAAATCTTCCACTTGATAATGATGTATTTGTGGGAAGAATGCTCAAGTTGGATGAGCTTTTGGCCTCTAAATCACTCGATTGTGATTGGATCTCACTGTTATTGATAGAACCGAATTTGAAAGTTTGACTTTCGGTGAATTTTTGCAATTGATTTTTGGTGGCCGCAATCACTTTTATTTTGTTACATTCGACGCAAATATTTTTATCATTATTTTTGTTGACTGTATTACAATAAAAACATTTCCATTCATTTTCGTTGAGAGAATTAGATGATTTTGTGATAGTTTTATCAGGATCATTTGAGATTTTCGTCGATATCGATGATGAGACTGGATTACTGAATGATCCAAATTTGAATCCGAAATTTGATTGTGATGCTGAATCAGATTGAATTGCATTAGAATTTTTCGAATTTGGTGTTTCACAAGAGACACATCTAGATTGATTTGCTTCATTATTCACCATACATTCTGAACATGTCCACTGATTCGAAGATTTTTTGAAGATCTCATTCAATGGAACATTTGAAACAGGCGTTATGGATGTCGTCATTGACTTCAGAGGAGAAGAGAAAGTTTTCGTTCCTATCAATGAGGGTTTTTTGCTAGGGTTAGGCTCTTCACATGAAACACAGACAGCTTCATCAATATCGTTCGAAACCGAACAAGTTGAACATGTCCAAGTTTTTGTGGAATCTTTCTTGAATAATTGATTCAATGACGGTTTGGTTTCTGCTAAAGCATCGAAATTTGACCCAGTCGACTCTGTGATATTTTTATCAGAGGCGAAACCAAATTTAAACGATTTTTGTTTTTCAACTGCGATTGATTCTGAAATTTTTATATTGGGATTAGCCTGTTCACAAGCGATACAGTTTTTTGCATCGATTTCATTTTCAGTGAAACAAGTGGTACAAGACCATATTGATTCTGAAGACTTTTTCTTCTTGAATTGATCGAATAGAGATATTTCATTGAGTTTAGGATTAGAATTGATCTTTGATTGATTAGAATCTAATCTATCCAAATTTTCACTAATTTGAGACGTGGCTGTTTCATTTTTACTTTTCGAGGCTTGATTAGCCCAAATAACTTCAGGCGAGCTAAATTTAATGGATTCGACTGTAGAGGAAATCGATGGACGAAACGAGGCAATACGTTTTGGTGAAGAAAATCTAAAAGAAAATTCTTCCGAAGGTATTTTATCACAAGGTGAAGTTTCTAAAGATGCTTTATCACTTGATTTGACGATTTCTGTTTTAGAAGCCAAAATTTTGGCAGGAATTTTAGATGATTGATCAAAATTAAACTTAAATGTCGAGCTAGCCGTAAGTGGTTGTACTTTTGCCAAAGAGTCTAAATGATTTTGATTTTCTACATTCGATATATTATCATCGATTTTTCGACCTTTCTTCACGTCTTTAGAGGTTATCTTACCCCAAGATATTTTATTTTTGGAAACGAAATCATTTGTAGGAAATGATTGCTTTTGTTGCAATTCTTTTTCTACACTTTTGATTTGATTTAATTTTTCCATATCGTTTTCTATAGATCTCGATAATTCAAGGCGTCTCGAATCACTAGTTTCGATATTATCCTCCGCTTGCAAAATGTATCTGATAGGTTTATGGTTCGTATCGATCTTTATTAGGCCTTTGTTCTCCACAACAGGTCTTGGGGTATCAAAAAGTTTTGATCGAAGGCCTATTGATCTATCAGAATCAGCGTAAGAAGATATTTTGGACTTAGCGTCTTGAATCGGTAATGCAGCTCGATCTAATCTTTCTAATATTCTCTTCGTAGTTGAGCTTAATGGTAAATCATCTTCAAAGAAAGAAACACTTGAAGATGTTCGAGTAGGCTCAACACGTTTGACATTCATTTTGGAATAAGGCGTTGAATTGAAAAACCGCAAATCTTTTCGAAGATTAGCTCCACCGAAAACAGTTTTACCAGGATAGAAATATGAACCGGTATTTTTAGTGCTTTTAATGTAGCTATTTTGATCACTTGATGAGTTACGACTTAGAATGCTCGGTGAATCTCTTCCATTGTAATCATTACCTAAGTGAATCGAAGATCTTAGATGTTTAGCATCTGATAGTGATGGGGTTGATGAAGGTGTTGAAAAACAATCTCTTGATCTAAGAATCAAAGGTTCATTTAGTGTTGTAATAGTGCTTAATTTCGAACGCTTGATCAAACTGGATTCATCGATATTCGACTCATTGGGTTCGAAGGACCTTTTAGGAATCAATAGTTTTTTAACACTTTGGTATGGTTTTGATGGATTGAAAATCGAAGATTCCGTTATAGTAGTTGTAATAGGAGATTCCATTTTTAAAACTCTCGAAGCGTTAATTGGTGATGACATTAATTGTGATGATTGCTTCTCATTATCAAGAATCTTTCGGTATATCCGTTGAATCGGTGAGAGATTTTTATCAGACATTTTTGCTGATTTAAATATTGAAGATTCTTGAACAAATCAATCTCACCTAGGCACGCCCTACAGACAAGACGACAATCTTATAGAATCGAAACATTCAAATCAAATTAAATCGAACGTTAAAGATCAAATAAACATACTTTTTGGAACTTTTTAATTAAAAAATTTCAAAATCGGGTACGCATTCATCAATCGGGAAGAGACAAAAGACAAATACTCATACTCGATGCACAAAATAATTGGATGAAATCTAAACGATTGTTATACGGTAGAATCTTGAAATAATTCAAAATATGCCAAAATAAAAATAAACTTGAGGAAAATAATAGTTGAGAGGAATCGGTTACTTTTTTGGAAAAACGAAAAAAAAAATCCGGCTCACTAGGTTGTAAACATACGTAATGAACGGAGCAACACAGACACAGACACACCACACAAATATTCTCACGCAACAACAACATCATCATCGACGACATCGCACAATACACGCTTTCTCATACGCACAGAACGAGAAAAAAGCGCACACATCCATACATACAGAACGAATGTAATATGAGTGTGTGTGTGTGTGTGAATCTTCTCAGAACGTCGAACGAACAATTCGTTTTCATCCGATTGCACCATGCCTTCTCAATTTCTATCTCACTCTCTCTCTCTCTCTCTCTCTCTCTCTCTCCTTTTTCCCAGTGTTGGTTTGTGACAAAAATCCTCAACAACACATGAGATGAACAAGTGGTGGGTTACGGACACAGGCAAAAATGGAAGTCGATCATTTGATGAATTAAGATGAAAAGAGGGAGAGAACCAAGGTGATTGATGAGGGATGGATCGCTTCTCTCTTTTGCACGTCTTTAGCTCTACTGAAAGCTCTCAGATAAGGTCCCCTTGAGAAAAGAAAGAAGAGAAAAGATTCGAAATTGATGAGCTACTCAAATCGATTGGATCGAAAAAGATGAGAATTTTGGAAGACAAACAGGAAAAGTAGTCTAGACTCTAGAGCAATAGAATTTCAATTTAAAATAACTTATTTATCCAATTAAATTACATGAAATTCTAGTGAATTTTTTACAGTAATGAATATGCCATTATTTAAACAATAAAGAGAACTTTTCAATCTTCTAGAGATTTAGTAATGTCAGAGCTTAGCAAAAGTAAAAGTAAGCAAGCAAAGCGAACCGATTCGCAGAAATGGCAAAAAATCTCTTTACCCAAATCAATATCTGAACCATTATCCAAGGTGAAGACAGTTTTAAAGACGAAATCGGATGAGAAAGCAAAAACAGAAATTGAAGGCAACAAACCAAAATCTAAAAGCAATTCAAAGCGATCGATAGTGGATCGGAAAATAGAATTGGTCGAGCGAGAACTTGAGGGTCTTAAATCGAAACATATTAATGACACTAATATTGAGCCATTGGGTAGTGAGATTAGTCTTGGTTTTGATGAGGAGCAGAGCGATCTCGATGACCATCCATCAAATCAATACTTGATGCGTGATGGTCCAGATCTGTATCGGACCATATTGAAAAATATCTGTGCATACGCGATTCGATGTCCACATAATCGTATCGTAGTACAGAAATTACGCAAACATTTCGGTTATTGGCTACCTTACGTCTACACTGATGAGAATGAAAGATACACCAAAACGATCGAAATGATTCAGCAGCGTTTTCGTGATGATCTCAAAAGGTTTGCGATTATTTTGATTTTGTTTTCCCTTGTGAGATGATAGTTGTTGTTTAGCGATGTGAATGTATCGGAAACGGATCATAAAACATCCATTTCGAATGTTCTATCGGAGAACTTTCTAAAGAACGTTCAACTCTATAGCATCTATCGGTTTCAGTTGCCTGATGGATTGTTCATTTCACGTTACATCTTTCTTGCTGATTGGTCTGGTCTAGATTCTGAAGTTGTTTGCTGTAAACAAACCGCAAATTTTCATTGGATCAAATTAAAAACGATCTTGGCGGAATCGAAACCATATGGATCGCCACCATCCTCTCTTTCAAAATCAATCGTCCAAAAATTTTGGGGCAACGAGATTGAACAATGTTCGCACTTGTTGAATCAACTCAAACCAGGCGAATCGGTCCAATATCAAAGTCCGAAAATTTTCGAGCTAAATAGTGATGATATTATGAAATATTTTCATCGAAAAATTTCCTCTAAACTCGATAAATCGAAGACAGTCGATGATCAATTATCGTTGTTGATGATTGAATCTAAATTTACCGAAAACGATGTGGTAAAAATCTATTCTGATTTCGTTCAACACTGTTTTCCAGCGATGCATATGCCTTTTTGTTCATTTCTGGAGTATTTCAAATTGATGGATTTTTTTCACAAACATTCCGACACTGAACAAGATGATCTCTTGACCACCGACGAAATTTTCAAGGATGAAACCTACAACGAATTCCTTTGGAATCTGTTCCGATCGTTTAGCCTACGAAAAAAGCCTTCATTATCATTCAATGAATTTCTTCTAGGATTGGCAGCTTTGGATCCAAAAACTCCAACGGTTCAATTACGTTGCACTTATATCTTTCGTTGCTTTGATCGCGATTCGGATGGATTTTTGAATCGAAACGAATTCGATCGTTTCAAGTCGGATTTACAGAAAAAGCTTGCCCTCGACAGCGTACTAAATGATGATCAACGTAAAGAATCAAATCTTAGCACTCAAACAAAAAGTATGGCAAGCAAAACTGATGAAATCGATCCGAATAAGCAAGAAATCGGATACGTACAATTCATTAAAGATGCTCTTGCAAATCGTTTTCAAGGTCTCGAGCTTTTGCTACGATCCGAAAAGCCAATAATGAAAACAATCTATGCTAAACATCTCTATCAGAACATTCTTAACAAAACTGGTAGGCCATTTTCAACTAAATTAATAGGTACTTGTCCAAAATGTCGAGAAAATAGAAGCTATTCGTTAGCATATCATGCCATCAAACTGAACTTGCAAGGAAGAATCAATGAATCAAAAGCTCTGGTAGATTCGAATTGTGGCGAAATCGATACCGAATTACAATTTAAAATTCGAAAAAATTCCACCGAACTTCAGCATTCTATCGAGATCGTTTTCAATGAGAATTCAGTCGCTAACAAAGTGCTAGCATTAGTTCGCGAAATGATCGATCTTAATCGTTTACCTCGTAATCGCAAAAATGAGATTGCAAATTATGTCATAACAAATCTTACAATTGATTTGATATCAAAGCTATGTAAAGAGGTGACCGAAATTTTTTTGATCGAACCTCGCGTTCTCAAAATCAACACTCCATGTATTGTTATCGGCGATCTTCATGGCAACATCAACGATTTGCTTACATTCGAAAGACAATTATGGCCTTTAGCGCCCACGTCCAATGCTTCAAATGTTTTGTTTCTCGGTGATTATGTTGATCGTGGCGATTACAGCATCGAAGTTGTTTGCTATCTTTTCGCAATGAAAATTCTTGCACCAACTAAATTTTTCCTTCTCCGTGGCAATCATGAGATTAGATCGATACAGAGAAATTTCACTTTCGCCAGAGAATGCATTCTCAAGTGAGAAAATTGACAATATAAAAAAAACTAATCGTGAAATAAATTCTGATTTTCTCACATCGTAGATATTCGTATCAGAATGGTCAAAAAGTTTTCGAAGAATTTAACAAAACATTCGATCATCTACCATTGGTCGGAATCGTTGAAGAGTCAATCTTCTGTGCCCATGGTGGCATACCTTTTTCAGTGAATCGAATAGAAGAACTTTATAAAATTCCGATACCTTTATCGGATCCGGAAATCGAATCAAAAGCATCATGGGAAGTTAGTCGCTTTTAAAAGTCTCTTAATTTGATTTCTCTGATTTCATTAATCTTTTTTCCTATTTTATTCATTTTTCAAAAAGATTCTCTGGTCAGATCCTGTTACAGATGAGGAATATGCCCAAATTCGTCAATTTCGTAATCAGACAAGTGACAATGGTTTCACAGAGAATCTTCGTCGATCTACTGCCTACTACTTCACTGAAAAAGCGCTAAGAAATTTTTTACAAACAAATCGTCTATCTCATGTAATCAGAGCTCATGAATTACAAGATGAAGGCTATAGATTCCATCATTCAGGATTATTAATCACAATCTTTTCAAGCTCTCGTTATTGTAATACAAACAATAAATCAGCTGCTGTCTTTATTTCAAGCAAAGAAGATGAGGGTTTCATCAAAATTATTGCTCTAGAGACTTGATCAAAAGAAAGAGAAGAGTAAGGTAGGCTGTCTGATGGAAAAGGAAAAAAAATCAAGTTGGAAGAAAGTAAAAGTAGGCGATGAAACTAATTAAAAATAATCGTGTAATCCAGTCTAGAAATCAGCGAATGAAGGGTCGTCTTTGGATCGTGTCGCCATCGCTGATGATGCAATCGCAAAATCTTCCGATTGAAGCATACACATGTTCCAGATCTGTATGAACTCGAGACCATCTTTTTCACTATGCTCACGAGAATAATTAAGAACTTGTTTAGTCCCCTGTACTGCTACAGGTGATTTTGAAGCTATCTTTTTGGCTATCTCCATCGCACCATCCAAACAACTTTGATGATTTTCATAGACATTGCTTACTAGACCAATCTTTAAAAAAAAAAATGGAAAATTTAGAGAAAATTAAGAAATTTTCAAGCGAAAGCACACACCTCTTTAGCTTCCGCAGCACTCAGATCTCTACCAGTGAATGCTAATTCACTAATGACACTTTGATTTCCGATAATTTTAGGCAAACGTTGAAGTGTTCCAAGATCGGCGGCCATGCCATAAGAAGTTTCTTTAATGCAGAAATACGCATCTTTTGATGCAATCCTTATATCGGTGGTTGTGATCAGATCAACGCCAGCACCGATGCAACCATTATGAATCGCTCCGATGACTGGTTTCGGACATTTAGATATACTATTGAAAGAGTTTTGAAGCAATACGATCAACTGGCGTATAAATTTAGCTCTAGCTGCAACATCTTCTCGGGCTCCGGAATCGGATCCTGAAACAGCTGAGGTCATCAATGAGATTAGATCCATATAATCGATACCGGAACAGAACATTTTTCCCGCTCCAGAGATAACCACCACTCTGCATTGCTGATCGACAGAGATCTCCGAGAAACAATTAGAGATTTCTCGAAACATTTCACGATTGATACTGTTACGTTTTTCTGGTCTGTTGAGTTCGACATGCAGAACATGATCATGTGGAGAGGTAACTTGGATGTGTTCAAAATCACCATATCTAGTCACATAGGCGGATGAGGAGGAATATTTGATTTGATTCAATCTGATTAGATTATGGTTTACCAGTGAACATAGAGAGTTTCGATTGTCGGCTAGTTTTTTACACACTGAACGACCACAATGAAATGATTGGCCTGAGTAGTATCGAAAAAGATCAAAAAATATTTTTTGGGAATAAAAATTTTGTTTCGCTATTTAGGGAGAAAATACTTACCTAGAAATGTGGCTGAGATTTTGGAACAAAACATTTTTGATTGGAATTTTCTATCTACGACAAAATCGATGTCCTGTCTCTCGATGAAACGAAAAAGTTCGAGTGTTTTCCAAAAACAATTTTGAATACCCTTCGTTGAAGAATGATGGTTGAAATTTCAAAATAATCAGAAATAATAAAAGAGAAAATAAAAATTTCGTATCAATTGACTATTGATTAGTATCTGTTTGAAAGAAAATTTAGAAGACGAAACATTGAAATTTGAATCCTTGAAGAGTAATCAAAAAAAAAAAAAAAAAAAAAACACAACAAAACAAAACAAACAAACAAATTTAATGTAAATAATTAAGCGGTTTTGTACCCAATCGATATGAATCAACCTAGAATAATAATAATAATAATAATATGAATAATAATCAACATCCATTGCCATCATGATGATTAAATTAATCTTTTTCGCAAAAGGCGTTCGAAAAATAAAATGAGGATCTAATCGAAACTGATCGAAGATGATATTGCTTAGGGAAAAAATTTAGGATTTCTCTTCTTTTTTTTTTTTGGATCTCATCGGATGATAAATGCAATCATCATTCGATTCTTGAAACTAAATGAACTGATTACATTGCAGCTTGAAGATAATTTAGTTTGAGAAAATACCTAAAATGATTGGTACATTTTTGAAGAGGAAACAAACAAGCAGATAAGAATTGAGATTGATAGTCAACAATGTTATCAAGATTTAAAAAATTATTATTAAATAATTTATTGCATTCTCTAAATTAGATCACGAAACGAAATTACAATAAAATTAATCGAGAATTATTTATTGTCGTAAATCTGGTTGACGAAAACGTTTTTCACGATTTTCATTTAGAACATGTTTCACAAACATATCCATGACAGAATTATTAAGGTGCGAAGGAATCTCTTTGGAACCGGTCGCATAATAATAAAGATCCCATTCATTTGAGACCAGATTGATCATTCTATCGTACATATCTAATTCACTGTCTGACATTGAATCAAGATATTTATGAGCGAATGTTGCTAGAAGAAGATCATTTTCAAGCATTCCTTTGCAGAGAGAAATTAATATTAAAAACGATTGACTTCATCTATTATCTTTGAAGCATCTCACCTCTTTTACGACTTTGATACAAAAGTCTGGATCGTTTCATTTGAATCGATTCATTTGTCGCTTGTCGATAAGCAAAATATTGCTCCTCTAATCTGAGATCGCAAAATTTTTTCAAGTTGAAAACCCATTTGAAATTAGAGCTTAATCTCAATCTTGAAAGATTTGAAATGAATTTGATTGACTGAACGTAATTCATAATCATTCACTCAAATCTCCAATCCAATCTCTCGCTAAAATTGAAACATACATAAACACACTCTGACACACACACACACACACACAGATGAAATTCAATCAGCTGATCACATGATAAATGCTGACTAAATCTTTCACAATCAATCTAACTTTTTAAACCATAGTCGAAACAATGATTGGGTACGTTTTCACCGGAATCGCAGCCTCGATAACAACTGTAATCATAGGTAATATAATCTAGCATATATTTAGTGAATGAAATTTATCTTGAATCTAATTTAATTCTTTAATCAAAATCGAGGCTTCCGTCTTTATCGCACCTATTTTGTCTGGGGCGATTATCATGACATGATAAAAAAGTATGGTAAATTGAAAAATTTCGATCAATTGACAATCATTCTGACAGGATGCAACACAGGCATCGGTAAAGAAACGGCAAGAATATTATACCAGAATGATGCTAGAATCATCATGGCTAATCGAAATGAAGCCCAAACGCTTGAGGTCATCGATGAGTTGCGGAAACAATTTCCGAAATCAAATGGTGAATTGGTCTATAAAAGACTAGATCTTAGTTCGATGGATTCGGTAAAAGAATTCACCAAAGATATTGAAAAGAATGAATCTCGCGTAGATGTTTTGATTAACAATGCTGCCGTTTTTGGCGCACCCCGACAAATCACAAATGACGGCTTCGAGATTAATATGCAAGTCAATCATTTAGCACAAGCAGTATTGGTGAATCGTTTACTACCGAAACTATCAAGCGTAGATTCTTTAGGCCGTATCGTACAAGTATCCACTACCTTGACAAAGACTGCAAAACTTGATTTAGAGTTTTTATCGAAAATCGATCAAAACCAATTGAAAAATGTATCCGATAAAAATATCAAAGTCTACCAATCCAGCAAGTTGGCCAATTTGCAATTCATGCGAGCGCTTTCTGTCAAACTTCAATCGAATTCGAAAAATAAGATCCAAATATGTTTAGCTAGTCCTGGATTTTGTTATTCACGATTACATCGCTATAGTAGCAATAAACAAATGATATTTTACAGTCTTTTAGCACCGTTCCTCTTCGCTTTCATGAAATCCTCGAGACAAGGTGCTCAAACGATTGTTGGGTGCTCTATGATCGAACACATTCGTTCCACCGATGTTCTCTATCATAATTGTGCAATCGATGAGGAATTTCTCAAGAAGGTACCAATGTCAGCATCGATCACCGATGAAACAGTATATGAAATAACCAATAAATCAATGAATATTGTTAACTGGTAGGAGAAAAATTCTCATGATTGAAAAAAAAAATCCATAAAATAAATAGCTTTATTCGTTTATAACAAATTCATTAAAAACTTTCTCAAGTCTCAATTATATTGATCAGGATTTTCATTTTCAACTTGATGATATGCTTCGATTTTAAAATCATTTCGATTCAAATTATGAACAATTTTCACCAGAAACAGATAGATCAAACACGTCCAGAGATAAAAATTGCTGATGTATGCCAACAAACCGTAGGCGAAATAAAATAATGATGTAGATATTGCCTTGTCAAAGATGAATGATAATCAAGAGAAAAATAAGCAAATCAATTCTTCACTTTTAAAATAACATACTTGAATTATAATGATAGCCAATAAGCAAAAGATATTATATGTAGTTTTATTGAAAAATTTTCTCGTTTTACTCTGCCTCGTTCTTTGCGAGTCGATACCATCAGCTCGTTCGATGATCTCAACGTATCGGATGTATGCAACATTCGATAAAAATAACATGAAAGGAAAATGGAATATCAATGTCTGCAAAAAATATAAATCGTTAGCGTCCTCCTTTTAATAAGTTGTAAAAGGATAAATTACAAATATTGTTGAGAAAATAAACGTCATTCCGGCCGGTAGAAAAAAACCATCTACAAATTGACCCCAAGCAAACACTATTCCTGTGATATCTGATACCAGTTTAGCTAGGAACCAAGGACCTGATAAATAACAAGTAATTAATTTCAAAACCAAATATTAAAAAATTTAAGTAATACCAAACATTGAATAGATGGGTATGAAAATCAATGGATAGAATAATTTGGATTGATGCGCGAGCAAAAATGAATGGAATAAAATTTTTCGCATAAATCTTTGTCTCGAAAACATGAACATCTGTTTCGTGGATTCATAATCATTCGAGGTGAAATATCGAAGATAAAAGAGTGGTAGTGTAGCCAAAAAGAAAACCCAAGTAAAAATGAAAACAGTCTAGAACAAGTAAACAATAATTCGATGTTCAAATGTACAAAAAATTTTGAACACTCACGATTGTACGAAAATCTATCCGTAACAACAATCTTCCCCAAAATGAATATGAAGGTCTGGTCCGATCTAAAGAAAATGGCACTGTTATTTGATTAGAATAGAATTTGTTCTAGGGAAAAATGAAGAGAAAAGTTTAGTTTTGATAGAAAAATGGTTTAATAATTTACCGAAGCTATCACAGTTAAATAAAATAGTCCATTTGAATAATTTCTACTAGACCATTTGCTAGTCCATAAATATTGACGGCTATTGTTTCTGAGATAAAATTCTTCAATGATTTTTTGATGATTGAATTTGGGTTCTTTGGTTATAAAAGCTTTGGCCTCAATTATTGTCTCTTTTGAAAAAATCAAAGCTCGAATATGCGTTGATGATGCAGTTCGCCAGAACGGTTCTAAATGCTCCATTTGATGCAAAATTGATCGAGGATTAGTGATTACAATCAACGGTAAATCATGATGAGAGCGATATCGATAATTAGCAAAAGTGAATAAACCATGATCTATTGCGGCGATCCTAAAAGCTCGATAGTCTTTCCAATCTCCAGTTTCTGCTTCAAGGAATCCTTGTGGTTGCGTAGAAATCATTGATGTGACCAAACCATGAATCGTATGATAATGACCACATAGATATGGCCCATTTATGATTGATCGAAAATTTTCTTTGTTGAAAATCGATGATGTTGGGTAATGACCATACCAAATAGTGTAATTGCTGCCAACACTTTCTTCTTTGAATCTAATTAATTTATTCAATTCATTTTGATCAAATTGACCAACAAAGTTGAAAGGTCGTCTGACTCCCGGATATAGACAAGCGTCTGCTCCGATGAATGAATAACGATTGCCATCATCTGATTTGATCTCATACCGATATGATTTGCCATCACTAGATAAATTCGATTGAATTGTGTAATTTAAAAAGTTATTATAATCATTGTAGCTATTGAAAGAATCTATAAAAATACAAATGGAATTTTTTAATAAATGATAATATTAAAAATAAAGTAAATTTTTAAATTTTTAAAGTAAAATTACCATGATTTCCTCGAATATCTAGCCATTTCATTTTCGGGTTATATTTTAAACATTCTGCCATCACTTCACGGTACATCAGCCATTCTTGATGATATTGATCTGAACCAAGTGGATATCTGGAGCGTGCATCAGTTATATCACCAGTTAGTATCAGGACAGATGGATTAATTATTGGTAGAATATTTTTACAATAATTTATCAAGTCAGATTTTCGATTTTTCTCACGAAAACAGCTGAAATGAGTGTCTGAAAGATGTATGAACCAGAAAATATTGGTATTTTTATCGTCGATTAGAATATGATCATTTAAAATTTTATTTCGATTCACTTGGAATGTATGATTATAATCACCATCGGTATTGATCAGATTGAAAAATATTGCAATCAAAACCGATAGTAAAAGAACCAAAAGTAATAAAATCAATGCTAATCTGGTTAACATTTTACAAAATGGACTCAAATTATCGATCCAATTAATGACCGATATGATTCGAGAGCAAAGACGATCCGATTTCGATGTTGAAAGATAGATTGAATCCGATGATTTGATTGCCTGTTGTTCTTGTTGATGACTATTAGACTGAATATTTTTGGTAGACAAATGCGAAAGTAAATTTTTTGAGGAAGAAAAATTCACAAGCATAGAGATTTTTGCATTGAGTAAGTAGAAGATGATAAACGAAAATAATACAATATTTCCAATCAACAATGAACACCAAATGAAAGATAATTGAAACATTGAGATCGGATGGAATCAAAATTTGAGAAAAAAAATCGAATTGAAGAGCTATTTTTTGAATAGAAAACTAATAGTAGAGGATTCAATCATGATCGAATCTTAAAACAGATGATCATTTCACACCGATAGATAAGCAAGAAACGAGACAATGCCGAAAAAGGTCAATGTCATTTTCGATTTGCATTTGATATTTTTGCTTTTTCCTTCTATTATAATTTTCTCGATATGAATTCACACATTTAAGTTATATAGAAAAATAATGATTGAGAAAAATTCGATTGATTGATCGACAAAATGGATCAGCTTGTTTATGTAGAAGAGTTTTGTTTTGCTTCTTTTTCCTGTTTGTTGACAATCCACATCAAAAACGATATTTTTCGTTATTTTTGGCTAATAAATAATTTTTCTCTTATTATTTTTTGTTCAAAAATTAACATTGATTATTATTATCTTCATCGTTGTTATTATCGATTTGTTGCGAATGCAACTAATCTGTCTTGATTAAAAAGAGAAGTTGAAGGAAATTTTACTCCAATAAAACGGAATTCGAAAAAATAAATGATAATTATCTGATTTTTTACTATAATTAATTGCTTTCTTGATACGAATTATTCGAGACGAGAGATTAGCACAAACGAAATCGTTTCTTCAGATCAGTATTGTAATCTCTCTGTTAATCTTCAATTGAGAGAGAATTTATTGAATTCAACACTGAGATGCCGATTTCAGGTAGAGGCGATTGAAAATTTTTATTTTTCTCGATAGACTCCAAGATCAAAATGCTAATTTTATTAGAAACAAATTTGAAAATACGTTCTTGTTGCTGAACGCATTCGAAGTAGAAATTTAAGTTTGTTTTTTTTTTTTTTTTCGTTTTTCATTTGTTTGCCTCTCGAATCGAGAGTCGCGATGTTTTAGCGACCCTCTTTCGCTTCGATTTCGAATTGATTAGATGTTCCGTATTGCGATACAGCGGTTGCTGCCATCTTTGTTTTTTTCTCTTGGTTAAAATGGAAAAAGAAAACCCTTTGATTCAGCCTTGGCTCTTGGATTATTTTTTCAATAATTTCAATCTTTTTTGTTTTCGATTAATTATTTTGAATTTCATCAATCACTTTCATCGCTTCCATACCACCAATCACATCTTTGATATCGAATGAATCAATTTTTCCCTGTTTCCTTAGATGTTCTTCAAGCAATCGATAAGCTTTTTGTGAAGCAAATCCTCGTCGACAAATGAAATAGATTCCCTTTTTGGAATCATCTTGATCTTGTTTGCCGAATTTTTCCTCAATTAATCTATCGATTTGATCCATACCATTTGGTTCGCTCATCGCAGCCACTGTGATTGAATATGCATGATCTAATTTCGGAATGTTCATCTGTTCCGGTGGACGTACATCGATCAACAAGTGAGACTGGTTAGATTTTAAAATTTGCTGATATTCTTCACAAGTGATACGTTCATCTGTACTCAAAGGTACAAAGGAATCGGTCGATTTTGATCCACAGAACTTATCATAGTCCATCAGATTGTTCCGAGTTATCGTCGGATTCTTACCGCATGTGATACAATTATCTTGTCGATTACGTAATTGAATCTGTCGAAAATTTCCACTTAATGCGTCGAAAAGCAAAAGAATTCCAGCATAAGACGGCTTCATCCCGCTAGATATTTTTATCGCTTCTAGTGCTTGCAAATTTCCAATGATACCAGGGACTACACCCATCACACCACCTTCAGCGCAGCTCGTCACAGTTTGCGGTGGTTGTGGAAACAAACATCGATAGCATGGACCTTCTTTGTTGTAGTGATATACGGTCAATTGGCCTTCAAATCTCAACGCTGATCCACTGATCAAAGGTTTTTGTGAGATAAAACACACATCATTCAATAGATATCGAGCTCCTGGATTATCTGTAGCATCTATCACCAAATCATACTCCTGGATAATGTTGAAAGCGTTCGAAGCATTGAATCGAATTTGATGTTTTTCAAATTTTACGTTTGAGTTGAGCTCTTGAAGACGATTGATTGCTGATTCTGTTTTAGGATGTCCGATCGTTTTTTCGGAATGCAAAATTTGACGGTGTAAATTGCTCAATTCAACCCGATCACTGTCTACGAAACCAATTCGCCCGATTCCAGCGGCGACCAAATATTGTGAGGATGGACAACCCAAACCACCGGCACCAACAATCAACACTGAGCTCGATTTTAAACGCTTTTGACCTTCTACACCAAATTCTGGACACAAAATTTGCCGGCTATAACGATCGAGTTCATTCTTATCAAGTGCTATTTTGTCGACCATTTTCGATACGCTTATGGAAAAATATTTCGGCTGAATAGATTCAAACGATTTCACCAAACAATATGATTGCAACAATTTTTTAATCTGATGATTGGGGATTCTGCACAATCGATAACGAAATTGTAACGATTTTATAACTTTACAATATTAAAAATATTCATTGATTGTAGAATCTAACCTAAATTTTGAGAAATTCATTGGGATCCGGTTGAAGTACAGATTGCAGGAAGGATAATAGTTGATATTAGTGAAGAATGAGAGTTCAATTCTGATTGATGATTGCTCTCGTTCAAGCCTTGTTCTTCGTAATAATTGCATTGATTAATACAGTCCTTCTCTCTCTCACATGATCATAGTGTGGGGAAATTTTTTTTTCAATGACCTTCCCGATAGATGGCCATGCTAAACTATCTCATTTCCTCTCAAAATTGAATTCCACAATGTTCTACAGACCAGAGAGCACTGAATTATTGAGCATTCAGCATTGGGCCTCCGAAATACGATTGACGCCAATACTAAATTTCTAAATTTGACTTTGCTACAAGAGCTAACTTAAAGTTAACCTACGTTGCAGGGTATCTTCTGTGCAGGGAAATTGACTTTAGGTATTATTTTATTTGACTTCTCTCACTGATTTCTTCTGATACTTCAGATGAAAAAGGAATCAGTGCTTTGTGCATCGCAAAAATTAACAATTAAAATTTCATAGACATTATCATATAGATATAAATTCATCATAGACAACATGTGAATAGAGACTTAAATTAAATCGTAATTGATTAAAATTTTCTTGATTTTCTTCGAGATGATTTCGAGGATTCTCTCGAAAGTTTATGCAATCTATTTCATAGTATGATTCGAATCTGTGTGAAAAAAAATCTATTCAATCGACGAGAAACAATTGGACCCGATCATCAATGAGATCATTCTCGTCCATATTTTGATTTTGTTTAAGGTCAAGGGATAGCAATTACATAATCGTAGTATCTTTTGCCCTTTCAAACATCTCGAAACGATCAACATCTTCACCATCAACATCATCATCTTTATTATCCTGGGTTTGTTGCGAACGATTCACAGTCTTATTTATGGTAGTGTCTACGATCGATGTCGTTGGTTGGACATTTCTGCTCGAATGTTTCCCCGGAATCGGATTTCTATAAATTGATGATGTTGGGGTCGAAGATTTTTGATAAAGTTCGTAAAAGTTATCCGATCGATTTCTGATTCCAGATTGATTTGATGATGCTCGTATCGATTTGGATGTAGATTTTCTTCCCAACGAGCCATGATAGTAGGGAATATTTTGATAGAGATCATTGGTATCGTATGATTTTTTTCTCGAAAATTTCATCGCCGTCGTTGGTGGTGATGATTGGAATTGATTCGATGATGAATTAAAAGGCTGTTGTGAACAAAAACATGATCTGCATCGACAACAATCACCCGACATCGTTGATTTCAATTGAGGTTCGATCGAGGATGCTCTCGAAGGGCTTCTTGTCAGTGCCATCATCATCGTTGGATCGTTCGATAATCGATTCAAATGATTCAACACTATTACATAGGCAAAGCTGAAAATCAGATAGATTGTGATCAAAACGAAAATACTAGCTGGCAAAGTGAAGATTCCGATCTGACCGATCAGAGTGATGATAACTGTGCTGATTAGAATACAATTCGAGCGTTCCTTGAACAGGCCATAAACGGCAACACTTTGGTTTAGAATTATCAAAGCGGAAATGGCAATGATCACATAACGGATAGTTCGAATCGAATCTGCCTCTTGTGATGATAATCTAGTGAATATATCCTCAAATTGACGTTGTGAATCTGCTGTCTTTTGTTGCGGCTGATAATTATGCTGTAATATCTCAATCGATCCTGTCCGTAACGAGCGATTGATACTTTCGAGAACTAATTTCTTCTCATAAATAATCTGCGGAAGTAGACAGATGAAAACTGTGATGATCGCTGTCGTTGAAACGATTAAGATGTTCATAATTAATAGTAAATATTTGATTATTCGATATGATAAGGATAATCTGCTAAGTTGGTAGAAAAATTCTTTTGGATTCTTTCGTTTCTTTACTTCGATCATTATTCCATCATCAACATAAGTGAAAGACAATGAGAATTTCGAATGAGAATCAGGAACAATTCGATAATTTAGATATGTAACTCTTTGAATACTGTTCGATCGCTTTAATACTGTGCAGCATCGAAACCAGAAACAAAATTTCCAGTCCTAATACCATTGATTTTTTGTTTTAGTTTAAGGTTTTGATTAAATTCAACACTTCACTATTGAGTGTGCTTGTCGTTGGAAGTTAATAAAACAGCTCTCTGCTCTCAAAACAACAAGAAACAATTTTAGAACAGAATTTTTTCATATTGTTCTCTCTTTTTTTTTCGAAACCAAGTGTAATCTCTAGTCTCCTTAAGTGATTAGAGCCAAAACTAGGGTCTAGATCTGATTTTTCCCCAAAAAACTGTTGCGTAAATATCGAAAAATATAACTTATTTCGATGAATGATGAAATCACTAGCCAAAATTATAATTAAAATTACTATCAACATCATCAACACCGTCGACATCTCGATGGTTTCATAAGATTCTAAATTTAGCTTTCAAACACAGAATACCGAATACAAAAGTCTTACAATACACAACTTTTGTTCTACTTTCTTCGTACTTTGAATGATTAAAACAAGATGTTTGAATTAATTCATACGCTTCGGTATTGTTTTCAGCATCGATTCTAGCCGAACAATCACAATCAATTTGTTTGAATTCGGATAGAGAAAAAAAAATTAATCCATCAATTCGTTTCATCGATTTGGTTGATTGATTCTTTACGTTCCGAAAAATAAAGATGATTCAAGCTTTCTTTGCTTAATCCTCATCGTTATTCTATATATCTCTTAAGAGAATAGTTTTGTGAGCAAAAAAAAACTACAAAATAATCAGAATCACTTCAAAATTGTTGAATTCTCTAATTCTATTCTTTCGAAAATGCGATTGATTCTGTAGGAGAGCAGCCGAATCTTAAATGTTTCGTAGGAAGCAGAGGGTGTGTTAGCCAATTTCTTCTCCATCTGATATTGGAAGAAAAATCATTGAGATTAGTAATCGAGAATTGTAGAAGAGATAGAGATAGAGATAGAGATAGAGATAGAAAAAGCGAAGAATTTTTTCCTTTCAAAGTAATTTCTTCGTTCGTTCGCTTCGTCATTCTATTGATTTAGTCCAAAGCTCTTTAGGAGCAATGCGAAACGAATGAATGGCGTTCGGTGAATTAGCGAATGAAATATACGATTGAATTGGGGATTATTTTTAGTGTCATCATACAACAGCTAGAGAACTTGTGGCTCGAGATAATTATCATCATCATCAACAACAACATCAACAACAACAACAACATTAGTATTATTATCATCTAAAATTCTCTTCAGAGAAAAATAACAAACATAAAACATCAGAAAAAAAATTCGCAGCCCTTATTCTCTATTCTTGGTTTAAGTCTTTCGAAAAAAAAACAGTTAAATGCACTTCTTCTTCTTTCGATTAATTATTTTTTTTTTTCACCATCTTTTCCCCTATCCATATCTAGCCACTTTTTAATTCTAGAATGACATAAATTTCGTTCGGAAGTTAGAATTGAGGGAGAGAAGAGAGAGAGAGAGAGAGAGAGAGAGGGAAATAGATTTGAAATAGGGAAAAAGCCAAGCGCTAATTCAAAGCGAAGTCTTTTAATTTGTCGAAATTATTCTCCAAAGAGTTCGGTCGATGGAGAATCGGATAATAATTTGGTGTGTTTTTGTTTCGATCGAATCGAAAGCGTAGTAATCTTCATCTTCAAGGTACACTCTCTCGAATTTTCTAGCTAAATGACCAAACACCCACCACATAAACTCAATGATCATTGAATGAATTTTTCTTTCGAAGTAAAATCCTCTAGACTAATAAAATCTTAGCAAAGACGATATTGATTGAAGATCAAAATTAATGAGCTAATCTAAATCGATAAATCAGCTTAATTATTGAAATTATGAGAAGAATATGGAATTACGACAATAAGAGATTCTCTTTCATCGTACATTGCGAATGTGTGTGATGATCCTTTCTCAATCCCATAATGATCCAAGAA
Organism: Sarcoptes scabiei; assembly: GCA_020844145.1. NCBI lineage: Eukaryota > Metazoa > Arthropoda > Arachnida > Sarcoptiformes > Sarcoptidae > Sarcoptes > Sarcoptes scabiei. The sequence continues at coordinate 2,110,674 of CP080484.1, forward strand.
TGACTTTCTTACCGATTCGAAGCAACAACAACAGCAACAATAACAACAAAATTAGCAATAAAAGTGATGATAATAATGCCAATAATACTTCTCTTCCGAATCTAACAAAAACATCAATGTCTAATCAAGCAAATAATACAGGTGCTGGTGGTGATGGAGCTACTCCGAACATTCAAGCAGCAACTAATCCATCATCAACAACTGTCACCATTCCGAAATTATCACTCAAAACAGGAAATGATGGTGGACCTATCATTCTCAATCAACCGGGCGCCAACGCCGATGATTCATATTCGATGAACGGATACTATGCTTGCTCAAGATATTTTCTCTTCCTAGTCTATCTGTTGCTATTGATTTCGATCATATTGAATACATTCATACATTTTATTTTTTTCGGTTCCAACATGTCGATTGGATCGATGTTCATCGATATTCATCATCGACATGAATTGATCGTTGGTGAATATCTAATGAACGATGATAGACTTTCAGGTTTCGATCCGTCTCGTGTCCATTCATCGTCTTATCCTCATTCGAAATATAATAGCAACAATAATTTCAATCAAAATCTCTACCATCCAAATCATCCCAATTTGCATCGACCATCCGAATCAATGCTACATTGTGATCGAAATTCATTTCTTTTACTCTTGGATGAATTCTATCATCAATATCCGATGCCGAAACCGACACAAACAATCGTTGACAATCGAATTCGATTAGGTGGTCAATCGAGTGATAATAATATTCATCACACGAATCCTTCGAATACTAAATCGTATCCGAAAATTTTCAAAGATTTCGCTCGAAACAATAAAGAGTTTGGTGATGATCATCGAGAAATCGGCCGAACTCCTAGCAACAATAACAACAATAACAATCAGAATGATCAAAATGATCAGAACGATGAGGATAATATCTTCTTCAGTAGCAGCAGCAGCAGCAGCAGTTCATCACTTGATGATCATCGAATGCTTTCAGGCGATCAATCGTTTCGAAGCTCATCAATATCATCACCATCATCATCGTCTGAACGTCGATTCTATGGGCAATCGAATTTTTCCCAATCGAACGAGAATCGTTTGTTAATAATCGAAGTGATCGCATTGATTATTCTGTTCGTGTTGGTTGTTGTTCAAGTTCTCGGTCTCATCGGTGTGATCCGTAGACATTTGTTATTGCTAATTTTTGTGACAATAATCAATTCCATACTCTTCTGTTTTCTTGTGTTCATCTCTAATCTAATGCTAGTTTCATTACTCCTTCTAACCATAACCATCGGATATTTCTTTATCTATCAGCTCAAATTAGGCCACAAACGGCGAATGAAAGAAAGGGCACAATTCAAAGAGGATCTCTCCAATGAGATCCAAGATGCCATAATGCAGATGCGTAATCGTATGTCGCCATGCATTCATGTCTCGATGGAACAATACGAAGCGATGACCCAGCAGATGTTGAATCGATATTCATCACCAATTGTCTACTGTCCTCATTACAATGAAAGTCTTTGCTAAATTGATTCTTTGTGTTTTTTTTTTTTTTTTTGTTTTTTGTTTTTTTTTCCTCTATTCTAGTTCTAATATCTAATATTATTGAAAATATTCATAGCTAGCAATGTGCAATAGCTATTGTTCTAAATATATCTAGAACAATTCAATTTTGATATTTGAACCAAACTCTTCTCTCAGTCTTCGGAATGTTTGATGAATCATTGAATAAACAATAAAATCAATTGAAAAAATTAGAATCCAATTGAATTTTTTTTTTCAATGTACTCTTTTGAAGGGAGAGAAGAACGAAACGAGAAATTCAGTTTAGTTTTTTTTTAATTTTGATCGAAACATTTTGTGTTTCGATTTGATTCTCCTTTTTTTCAACGATAGTAATTTCAGTAATCTCATTAAGTTTGATCTTAATGGATGACGCCACCGAATGCCCGAATTCAAAAGATTTTGTTTGCGTACCGATCACTAAGTTGGCGAATATTCTTTCTCTTTCTCTTTCTCTGTTGTTCTCTCTTCAATTCCAATCCTCAATGGCTTCTATGGATTTCTAACTGAATTCTGATCCCATTTAATATATATAGAGTGAGAGAGAGAGACCCATTCGCATTGAAATTTTCATTTAGTTTTTTATCCCTACAGTTTGTTTGCATCAAATCTCTCTCTCTCTCTCTCTCTCTCTCTCTCTCTCTCTCTCTCTCTCTCTCTCTCTCTCTCTCTCTCTCTCTCTCTCTCTCTCTCTCTCTCTCTCTCCTTCTATCTTCCTCAAATATTCTCCATCATTTTTTTTTTGTCGTGTTTCGCTCTTAGACAAACAGATGCTTTGTTTTAATTAAATTTTTCTTTTCATTTGTTTCGAAATACTTTTTAATTTAGATTGACAAACATAAATGGATAGGAAAGAAAAAAAAATTGTTGATCTAAAGTTAAGACGAACGAATGAGAATGAGAATCAATTTGAAACAACCAGAATATCGAATCGAAATGGGTGCTAGAGTTTTCGTTTTTTAACATTCTATTCTTTTTTGGTTCATTTTGATGACCTTATCATTTCGATGATGGTTCGGTGAGAAAATCATTCATAAAATGGAGATTGGAGATTGGAGAGAGAGAAAGAGAGAGATGATCCATTAGATGGATCTAACGTTAATTAATATTGTATTTATTATTAGAAAAACTTTATCACATCTTTTATCTACCTACACGCCATCATCTTCTCCACATCATCATCCTCATCAATATGATTCAAATCGAAGACTCTTCCTTCTCTCGATTCTGAATGATTTGTGTGATTAAGATAAAAAATAAAAGAGAGAGAGAAAGGAAAAAAACTTTGCCATTAGCTCAATGAACCGAGAAAACACTTGTGTTCGTATTGTTCCTAGGATTTTCATCATCCTAGGTCTACATCGTTCCAATCTGAAAATAGTTGTCTAGATGACCGATCGAGAAAATATCAATTTTTTTCCTACCTACGATTAGATTCACCTGTTTTTTTTTGTCCACCAAAACTGAATCCTATCCATTATTATTTATTTCGCTATTGTTTCGGTTTAGATTAGAATGACTAGATTGCATCAATCAAGATAAACTGTTCCAGCAACAATGATGTGATCAAGTTTGAAAAGAATCAATTGGACAGAAATTCGAGAGATTCCTTCTCCCAACGCTCTGTGATCGATTCATTCGACGTTTGATTCGAATAGATTTGATCAAACTAGAAAAAGGAAGATAGAGAGAAAGGATATCTCTTCAAAATTGATGAGCTGAATTAATTGAAGATGATGGAAATAATTGCACTTTCGATTGATGACTATAGGAATGCTCCGAAAACAACAATGTGGGAGGGATAATATTCTAATATAATCATCCAATCATATCGAAATGATAGGAATCGAATAATGGTTCGTTGATCATCTATAATCGAAGAGATGAAACGAACGGAGTTCGCAGAGTAAAAACTACAAATTTTTGGTTTTTTTTCGAGCAGCAAACAAAAAGCAAGAAAAATGCAAAACAATAATGCCAAACAAGCAAAAACTCGAGAGGTCTAGAGGAGATAAGAGTTAGGTCTAAGTGAAACGAATGCAAATACCTTACACTTTTATTACGCTTAATTTGTCTAGATTCGCTACTCCAAAAAAAAAGAGATTTTGTTGAATTGAAATGATCGCAATATTCTCTTCACAACGAATCTAGCCATCATCGTTTTGGATCCGGAAATTATTCCAACTAGATTTGCATTCTTTTGAGAAAATTTTGGTAAATCATCTCTCTTATTATTACTATTATCGTTTAAGACTATTATCAAAAACTATCTAAACAAAACGGAATGAATTCATTCGAATCCAAGAAAAAAAAAAGTTTTTTTTTTGGTTGAAAAATTCTAAGAATTCTCCATATTTTCATCTCCATCCTATTGTATGTGATGATGTGAAACATCGATGTTTCAACAATACTTTTGGTGACACGAATTATTTCGTGAGCTATTCGAAAAAAATAATAATAATAATGATTCAGCGAACAAATGAGATAATGAAACACGCAAAACCGAATTCAAAGTGAAAAAAATAGGCTCAAAATTTGTATTTTCCACCCCCAAAATCGCATCAATGAGTTTGAAGAGAATGAGCTAAGGTGCAGAGAATGAAGATTGAAACAATCAATGCTCTAAAGCGAATTCTGATTGTTTCCATATAATTCAACGACAATATAGAATGAATGGGACGAAAAAAAAGAGAGAAACTTGAATCTAAAAAAATCCACTGGATTATCCTTAAGATTTTTTTTTTATCATTGAAGAGATTTGAATCAAAGTAAACTTCTCCGCTTGAATTTCTTTTTTTTTTTATTTGGAAAATGTCAAAATAAATGCTGAGATTTCCGAAAGGAAAAAAAAAGCTTTTAGAAAATGAGCGAATATTTGGTATCGTAATAATAATTTTGGTGACTATAACAATCGTTGTAAGGATCCAATCATAATCATCATCATCATCATCACTCGATCCAATTTGTGTGGGTGTGTGTGTGGGTGAGGGTGGGTAAAATTCACCGCAACCAACCTACATTGAAAACTCGTCATCTCATCAAACTTTTGATTCGGACTCATTCGATTTGGAAGATCAGATCTAAATGAAAGAGAGAGAAAAAAAAACAAACATTCGATCGAAATAAAATCGAAATAATTTTCGATTCTTTTTTTTTCTCGTTTTTGTGAACTCAACTCAACCGCATCCATCGTATCGAACCAAAGGACAGATTGGATGAATTCGATATTCTAGCGATCAAAGTGAGACCGAAATCGTTTGAGGAAAAAAAATCAAATTATTATTATTTTCATTCGATATTTACATCGCTGAATTTAGTGAAAAAGAGAAAAAAAACATCCAAACATTCACATCGAAATGAATTCGATCAAATCGATCGGCATTCGTCGATTCGAGATTCTGGAAACGGAGACGAAAATTTTCTCTAGTACTTCAATTTTAGAATGCCTTCATCACCATCATCATCGGTGTTATCGTAGACGATAGAATTCTGCATAAATTCATTGAGGAAAAGAAAGAGAGAGAGAGAGAGAGAGAGACAAACAATTTCGATTAAGAATTGAAACGAGTTTTGACTGATTGATCGACACTCACTCGCTAACTCGAGTCGATTTTCTTGGCATTTTTTTTTTTTTTTTGAGAGAGAGAGAGAGAGAGAGAGAGAGAGAGAGAGAGAGAGAGAAGAATGGTGTACGAAATGACCCATCACTAATTTGATTGGTTCAATGTTACCGAATGATAATTGCGGGCAAGAAAAAATAAAGAAGTCCCTAATGAAATTGACGTTTTTGTCAGTTTCAAAACGGGACAGAGAGAGAGCTATTCTTAATCGAGAAAGAATATTGTGAGACCAAAGAAGAAACCTAATCAAAAACGAACAAGAGAGGCTTACATAGAGACAAACGAAAAATGAGCTCTGATCCCGAACGAATCATTTGCAGAGGAATCGAATAATCCGAGCAAAGATATGGAAACTATGAATTTTGCCGAAAACATTTGCAGCAAACAATAATGAGAATTTGGAGAGAGAGAGAGAGAGAGAGAGAATGCATCCGATTATTTAACATTATTCGATTCAACCCTTTCTCGATCGATAAGTTTTTGCTTTCATTCTCGTTTGAATCCATTCGATTCGGTTTCAGTTCTAACAGTATGAAACCAGACAAACAATAAAAAACGATTACTACTAACTATGACAGAATCGAAGAATGAGAAGGGAGAGAAATTCTTCACATAACGAGAGAGAGAGAGAGAGAGAGAGAGAGAGAGAGAGAGAGAGAGAGAGAGAGAGAGAGAGAGAGAGATAAAGAACAAAAACATCGCCAAATGATGGCCTTTTGATTGCTTTCAATGATGAAGATAATGATGTTGACAATTATGATGTTTTTTTTTTACTATTTTTCTCCACCAATTCTCTTTGTTTGTTATTCGAGAAAAAAAAAATAATGCAATCGTTTTGGAGAAAAAAAGAAAAAATGACAAACAAAGTAAAGAGAGAAGTGAACAGATAATTGCGCGATATTTGCTGAGAACGAAAAAACAAGCGAGAGTTAGAAAGCCAGACTTAGTGTATTTTTTTTTTTTTTTTTTTTTGTGTAACGGAATCGATTCTCTTCTCAAGGAAAGATTAATCAAACAAACTATTGTGAATTTCTTTAGAAAATACAGAGAGAGAGAGAGAGAGAGAGAGAGAGAGAGAGAGAGAGAGAGAGAGAGAGAGAGCGGTGAAAAAAAACAATCGTTTTGAAAAAATTTTTTTTTGTCGAAAAAAAAGTAAAATTGAATCAGGAAAAAAAAACTAGGACTAGAATGAAAATAAAGAATTCCTTCTTTATATTTAAATTTTCTTTTTCATTACAAAATCTCTCTCTCTCTCTCTCTCTCTCTCTCTCTCTCTCTCTCTCTCTCTCTCTCTCTCTCTCTCTCTCTCTCTCTCTCTCTCATTTTCAATTTCAATAGATTTTGTATTCTTTTTTAGCCATCGAACAACATTGTGTTGTCATCTTAGTGCAACGATACAAACGTTTCGATGTGATAGAGATAAGACGAAAACTTTAGCTTACTATTTTTAAGCTCATTTTTAGCTTTTTATTTGATGAAAATGAACGCGATGAGAGCGAACAGAGAGATGTTCGTCACAATACCGATGTTGATGGTCAATCATCAACGTTTAAAACGTTTCGAAACAAGTTAGAATGTTACAGAAATCGAAAAAAAAACTAATTATTTTTCTAGCACTGAATTTATGCGAACCTAGAATAAGAACCCTAAAGAGAAGAATCAAGCTAGAGATGGTTTGGATTTTTCAAATCTTTCTGATCTTAGCTCTCTAGTGACTCAATCTAACAATCTCTCTGTCTGTCTATGTTCGAAAAAAACCGACTCGAAACAAATCCACAAACATTCAATTCGAGAAACTGATTCCAAAGAAATCGTTGAATATTTTTCTTCTTTTTTGTTGGTAGTCTGTTTATCCGCATCCACTCGGAATCGATTTGGTGTGATCGGGATAAATTCAAATTCCAAACATTTCAAGTCAAAAGAGAAATTATCTTTTGGTTCGAAGTGACGATGGAAATTTTGGTAAAGAATTTGGCACAAAAATTAATTTTCCTACCCTTGCCCCACCTCCAGAATATTTATTTATTTTTTATTTATTTTTTTTTTTTTTTTCATTAGCATTATTATTTTTCGATATCAAAGATTTTCTTTGTTAATCAAATCTAAATAAATTATTGCTACTGAACTTGCAACGAGTGAAGCTATACAAATCAACCAACCAAGCAACCGAAAATTTCTACGAACCAAAATTAATTGATAATTTTTAATCTTCTTTCACATTCAATCTTTTCGTCTCTCTCTCTCTCTCTCTCTCTCTCTCTCTCTCTCTCTCTCTCTCTCTCTCTCTCTCTCTCTCTCTCTCTCTCTCTCTCTCTCTCTTCCTAGCGTAATTTCGATTAATTTATTTATTCATCTCTTTGTCGATGGAATAGGATTTATTAGGAGAAATATTATTATTATTAAGGTGTGTGCGAGTGTTTGTGAGCGAAGAGCTAAAACAATAATTTTCAATTATAATTCAATCAATGTTCAATAGCAACAACATCACTAACGATGGGTATGGTGATGATATTGGTAATGGTAATGGTGGTTAGAAAGAGAGAGAGAGAGAGAGAGAGAGAGAGAGAGAGAGAGAGAGAGAGAGAGAGATTTATGATGAGGAAAATAAATTGCATCCAAAAGAGAATCCAGAAGAGGAAAGGAATGAGAATTCTTCATCGATCCATCGAAGAGAAACGATGAAGGAGGTGTGTCACAACCGAAAAAAAAATAAAAATGATGTTCATATGATGAGGAGAAATGTGTTAGAAATAATCGTTTCTTTATCATTATCAATATTTATGATTATTATTATTATTATTATTATAATAATTATTTTGGAACTAGAGAATGGCATTTCACGAGAACAACACTGGCAAATGGAAGAAAACAAATGAATCGCTATATTAGTATGAATGAAATCCACTATATTCGAGCTTACTATCTGTTAGCTTCACTGCATAAATTAATTGATTTTTGAGAATGCGATGAGTTCATTATTGCATTGATTGATTTTCTCGCAAAAAAAAATTGCTAAATCAAATAGAGGCAATTTTTTTCTTATTCAAAAACAATTGAAGAATTGGAAAATTCCCAAAAACTTTTATCGAAACGGTTTTTGTCTAGGCAAAGACGTGCTAGAATACAATATCGATTTCAAGAGCGGAACGCCGCCTCGAAACATTTCCATCTCAATCATCAATCATTGGGTGTGTGTGTGTGTGAGAGAGAGAGAGAGAGAAGTAAAAGAATGATATTATGGTTTATTCAATCTGTTTCTATCATTCCAATACAGAAAAACAGAAAGACAGTGTTGGTGAGAGAACAGACAGAGTTATCCATTGGATCAATAGTATTCTTTATTGATTCAGATTGGATGGAATTTTTGAATGCTCAAATACCTACACACACAACGACAATAACCAACAATCAAAACAATTTGAATTTGATGGAATTGGATTTGGTTTTTGCGGAACTTTTTTTTGATTTTTGAATCATGTTCGGTGGGTGTTTCAAAATTTCGCCTAGATTTCTATCCAATTCTTCTGTATTATTTATGGGCAAATTGTGAGTGAAATGGCTAAAATCAGTTCTACTTGGTGTGATTTGTTCATATTGCAGGCGAACGAACAAATTATGAATGCAAATCACAATTTTGTTTTGGAAAAAAATCAATCGATGATGAATTCATTCGAATTCACTGCTCGCAAGCTTAGATATTGGATCGAGCAAGGGAAGAAACAAAACAAAAATTTTGAAAAAATAAAGAAGAAAAATCAAAAAGATTTCTTAATTGAACTTTTTTGGTTCTCTTATCGAGTTCGATTGAATGAAAAATTTGATTGCACTGTTTTCGTTCAGATTTTTTATTTAAGAGCATTTTTGAATAGTCTTTTGACCTTTTGTACTAGTCCTTTCTCTTCTTAATCGAATCATTTCGAAAATCGAATAATTATAACTCTAATTATAATTAGCAATCGTTATGTTCAATATCAAATCGAATGAATTCTAAAATGAATTCGATGTATTTCTCAATGACTACGATTGGATAAAAATTTTCTTTTGGTATAATTCTATTCATCAGTTGATTCATAGAAAGAATCGGAAATTCTTCTCTTCGATAACTAATCTTTTTTTTCATTGTCTCTTGAAAAGAATTAGGAAGATGAAAAATTCTTTTTTTTCGACTCTTCCTATTGCTTTTCGAATGAACTTCGGGGGGGAAAAAATACGATCATCTAACACACACACACACACACACCTAGATTTTACTTAAAGGAATAAAGGGTTTGATCAAGCCAAACTTACTAGGTTTGATCCATTTTTTAGTTCCTTTGGAAATAGCTATCAATGATTATGATGATGATGATGATGCTGGGCAAAGAATTTCACTATGAGACATAGGCTTCATTCGCCCTTCTCTCTCTCTCTCTTTCTCTCTCTCTCTCTCTCTCTCTCTTTCTCATCAAATACTTTTTTTCGTACGAATTCTGTAAGAGAAAAACGTAATGAGGATTGATTCGCTGATAACATAGAGAGAGAGAGAGAGAGAGAGAGAGAGAAAAAAAAAGTTTATTCAATAAGTTCTTCCTAGTATCGAAAATAAATAGATGCAAGAATATTGGAAGCAAAAAATGGCTAGAGAAAAATTTCGAGTAATGATGCAGTCTAGTGAAGTGATAATAATAATAATAATAATAATAATAATAATACGATTATTACCATCGAGTTATGGAACTAAATGGAGAAAATGTAAATGCTTCATTTTCGTTGCATTTTTCCAAGGCCTCCATTCTCTCTTACACGATCACATCTAGGAGACAAAAAGTGCCAGTGAAAAGAAAGAGGAGAAAAAATTCCACCGATAGATTTCATAGCAATTATGAAGATAATCAAAAAAGGGAAAAAAAATTTCGATCATAATCGATTCGAGAAGAAAAAAAAAATTATCGCTGAGATTCAAAGCGCTTGAATTTGATGGATCGAGAGAGAGAGAGAGAGAGAGAGAGATGGAAGATGATGTGAACTAAGAGATAGGAATTCGATCTCAAACAGAAAAAAAACGAATCTAGAATATTGCAGAAACTCAAAGCACTGATTGGATATTTTAGAGGCGTTAGCTGTCTAGAGAGTTGACTCATTATGAGGGCCTAGAATTTTTTATTTTATTTTATTTTTATTTTTTTTTTTTTTGATTGCTATTTTCAACTCAATCCACAATTTAGTCTCCTAATTCATAATGAATAATTGCAATAGCGAACTGTGTGAAACCACAGACTTGGGACAAAGAGAGAGAGAGAGAGAGAGGGGGGTAGAGAAAGGGAAAAGAACGATATGTTGTGATCATCATCGAACAAAAATTCCAAAACGTTGAATAAAGTCTAGATGTGGAGAAGAATTCGAAATAAAATGAATGAAAGACAGAAGGAAAATATTTTCGAAATCAGAGATGTGAAGTTCAGAGACTCGAAAGAGAGATTCGATCGATTATTGATCGTCATTTTTTTTTTTGGAACAACAGATAGCGAAAGAAAGAGAGATGGAACGAACAAAATTCTGTATGATAAAATAAGGGAATTTAATTGTTTTCATCGATATCCTCGACAACTACCTCTTCCTCATTGGAGATTTTTAATGGCAAAAATATGGTTAATCATCAAGAATGTGATTAATGATGATACAATGAAGATCATCAAATAGATTTGATTTTGATTGATCTGTTTCGAGTGAAAACCATTCAATCTTTTCCAATCATCATTATCGTTGAGATCATGGTAGCTACTGTTATTATTATTATTATTATAATTTTTATTATTATTCCTTTTGCACTCATCATTAGAGCAGATTTGCAATCTATTTGTTTTGTTTTCTCTAATTGATTCGAAGAAACTGTCGCCTATCGATTCTCGGGAACGTGTACATTCAAAATCCATAATCGTTTTGTTCCAATTACAATTTTGTTGAGACAAATTTTTCTCTTTGCTTTTGTTTTTGTTGAAACCACTGCTGTTATTGTTGTTGATGATAATTGTATCGCCTTTGTCACTGTTTAGATTGTTTTTGTCTTTGTTCAACGAGCCATTCTTCTCTATGGTTTTCGATTGTTTCAATCTAAGATCATCGTCATTATTAATATTCTTGTTGTAAGAATGATTAACTTGTTTGATCATTCTTTCATCGCTTGTTGTCGTTGTTGTTGTTGTTGTTGTCGTCGTTGTTGCTGAAGACGTTTGTTTTCCGTTGCGACAGCGAATGTTGGAACCATTTTTGTCGCCATCGATGTTATTTGTTGTTGTTGTTGTTGTTTTCGGAACAACAGAATAAACAAGAATAAATACAAGACAAAATATAGTGGTTATTCCAAAAAAAAAAGGAAGAGAGAAAAAGAAAAAGAATGAAGAAGAAAAAAAAAACAAGATTTCAATATGCTATTATTGTAGTTTTGTTTGTACTAGTTCAGCTGTTTGATTATTGTTACCAGAATCATTTTGATTTCTATTGTCATCTGGATCATCATTATCGAATTCTTTACTTTTCCATTTCTCATTGATTAAGAATCTTCTGTGAGGATGATCTAATTGGATCGAGATTCTATATAGAGCTATTGAGAAGCAAGAATAGAGAAAGAAGATGAAAAAACTTTCCTCGAAATTCTGTTGGTTTGGATGACGATGAACTCTAATGAGACCATTCAGTAGCAAGTAATGATGATGATAGAGATGTGAATGTCTGCTTTCATTCAAATTCAAAAGATTCCATACATTTCCAACCGGAAATAATAGAGTCGGTAGTGTTGAAAGTAATTTCCAATAAGAATCTTTATCGAGAAACAATAACATTAGGAAAGAGATGAGAAGTAATGAAAAATTTATCCAGGAAACAAAACGATCTCGTCGATCGGATTGAAGCCGAAACGATCCAATTAGAGGCAGTCGGAGAACTCTTTCGAGCCACATCAACACTAGAGAGTGATGTTGATTCTCTAAACATTTCATTATTTTAACCTTTACGATCGACTGCTTAGGTCTGATTTCCGATTGCTGTTTTGTAATCAGCAGCCACAACGATCGGTAGGCATTCTTTTGTTGGGCTCGTTCCAAAAACAATCGATCCTCTTCGAAATCGATCCGTTTTCGAGCAAAACTCAACAATTCTTTTAGATTTTTGGTGATCAATATAAATTTGAATTCTTTTCGAAATCGATTCTTTGGATCGTTGCGATTTTGTGCAACCCAAATTTGTCCGAATCGAAACGATAGCTCTTTGAAGAAATAAACCATCTCGTAAAGATCGTTTGAATAGCTAATCAAGTTACTTTCACTTCGATCGTTGCTTGATTTTGATTGTTTTGGATGAAAATTTTTCAAATTTAACACTAAAACAATGTAATTTTGTTCCACATTTCTTCGATTCGTTTCGTTTCTAAATAGATGCTGTTTGAATCGATACCAATCGAGGAGAAAATCCTCTTCCGAATCAGACTGAAATGTTGAATTATTAATCTTCCCAATAGTAGTGAAATCAATCTCGTTATCTCGGTTGATTGAGATCGTAAAAATTAATCCAAACAAATTGGCAATTAATAAGAGAATAGCCATCGAAGAGACAGATCGATCGAAAAGATTCGTTAGGAGAGGGATGTATTAGAAAAGATCGAAAAAATTTCATCCGATTATCGAATTAAGTGCATAGAAAATCACTCGAACTTTAATTTGAAAAAAAAACTCGACGAAAGCACAAGAAAACAGGCAAACGTTCAAAAACTAAAAAAAAAATCTAAATTCTAGAACATTGAATCAGCCTTTTTAGAGAGAGAATTAGCTCTACGAAACGAAAAAAATTGGAACACCAAACTGGAATGGAAAAAACCTAGAACAAAAAACCTAATTGATTTGACCGGAGAGAAAAAGATTGAAAAAAAATTCTGAAAAAAAATAAAAATTTTACGAAACGTAAAATTCGATTTACGTTAGTTTTTCTTAGTAAAACTCTCGAAATTTTCAAAATTGGAAGAGAGCTTTTAGCGTTGGAGATTGTTAAGGAACCGAAACTCCGACATCGTTGGCTTGCAAGAAAAACGAGAGGGCATTTTTTTTAACGATCCTAATTTAATGATTAAATTGTGTGAAAAAATTCTTTAGAGTAAATTCAATTTGAATTCAAAATGAATAAATCGAATTGGACTTAGATCTGTTCCAAATCTAATCAAAGCGAAATCCAGACCAAACTTTTTTTCTGTCCGATTGCGATCCTATTTTTATTTCTTACCTTAAGTTAGGCGAAAATTTTATGCTAGAAAGTTAAATCAAATTAGGAAATTCTCGTTTTGTCCTTTATTTTTTTCCCTCGTAAAAACCAATCTTTGTCCGATGACCCAGTTCCGGGAACGAGATTAAAAATGCTGATTTGGCTAAAAAATTCATTTCTCTTTCCTTTTCGAAAGCTTCGATTGTTTTTGGGCCTTATTCTAGGGACGTGCAATCGCAATGATTCCAAATTGATCGTTACTCTCGATTACACATTAAATCATTACAAATTGCTTAATCTTGAACGATTCTGTCTCCGAAGTCTCTCATTCTAATCAATTTGTAATTTCGTTTTTAAAAATTTGAAATTTTCATCTAACGTTTCTCTTCTACTCTTTTTTTTTGTGCCTTGAAAATTAAATTATAAAGCAACAAAAATATTTTTTTTTTTTTAGAAAAAAAAATGTTTGTTCTAATCATTACATCCAATCCATTTGTTTCAAATTTCGATTTTGAATTCTAAAAAAAAAAAAAAAAAAATTCCGTTCCTATTTCAACATCAAAATCGTTTAATATAATCTCGATTCCATTCGAGAAGAATTTCGAAAGAATTCAAAAGAATCAACTCGAGGGCCTAGACTAGACTCATCAATGTTGAAAAAAATTTCTAATCTAATATTTCTTCGATCGAATCTGAAAAAAAGTATTGCATCAATCTGAAACCTTTTTGATTGATCGGAATTTGATTAACAAACAAACAAACAAACGAACGAACGAACGAACGAACGAAACATTTGCATTGGAAAAAATTCGATTAAATTGCAAAATAGTTTATTGAAATATTGCAATCATCTCTCTCTCTCTCTCTCTCTCTCTCTCTCTCTCTCTCTCTCTCTCTCTCTCTCTCCCTCTCTCCCTATCCGTTCCACACGATTCCCAATCGGATACGGAACGATATTTTTTTTCGTAACAAACGCAATGTTTTATTTTTGCCAGAAAGAGACTCTGAATGATGTAAATGGAATGATGATGATTGAGAGAATGGATGAATGATTGGAGGGAAACGATTTTAATTAAGAATTCAAAATTTTTTCTTCCAACGAGAGAAGAAAAAAAAAGAAGAAATTGAAAACTCTCAAAGAGACCGAAGATCGACAAAACAATTCTCTTGTGATCTTCATTGAAACTTTTTTCAATCATAAAAATTTTGATTATTATTATTATTATTATTATTATTCTTCATTAGTCTCGCTATTTTTCTTCTTTTGGTTGAATTTAATTAAAATAAAATTTGGAACTTTACAACGAAAACATCTCTCACTCCACAACGGACTCATTCAAAGAGTTGTACTCGTTTTTTTTTCCGGGGACCAAATATTTCCCTTATTTCTATCATTCTAATTTCCTGGCCAAAAATCCTTTCATCATTTCTTTACGATCTAAAATTCTCTAAACAAATAATTTTACTTTCTTAGATCGCTGATTTATATGGAAACATTCAATCGCTCGGTTAAGAGAATTGTGTTGGTTAAAAGATAAGATTGAAGAAATTTTTTCGTTTCTTCTCTTCCAGTCTCTCTCTCTTAGTTAGTTATCCTCAGAATTACTCTTATCTTCATCTTCATCATAAGCCTACAGCACAATTGGGTGTGTTGGAATGTGAAGTGAATTTCTTTCTTTCTTTTTTTTTTTTTTTTGGTTCTAAACTTAACGAAATTCTGCTTTGAAGAGTTTCTGCATTAAGCTCCTCTTCATTTTCCTCACTAAATCTTCAAATGTCGCCAAAGCTAGAAAATAGTTCGAAAGTACTCTGCCAACACCATTATGGCATACTAATTAGAATTATTATGAGATGCGATGAGAGATCGAGAAGGGACAGAGGGAAGGAAAACTAATTTAATTCTTTTAGATTTCTTTCGTAAGTGCGAATAACGTTTCTAGTCTCTGATGTCATTCATTTAGAGAGCACCAGATTAACATATCAATCTCAGGAAAGTCGTTAAAGATTTGAGGTTTTTATCTCTTTTTTTTTTTGGAAACGATTTTCGCTGTGATTGATTTTTGACAAAAAAATAGTTCGAATAATTCGAATTTAGTTTTTTTTTGTTTCGAAATCATCGAATTTTCATTTTTGATTCGAAATCCATTTGGGAACCAATTTGGGGAATCAAATCATTCGATTTCGACTATTGATTGATTTTGTTTTTTCGATTACAAACGACTGTTTTCCATACAAATCCCAAATCCATTTCTATCGAAATGAAAACTTAAAAAATTTTTTTTTTTAATCAAAAAGTAAGAAATATTTGCTGAGGCCTGAGTCCCATAGGCCAGGTTCTAATAGATGGCGCTACAATCAAAAAATTTCAGCAGCTGATTTCAAGGATTTTTACGTCATCAAAAACCCTGCCATCTACTGGCAATTGAGTCAGAAAAAATATGCTTTAATATCAAATGTAAATGAACAAAAATGTTGAGATAAAAATTATAAAAAAATAATCAGATCGAATAATAAAAAGTTAGGCTATTCTACGAGGTCTATGCGAGCATTTTTAGCCAAATACACATCAATTTCGGGTCTGAATCGTTGCGAGCATACTTTCAAAAATTCAAGAAACGGGTCTTTGTCTTGAATTTTTATTGACCGTTAAACAATATATGATCGACAGTAGATTGTCTGAAAATCCTCAAAGTTTATATTCTCTTTGATCCAAAAAGAGTGTGGTTCAAATGAAACTGATAAATTTAGATGTCAAAAATCGAAAAAAAGGGATAAAAATTATATGTATGTTGATAATATTATATTTAGACACATATTTATAAGAAAATTATCACTCGACCAATTTGAAAGTCGTCATAACAATCCATCTAGCTTAGGCTTTAGTTTGAAAAGGGAAAAATCACTAGATGGCAGGGTTTTTGATGACGTAAAAATCCTTGAAATCAGCTGCTGAAATTTTTTGACTGTAGCGCCATCTATTAGAACCTGGCCTATGAGACCTCTGTCTTTGCTGAGGTTCAGTGATGTTTCTGTAATTCTAGGGCCTAGAATTACGCTAATTCATCGCTTCAATGAATGTTTGTTATCTTTTTTGCTAGGTTCTATTCGAACGGTGTGCTAAGTATTCAATTATTATCCTCTCTAAACTCTTCGATGGAAATAAAATGAAAATCTTTGCATTTGGACGAAAATTTTTCTTTTCTAATTTTTCTTTTAATTCTGTTTTTATTTTTTTTTTCTTTGTAAAAAGATTGTATTGGAATAGAAATTTTCTCGGCCTTTGATTCTCTCTCAAACGGCAGTCCAATTTTTTGGATCGCTCCATTATTCACTCTCTTTTTTTTTTATTTCTTTTATTTCTTCTTCTTCTTTCATTCTCTATTCACATTGGTTACATTTGGTAACAAAATTAAATAGATTTTTAGAATATCTCATTCGAGAGAATAAATTCAAAGAGAATTTCATTTTTCTCTCGCTCTTATTAACCATTTTTTAATCTCTTCGTTTTGTAGCGAAAAAAAAAAAAATGAAAATTTATCGTTGATTACATACAAACGCACATCAAATAAGAAACGAGAGAGATTCATAGATTAGAAAGGAGAAATAAAAAATTAGATAGCTAGACTGGGCCAAGAAGAAGGAACCAAAATGAACGATGAGCTTCAACAAACACACACACAGAGAGAGAGAGAGAGAGAGAGAGAGAGAGCAATTTTCTTGCATCGAATGTGTCTGGTCCTCTGATTATTTCATTCCATACGCGTCTGGATTTGTTTCGCTCTATGAGCTTTGAAATTTATTCCTACCCTCCCCTATTCTATTCCCTTTCGATTGCCAATCCATTCTGTTCTGTTCTCTTGTCTCCCATTTTTGCCTTAAGTTGCCATTCTTTCGAAGTGGAAAAATCTGCTCGTCACTGTTCCATGGTCAATTATTTTTTGCTTAGATATTGCAGATTTTTGTCGCTACTATATGACTGATGCTATTGATGATGTAATTTGATTCGAGAAAGCAAAATAAAATGATATCGTTTCAATCGTTGAGAAGATAGAGAAATAGTACTCACAATATCCGCGTTCTCGATCTTCGAATAAACAAAATCGCAAAAACGAAAATTTCAAAATTCAAAAGTTCAAAAGGAAATTCTCTTTCATTTTTTGTCACAAATTTAATCCATTGAAATGGATTTAAAAAAAATTTTGATTCTTTGATTTTTTTTTTCGTTCCAAAAAATAAAAAATATGAATCAAATCAAATTTTGAAACTCTCGGCGAATGGATGAATAATCAAAGATTAAACGAAAAAAAAAAAATTGAAAAATTTTAATCTGATTAATTCATTCCATACAACCGATTGACTTGCTTCCATATATTCAAGATTTTGTTGGAATATATTGAAAATATTCTCTCTATCAGAGGACTGAATCAAAATCAGAAAATGGACAGAGATTACCTCGAAGAGATCCAACTTTCTCAACAATCAAAAAAAAAAAAAATATTTACAACTCTAATTTCTTCGATCGGCAATCATTGATTGATTCCAAATCAACAGGCCCTTGAAGAATTGAAGAAAATTCTCCTATATTGAATATTTGAATCGATGATGATGATGATGATGAGATGCTTAGCACCCTTCAGAACAAACACAATAAACAGATAAGATTTA
The DNA here is from genome assembly GCA_020844145.1 of Sarcoptes scabiei. Taxonomy (NCBI): domain Eukaryota; kingdom Metazoa; phylum Arthropoda; class Arachnida; order Sarcoptiformes; family Sarcoptidae; genus Sarcoptes; species Sarcoptes scabiei. The sequence goes on from CP080484.1 coordinate 2,128,741, forward strand.
TTTTTTTTTTTTTTTTTTTTGATTTTTCTTACTAGTCTAATAAATTGTCCATCACTGGGCATTATTAGTGTCAGTATCATTGGCTAAATAGAATTCGATCCTTTTGATCTAGTGATGCATCGAAAACATTCAAATTAAGATGAATAAAGCACTCGAGAAATTATCAGGAAATCAAAGAGAAAAACTTCTCCTCTTCTCCATTGCCACCAATTGAATCTAAATTGAGAGATAAAAGCTCGGGTCCTAGGTGTATAAGCTCATAATACACTAGCTGTTCGAGTTTGCTGTCCCATTTTTCATCTCAATTGCTTATTTGTTTTGTTTCAAGAGCTATCAGTGCTATGGAATAGCACTGAAAAACGTTTGGTTGCCTATTGAAAATTGTTGCGATTCATAAGTAATATAGCAGAATATGTTATCGGAAACTATTTTTCACTTCCTATCTTTGATATCTTCATCACATCGATCTTTTTTTTTTTTTTTTTTTGGTCGATCACAAGCGACCAAAACAATCGATGGTCAGCTAGCAAATGAAAACGAAAACAAAACTAAAATAAAATCAAACCAAACAAAACGCCTTGGTCTGAATGGCGATAATAATAATAACAATAATAATGGCAATAGAAATCGCTATGGTTTGGATGTGTGTTATGTTGAATCAATGATTGAAGATGGAGATAATTTACTTTCGAGATCTTTTAGAGTGGGGGGGGCGATTCTTTTCGCAATCATTAAGAAACTTCACCGAAGTATCACAATCAAAGGTCGAAAACATTAATGCATTGTTTTCGATTGCTATCTGCATTCTTTTCTTTGGCATCATTTCGTTTAAAACATAGACATAAATAAACTCACTAGCACACATTGACCCTTTCTCTCGATTCGGATTCTCTGCTATTAAAAAAAAAACAGACCTAGAATTTGAAATGTGCCATTATTGAAACTTTCAAGCGAAGCAAAAACTAATAAGAAAAAAGAAAATCTAATCCACAATGGGATTATTTATTTATTTTTTAATGTCTATTAAAGAACTCATTTTCGAATTTTTCGATTTCACATCACATTTCTCTCTAGGTCCCAAGCTTGCTTTTTTTTCCTTCCCTTCAATCATCTTGCATTCTATTCGCTGTAAAATATTGGCGCACACTCTTATCGATTGAAAATATTCTGGTCTTTATTGGATCTTATTTTAGCTTTCTTCTTGTTTGAATTTTTTTTAGCTCTCTCTCTCTCTCTCTCTTTTCACTTCCTTACATTCTATTCTCTATTCAGCAGAACTTTTTCTCGGAAGCCAAAATAGATTTTTATTAGTTTGGAATGACGATGATGATGATGATGATGTTGATCGGTGTTGATATTATTCTCGATAGTCTACAAGATAATGATGTCGCTATCGCCTAGGATAGTCTCCTGGCTATTCTTTTCAATTGATAATAACTGAAACGATTGTGTCTCACAGGGTATCCTAATCCTAAAAACCAAGTCTTTCGTTGGCGAACAAAAATGTAATAGCTTAGATTTGGATTCTCTGATGGCTCGAACAAAACAATGACGAACCTCTACAGAATAAATTTTTTTTTTTTTGGCAAAATTGAAATACTAACAATCTAATCAAAGTCTTATTGGAAAATTCGGAATGTAAATATGGTAAATGTATCTGATCGTAGGAGAAAATAATTTTTCTTCATCAAATCGAAATCTATTATCCTAGATGGAGATGCATTGTAGATTGGATACTTCCAAATAAGATTAGCTTCTTTTCAATCTTTCATACGAAAATGAAATCAAAATGATCAAACTAAATGTTTAGATTCGTTCAAGATTCAATTCCAATAGATTCTCTAATAGGTTTTATTTCAATCGATCATCTATCATTCGATTTCCAGTACGACACTTGATTAGTGATGGACCTATTGTTGTGATGTCTATCTATCATAACAAAGATCCAAGATTCGAAATCTGAATGAGTCCGAGAGATCAAATTTGAGAACAAAATGCCTACGATAAATACTCTAGATGCAGAGAGTCATTGAGTAATGTAATTGTTCCATTCTCAAAATAATGGAGAGTTCCAAAAAAAAAATCAATACCATCTTTCTAACCATTTTCATCATCGAATCGCATTGTTGATGTTGTCGTTGGAAAGTTTTGAAAAATTTCAAGAGAATATACCTCTCAGATTTTACTCTCTCTCTTCTGAAATTCTTCACTTTATAAGAAGAAAACAAATTGTCTCAGCGAAAAAAAGAGAAAGAGAGGATCCTATTAATCATTGTGTGTGTGTGTGTGGAGGGGGAAGAAGTGTTTCAAAGAAAAGTATGGAGAGATTTTTGAGTTGATTTCACAGCACTTTACTGCTAATGGAAGATAAACCTATGCTAAGTGTTGGAATGTCTTCACTTACCAACTCTTCACGACACGTATAACTCGTGGTATTCCTTTCTTCTCTGCCTCTCTATTAGTCGGAAATCATAGATTCAAAATTTGAATCGTTTCGAGCAAGTTTGTTCTTCTCATTGATCAAGTAGGGATCCGGTTTATCAATCATCATCATCATACAAAATTGAATACAATTCGGTACCATGGCGGCTAAATCTGAATTCAATTTCATAATTTCAACAGCGCAACAGAAATAATCGATCATCATCATCATCATCATCATCATCATCATAGTCAGCTAAATAACTATTAATATAATGCTGATTTCCTATTAGTATCACTATGATTATTATTAGTTTGATTGTCATTCTCAGAGTTTTTTATTTTGTTGGCGCGACGGAAAGAAAAAATTGGGACCCTTAAAAAAATCTATTCGATGCATCCGAGACCATTTCATTGTCCAATAAAATGGAATAATAAGAATAATAGCAATAACAAAGATGATTCGGATAATAATAATAACAGTAATAATAATAATAATAATAACAATAACCGGAGGAAGAAGAATGGCAACGCTATAAATAATGGCCAATAATAAATCGAATCACTGCCAGAAGGAAGAAAAAATGGAATGAGAATCTGAGAAAATGGAGAAAAGAGAGAGGAGAGAAAGAGAATGAATGCCAGAGAAAGAATCATTACAGTTTGAGCGATGAGATTTGGTTACGAGAAATGAATTTTTTTTTTTTTTCGCTCTTCGAAAGCTTATTTCATTGGATTTGGATTGAGTTGTCAACCACCATCGACCTATTTCAATATGATGCAGTTGTAGTGGGAAAAGATCTAAAAAAAAAATGTTGTTCGAAACTTTATTGTTTTCTTATCCAAATCGATTGATTCTTTCTTCTTCTCTCAAACTCTTTGAAGAGAGTGCGATAAAGAATGGATTAAAATCGGATGAAACTGGAACTGGAATTGAGAATGAGATTTGCAAACATTCTGATCGCATCATGCACAGCGAAGATGTCGAACTAGGCCCAAATAATTGTGATGATTGTGATGTATTAGTGTTGATTGATGTTTTAGCCTAAGGCAATCGTTTCTGACTCTCTCTCTCTCTCTCTCTCTCTCTCTCTCTAATTCATTGAGTCTATTGTAGATCTATGAAATAATCCTAGCAAAGTAAATAGATCGTAGTCGTTTGTAGAGATATCAATCGAGAATTCTCATGATGCAATAAGAACAAAAGTTTTCCCTCTATTCTTTTAAATCGTTTCGATTCTTTTTCCTATTCCATTTGATTTCTAAATCCTTTGAAAGATTTTTCACAGAAGGGTTCGTTTTGTTTTTTTCCAAAAAAAAAAAATCCGATTCTCTAGTTTTGTAGTTCTCCTCTCTAGAAGATAGCTAGGAATAATCGTAATGAGGTTAGCAATGAAACACACCGTTTGATGATGATGTAGACGATGTGGATGAAATTCAAACGAAGAGAACCTATCCAATCAAAAAAAGTTTGAAAGTTTTCCTTGGCCGTCTCTCTGTCCATATGAACGACCTCGACTACCACAACCATCATCGTATGTTTCACTTCGGATTGTTTGCGTTCGCTATGATCGCTTTCTTTCGCTCATCAAAGTAGAGTAAATCTTTACTTTTTATCTCTCTTCTTCATTGATGCGATTTGATTATGGAGAATGTTGTTACAAAATCGCCAAGTTGAAAGTAAAAAAAAAAAAAACTTTCAATATAAAGACGAGAAGATCGAGAATTTTTCTCTCTCTCTCTCTCTCTCTCTCTCTCTCTCTCTCTCCTCTTCTCTCGATCCCAATCATTGGCCCAGTTTCAATGCAAACTTCTTTCGAAATATTATTATTTTTTTTTGTCAAAGCTATAGCCATCATAGAATTCAAACTTTCAAACAGAAATGTTGTGGATTTTATTTTTCTCTGCTTCGATCCGATCTTCAGTTTTTTCTCCAATGACTTTGAAAGAAATCGATTCAGAGACTCTCGTTTTGGATGCGTTTATCTGGCTGCTTTTTAGCTTTTAGCTTATCTCTCTGCTCGTTGTCTATGTTCAGAATCGATATGGCTTCTGGCTGGTGATTCGCCTTCCGAAAAGTTTTCTTTTCCCGTTGAATTCTGATGAATCTCTAATTTTTCTAGCTTTCTCTCTCTCTCTCTCTCTCTCTCTCTCTCTCTCTCTCTCTCTCTCTCTGAGTCTGATTCAGTGATACTATGAATATGTACGCTCGATAGCGAATATATAAAACATGTAATATTTTATAGAAAAAAAAAATTTCTATGCCCATTTTTATATGTCTCTCTCTCTCTCTCTCTCTCTTTGTGGTTGTTTCTTTGAGATTGAAATTTGTCCAACAATTTCGGTCAAGTGTCCTTCGATTTCGAGAGTAACCGTAAAAGAAAATCCTATAGAATCAGTCTTATTTCACCAGCACCATATCATCCATTACATTGAAGTTTGAGAAAAAAAAACTCTGTTTCTCTTCCTTTCGCTTGTTAGCTTACCAGCTCTTGGATTTCGATGTTTTCATTTTCCTTTTCATTTTCATTTTATTTATATTCGCATTTTTTCTTACATCACCAATAGAATCATTTCGATTTCATTCACAATCGAAGTGAGAGATGGAAAAGAAGCTTCATCCATAGAATCGAGATGGGGTCCTAGTGCTCTGGTGTAGCGTAGAAACTGAACAAGTACGAGCTCTAGATTCAAAGCAGCATTTTGGAAGAAATGGAAAAAATTCTCATTTCTCTCATTTTCGCTTTTTTTTTCATCCTCAACATTCTGGTTTTTTCCTCTTATTCCATTTCATCTTACATTCCATTCGGTGGATGGGAAACTTTTATTTATTTATTTATTTATTTATTTATTCACTCACTCATTCATTTATTCATTCGTTTTGTTTATTGCAATTCGATTCTTGAATCGATTCAAACATCTAAGGGATTCTCTGTTTCTCGTTGCTTATTCCATTGATTCTACTTCGGAAGAATCACCAACAGAGCAAGATCACCGCCACTATGAGATCCATGGAATGTTTGATGATTATGAAACTTTCGTTTGTTTTTGTATTCTGAGATTCTAATATACTTTAGAGATGAAAACCAAAATAGACTTAGTTTTTGAATGAAAATTGCCAATGACTAGTGAGACAATACTGGAGATAAAAACTCTCCACAAAAAAAACACTAAGACCTCATTGAATATAATAAAGATGGAATAGGGCTATGAACTAACAATTCTCTTAAAACAAGAATCAGAGATGAAGAAAAAGAGTGAGAGAAAAGACTAGAGAATTTCTAGGCAAGCAACAGAGAGAGTGTTTGAGAATAGAGTGGGCTTCATATCGATTCGATTTGGTTCAAAGAGATATTAACGAAATTCCAGGGGAGAAATTCTTTTTGACCAGAATTCTTCGCAAGAAAAAGTAGCATTCTCTTAGAAGAGAATAAATTTGATTGAATTCTATTCAATAATAGCAGTAAAAATAATATAATGGCGATCGTGTTTCATATATTTCCATCTTATATTCTCTCAGTGGTATTTATCAGATGTTATTTATTTTGGCAAATAAACTAGAAAATAAACCACATCTTTTTTGTGATTGAGAATTTTTTTAATAGAAAACAAAAAAGTTACTTCGATATCGGTGATGATTGGAGAGGAAAGGAGAAGATTAAGATCGAGATGGTGGCCCTAGCTGTCTGAAAATCATTGATATTTTTTTTTTTAATTCTCTCTCTCTCTCTCTCTCTCTCTCTCTATGTCGCTGTTATCAGTTGTGATGTGAGAAAGATTAGCTTTAGTTTTTGATTAAAAAAAAAATCATCAACAACAACAGCAACAACAGATTCGTCGTAATTCTGTTCTAAATGTTTTCACACAATCAAGATGTTTGATCTTTCAATGTACAGCAATAGATGTATGTGAAAATGAATGGATTCGATGCTAACCAGAAAGAAGAAAAGATAAGGATGCTGGTACTATATGGAAATGCTGCTGTTTCAACGAGCTTCTCGATCGAATGTCTCATTTTGGGTATCGAAAGTTTTCGAGCAGAATCCAGCCCAATGTTGTGCTACATCATCATTCTTTCGATCGGAGGCCACATCATCCATTAAAGATAGCCATATAGAGAGAGGGACAGCAAAAGAGAGAGAGAGAGAGAGAGAGGTGAGAGATGTGCTGTTTGGTATCATCAATGATGGCGATGGAAATAACAAAAAAACCGAGTTAAGAAATAATAGCAGCTTTTATGTTTTTTTGAAACATTTCGAGAGGGCTTGGAATTTTGTATCTCCAAGAGGAAAATAGCAAAGATAGCAAAAGAAAGAATAGAGAATCTTATGATTGTAAGAATCAGCAAAAAAAATGGATGAAACAACGAGATGGACACATTCGATTCAATCAAGACGACGATCTTAGAAAAAAATTGGGTGTCGATGATACATAGCTAGACTTGAATACAATGAAAAGATTGAAAAGATTCTGTGGGTGTGTACAGAGATGCTCGCATATGACTAATCTACACAAACGTTCGTTTTGAGACTCAAGAGGCAGACAATGTGAAAAAAAAAATACTTTTAATATTGTTTCTGTTTCGACAACCAAAGAATCTATAATTCCCATTCGGATGGAGAGAACTGTTGGTTTGCTCTAGAGAAATCCAATTTTCAATGCAAAGAAGATAAATTAGATTTCGTTTGGTGATGGCGATCGATCGATTAGGTGTGAGAAAAATTGTTGATCTCATAAAACTGACCCAATAACCAAACACATACACGTAGAACTGAGCTATTTGCATAAAAAATAGTGACAGTTATTCATTAGGATAAAAACAAGTTCAAAAAAAAAAAGAAAAGAAAGAAAAAAAAACAGTCATAAAATTGCATTGGGACCAAACAGGCAGAGCTGTATTTATTGAAACAATAAGTAGTTTGGATGGAATTCCAAATGGGATCCGATCTTTTGTTGGATTTCCATTAGCGTTTATCAGAATCAAATTCGATCATTTTTTCTTTTCTCTCTCTCTCTCTCTCTCTCTCTCTCTCTCTCTCTATCACTTTTGTTTAATTGTATTTTATTAAGGTTTTAGAATCGAAAAACTTAGGACCATGGAGAAACTGAAGAATAATCTCTTGACTGATCATCATTATTTGAATGCGTTCATTCTCCCTACTATCCATCATCATCATCATCATCATCATCATCATTGTTATTAGTTAAGAATGGAACTTTTAACTTTCCATTCTTATCTTCTCTTCTTCTTCTCTCCAAGCCATTTTTTTTTCATCTAATCTTTGCAAGACCAATTAGATATGCAAATCAAAAGTTTTTTTTTCTTTGGTTCGTTTGGTTCTTCAGCTTCCAAAATTAATGTATGATGTGTGTGGAAAATGTGAAACGATAACAAAATGAAGGAGAGTAGACAAAAGAATCAAAAAAGAAGTATCAATGAAGTCAATTGTGAACCGAAACATTGATGAAGAGTGGATCTATAGACAAAGCGAATGAAAAAGAGAGAGAGAGAGAGAGAGAGAGAGAGAGAACAAAAAGATTGAAAATCTAAGAACCAAAGAAAGAAAAAAAAAGTATCAAGGTACTATCATAACAATAGATCGAGCGAACGAAAAGTTCAAGCTAGAAAACTTCGGAACCAAAGAATCGAGGAGTCTCCGAAGACAAAACTTTAAGACTGTTTTCAAAATGATTGAATGGTAAATCTTAATGGTTGATGCATACAACGAAAAAAATAGGGAAAAAAATTCATCGAAATTTCAAATTCTTGATGCTGGCATACAATCACTGATGATGATGATGATGATGATGATGATGATCATTGAAACGAACTTTGAATGCTTCTGGATGAGATGAGTTTGGATCATCATTCGACCATCATCGATAGCTTTTCTGTCTTAGAATTACCAAAAAAAAAAAAAAAAATCTCAACAAAAAACCTCCAGCAATGCTGATGATGATCAATGATTGATATCATTTTGGAAAGATCCAAACTTAAAGTAAACCCTTTAGGGTAAAGATTTTCAATCGAAAAAAAAGAGAAACAAAATAATAAACAAAAAGTGATTGCGAACATTTTCATTGTCTATCGGAACCCGGACCGAATTTATCCAATAAATCATCGTACTGAATATGATCGATGTTGATGTTTTCGAAGACAGCCATTCAGAACGATTGATTATGATTCTCTTGAGTGATACTGTGAGAAGGATTCTCTAGAACCTCTGATCCCATTCTTCTCTGTGTTTGTTTTTGTCTCTGGCATAGAATTTTTTCACTTCTATTCATCTTTCTACATCTTTTTTTTTTCTTTTCCATCTTCTGACAGACTAATCGATTGATCAACCCTGGTCCACAATGATGAGACCGATGATGAGGATTTGAAAGATTCCAGTTTTATTGTTGGAGCAAAAATTATGCCTTCAATTAGAAATCGGGTTCGAAACAGAGAGAAAAAAAATTAGCGGTTTATTTAGATTCAAACAATTGACGAGTGGGTGTTATCATCAATGGTAATTTATCGCGATCGATGTGGATGTGAATGAGATGACCAGATGAGTTGTAAATTCTTTAGCATTCGATGATTGAAAGCATTTCGATTGCTAACCTTGTTAAGTTGATTCAATTGACTCAGACACACCCACACATTGATATTCGAATCGTTCGGAGAGAAAACAAAATTCATTCTCGATAAAAACTCTCTCTCTCTCTCTCTCTCTCTCTCAACAATCTTTGTTGATTCCATCTCGTCAGTGTTGTTGTATTCTTCCTTTTCTTCTTCCCACTACTCTTCCTTCTCTCTTCACTAATATTCAAGCTTCATTTGTTACTTCTTTCCGTTTTCTTTTTTGTCTGATCTCGCAAAAGAAAAAAAACTTTTTATATCCAATTCTTCTTTCAATACATTCTAGAGCTAGATTCAAGAGTGAAATAATAATTCTTCAATAATTCTCATCTCTTCTCCTAGCACTCTGGTCCTATTCTATTGCTCTCTCTCTCTCTCTCTCTCTCTCTCTTTCGCTTTATTCGGTTCGAATACGATTTCTTAGCGAAGTTATTTCGAATTCCAACGAATTCATTCATGCGATAATTCAAAGATTTTCGGATTCCGATTTCGCAACTTTCTCTCTCTCTCTCTCTCTCTCTCTCTCTCTCTCTCTGGTTGTCTGTACTTTTGTCGAGTCTCTAACTTTAATTTTCTTTCTCGACGATAAATGATTGGCTTTCGTTCGCTCTATTCATTTCATTACGAATTTCATTACGAATTTCTTTTCGAAAACTTCTTTCTTCTCCTCTTCTTTCTGTTCTATACTGTACGGTTATTTTCTTGTAATTTTCACTTCTGATCCAATAATAGATCTTCAGAATTCGATTCATTCGCGTTCGAATCATTGCAATGATTGTATCATTTGGACAAGTTTTCGATCATTTTCATCGCATTTTTTCCTCCCTCTTCCTCTCTTTTTCTGCTATGGCCATCTAACTTTGATTCAGATTTCAATTTCATCGTTCGTTATGTTTGAGAAGAAAGAAATAGAAGAGAATAAAAGAATTTTGATTGTTCAAAATTGGAAATTGTCAAAACTTGGACCGAATTGAATTGACATTAAAGTTTGGGCAATTTTTTTTTCTCTTTCCGTTTCGAACACTTCGATCCAAATCCGAACTGAATCGGACAGCACCATCATCATCATCACCAGCATCAACAACGACAACAACAACATCATTATCATTTTGATTTGATTTTAATCGATCGCTATGAAATTGCTTCGAAATCAAATTGATTAGATCTGTTTGGATCTATGTTTTTTAGGCCCTCTCTCTCTCTTTCTCTCGGTCCTATTTCTAGCGAAAAATCTTGTCGAGATTTTTCCCCCAGACTTCGATTCCAATCTTAAATGACAATTACAGAACGACAATGTGGAGGAGAGAAAAAAAAACGAGAATTCAATCGATTTTATAGAATCGAAATTATAAGATCGTTGCGAAAATTGATGGTCAATGTGGAAAGTGATGAGACATGATGGCCTCGAATAGATTGGAATCGTTTCCTAGAATTTTGATTCCTACGAGAAAAAATGTTTTCGGATAAAAAAAAATCGATTCAAAAGGGTTTGAACAAAATCCGGCAGTCTAATGGATTTGGAAATCGCAAAAAAACACTAATCAATGTCAGTAGTGACAATAATAGCAATAATAATAATAATCTTAACACTAATAATACCCATCATTATTCATTATGGAATATTTCCAAGAGAAGCTATTGAATCCATTAGAATAGAGGTCCTTGAACTAAGCTCAGTTGAGTTTTTCGGAGAGTCGATATGAGCTCAGCGTGCTCTCTTAGGTCTGCCTATGTCGGAAGAGTGCATCCAAAAATGAATTGATGTCAATAGGGAGGAAGAAAAGCGTCGGATATTTACGGAAGTTTAAGGACTGCTGCATCAGAAGCTGTTAGATTCGGATTCCCTAATAATCTTCCCAGTATGGAAAGAAAAAGGAGAATGGATTTTCAACGTTTCAAGCAGTAGCAGCAGCGGTGACGGCCGCAGCAATCAATAGATGAGAGCGTAGAGATCCTAGAGCTAAGTAAAAGAAAACTCGAAGAAAAAGAAAATCGATCGAAAGGGTTGAAAAGATTGAAATTTTGATGGTTTTTAAAAGCGGAAAAATTTTTTGCCCAGTTTTTGTTTTCAAATCTAACAACAATGTTCATATCATAGTTTCGTATTTTTTTTTTCCAAAAAAGATAACTATTCTTCTGTCGTTGTTGTTGATTGAATCATTTTGAATTTTCCTAGAGAATTTCGATCATCATTTCGGCCATCACCATCACCATCATTGATCCGTGATCATTTTCGTCCAAGAAGAATGACATTCAAATCGATAAAATATTGAAGAAAAGCAATCATTGCAATGATTACAGGCAGAAAACATCTCTCCGTTCTGATAATATTTTCCACATTGGAACAATTTCACCATCGATGGCATATTGCGATTGCGATTTCATTGTACTCTTCGATTATCCACACGATAATTCTTGTTTATTTTTGTGAATAATTTCTCGATCTTTCATTTTTCTATAGCTCCTCGGCAACAGAGAGAAACTCTATCGGAGCACTATGACACATTCGAGAGGAATTTCCATTCTAGATCGTAATCTAGATTCGGTCTCCATTCGTATCACTTTCCTCTTTTCCCCAAAACTGTAAGAGCTGTGATTTAGTTTTGTTTTTTGATTTAATTTCCATTCCACCGATTCGATTCGGTATGATGATGATGAAGAAAAATTTCAATAGTCCTATCTCTCTCTCTCTCTCTCTTCATTCTCATACAAAGCTTCGCAAATTTAATCTTAATTCAGTGTTGAAGCGAATTTTTCTCTCATAAATTTTTTGGTCTCCTAAAAAGACAAAAAAAGTCTTCGCTCTCTTCTAATCAACACTCTCTCTCTCTCTCTGTCTCAAGCAGAACGAACAAATTGAGACTAGGAATGTTTGAAATCAGCACCGCATCACAAAAATACGATGCTGAGAAAATACGAAATAGAATTTGGGTAAACAATTTGATACGTTCTCTACTCTAACCAAAAAAAAATAGATTAAAAATTAGTTAGAGAGAAAAAAATTTATCGCCATAATTCACCTAGAACTAGCAATCCATCAATCAATTGGGAGACGTTAATTGAAGTGTTTTTCCTTCAACCATCCATCTTTTTGATCAAAATGATCTCTCGACAGTTCCAACTCTCTCTCTCTCTCTCTCTCTCTCTCTCTCTCTCTCTCTCTCTCTCTCTCTCTCTCTCTCTCGCTGTCTAGAACTGATCACATCTATCCGATTGGATTGATCTGGCCAGTGAACTACAAAGATAGAGTCAAAGACATAATTAAAAAAGCTTAGATTGACGGTTTTTAAATTTATTTTTTTTTTTTTAATTAATCGAAATTTGAGACGGCAAAGTATGGATGATGGATGTGAAAAATTTTGTTTAAATAATCAAACCTTAGACTAAAGTGAAATGTCCATTGAAGACAACTGATCTCTATTGTTCTCTTTGCACCATTCTCGATTGATCTGTTTCTCGTTCGTTGACGATATTGACGATGGCGATGATGTGTTTTGGTGCTCGTACTCATCGTACTAGAGATGTGTATCGGCGAACGCTATGAACTCTTTCCAAAATGTTCCATTCAAATTGGCGAAACAATTGTGGCAATCGGCAGAGAATATCAATTCAATGTTGAAACAAAATTATCGAACTGCCTCACAGTTTTTTTTTCTTTCTCTAGATGAGTTCAAAGAAAAAGAGCAATAATAGATGGTCCAGAGAATAGACCAAAGAAAATGAGGGGAAGAAAACCAAAAAAAAAAAATTTCATTGAGAAGATTTAGAAGATTGAATAGCTAGCGATCGACGTGCGTTCTAAAGTGTTTGAGTGAGTGAGTGTGTGAGTGTGTCTGTGCTTCTGTCCATATTATGTTATCAGATTCGACTAAAAAAAACGACACCGTACGTGACTTGAAGTGTAATTTTTTTCTCATCCGTTTCAAAATTCATTGGGAATTTTTCTTCGATGATGATTTCATCGAATCATAGTCTGGCACCGAAAAGATCATCAAACGAGACTTTCGATGATGATCGAATCTAGAGATATGATGAAACAATCTTACAAAACCATTGGAGAGAAATAGGAAAAAGCATCAAAATTATCACTTTTGAGCTTCGAACATTTGAAAGGAGATCGTCTGAGTTTCGAATGATTTAGTTCCAATAGGATCTTAGCCGATTGTATCACCAATTATTGACCATAATTAAGTGGAGAAGATTCTAATCTAATTCCATCGATTTATTCTGGCTATGGTTTTTTTTACTTACTACTTTTTCATCATTGATTGACGATGTTGATTGTTGGAGGGGTTAATAATAATTCTTGCAAAGATAGACTGAGAATAGTAATCTAAAATTGTTTCAATGGCCTTCTAGAAGAGAATGGTGAAAGAAAAACGAAATTCGATAGAAACAAGAAAGAGAGAGAGAGATAGAGAGAGAGAGAGAGAGAGAGAGAGAGAGAGAGAGAGAGAGAGAGAGAGAGAGAGAGATGTTGATGATGTGAAATTAGAAGTGTTTCGGCTCGAGCACAACAGATTAGCTGTGATTTATGGTTCTTTATATATATATAGATTGGATCGAAAAATTCATCCAACACTAGTGTTTGGAACAAAATCCTTTTGATTATATTCTAGTTCTATTGTTAATAGTGTCTCGTTGCGTTGCAAACGCTCTTGTAGCCAAAGACTCCACAGAAGTATAAAAAATTTATGCACACGGCAACTAAAATGCCTCACAGATATATATAGAGAGACAGAGAGAAATACTAGAACTGTTTATGATTGTTAATTAATTTTTCGTCTCATTGATTTAGCGATGATAATTGGAATCGAAATTAAATTCATCCAATTCGTTCGATTGCAATGTGGAAAACGGTTCCAAGTTTTCTTTTTCGCTTTAGCATCGAAACAATTTCTTTAGTTCTGATCCCTTTGTCTGGTTCTTCTCATTTTCTTTCCAGTTCTATGATTATGAATCATGATTACAGAATCAAACACTCACTTAGAGTACAAATTGAAGATTGTAGAAGAGAGAAATGATTATGAATGATCTTGTTGCTTTGATTCGGTACTGAAGCGAGATTTCGATTAGAATTCAATAGAAACTTGTATCGATTGAAATAGAAAAAAGAAATTTTCATTATGAGATACCTACATACATAGATAGATAGATAGATAGGAATTAACATAAAATTGCTTTCAGGCAAACATTTTGATTGAGTTTTTTTTTTTGTCAAAGAAAAATCTTGTCTTTTCGATTCGATGAATTTAATGCATCAACTCTTGGCATTCACCGCGTGCCTTATGATTTAGATTTCGTTCTCGATTTTCAGTATTCGACATCCAGGCAAACAGTGAACACGGAGAGTATCAGCAGCATCAGCGATAACGACAACAACAACAACAACAACAACGGTATCATTAAAAAAAATTAGATTTTGTTTCGTTATACAAAAAAAAAATAAATTTGGAATAGGGTCGAGGAGAAATTTCGGATTGAAAACAAAATTTGTTCGGTCATCGAAAAGAGAGCGAAGGACAGCAATAGAGAGAAAGGAACAGAGTTAGAGAGAGAGAGAGAGATGAGAGAGGCAAGGTTTGAAGTAATTTGGCAATCAGTGAATCATTCCAACGCAAAAATGTTTTGCTCAGTCAAATTTTTACGGTGATTTATGGTGTAGACAAAGATTAGTTAAATAAAATTATTAATTATCAAAAAAAAAAAAAAACAAACCATTTGATGGACAACAAAAACAATATCAAACGCTTTTGAGCGTAAATGACCTTGTTCCAGTGGCTCTAGTAATGCTTGGGTTGCTTGTTTTTGCTGAGTGAGAGCGATTTATGCGATCAATGCGAAATGAATCAATTCACACTTGAATTTAGACTCGCTTTATACGACTGAACGAAGAATAAAACGGAACCAAATCAAATCGAAGACCAATGAGGAATTCCATCCGAAGTCAATGCGATTCATTGTAATTTCAAGGTATAAGAATGATTCGTTAAGAAATAAAGATGATAATATGCACAAATAAGATGATTGAGATAACAATTCAAACAATGAAGACTAGCAAAGATGATAGGTTTTAAGAAAAGAGTGTTCCAAAGAGTTCTTAAGTAGTTAGGAGAGAATTTCACTTTCGGAAAGTGAAATTCTTGATAAGAGGCGATGAGAGATCGAGAACTAACAAGAGCTTGAATAAGAAAAAACGAAGGCCCAAGAAGAGATGATGAGAAGAAATAAATGACACCAAGCAAGTCTGGATCACAAATAAATTCGAAACGAAGTTGGGTCTCATCTCGGACTGTTCGCCATCGTAGTCGTTATTGCTATACCATTCCTAGCATTAACGAAATTGCTTGGAACAGGCGCTCTATCTCGGACGAGAGGATGCTTCCTCTGCACGAACCACTTCAAAACAATCTCAATGCTTTTGGATCACTACGGTTGAGATGATAATGATGGTTCGAGAGAGTAGAGTCAGCTTTTTTTGGAACAATCGAATATAGTAGAATCTAGGGCTCATATCAGCATTTGGTTGAAAATCTATCTATTGAAATTTAGATAGCAGCATCAAAATTTAATAGGACGAATAAGGCTGTCGCGGTGGGGAAGAATAAAACAAAGATGGAATAGAAAAAAGAAAATTGAGACTACCAAAAATATGGACTGTCTAAAAATTGGCCAGGTGTGCACGATCGCTTTCTATCCCCACCTGTCTATCCCTCTTCTTTTTTTTTTTTATTTCGATAATTTTTATAATAAATTCTAACGAAATAGATAAGAAAAACTTTGAACGAATATCATTATTATTATTACTATTACTATTTTTTTTGTCGGAACAGATCAGGAGCCAACTCCATCACTACTGCTTCGAACTTCTTCTTCTTCTTTCAGTCTTCTTTATCTATTCTTCAACGACCATTTTTGTTTTTGTCTTCAATTTCGGAACGAAATCGAACATGCGTGTGATCTTTCTGTGAGAAACTCTCCAAGTGAATCCAAATGGATCGAAAAGATGGGAAAAAAAGGAAAGAGTTCGGTGACGAAGAACGATGAGAGAGGAGAGAAGGAGAGAGAGAAAAAATTTTCCGATTTCCGTTCCGTATGTTTCATTGTTTCAATCTTTGCACAATTTTTCACAGCGGAAAATGAAATGGGGGCAAATGAGGGAGAGAAGATAAGGCCAGAAAAAAAATCAAGGTTTGGCTGCGATCGTTTTGTGGAATGTGATCATGAAAAAATAGAAATTGTTTTTCTTTCCGTCTCTCAATTCAATTCTTCTCACAATGATTATGACAGCTATTGCGTTTTAATAAGAGATGGAAACCGAAAATTCAACGAAAAAAAGAAACGACAACAAAACAATGGATTTGATGAAACGAGAGCAACAGAAAGGTCATTTGTCGCAAGATCTAAGATTTGTCGAAATTTCAAAAAGATTTTCCATAGATAGATAGGACATCGATTGGAACGATTGGATTCAAACTTTTGTAAAAGTCATTTTAAAGACCGAACACAAAACGTACACATTTGTAACGAAACCGATTTCCGTTCTAAATTCTCAAATAAGATCTCGTTCAAGAAAACTTGAATCTGGGTCTGGATCGAAACTTTTCGAATCGAATCGAATGAAATTAGATGAGAAAACCAGAAAATTATGGTCTACAACAGAAAAAGGGAGAAAATTGAATTCAAGAAAATCATTCAAATCAAAAATCGACTTACAAAACAAAACAACTTACCTTTCGAAGGAATATGAAAAAAACACTTAAAAACTAATGAGAAATAAAAACAAATAAAACATTTCAATTCTGGTTCATTTTTCAAACGTTTCAGAGAGAGAGAAAGAGAGAGAGAGAGAGAGAGAGAGAGAGAGAGAGAGAGAGAGAATTCCAATTCAGATTTCGTTTTCGGTTCGATTCAAATTGATTGGATTCCAATTATTTTGATGGATTTGAATTCAATCGATAAAGTTTGAATAACAAACGAATCAAACGAGAAAAAAACACTGATGATGATGATAATTATGAGAGATTTTCGATTGACCCTAGGAAATATGGTTCATTTTCGACAAAAGTTCGAATTAGATTTGTCTCAAGTCTGTTTCGAATCTCAATCGAATCGTATTTCGTCGATGGAACTGAAATTTTACGATGGCAATCCATTGAAGTAATTTATTCAATTGAATTCGTCCAATCGCTAGGTACTGTCGAATTTTAATCTTCTCCAATCCCGATTGTGACGCGTGTTCGTATCATTCAGCTTCGATACACACACCCCTTGTCCTTCTCTCTTCTATTAAATTTTCATCTCATTTTGCTAGATTCAATGACATAAATTTTTTTTCTCAATGAATCGATCATTGCCCCTAGGGTTCATCTTTCCTCGTCCTCTTTGCGGCTCTATCTCTCTCTCTCTCTCTCTCTCTTACGCTAGCTGACGTTACTCGCTATTAGTATCATCATTTCTTTGGTCTGATGATTTTTTTACGTTGATGCTGGCTTTATTATTCTTCAAAGTTCTCTAAAATCAAAACAGATTTTTTTGTCAAATTTTCTTTGACGATTTCTTCGCTTTCGAATCTAGTTCGAATAGCTTTAAATTATTTATAGTTGCTCTATGGTCTCATTTGATTCATTCTTATGATCTACACTTTGAGACCATTGTTGTGTGTGTGTGTGTTTGCATTAGGATCATTTGGTGAACCAAGCGCGTGTCTGAACGCGTGTGTTGTTTCCTGTTCTGTACAAAAAAACCAGCAACAAGGATGCGACGTATTTGTTTGGTTCTGATTGCGTTTTCTCCCGTCCGCAACGATTGCTTGATATCTCAGAACGTATTAGAGGTCGCAATTTTTTCCCTTCTCTCTAACCCAAAAATCTCTATATTAATTATCTACTTTCTGGTAGTGTAATATCGTTTTTCTCTTCTTTTCCTTTTACGTTTAAGGTTGATCGGACCCGGGTCGCAATTGACAAAAATAAAAGCTTTTATAATTTCGATTGATCGAAAACACACGTACACACCCCATGCAATCAGGAACAGTCGACGAAACACAGTTTGTTGACATGCAACAAAATCAATGGCAGAATTATTTATTTATTGTGCTTCGGTTTCAGCTAGCGTATAGCTTCTGAATATCAAAAAAAGAAATGAATGAAATGATAATATGAATGGAACCTAGCCACACGCCAGCTGCGCATTCTACGCTAAACAAAAAAAAAATTTACGCTCACAATTCGCTCTGAAAGTGATCGAATCATTGACAGAGAAAGCGAGCTAGAAAGAGACCAGATGAAACAACAGAAGGTCATGGGATCATATTAAAGTATTGCTGAAGAGATAGTTAAGAGGGAGAGGAGGGACGAATACTCTTCTACATAGTAAGAAAACATTTTGTTGGCTTGACAGCTGTTACATCGATTCGCGTAAAAATAAAGAGAGACAGATATCTTCAACGATAGAAGGAAATCTACAGCTGCGATTTGAAGAGAGTTTGTCATCGGAGCATCAGTAAAGAAACGTAATGAACAAGAAGATAGAGAGCGAAAATGATCAGAACTAGAAAGACGAGACATTCATAGAGATTTTTGATCAATGAAACATCGATGACATTTGTATTTTGATCTCAAAAACTTGTGAAAGGAAAAAAAGCGCCATTCGGATTCGAATCATAGCTACTAGCGATCGTAATTTTCATTTAGGATTGTGATGATTCAGATAGCACTCGAACACCACTATGGTATGGCCGCATATCTCAATAGCATAATTCGAAGAACATCGAAATCAACTGAAAGATTACGGAGTTGAATGTTTTTGTAAATTATTTGTTGTCGATCTCATAAATGCAAAAAAAAAAAAAAAAAAATGATCCGTTACGCTTTACGCAAGTAGAATGGGAAATTTGTTCGATGTCTGTTTCGAGGTCACAACCCTCCACACATAACTCACACGAAAGCGTTTAATAATTAATATGCGATAGATTTTTGATATAAAATCAATCGAATCAATTGATGTTCATCTTCATTTTATGGTCGATCAATTATGATCGGTCCTGAGAGCATAACAAAACCTAACAAGATGGATTTAATAGATCTTGAGTCCATCATTTTGTCATTGCGTAGAGAATGTCACGTGGAAATGTTCATTTTTTTTTTTTACTCTCATTTCCATGAGAACGATGATGATGATGATGATGGATGGAATGATGGACAGATACATTGAAACTAGGAGGGGTGATTGGTTCTTTGTGGTACTTGGCAATAACGAAAACAAAATCTTTGTGAGATAATACGAACGTTGACAGATGGGATGAGATATTCGATGATGATAATGATCAAGTTTATTAATCTTTTGATTATATTTTTCTCTGGCGATCCAAAATAGAAGAATCGAATACTAAGAAGAGTAGGAAAGAATTCGGCTAATAATGAAGCGATCAAGTTAGTATGGAAAGAGTTAAATGATCTAGTTTAACGACCCGAACAACAAAATAGATCGAAAAGATATAGGGTGGAGTAAGAGAGGGAGAAAACAGACGAATTTCTTTGTAATTGATGAAAAACAAAGCTCCACAATTAAACGGTTCTGTTTCTTTTTTGAAAAAAATAGGGTCCAGAAATTTGGGTTTGAATACCAACCCAATCCAATGACGTAATCTCACTCAAACATCTTCATCATTCCATTGTCTCAATGCTTGATTTTTCTCCGACTTGGACTCAGTTTGTTCTAGAGTTCTAGAGTCGAGATCCAAATCGATTCAAATATCAGAAGACGTGTTGCTGCAAAAGAATTTCGCGGCTCTAGATTGCTTAAAGAAAAAATAATTTTAGAAGCAGAAATTTGGATCCTCTTCTTTTCGATTACATTGCTCAAATTAGATTTCGAGAAAAAAGTTTCGAACGAAAAAAAAAATCAAACTCATCGAAAGAATTATAGAATGGTCAGATGAAATTGTTTTGTCAACACTGTGTGAGAGAAAGAAACGAGAGAAATAATAATTATTCTCACTAATACTTAAGTACGAAAAAAGAAGATTGGCTACAAAATCACTCTGTTCCCTTGATTCTCAACAACGAATTCGCAACAGAAAAGAGGTTCCAATTAGATTGAGTCCATATTATGATCGGATCGTCTAGTAATTCGTCTTTTTTTCATTTCCTCAATCCATCATCATCATTTAATTGCACACTGATTCGGATTCGATCATCGAACTTCTTAGATCTCATCCGCGATCTTCTTAGATTTCGTTTGCTCAAAAAAAAAAAAAAAAAAGATGATACTAATACTAATAATACTAATAATAAATTCGATGAGAACTAGGAAAGAAATGCGATATTATTATTAGTCTTCGAGGATCGAGAAGAAAAAATGAGAACGTAAAAAAAAAGCAAACGAAAGGAGAATGTTTTCGATGAACGAATGTTTCATTAGGGTTTAGTTTCGTTCCCTAGTTTCGATTTGTTTTGTGTGATGGAGAAAATTTGTTCTCACTCAGAGATCTTTCGATTTAAGAACACCAACATTAACTAATTAGAGAGAGAGAGAGAGAGAGAGAGAGAGAGAGATTAGTTTGAAACAGAATTCCATCGTCTAGAAAAATGAGTCAAAATTTTCTCACTGAAATCTAGACGCTGCGTTTGTGTTTGTTTAGGATCGAAGAGAAATAAAGAATAGATCGAAATTCTCTTTCACCGATTCAAACCAAAATTTTGTTTGAAAAGAGAAAAGAAATGTTTTATCTTCGAATATTACAACTATGAGACTCTTTTGATCATTCAACAAACATAATCATCAAATGGAAATTTTCGTTTATGGATCGATCGATCAATCGATGTTTTATTTTTTGCACTAGAATTGGAAGCTTTTTTTTTGCACACAGAAACTAACTAATTTAATCAGACCAAAACACCCACACACAAATACAGATCAAATAGATCTGATGAAGACATCGATGAAGAAGAATCGATGGACTAGAAAGGATACAATTATTTTATTGTTGGCTTTTGTTTGCGAAAAAAAAATCATCTCGAGTCATCTTATTGCTGAGAACACAGAAAAGAGAGAGAGAGAGAGAGAGAGAGAGAGAGAGAGAGAGAGAGAGAGAGAGAGAGAGAGAGAGAGAGAGAGAGAGAATATTCGAGAGAAAAAAACATTCCTAGGCCTATGTTTCAAAGAACGGAATCTATTCCAAACACTGATTGTGAATGAATTCAGTCGTCGAGGAAGAGAATAATATTTTGGATCGATTTCGAAACATCTCTACGGTGTTCGTTCAATGACGAATTTTGATCCAAAATTACAATTCAAATTTACATTCATAGAATGCAAATTTTTTCTCTGGTCTCGGTGTTTGTTTTAGAAGATTTCGAACAAAATTTGCAAAAAATTTTGCACTTTTCCTTCTTGGATAAAATCAACCGAATCTCTTGTGCACTTTCGAATATATTTCACTGATTTTCGAAAGAATTTCTCTCTCTCTCTAGATTGGAACTTTTTGGTTGATGTTGGAGAACGTCATAGAAGCAGAATGTTGCAATGTGTGTGTTAATCATTGAAATCGATGGGATCTCTCCCCTCGCTTCCTCTCGCTCACATTTTGTTGGTTGTTCTCCTAGTTATTCGGAAATTTCACATAAAAAAGAAGCAAAAGAAAAAAAATCGATGGCAAAAGAATCGATTCATTCCGTTTATGATTATGTTTTCTAGGCCCTTTCAATCTCTTTATGTTTCAGTTTGAATTTTGTTTTTGAATTTTTTCAACAAAAAAAAAACAAAACCCAAATAGGCTCTGCTGTGTGTTCGTTTGAATATTTTTATCTGAGATCAAGATTTTCTATAGACGTTGAAGATGACAAGGAAGATGGTGGCAGTGATGGTCTCTCATCAATCATTATTCATTCACTTTCTGGTTCCGAAACATTGGATCTAGATTGTCAGATTAAAAAATTTTTCTATTTTCTTTTTCGAACAAAACTATCGACATCTAGATAGAATCGTAGAATTTTTTGCTTTTTTTTTTGAAAAAAATTGAGCCATAGCTTGTCCTTTTTCTCTCTTTCTCTCGAGGAACGATCTATGGACAGAGATTTACACAAAAAGCTGATAATAATAGCTAAAATGATATTTTTTCTTCCAAAGAAATGAGCCATTTTTTGTTATTGTATTTGATGAAAATAAAATAAACAAACAGAGTAGCAATGAAATGAATCATCTAGAATTCTTTGACAATTGTACGCTTCCGGTCGAAATAATTGTTGCCTTATTTTCGCTTTTCTCGTTCAAAATTTTCAAGAGGAATCTTCCATATGGAGAGATCTCTTCGAAGCAGCCGAATTGATTGTTTAGCTACAAAATAATCATCGAATTCATCATCATTCTAGTGTATGGCATTTTTTCGTTCTTCGTCTTTTTTTTTTTTTTTTTTTGCTGAGACCATGTTTCTCCACCAGTTTTTCGTTTCAAGCATTTCCTCTCTCTCTCTCTCTCTCTCTCTCTCTCTCTCTCTCTCTCTCTCTCAACGCATTTCATCTTCTATTAATTTGGGATCCAAATTTCATACACAAACTGATGATGCACTCATTGATGATGTTTGATATAGAGTGTCGGTTGTTGTTTGTCGTCAATGTGAACGGTGGTGATTATTCAATCGGATCACCAGCAATCCAAACAATTTTGAATGAGAGAATTGAGAAATGATATCTCGAGGGAACACTTGAGAGACTAGAAGGACATTAAGGGAGAAGAGATACAAAGAGAGCGAGAGAGAGAGAGAGAGAGAGAGAGAGAGAGAGAGAGAGAGAGAGAGAGAGAGAGAGACGAGAAAATTTTGACAAAATTTTTCCATCTAAAAAGCAAAAACAAATACAAACTAAGGGAAAAAATGGACTAATTTTGATTGATCTAGATAATACGTCTGCTGATGGTCTGCCGAGGTCCGTTGATAGTTCAAAATTGGCACTCGAAAATATTTGGAACAAAGAAGCAGCGACTAGAAATTGTATTTTTTTTTTTTTTTTGCATCCTAAACGAATCGGACTTTGTTTGATCCGAACAAAGTACTTCCCTGTTTCATCGTAAACATCGAGAAAATTAATTTTATGATTTGAGGCCAAATGGAGGAGATAAAATGGAAGGAGAATTGTATTCGATTCTCGAACATTTCATTAAATTAATTAAATTTCTTTTCATTTTTTCCCTAAGATTAAGCCAGTCTCTAGCGTAAAGAAGTCAACGATAGTCTCCGATGAAAAAAAAATGTACCGAATTCAAAAGAAAGAAAAGAAAAAGAAGATTATTTTCCATTGGTGTGGTTTCGATTCAAATATTTGACCAATATGTTTTCAATCTCCGATGATTCAAACACACATTGATGTTCTATTGACAATGATGATGTAACAAGATACAAACACTGAAGCAGTACAAGGAAATCAATCTTCAATCTGTTTCATTTATTTGATGGAATCAAAAATAAGAAAAACAAAATCAATCAGTCAGTTTTGAATCCTAAGGGTGGATTCAGATTCTCAGAGCTCACCAAAAAGAAAAAATTTGTTTCACAGGAAATGTTCTCTTCTCTTCGGTCCAGTCTTTCTCTCTCTCTCACACACACACACATACAAACACACAAACGCAAACATATTCGCCCAATGTTTGAGATTTTTTTCTTCTTCATAGAAACCGAGATGAGGAGGAGAGAAAACAAGAAGAAAATCAAATGCATCCTCTTTCCTCGCCAATATTCATTTGGAACATGGCCACATTTGGATCATTGAAATAATATCATATTATTGCAATTATTATTTTTATTATTATTATTATTATTATTATTATTATTACCACTGTTAACCAGAAAAGCATCTGATGGATCGAATTTCGATACGATACTATTAGGTCGGAACATTGAAAAATTAAGATCTTCTGGACGAGCAAGTAATAACAACTAGAAGTGGTGTCCCGAAGCAAGATTCCTATACACAGTACACTTTTTATTGCTATAGTGCCTTACAAATTCTGACTTATTAGTACTCCATCGTATTAGTTTTATCATTGCTGTTATTATTACTATTATTTGCTTTTAGGTTTTTCATTTTGTTGTTTGTTATTGGAAATTGAAGCGTAGGTGAAAGTTTGATTCGATTCTGATTCAATTCTCTTCTCACTATTCTTTTCTTCTCTTTATTTTTCCAATTTTCAAGAGTAGAATATTTTTACTCGGAAAAAAGGAATGATATGGTTGCAATCAATCAATTTTGATTTTGAGACAACCAAATTATTCGCTACAATGAGAATCAGAAAGAAAATCGAAGATAGAAGACACATACACAACACATACACATAGGCTAGCAGTACCATTGCCATCCATCATCGATTTCAATTCTGTATGGGCGTTTTCAGCTATCCAAATCTCAAGCTAGCCATTATTGGTTTTCTCAATAGTTATCATCATCTTTATAATTTTCAAGCCTATGAAATATATTCATTTATTGATTCAATTCGAAATTAATTGAAGATAATGTGTGTAAGGTGTGATGCAATCGAAGGACTTCGAATCGATTTGTCCAGAATTAGAATGATTCGAATTGATTGCATAGTATCACTCTCTCTCTCTCTCTTTCTCTTTCTCTCTCTCTCTCTCTCGAAGGAAAATAGATTGAAACTTACTGGAACATTATAAATAGATGAATAAATCCCCCGAAATAGATTCATTTTGATTGATTACCGATTTGTCGAGAATTTATCCGAAAATGATTCGGTGAAGTTTTGTTTGCATTTCTCTCTCTCTCTCTCTCTCTCTCTCTCTCTCTCTCTCTCTCTCTCTCTCTCTCTCTCGCTCTCTCTCTATCTCCCTCTCGCTATAGCTATCGATAGATAGCTTTAATATTTGTTTCTTTGGTTCCTATCGCCAAACGTTTGTCTGGTAGTTTGTTCAATCCACTTGAAACATAGTGTAATTGAAGGCAAAGAGAAAAACTTTCAAATTTATCAGAATTTTCAGGACCAGAACGACTACAGAATCATCTAATGTGCGATCTTAAAGTAGAAAGCGAAATGATTAAATCGTAATCGTTCGCAATTCAATAGAAGTAATCATCAATTATTATTGCTTATTGACCGAACGAATAGACCAAATCGAAAACAATCGACGAAGCCAAGAAAAGCAGAGACAGGAAGTGGTGTGGAGAAGCAAAAAAAAAAAAAAGAGTCCTTTTTTCTGCTCTCCGAATTCATAAATAATCCTAGACTGTATTGTTCGAGTGAGAAGAGAGAGAGAAAGAGAGAAAACTAATCAAATCTAATCGAATATCTGTATTCTATCAGATTACATCATCATCATCATCATCATCGTCATACACCAAATCATTTATCATTTGTTTCGGTCCATTCGTTGATCTATCGAGTGTAATTTGTGAACACACACACACACAGACACACACACACACACAGACACGAGATCAAACAAGACTATCTTCTAAGCTCGATGCATGGATCCAACAATTGCGAGAATAATAATAATAATCTCAATCTATCAAATTAATTATCAAAAAAAAAAAAATAATAATTCTACTACCCTTACTGTTGCTATTTTGCTATAAATTTTGAGAATAATTTCACTCTCTATACATCCTAATCATC
This sequence comes from Sarcoptes scabiei, assembly GCA_020844145.1. Taxonomy (NCBI): domain Eukaryota; kingdom Metazoa; phylum Arthropoda; class Arachnida; order Sarcoptiformes; family Sarcoptidae; genus Sarcoptes; species Sarcoptes scabiei. The sequence goes on from CP080484.1 coordinate 2,154,413, forward strand.
GAAATGACAATATAGGAAGCTAGGACCGATCATTGATTATCATCAACCAAAGCATTATTGCTAATAATAATAATAATAATCAAACTAATGGTGCCTGTGATTCATTTGAACAATCTTATTCGACATTGATTTTTCTCGAAACATAGAAGGCTTTCGTTACGATATGGAGCCTTGAGATTAGAATCACCTTGGAATTAGATGAAAATAAAGAAAATCTGTTGCGAAGTAATTTTGATTTGAAATTCGATTCAATTTTATTCCGATTCAATCATCTCATTCATTTATCAGTCTCTCTATGAGTATAGTCAACTGAACAATTCTATTTTGATGTTCAGAACAATCAAATCCAATCCAATCAAATCAAATCTAACCATTATTCTACGCTAGATAGTTAGAGGGAACTAAAAATCGAAATTCGATCGATTCCGTAACAAATCGATTATGCACTATTCAACATCTCCATTTCTATTGTTTGGATTCGAGAACGAATTTGAACCAATCTTCAAGATGTTCACCATCATCACTCATTCAAACACCATTACTTTTCGGAGTCCATATATTCCTCGTTCACACGAAAAAAAAAATCTTCGTCCTCAGAATGAGAAGAGAAATCGTAACCAAACACCACCATTCCATTATTCATCATCACATTCTCTGTTCGTTCATTAGTGTGTGTTACTGAGGGTATTGCGATTACTTTGAACCGAAAAAAAATCCTTTCTTAATTTAATTTCAGAATAATAATAATAATAATAAAATTATGATGACTATGATAATGATATGATGTTCCATTTCTCTCTCTCTCTCTCTCTCTCTCTCTCTATTATGTTCTGATTCTTTAATATGGCAAAAAGTCGCCCGGAAATCTCGATGATATGATGGAATGGTATATGAGATTGTGGCGAAAGACAGAAATTAGAATGATTTTCTAATTATTATTCATTTGTTGTCAGCAATTTTTTTTAATTTCAAATTTAGAGAATCAAATCTTGGGAACGGAATCACTACCATCATCGAAATCTTCATCGTTAAGAGAGAAAGAAAAGCGAGATTGAAATTTTCAAAGGAAAAAATAGTCAATCGAGTACTATTGATTCTCTGGAATTGACCAATGAGCTCCTGAAGAGATATTATCATTACTATGTTATAGACAGATGGAAAACACTCATTTACCTCATTTCGATTTTGGAATTTTTTTCACACTTCAAATTCTAGCGACTAGGATTTGAGAGGAATGATGGATATTGATCCAAAGAAAGGTTCCACAATCACTAAACATAATTAATATTTGTTAGCTGCTGTTTGCTTTTGTTTCCTGCTAAATTTCAAAGATTTGTACGATTTTTTGAGACCCAAACCAATGAAAAGAATTTTAATGGCAACCAATATTAGCGTAGAAAAATTAAAAATTTTCTCCAATTTTGATTCTATTCCCATCCATTTTGTTTGCTTTCATTTCGTATCTGGAATAGCAAACCGAATTCATTAACGATCCATTTGTTGTTTGGTGTTGTTAGAGCTTCACTTGATGCATTTGACATTTCCATCACTGCTACCAATGTAATCCTATTTCCATTCGATCGCTATTGTTTCACAAATAAATTCTGAATAAAATGCATTGAATGCAAACAATACAGAGTGGAAATAAATAAAAGAAAAGAATTTAGTGCTAATATTATCGATTCCATATTGAGATTCCATTCATTATGGAATAATTAACATTCGTTGGACAAAGACGACGAAGAAAAAGGACTAGAGAACGAAATAGAGAGTGAAGAGAGAGAGAGAAGGTAGAGATGAAGAAGGAAACTAAAAACAAAATCAAAATAATGTTCGAAGCCGATAGGGACATAGGGACATCGATTTACTCTGAGCTTTCGTTAAAGAGAGAATTTCATCTTTATTTTATTCTCCATTTTTAATTTTATGTACGTTTCTCGAGAAAACATTCGATTGTAACGAAATGAAACAAAAATGAATGTCATCGATGATGATGATGATGGTGATGATTCCATTATCGTTCGGGACAGAGAAAGAGAGAGAGAGAGAGACCCAGAAGAAAAAAAATTAGGACAAGATTCTCTCTCTCTCTCTCTCTCTTTCGATAGAGAAAATTATTGATTTGAAATTTATTGTCTAGATTTTTTTCGTTAAATCTTTCGGGACACATCGATGATGATGATGATGATGATTAGAGAAATAAGAGAATATGTTTGTCACGATAAGCAAACATCGTAATTTTCTTGGTTCATCTTCAGTTCGTCTTTCAGTTTGTTCCCAAATGCATACAAATACTGCATCCGAAACTAATAAATTATGTTACAATTCTGATGAAAAAAAAAACTTTTCTTTTTTGTTTCTTTTGCACTCTCTTCATCTCTCTCTCTCTCTCTCTCTCTCTCTCTCTCTCTCTCTCTCTCTCTCTCTCTCTCTCTCTCTCTCTCTCTTCACAATTTCGCTGGTCTGATTGTCTTAGATCGTTTCTTTTTTCTTCATCAGAAAAAAAGGTGATTAAAAGCAACGAATGAGATGATGATGAGATTTTGTTTCGCCTATCGTTAAGCTTAACGAGAAAGAAATGGAGAGTAAAAAAAATTGTAAGAATGAGATTCTCTGTTTTAAAAAAACGAATCCGATGAGACTAATTCAATGGAGATAGTTTTCTTTATGAAAGAAATCCCACATTTTATGATTACATTGATTGAACGAGAACAAAATATATCTTTTCCATCAATGGAATTCAGATTGTTAGACTTCGCTTCGTCCTATAAGCATAATAGCCTTCACTTCTTTCTCTTCCGTTAAGAATTTTAATCTTCAATTAATTCTACGTTGATTGTGGTGGTCATTTCTATCAAAAAACTTAGCCCAATCCAGAGATGATTATCTGAGGCCTTGTCGAATTATCACCGAACAAAACAATCATTAAGAGAGAGAGAGAGAGAGATAGAGTTTTTAATTTATGGTTTTAATTTCATTCGAATATTTGCGAACGCTACGAAATCCATCGAAACCAGACCATCGGAATTTTTAAGAGGTTTTGTTGCTTCAGATTTCATCTCGAATTATGGTTGTATTATGTCCGAGATAAAATCACTGCCCTAGAAGAGGTACATATTCTAATTAATTGATACTCTAGTTTTCAAAGAGATTTATGTGAAAACTATCGCTCTCATTTTGACAAGAACCAGCGAAAAAATAGAGTCTTTGTGATCGAAAGAAATCTAGCATCATTGATTCTATGGCTAGATGGCTTCTAGTTTGAATTATAGAAAATAAAATTAAAAAAAAAACATTCGATGCTAAATTCCATTTTGCTGAGTGAAATATTGGAATGTTTGGGTAGGTTTTTTGCTTTATTACAAACTTTGTTCGACATTTCCCAAAATTGAAATGCTAGCGTACACTATTCGGTGTTTTAGATCGGTCCGAATCGAGATCAAATGAAAAGAGTAGAGATTATCAATCAAAATTTCAAATATTCCGAATCGAATCGGGGAAAGAGTGGTAGATTTTTCTAGAATTGAAAAATTTTTCAAAACCAGATCTAGATGAATTTTCGGATTCCGATCTTAACATTCTATTTATTCAATACAAATGACACATTGAATGAAATCAAATTGAATTTCTCTTTTCAATTGGATCCGAGAGGATCGAAGTAGAGAGAGGCAGACTACAACCTCCCATAAATCAGAAACCATTTCAAATTTAACTTTCAATCATTCAAAATTTGCTCCAATTTTGAATCCAATTTAAAAAAAAATCAATCTGAATCTATGTTTGATGTGAAACGTGCACTATCATCATTGAATTTTCAAATCAAAATCTACTTTAGTTAACAAAGGCCTAGAGGAAAATAACTGAACGATAAATTGATTTTTTGCTCGATTTCAAAATGATTCGATTCGATATTTTAAATGGTTTTTTGAATTGAGAAAAAGTTAATTAAAAAAAAGGAAGGCAAAGAAACCAATCGATCGATCGATCGATCGAGACAGTTTTCAAGGTCTTTTGATTCCAATTCGATTTCATTTTCGAATCTATCAATTGAAAATTTGCCATCCAATCAGAGCGGAAACGGAATCGGAAAAGAACATTCCATATGAGAAATTAAATTTAATGATTCTTCATCGATCACAAGTATTGGGCATTGAAACAGCCAAAGTGTAGCAATTCGTTTGAGTTTTCAAAATGAGACTGTCGAGTATAAATTAAAAGTCAAATGATACCAATTGATTGCAATCCTCATCAATACCTGACGGCATCGGAATGAACAAAACATTGGTCGCATTGAAATGGTACAAACTCTTTCCCATCCAAAGAGATCGATGCTGAACCAGACTATTGGAACGGAAATATCGAAGGAGAGAGAGAGAGAGGAAGAAAATCGTTTTATTTTCTTCACACAAATTAAGCAAAGAAAAAAGCTGACCAATTGCCAGAGAAAAATCTCATCGAAATATCCATTCATCAATACGGATGTTCGTTGATTCGATAGCGTAATCGAACGCTCAAAATTTCCGCCATAGATTCGCACATCAGTGCTAAAACTCGAGACATCCTTTTCTTCATTATCTTGTCGAGAATCGCTGTTTTGGAACATTCGTTTGTAACCGATTCGATTGATTTCTTCACTGAAATTTCCTAGCCAATCTTTAAAATTAATTGGATCGATGTTTTTTCGTTGGTGATCATCTTCGAATGGGGCTTCTATCAAACGTGAATCTAAAACGAATCAGTTTGATTGTTGATGGGAAGAGAAGAGGAGAAAATTATTTTTTTTTAATGAACTATTTTCATTAATTGATTTCGAACTAAATCATCAATTACTAGACGATGGTATTCCAGTCCGATACTCTTCACTTTGGAAAAAATTTTTAATAGCTGATTCTAGTGTTGAAGAGAAATTCGATCCAAGATGAAACCATCTTTCGTAGAGAATTTTGGTTTCATTCGGTACGTAATACCGAAGACAATCACGTTCCTTCACGGACCTAGCTCTTTCGATCACCAGACCTGTTTCGATGCGAAAGAAAGAGCATCGAGTACATTAGAACGATCAAGTTCCAAAGATATCTCTGAAATTTCAAGAATGTTTCAATTACCAATTGTTTCTGGTTTTCGTTGTGGAGAATGAGGAATTTTTGGTGGCAACAAAAACATCTCACCTTCTCTAATCGGAATTGATTTTTGTTTGCCATTCTCGATCACATTCAAACACATATCCCCTTTGAGCATGTAGAAGAACTAGAATAGAAATTTCGATCGAGAACCGAGACAAAAATTAGAGAGTTCTAATTAGAATTAATTAATCAACGAGATAGAACACAAAAACCACCTCTTCGCCCTCCTCAACGTGATAATCAAGACGCTCGTTTGGTCCGCCGACAAAAAAAACAATTAATTGTCCATTGGAACTTTAATGATTTTCGAGAATCGGAAGAGTCGAAATTCATCAACGATTAGCTAATTCGATTGGAGAGATAGATGCGATTGAGAACTTACAAAATTTTGTGGCCAATCGGTGGTCGAAAATCGATACGATTCTTTTGGATCCATTCACTAACGTTGATGATCTTCCGTTCCGATGCAATCAATTCATTCGAATCCATTCCGATAGAGAAGATTGGAAGAGAAAATTTGAAACAAAATAAATTTCTTCAAAACAAATTTCCAACAAATCTAAATCTAATCGATCAAACTCTCGATCAAAATACTTCGAAGTTTGAAAAATTACTTAGTTAAATTTTTGCAAACCTTTTTTTTTTAGTTTCTCTTTTCTCTGTTTCAAAGTTTTTTCCTCTACATCCGAATTATAGAAAGGTTGGATTTGATTTTTTTTCTCTGATTTTGAATATCGAAACGATTACTGAGATCGTAATTGATTCGGTTGTTGTGCAATCAAATCCAACTCAATCGAAAGATTGAAATCGAACGTGATCAAAATGTAATAGAAAGAAAGCGAAATTTCTTGAATCAACAGATCATGTCATAACAGTGATAATAATTATAATTATAATAATCATTGATTATTCGCTTGTCCTTATCATCATAAAGTATTTCGTAACACAAACTCTCTTCCGAGTTTAACAGTGGTTAATAGTTCTTCGAATCAATCCTTCCCTTTAGGTCTCTTTCTCCATCGGTCATCGATTCGATTGCTACAATCATTTCTTCATTTCATATTAATATAGTTTGAATTTTTTACGATCAAAAATCATAGAAATCTTTGCTAGGAATCTAAGCTAGGCGATAGAATTTTTTTTCCGAATGCCGAATGAAAACGAACCCGCGAGTAAAATTTAAACGAGTAAAAAAACAAAACGAACTTTTATCGAAATCTAATATTTCTGAAAGAATAGAGAGAAAAACATCGAACAAAAAAAAATTCTATCAATCTTTAATTTATAACTCGGATGTTAGCTAAGCTATAGCAGTATCAGACTGGTAGGTTGATTTCCGCCAAAATAAAATGTTTTTCTTTTATTTATTTTCAATGTTTTTTCTGTGTTTGTTTGCATTCACCACATTCTTTCTCTCTCTCTCTCAACGAAGATGATTTAGAAATGTTGATTCAGATACAAATTAGAAGAAGGGAGGAAGAGAAAACAAAAAAAAAAAAAACTCTAATAGCGAAACGGCGGAAAGAGAATGTAGGGAGCAGGGGGATTGAGATTCTTCGATTTGAATTCTTTCCACAATCTATGCTCTGTTTAAATTCTAAACAAAGAAAAAAAAACTTCCATTCAATTTTCAAGAGGAGGAACACCCTTGAAACGGAATCCAGTCGTGTTTCGATTGCTTGAAGATTTAGTTTGGCTTCTAAGAATCACTCGGAAGAAGAAGGAAAAAAAATTTCTTTTTTCAATTTACAATTTAATTTTGATATATTTTGTCGCACCAAATATTGGCGAAAGAACGAATTATTATCATTGATCAGTGTTGCTGTATCAAGAGACCGTAGCGAAGCAGTTTGTAGTCTTCAATGTCTTACATCATCATCTCAAACATCTCCATCAACAATGACGACAACGACAACAACAATGTCATCATTTTTTTTCTGTCTTTTAATGCTTCGATTAGTTCATACATTACACCGATACACACACCCACCTCGATGCGTCAGATTCTGTGTGATCGGATTGTGATCGTTTTATTCCGGCTCTCCAGCTCTTATTTCTTTTTCAGAAAGAATTTGATGTCGTAGTCGTTGTCATCGATCTCTATTGTTTTTCTGGCCTCAAAATTATCAACTCAAAAACCACCACCGCTAATGTTCATCGAAGCTGATCATCCAAGTATTTGCCGATGAAAAGAGAGATAGAAAGACAAAGAAATTCTTCGTTCTTTTGTTTGCCCATCACACAAACTCTACAACACATCATTTCTTCATTTAGATAGTAATCTTTTTCTAGATCGCTCAAATTTTGAAGAACAAACCGAGAATCAAGTGACAGAGTTCCTCTTTCAACATATCACAGAAGACCGCAACGAAACGAAAAACTAAATCACCGAAATGTATAGAGATTCTTCTCTCGTTCCCACTCATAACTCATCGAATTCTAGTGTCTGTCATTCGATCCAAACAATAAGTGTTTCGATTGAGATGATTTATTGAGTCATAAGAAACCATAATCTAGAGAGTGGTGATAATAAAAGTGAGAGTAATTAATTGATCTATGATCACAATTAACCCTTTCTCTTCGATGCGAATGCGACGATGAACTTTTCTTTTATGTTCGATTTAATCTCAAGCTTATGCTTTCTCTCCATAATTATGGATTCTTTACTCCACCGAAAAAGTTAACCAGTGTTTGAATGATGATGATTAAGATCGTAATCAATTAATCAAATAATTTCATTCGACTGTGGAACAATGTCGATCTCGTACTCTCACTCTCTCTCTCTTTCTCGATTTATCGGCTGCATTCGATTTTTGTTCTAGTGAATCTCATTGAATGCAGTGAATGAAAGAACGAATGAATAGATAATCAATGTCTATTCTAAAACGAATCGGTTATTTGGTTTGGCTGATTTTAGTGGTGATACCAATCAGTTCAGTGTTTACAACATTCTATATCGTTTTACAACCGTTTCAATCTTGTCATCTATCGCCCAGATTAATGAGATATTTGTTCGAGAATTTCGTCTTCCTACCGAAACGTTTCGCGAGAAAAGTTTTCAATATCACCAAAGATCATCGTAGCACTGACCGCACGAATCGTACCAAAGATTTTTTAAATAATATACCAAATGAATTCGATAATCAATCGAAAATTGTGAGACCTTCGATTCCTGCAAAAAGCAACGATGATAATCGTTCAAACCAGACTACAATCGTTGTTTGACTATAAACCCAAAATGTCAAAACAAATCATTTGAATCGAGTTCATTATTAGATATTCATCATTATTATTATTCGGAAGAGATTTATAATCCGAAAAAAAACCAACTGTGATTTAAATCTGTGTGGAGAATTTGACGAAAATGTTGAAAGTTGTTCCAGCTATTGTTGAAGCTAGGTATATTGAATAGTATTGACGAAATCTTCGAAAAGCTTACAAATTTCTCAGCTTTTCGTCAATGTTTCAATGATCTAAATGATTAAATTATTTGTTTTTGTTCATCTTATTTTAAATCCAAACGCTTAAATTCATCGTCTTTAAATTCATCATTGATGCTAGAGATCATTATTCTTCGATTCTGGATGGCCGAACACCATGGTATAATGATGCGAATAGACATTACCCTTTCGTCTACCATATTCCTACGCCCACCAACTGTACAATGATGATGTCAAGATCATCGACTAATACTCAAAATCGAACTCGTCCGAACAAGAACCCAGCATCACCATTAACACAATGTTTTTGGACATTTTTTTGGCTAGCTCTATTGCTTTTGGTCGCCTATCCGTTCGCCTTCATAGCTGGACAATTGTTTATACTCTTTTCACCATTGACATCGATCGAATTTTTGCGAAAAAAATCTTGGATCCAACATTTCTCACAAACACTTCTATGGACCTTACATCTACCATTGTATTGTACAAATAATATGATTATTGCGAAAGCTTTGATCGAAACAATTTGATAGATGAAGAGATCGGAAACAAAACAAATTTATTATGAAAATTTCACTCACCTAGATCCGCTGACCAATAAGGGCAAATAGCAAAATAATCAAGCATCCATTTTTGTTATTTAATTAGGTCTATTAGTTTAATCAGTTTCTTTATAAGATCTAGTCTATTCAATTAATTAGATCTATAGATTGTATTGTGATTCCAATCAAGATTATCATCTCGATCATCATTGAAATTATTTTCATTATTGTTATGGAAACTACGATTGTTACGAGCTGAGCTGTCTGGAGAAAAACTTGCCTCCATCGTTGCTGATCCATTATTATTGTTATGATCCAATTCATTATTATTTGCATCGTAGGAATCGTAAACTCTAACATTGATATAGCCATCAACATCGTTCAATTCACGAGATTTGAATTTAGCCGTGATACGTTTATCGCCTGCTGTTTTCGGTGTAATTGTCACGTAGGCGGTGGCATAATCTTTTGGTTCAACTGGTCTGATGTATGGAAGCGATTTCGATATCGTGTCGATAAAGTTTTCGTTCATCGTAAGGCAAGAAAAAAGCTTAGTTTTTTGTTTGAGATGGTTTTTTAATCGGTTACCTGTGAAGATTGGCTACAACACGATTTGAGTAATCTGGTCCCTCAACAGTGAATTTTCCTCTCGTCAATGGTTTGGGAAGAGGATTTTGAAACGATAGCTGGCAAGTGAAAGTTTCATCAACAATCGCATCGCCTTCAATGTTGATTTCGATATCAGGGAGACGTAATCGAAAATCATCGATCACATAATACTGATAAAATAATAAAAAGAGATTAATTTTACGTTTTTTGGTTGAATAAATGAAAAAAAAATCCCACATGGAAATCGGTTTCCAAAACAGTGGCCATAACTGAGATGCTAAAAATTGATTGAGAAGATAGATGATTCTCGTATTCATTGAAAGAGATATTACTGGTCACCACATGAGCTTTATGGAAAACAATTAGGGTCAAATAATCTTAGATTCGCTTCAACAACCCAGATCACTACTTACATTTTCTAGGACCGAGAGTTTTGATCACTGTATCGTGCTTGACAACCGATTGCGCAATACCATTGTAGGTTGTCGAACGGACAGCGATTGTGGTCTCAACCGTGTAGACCTTGTAGCTTTTGTTTATCATCGATAATTGTACCTGTTTTGTGGGCAAAAAGTCTAATTCTCATTTGTTTTTTATAAATCGTTACAATTGACAAACTTTGAATGGTTCACCAATCAGTTTACTCTCCAGCGGCACCAATTCAAATCGGATATCTTCGAATTTTTCATTTAAATAATATCGAGAAAAATTGCTTTTGGTCAATTTTAAAGCTTTGATCATGCTTTCTCTCTCAGCTTTTGAACTTTCTTTATGTTTGTAGTTCTGTGTTATATCTACAGTGTGATTTTTAAACATTGCTTTCGTAACAATCTTGACACCGATGCTATAGGGAAAGAAAAAACGATTCTCGTTTAAAAAAGGTAAATTCACGATTTCAGCTACCTTTCGGTGAGTTGAGTGATCAATTTTAATGGTTTTTTTTCACCTTTGTGTAGCCAGTAAACTTCATCTGCATTCACTTCGGCATAGACAAAAAAACCATCATAGGGTTTCGTTACTTCCCCGAATTTGATTGCTTCGACACTGGTCGGCCCTACACGATAAAGATTGTCCGATGGTTCTTGTGGTGTTGCATCTAGTATAGAAGACCGATTGAATTGAATCTGACCGTTGTCGACAAAAAATTCAAATTAAATCGATAATTACCGATCAGATTCCAGCCATCATAGGCACCAGAGACGGAGAGATCTGGTCTGGTCATCCAAACTTCATTCCAAGAATGAAAATTCCAGATAGAATCTTTATTGAGCTTCTCTAATGGATCACCATTTTCATCAAAAAACCTATCGACAGTCAAACTTTTGTTCGTATCATGGGCGGACATATAATTGGTCACCACACGACAAGGTAATCCGATGCAACGACAAACTTAAATACAAGAAAAAACAGAGAAGATTCAAATCGAAAATCAGTCAATCAAATTAGATTGTCACTAACTTGTACAGGTTACACCGGAAAATACCCAACATTGTCCAAATTTGACAGATTTTTTCGTTTGAAGAAATTTTTTAAGTATAGCTTGGCTGCCGTGCCAATCGGTAGGTGCAGTCCCGCCGCTAAAATTATCATCCCAATTGCCTTCAACAATACCTTTATCATCGACGCTATTCACGATCGTAACAATATGACGGCTTAATTTGATTGGATCATTTCTTGAAAAGAATCAACAAACATAGACACAAAGATTGAGATGATGAAATTTGTTTTGTTTACCGTTCGAAATTACCTATCAGCTGGTTCGAAAACACCAACATTCGATATGGCAAAGATGCATGCTTCAAGAACATCTTCTTCGAACTGAAAAAAACAGGAATTTCAAACGGTAAAATCAATCAAGGTTCATCTTTTTTCACTTACTTGAGCGTAATTCCAATGCGTTGGTTTCATTTGATCGTGTGTTCCACGCCAAACAATCCCTTGATCGTTGAGTATATATTCATCGCGAGCGTTTCGGTCTTTGAGATAAACAGAATCATCTATGAAGAGAAAATTGAAACCGTTTTTAACCGTTGAAAAAGTTAGAATTTCGATCTTCCGTAATTACTTCGATTCCATGGATTGAATAGTATATAGAATGATTGTGAGATTGGATTGGAGAAATAAGAATCATCGATTCGATTCGGAGATCTTGTATCGATGACCATACGATATTCTCCAATGATCGCATCTGATGCGGTATTAATCTCAACAATCATTGTACGATTTTCTAGCGAAACAATTCTGGCGTTCCATTGATGATCCGCTAAAATCGATAATCTTCGAGCATTTCGTTCGTCCAGAATCGGTACAATTATCTCGGTTTTATTGCTATAATTTGGATTCGGCTCATCTTTTTTTGCCATAAGAGACAGATTCAGAGGATCAACATTTCAATTTGATAAGACGATCGATCGAGGACAAACCTTTGACGATGAAGACGAAACTGACCACATCTTCGCCGTAACGAAAACGACGCTCGAAAGTGATTCGTAATTCGAACGGTTGACCACGACGAACAATCAATTTAGGGTTTTGTTGGCGTTTGCTTAGAAAATAGCGATTCGTTCGATGAAATCGAGAATTAGCTTCGATCAAAAAATTTACACTATGCACCACTAGATCGCCAGCATCTTTTTTCGAACAAAAAAAAAAGACAAGAAAACGGATTGATTTATCTAGAAGATAGCGTTGGTTTCTGATTGCCCTTACTTGGGACTTCCGCTGAATAAGGTCCTCGTCTTGCCCAACGATCATCCGATTCGTTTCGTCCGTACGGTTTTCGTCCACGATGATGAACTTTTGGACAAAAAGTGTACGGACAATTACCCATATCGATTGAAGGATAGAAAATTTACATCAGAATAAAAAAAAAAGCAATTCAAAGAGGACTAGATAAGAAATCAATATCAGATCAATTAGGTTCAAAAAAATTCCATTGTCTTTGTGTTTTTCGATTGTTTTTTTGCTTTTGTTTCACAAACAAAATCAATCAGAATTTAATCTCTGATTAAATAAGTTGTTTCGATTATACAACAACGATCATAATCATCAACATTCGTCATCAACATCGAGACGTTCTGGAACAAATGATCTCCAATGCACCTGTTGACTTTTCTTTTGTTTTACAAAGAGAAAATTTTATTTTTTTTCCCTAGTTTTCGGCGCCAAGATACTTTCGATTGAATAGCGATTCGATGATGGTCAATGCTAAAATTGATATTCGCTTATTTTGCTATCAACTTCGGAAAGAGAGGAACAAATAGCTAGACTAGAACGAACTAGCTTCGAGAGAAGAAACAAAGATCGATTCAAAAAGAGAACGAAAAGATACCTCGATGAATGTGAGCGTAGGCATCAAATTTCCAAACAGAACAAACATTAGCCTAGAGCATCTCACTGATGCATCCTTCAAACATCTCTTTTTTCATCCGTTTGTTCATCCAACAACTTGATGGAACATCATAGATTATGGAACAATCTCAACAATGAGTTTCGGATAGATTTTCTACGGGACGTAGATTACACTTTTAGTAACGAATGTTCGCTAGTTCTTAATTACTCCAAACCATCATCATCGTAATAATAATAATGTTTGGAATGATCTAACCGATCACCACAAAGAGAATTGTTGATGATGGTAATCATAATAATTTTACAAGTTTTGATCCAAAATTTTTCCGAACATCATCAAGATTATCTTCTCGACAAGTACACAAGTAGTGAAATATAATTCACCACAAATGGATATGGTTAATGATCTCGACAATACAATACATCTTAAAGAATTCATTTCTTAAAACATTCATTTTGATCAAAAAAAAAACAATTCCATATTGAATTTCGTTTTGTTTGGAACGTTTTGTGGAATTCGTCACACACACACACACATTACAATCATTTTTAGTTACATCTTCCTTTATTCGGTTGATTATTTAATTCATCTAAAATGGTAACGAAAAGAAAAATATTACAATAGAGAAAAAATTTGCTTAGTTTCTTTTCTTTCTGGTTCCATTCACCAAAGCGCTTAGCTGAAAGAAGAATGTTTGTTGACCAAAATTGGATCGTATGTTTGTGGAGACGAAATTTTCCTTTTCCTTTTTTTTTGTAACTTTTTAAATCTTAATTGTCATCTTCTTCACACCGTAGAGAGAGAGAGAGAGAGAGAGAGAGAGAGAGAGAGAGAACAAGAACGTTCTCCTTCAATCAATCAAGCTTTTAATTAGTTTGGATTCAATGTTAATTTATAAGCACCAAATTGTAGGTGGCTTAATATTGTCCGTGAATTTCCAATGCGATCGATTGAATGAGCATTTAAAAAATCAAATATTGATACAAAAATCATTGATGATTCAACAAGGACAGTTAGGAATTTTGTAGAATCAAATTTCGAAGTTTATTTTTTGCATAAATTTCAACAAGAAATTACAATGGATATAGATCGAACTAGTAAAATCAATAAATGAAATAGCCAAAGAGCAAACAATCAAATTTGAATGAATTCAAGGTACATTCTAGAGTTGCATTGAGAGATATAAAAATGTAAATAGAAGAAAAGATTCAAAATATCGCAGCTCTAGGAACTAAGACTTGATTAAGCTTGCTGAAATGAGAATCGCTGAAATGTATGCTCTCGATTCCTGAGCTGAGTCCTGATAACCAGACCTTGTCAAACGAAAATTGTTATGGTAGCGACAAAAATCCAAAAGGCCATACTGGACAGATTTTTGCATCAAATATTATCCATTCTTTCCGTTTGCGTAGGATCGCATACGACTATAAAAAGAACAAAAAAGGATCAATCATTACGATCATAATCAAATGAATGAGACTCTAATTGAATAGCTCTATCTTAAGGAAAAAAAAATCAAAAATCAGACATCCAAGGAAGTGAAAGCTAATCATGGAATTCATTTCTCCAAGGTATCATCATTTTTTTCGATTATTCTCCAGATAATTTAGCATTTAGAATGATTAAATCGATACTGGTTAAGTAATGAATTTTTTACCTGAAGAAAGTCAACTCAAATTTTAGATAATTTTCAACAATCTCAAAGAAAGACTAACTAGATCAGAGACTCGATGCTCAATGATCACAATCGAGCACGTGGATTCAATCTCTATTCTGCATTCGATTCGATTTCCTTCTCTGTCTCTCTCTCTCTCTCTCTCTCTCTCTCTCTCTCTGCTTCACAAGGATAGTATTCGTTTTATTCAGTGAGTGAGAGAGAGAGAGAGGTAGAGTACTAAGGCCTCTGAGAGCGAGGAGACAAAACGGAAATTTCCTCATCTGCATCAGCACCAGAATACGGAGACTCTCGAGAGATTTTTGGGAAATTTTCGCTTGTTTTTTTTTTGTATTTTTGTTGGATATTTCGGAAAACTAACATTATTATTTATTATTGTTGATTTTTATTGATATTTTTCTACCGTTTTTTCACTGTCCATCGAAATAGATTCCAATCTAAATGAATTTTGATTGAAGAGAGAATAAATCTAGAATGTTGGAACTAAAAATTTATGTATCGATATGCGATCACTTGTAACTTAATACAAAGATTTTGATTTTAATATTTCAATGATTCGTTTCTTTGATGGACAAACGTATTGAAAATTTCTTGAATCAATCATGATTGATGATCAAGAACATCTTTTTGTCCTCTTATCACTTCTATCAAGGTTAGTAGATCAATTGCTTATATTCTTTCAAATCATCAATGAATTTCCTTTTAGTTTTTCAATCCGCTAGAATCAAGATTGAATATTAGAGTCAACAATATCCTTGAAGCAATTCAGACAGCTTCAAGATTTGGCTGAGTCCCTGAAAAAAATGGGGCTTCAAGCATTATCGATTCTTACTGAAGGCATATGGGCTTCATTGACGGGTGGCTGGTATTACGATGAAAAGCAATCTCATTTTTCCAATCTATTTCATCTTTACATATGGTTGATATTTCTATGCTTTCCGTTTATCAATTATCTGTTTTTCAATACATTCATCGCTTGGATTCTCTATTGTTCATTTATCGGTTTGATTTTCACCACTGTCAAAATCATCAACGAATATTTTCATCGTATTTTCGATGCTGGTCGATGCATCACGACAACAGAAAAATTAAATGAGCTCAATCAAGACCCTAACCTCGTTTCCTCACTGAATAATGATGATGATTCTGGTGGAACGCAGATTGATAAAAAATATGATGATAAAGAAACTCTAGAAATGATTACTATTTCGCAGAATTCCCCAATCAAAAAAGTGAATAACCACAAATTAATCGATGAAAGTAATCTAGAACCATCTCTAGAAAAATCGAATCCGAATTCTTCACGATTGAACTTAAAAAATCAATCTAATGAGTCGAATGAAGATAATTGCTCCAATGAGATAACATCGAAAACGATCGATCTTAAAGCTGATGTGCATAATTGTAATAATGATTCCGAGACATCTTCGTTCGGAAATTTATCTTTATTATTTCGAATATCTAATGAAAAAAATGACCAGCCTACTCAAACAGATTCTTCATTGACCAAATTGAACGCTTCTGACGATGCTATTAAGTTATTTCCTGGTTTAGATACATCTCTTACTAACATCGATGAGGTTTACACTAATAAAAATTCTTCCTCGAATAATAATTCTGTTGGTGTTTTGGATAACCTCGATAAATTATCACAAATGCATACATTTCGGAGAGCTCGAAGTGAAATCGAAACTGTCAAAAAAACTCGTCCAACTATCGCTGTGCCTCCTTCTCATCCAGTAAGTTTAGAGCTAATCAACACGAAAGATGAGAAAATATCCGGATCATTGATGGTTAAAGATCGATTTCGAGAAAATGATCACCGAAATCAAAAATATTCTCTTCTACAGTCAAAATTGATTCAGAAGTGTGATGAGAATGATGAACTGATGATATCAAATTCAACCAACAATCCAAAAGATGCAGAACAGCAGAATGAAAAATCGTCTGAATGTTCTAACGCTTATATCAAAAAAGATTTCGATTCCAGTGAAGATGGTGATGAAAGCGAAATTTCTCTTTGCAAAAAAGATTCCAATAAACATCGTATCAACTTAGCGAACAAGAAGCTTTTAAAACAGCCAACAACAAGAAAAACAAGATTCTCAGGCAATAGAAAAAGAATGAAATCTGGTCGAATAGATTGGAATCGATATAATGAAATAGAACAAAAATATCGACAGCGATCTGCCAACATGCCTTTATTCACATCGGATTACGATGAGACTGATTCCGATCAGGACGAAGCAGCCAATGTCAAAAGAACGAATCCAGATAAATTCCAACAAATATATCGTTCCGGTTCATCTTCATCTCTTCCATCATCATCATCTTCTTCAACATCATCGCTTTCCTCATCGTCATCATCATCATCAAGTTTTCATCATCCGTTAGCTTCGAAAAAACGTGATAGCAATATTGATTTAGAAGTTTGTAAAATCTATCCCTCAACTTCAACCGGAATTGTTAGGACCGCTGATCGGAAACGATTCAAAAAGAAATATCTGGCGAAAAATTCTAAAAAATTGGATGATGATTCATCGATTAAAAAATTTTCCAAAGCTAGAACCAGTGATGATCAATCGGAATTGAATGAGCTTAACCATCAACAAATGGATCGAACTAATAATCAGTTTAATTTGGCAACGCGAGAAAATGAATCGTCGCGAAATTCTACAATTTATTTGCCTAGCTCATCTGTGATTTTTGGAGAGATTATCTCTGCACCCGGTACACACTTGGCGACGTCACATGAAGACACAACAATTGGAGCGGTTCATGTGTTTCAAGACGAACGAGGTAATTGGTTCTCCTATATGTTCGATCAGAACAGTACTGGTTTAGCCAAGGGACTTTGTTCACAAAATTTATTGCAAAAATTCTCTTCGAACACTCAAACGAGTTTTGATGAAAAAACAAAAGAATCTTCATTCAAATATCCAGATCAAAGATTGATTCCATCTACGTCTTCAGCGAATCAATCAACTCAGCAATCCTTGGAACCTAGTGCAATCGTTTTGGCTGATAATTTTGGATTGAATCAAGATTCTATCAGCAAATTAGAGCATCTAGTATTGTTTAATCATGAAAATGTACCTCAACAACAGTGTCAAAGTGTCCAAACTCCAGAATCATTGAGTACCAACAATCATCGAAGTATGTTTTTCGACCAGCTTACACGTGAGTCCAATTATTTAACAATTTCATGTGGAAAATCACCCACTTCTATTTAATTTTGATTTAGTTTTCGACCGAAATTCTGATGCGAGCCGTGGATTTTTCCTCGATGCATCAATAGCTTCTGATTTCATCAATTCTTTTAACAATCATTCATTCACTCATTCATTTCAACGTTCACAACAACAACTCAAACCTTCACAATATTACGAAGTGAATATTTTTAATTGGAAAAACGTTAAAATACGTTTCGATCGTCTTTCATTGTTAGCGTTTTTAGACCGTAACGTTACTGTGTTGGAATTGATCTCATCAATTGGATTGGCCGTACTTGTTGCCGTCTTCTCTTCAATTCTTCTTAGCAAAGAATTTTTCCATGATCTTCGATTATTTATTTTCTGTTTTGTAGTTGCAAGCTCTCATTTTACTCTTTTGAAAGTAAGACAATCTTAATTTAATCCAAAAATTGATGTTTTGTTTTTTTCAAAACAAAGAGTGTACAGCCAGATGCGGCTTCTCCAACTCATGGATTCAATCGAACCACGATCTATAGTCGGCCAATCTATTTCTGTATTGCAAGTATCTTGATTCTGAGCTCTACTGAATACCTCAATTGTGCTGAATCTTCTTCAAAAGAGTCTGTTCTGTTTGGAATATATGGATTCAATTTAATCAATCAAGATCTATTCATTTTTATAAGTAATTGTTCTCAAACATTGATTTTGTTCTTTCCATTACTCTTCGTGTTTGGATTACTTCCACAATTCAATACATTCATCGTGTATTTGTTTGAAAATATTGATATTTTCATATTTGGTGGTACAGCATCCACAATGGGCATGATTTCTGCTACCTTTTCGCTCGTACGTAGCATTCTAGCCGTCGGCATTCTTTATTTCACTTCTCAATTGTCAAACATCAAAGAAACTCATCGAGCTTCATTTTCAGTCTTCTGCGGAGTTCTAGTCTCTACTTCATATCTTTTAAGTCGTTCGCCAAGTGATCCATCGCTACTATTGAATGTGATTAAAGAACTTTTTAATTTGGTGAAAAATTTTTTCATCGCACTGATTAATAATTCCAAATACAAGTCTTCAACGACTCCTGATCCGCAACCGCATCAACAATCCAAAAATTTTGATCAAAATTCCAAAGATCGCTTTCGATCTTCATCATTCTCAAGACCATTAAGCAGAACAGAAAGTTTAATTGATCCGTTGCCGGAAAAACTTAAACAAATTAGTATGTCTAGATTTGAATCTGATTTCATCACCAGTATTCTATTGGCTGTCAGTGTTTTTAGCGTTCATGTTAGTTCCATATTTAAATTTCAGCCATTTTTCAATAACTACATCACTTTGATTGCTGTCTGTTGGAGTTTTTTACTGCATTACCTGATACCGCAATTCAGGAAACAATTGCCTTGGTTATTATTTTCGAATCCGATTTGTAAATCGAATGAGCACAAAAAATTTGAAGTAAAAGCGCCAGCTAAAAATATGTGGTTTGAAAAATTACAAGCTTGGCTTTGGTTGATTGAAAAAAATATTATCTATCCATTGATGTTTCTTGGCTATATTACCAATGATTGCCCATTATTGATTAGAAATTATGGTCCAAACACTGGAATGTTTTTATTGGTTTTATTCGGTTTCAAATCTCTCCGAAGTTCGTATAATGATCCTTCGCATAATTACATCATTGTGGTTTTTACCTATCTGATTTTTGGTTTTGATATGCGTTATTTCATCAAAAATTTCGATAATATCTTCCTCATGAATTATTTTCTTGTGTCGTTTTTGTATTACAAAGTATGTTTTTATTTCTTTCATTGTAATAAGAGTCTGAATTTAAATTATTTTTTTCATTCCTATTGAAGGTTTGGGATTTTCTCCTTAAATTTCGTTTTGTCATCACCTATGTTGCTCCATGGCAAATAACATGGGGATCGGCATTCCATGCCTTCGCTCAACCCTTCAGTGTTCCACGTAAGAAAGATATTTTCACTATTCGTATATAATTGTTTTTTGAATTTCTTGTTGTTCAGATTCTGCTTTATTGTTAGTTCAAATATTTATCGCATCATTTTTTTCTTCGCCACTGCAACCGATTCTTGGTAGCGCTATTTTTTTCACTTCATACGTTCGTCCGATTAAATTTTGGGAGCGTGATTATAACACTAAACATGTCGATCATTCAAATACTCGCCTAGCGTCACAAATAGACAAAGCGCAGATTGGATCGGATGATAATAATCTTAATTCTATATTTTACGAACATCTTTCACGCTCTTTACAACATTCTTTGTACGGTGATCTCATTTTGGGCAGATGGGGCGATGTTTCACAAGGAGATTGTTTTGTGCTGGCCAGTGATAATCTAAACTGCTTGATACATATCATTGAACTAGGCAACGGTTTTGTTACGTTCCAAGTTAGAGGCCTAGAATTCCGCGGCACTTATTGTCAGCAACGCGAAGTTGAAGCCATAACCGAAAATGTCAGCGATGATGATGGTTGCTGTTGCTGTGAGTATGGTCATTTCAGAGGTATTCTCTCGGTGAATGCGGCTTTTAATCAACGTTGGCTTTCATGGGAGGTTACCCATACTAATTATGTTCTTGAAGGATACTCGATATCTGAAAATATCGCCTCAACAATTGTTCAACCTTATGATTTGAGAAAAGCATTGATCAGTTTTTACGTGAAAGCGATCGTTTATTTCTGTGTGACCAATGAACATTTGATCAAATGGATCGAAGATGAAGCTATTAAAGAATCATTGAGTTACTTGAATGAGAAAAATTTCGTTGATCTTGATCCTACATTCAACATTAATATCGATTGTGATTATGATGTTTTGGCTTCTGGAATTACCAGAGCCAGTTTCAAAGCAGCCTATTTGGATTGGATTAAATATTGTATAGAAAAAGTCATATATTCCACTAAAATTGAATCGATTCGAAAACACGAAGATTTTATTGTTTCACTTTGCTTTGGTTTAAGCCTATTAGGCCGCCGAGCTCTCGGAACCGCTTCACATCATAATTCAGCATTGATGAATGTGGAATTCTTTCTTTATGGTTTCCATGCCCTATTCAAAGGTGATTTTCGTATTCATTGTAGCCGTGACGAATGGGTTTTCCAAGATATGGATTTTCTCAACAAAGTTGTTTCGCCTAGTGTTCGTATGTCCTTAAAGCTTCACCAAGATCAATTTATTTATTGTGAAGAATATGAAAATTTCAAATCTCTCTTTGATTCAATCCGTCATTATCAAAAATTAATGGTGATCTCTCATGAAGCTGATCCGATTTGGAGAAAAGCAATACTTTCCAATGTTCAATCGTTGTTGGCATTACGACATGTTTTTGATGAGGGTACAGACCAATACAAAGTCATCATGCTCAACAAACGATTCTTGAATTTCCGAGTGATTAAGGTAGGTACATCAAATTTATCTTAATTAAGATAATCTAAATCACTTGTTCTAATCAAGGTCAATAGAGAATGTGTTCGAGGACTATGGGCCGGCCAACAGCAAGAATTAATATTTCTTCGGTAAATTTCTTTTTCATTTGATTTATAATAAGCCATTTAATCTTGGAATTCATTGACAGCAATCGAAATCCAGAGCGTGGATCTATTCAGAATGCTAAACAAGTCTTGAGAAATATTATCAATTCCTCTTGTGATCAACCGATAGGATATCCCATTTATGTTTCACCATTAACTACTTCTTTTGCTGAGACAAGTAGACCATTGCGTCAAATTTTCGGTCCATCATTGAATTTCGCAATGTTCAAACAAGCTGTTGTTGGGCTGTACAATAGGCATAATATCCTAGATATAATTCTCATCAATGTCAATTCATTAATTTTTTTTATTTTCACAGAATTCGCACTAGATGCAATGAAGTTTGTGCTAGCAACAGTTTACAAAGGAATTTGAATTTTGTCAGTCCCCATATAGCAAAAAGTGAATCCAGCGAAAAAGGTTGATAAGCATTATAGCAAATTCATTCGAACTTCTAAATTTTTTATGAAAATTTATTCTCTAGGAATCGATGATTCTACCAGTACCAAAGGAACACTGCTTGCTGGTCAACACCCTCAAATAGTTTCAAACAACAAAAATCTTTATCTCAAAAAACGTATTTCTAAAAATGAAGAATTAGGTGATAGTTTTGCCAGCAATCAATCTCAAATACAACCGACGATAACATCAGGAAATTCTAGTCTAGGATCCATCAATATCATCAAAAATATGGTCTCTAACCTGCAACAAGACAATGATGCTGCTGCAACTCAGGCTGTAATTGACTCAATCAAAGCACTCTCTTCAACTCAACAATCAGATTGTTCAGTCGTTCAGATGGAACAACAATCATATTCCAAATCAGTGATTATCAATAATAAAAAACTCGGCTACTCGAAAGCAAATGCAGTATAGCTTTTTTGTTAAATTTTTTAAGACTTAGATTGCACGTTTTTGTCAAATTTTTCTGAGAAAGAAAATTTTGTTTGTTTTTCAAATTTATTAACAAAAAATCTAATTCTAATTAAATTGAATTTATCAACAAAGTTTCGAGACATTCATTAAATTCCTCATTATCAAAATATGTCCTATTTTTCTTAAGATTGTTTTTGAATCAAAGAAGAGAATCGTTGAGCTACTGTCAGGGAAGCATCAATAAATCGATTGACACAATTTTTAAGACAATTTTCCGTTCTTGAGTCCATTTTAGAACCAGGTTTATCCGTCACACATTTTTCCCAGCATATTTCATTCAAACGATTTATCTTTAAAATAAAACGAGAAACAGAGATAGAAAATGAGAGAATTCCAATTAATTGATTTAGAGATGAGAGAGAGAGAGAGAAGTATCGAAACGAACCTGTTTCTGGAACTGAGCTTTCTTCTGCTCGAGCAATAGAAATTCATTCAGTTCTTTATCGACACCCGAAGAGGAATCATTACCGAACGAATCGAAAGACATATTTGTCGTGGAAAATTTTTGGCTTCGTAAAAAAAAAAATTCACAGATTGAAATTTTTTCAGGATGAGATTTCAAAAGATCAAAAGATTGTCTAAAACACGATTGTGATTGTGCAATGTGATCGGTGATGACTATGTGATTATACCATAAAAGTTCTCTCTAAGTTTCTTTCCAATCGAATTTGTTCCGTTCGGAAAATTCAAATTATTCCTTCGAATCTTATTCGTAGTCTTGATCAGTCTTATTATTCATCAGCCCCTATTATTGATCTATCTCTAATTGACAAAATATGGAGACCAATTTTGAGACTGGTTTTAATATGCTTTCACGTTTGAAAACTCTCGCATCGGTATCTGATGTTGAGATATTTGATAAATTTACCAAATTCTCAATCTTCGAAATCGAAAATTGCGATATAAAAGCCTTGAAAGCTTATCTCTACAATCTGATACGATGCTCTTTGAGACAAGATGATTCTCATCTTCATTCTTCTAACGATACGAATAATGAATTTCACAAAGTTTTAATTTTTGATGGACAATTTCTTTTCAATAGTTTTGAATTTTGTACAACATTTGGTCGTTCATTTGAGAGCGAAACATTAAGAAAATTAATTCGAATTTTTCGACCGATCGATGATGATGTAATGATGATTAATCTTCATGGACAATTACAAATTGAGATGTTAAGAAATTCTCGATTAAAATTGATCGTAATCATATTAAATCCATCTATTCTTTTTCCCGATCAACTTGAAAAAGTTAGTCAATTTCTGTTGCCATTATCGATTTCAGTTCCAATCACTCTTCTCACCGATTCTTTGGGCAAAAATCGCATAAAAGAATTTCAAAAACGGAGCACAGTCCTAGTGTTGAAATGCTTTCAAATCAATGATAAAAATAAAAGTGATAAAGAAGATAAAAATGATGATGGGGAGAATCAAATACTAATAAAAATTAAAAAAATTAATTCTAACGAATCAATTATAAAATTAATTAAATTTTGATACAGATCAAAGTCAAACAAATATGTCTCGAATAATCGCGTTTCATTTTCTAATTCTAATCAAAAGAAGTTATTTATGTGCCTAGATAATTCATCAAATTCTAATCTTTTATAAATCAAAAATGAGCATTTTTAATTTTTTGTTTTATAAATCATTCAAAAAAATTATAAAAATTTAAGAAAAAAGAATTTCCCCTTTCTTGCTATGGGAATGTAAATATAACATAAATACAATCATAATCAATCAATAATTATAATTATATCATCTAAATTGACAATTTCAGGCTAATAATTTATTGATGTTACTGATGTTTTCAACTGCTATTATTTTCTTGTTTTTTCAAGATTTAAATGGAATGTTAGTCCTAGGTTCTGATATAATTTTTGGGCACAAAATATAAAAATTGAAAATCCATCAGATTTGAATCAAGGAAAAGTGCGATGATCTTGGATCAAAGTTAAAAACAATCAAAAATAGACATGAAATGCAATCACAGTCATTAGAATTTTTTTTCTATGATTATGATCTGTGGAATCTGGAATTACGGACAATCAATTTTTAAATTCACAATAGTATTGAATAGAATCATACCTAGTCATATGGCGGCTATCTTCATGGACTTCCATTTCAGAACTTTTGAATTCATTTAATTCTTTTCTTATAGCAGCCTACAAAAAATAAAACTCAGATTAAGAACAGAAGACTAATTTTCTGATAAAATACCTTCTCTTTTGGTGTTAATCTTGTCCATGGTTTATCAGCTCTTCGATCATAATCATTAGCTTGAGTAACTTCAACGTAATCATTGAACCTGATTATTTTACGTTCTTTTAATTCTTCAAGCGTAGGACGGAAACTCAACTAAATGTTTTAAAAATTTAATATATATATTCATTAAATAATTTTCGATAAATGTATACTTTTCGGATCAAAGTTTGTTTTTTATTTTCCTTTTCTTTCCAAATTTCATCTGGCGATTGTTGTTTCAGAATGTTCCGCTGTTCTAGTTCTTCAGCAGTAGGCCTCAAACTCAGTCGTCGATTCAATTTGGTACCGATGGCTTCTCTTGAATTATGACGCTCATTTTCACTCATAGTCTGAATGATATTCTTATCTATAAGTTCTTGTTTGTCAGGCCTTTGAGACAGCTTCATTTGTAATGATTCTCTCCTAGCTAATTTAGCAACCATTTTTCCTATTAAAAAATTGGAATAATTAGTGAGGCTATAACAATATTAAAAAAATATACCTTTTTCATCATCACCGTAATAATCTTTCCAATTCATTAGAGTTGTTTCTTCTTCATTTTTGAGAGATCTTTCTATCGAGTTCAAATTTATAGATTTCGATTCAGTGTTAGTCAACGTTATCGATGGCATTATTTGGCATTTGGTCAAAATTTTTTTTTCATTATTACTATTGCAACAAGTGAGACTATTAGAATGAGGAATATCGAATTGGCGAATTTTAGACAAAACAGATCTTAAAAAGCAAAAAATAGATCGATTATTGTAGCTTGAATGAGATTCAACTATTTACCCATTCGGAATTTCAATGTGATTCAAAAAATCATGTTTTAATTCTTTACATTGAGGGGGCAAATCTGCAGAATCCAAAGATTTTGGCTTTTTCAATGCACTTTTTTTGGGCATCGCTGTCAATTTGGGTTCTTTTGCTGGAACTTCTTCAACGAAAGGAGAACTCCATTCATCAAATTCATACCCATCATAATAGTTGCCGTTGTGATATGCATCAGCAACATTCATCTCATCCAGCATCTCTAGCAAAGGTTCATCATCTGGAGGTGTTTTTTTTGAAGTTGCAGAATCGTTCAGACTCGACAAACGCGAACTTGAAATATCATCGCCATTAAGATGGTTGTTGATATATTTGTTGACTGATTCGCGATATGTGTTTTCGCTAATGTATTCACCATGAACTTTGTCCGAAGTCTCATCTTTATTATTTCGTTGATCATTAATATTACAGTGGTTCTTTTTTTCTGTTTCAGGAATATTTTGAAGAGCTGAAATGATTGAGTCGCTGAACATTTGAGGAGGAGGTATCGGACCTATGTCATCTGAAATACTAGAAATCGTTATGCTAGAAATCGTCAAAGGTGAGAATGAATCTGAACTAAAATTATTCTTTTCATTAAGTGCATAATTTTTAGATTTATCGATGCCATTGGATATTTTCGATGAGCCGACAGCTGATGACACTTGACAAACATTGGTCGTTGGTGCGGCCGTATTTGCTGATTTAGATGGTAACGTCGTAGAAATTACTAAATCAAAAAGAATTTATGATAAATATAAGATTTGACATTGGACAACAACCTTTTTCCATAATGTAACTGCCGATTATAATCGATTCATCATCATTGGCTTGACTTGTATTATCAGTAGTCGAACGATTAGTTTCAGAATATTTAATGTTGAGAATACTGTTAGTTGATTCATCAGAAGGAGTGTTGACTGAATCTTTTAGCTGCTGTTGTCGCCGATTTAATATAGACATGAGCTGCTGAGTATGTTCAGTGTTTTGAGTTAAAGCAACTAGAGGTGTTGCTACGGCACCTTTTAAATAAGATATCGGACCAGCACTGCTTATTGATCCACCACCTCCACCAAGTATCTGATTATTTTTTAATGGAGATGATGATGAACAATCAAAATCACTAGCCGCGCTCTTCTCATTAATCTTAGCTTCATCTGTCAATGGAGAAAAAAGACGAAGTGAGCAGAATTATTTTCAAAAACACTTTAATACCTAAAACGCTTTTTTCGCTGGTTCTATTTTTTCTTTTCCACCTCCAAGGTTTGAACAATCGCGATAGGATCAGTAGTTTTCGTTTTGCTGATGTCAATTTAGTATTAGTTGATGCTGTAGTTCCATTGTTGAGAGAATCAGCGAAGTCCGTCATCGATTTGATTTTGCTATCCGGATCATTAATGGAACCATTTTTCAAAGATTCAGCAAGCTGCCTATTCAATGTATTGCTGAAGAGTTCTTTTGTATTGTTATTATCACAGGATGGCCTCATGACATCGCCATTGATATTGCTGGTCATAGTGAAATTGTTTTGAGATTCTTTTAATTCTGGATTATAATTTACAACAGAATTTGTTTTATTGCTAGAATCAATAGGATTGGATAAAATCGAAGGAGTATCATTATCGTTAGGTGTCGACGATAATGTCAATCCAACACGTTGTTGCTTTTTACGTTTGTGAAAACTCATTCTAGAATGATGCAATTATTTTAATGATGATTTGGAGGAATTTATTGAATTGTGAATGTTTCGATTGATGCATTATTCAAATCAAATTTTCAAATCAATCGAAGGTAGGTTTAAAAATCAAAATTAAAAGCGAAAATGATGGGAATAAATCAATTTGATCGAAATTAAACTTGTAAAAGCTGAGTGAAAATCAATATCTGCCCATTGATCGGAGAATGTGGGAAGGCATTTTGGTGAAAAATCGAAATAAATAAGATTGCTGAGATTGATCGAAGAAATCAATTTGAGCATCAAATAATCACTTTGTTTTGAGGGAAAAATAAGCGAGAGAAACAAAACGAGATATTCAATGATTGTCTAGTTGAAATTCATAATGCTAACCGTTGCGAATCTTTGTCGATATCAACGCAATCATAATTACATATCAAATCTAAAAGATTCATAGACGGATTGAGATTACTTTCGGGAAGATTCGATAAAATTTCTAAGCGCAAAAACTGGATAGATTTCAAGGATTTCGGATCTCAGCCTATAGTAGAATGATTATGTTTCGTTTTTTTTTTATCAAAGAGAATTTATGCTTGGAAATTTTTTCTCAAAATTCATCAATCAAAAATGATTTTGTTGTTGTTATTGTTGATGGTGGTGGCGGAGATGGTTGTGTATGTACGAATATTATTAATGCATGTGTGTTTGTGGCTTTCAAAGCAGCAAACAGCACCAGAGTGTCAATATTGGCAATCACAAACATAATTTCGATTCTGAAAAAAATGGATTCAATTTCGATCAGAAGATGAATGCTTTGCATAAAAATCATTCATTTCGATATGTAGAGCTAACGCGATTTGATAAAGCTGTAGTCGCTTCGCTCGAGATGATGTTCAAACGAGACAACAAGAGAGAAAGCTATAGATTGTTTTTATGACGAAACGAAAAAATCATGGAACTTAGCATCGCTTTTCTTCTGTTTCTCTTAGATAAATTTATTGTTCTCTTATTCCTTTGAGCTTCAAGATTGATATCGATCCGCTTCAAACTTCTAATGCAATGTAATCGATATCATATTGTTTAGATTTAGATTAAAATAACTGTCATTCAAAAAGGAAAAAAATTCAAAGTTGCTTTTTAAAATCTTTGATTTTTTTTCTTCTCTTTTGTTTTGTTATCTTAATGATCATTTAAAAGAGAGCTTTTGATTTTTAAAACAATAATAATCCAATCAAACGTGGACAAGCAATACAACTCATAAGATTTTTTTGAAAAAATTGATTGAAAATATTAACTCAAGAAGAGAAAACAATAATCGAAATGGAGACAACGAATGAGACAGAAAAGCTGGAAAATTTTTATTTACAGCTTGTCAATTGTCGATGATCACTAGCGGAAAATTTTGTCAAAAAATTGAGACGATCATTGTGAAAGATGGAAATTTTCAAAATTAGAAAAAAAATTGTCTAATTCAGTTCCAAGAATGATCATGGTGTAATTGCAATCACTCTCTCTCTCTCTTTTTCATTGAAGATGATACACATTAATGATTTGCTTTTCGCAAAAGAGAGAAAGAGATAAAAAAAAGTGGGAGAAAAATCTTCTTTAAAAATGAATCGATTGATTAATGAAAAAATTGTAGAAATGCAATAGTAGAATATGCTGCCCGAGAAAACAAGATCGAAATGAATGGATTTCAATTACCCATTGTTGCAATCAGTATTATTTAACTTGATCGTTCATCAAGTAAATCAACTTCTCTCTGCATCAACAACAACAATGAAGTAGTAAAGGCTTTTCATTACAATTTTTTTTCAATTGTAGAATAAAATCATTTTCCCTTCTCTGAACATTTGATTTCATTCGAATTTCTCTCTGTCTCTCTCTCTCTCTCTTCTTCTATCCGCTTTGGTAGAAATCGAAAGAGAACTGGATTCTTTCCCTTCCCCCCTCTCTCTCTCTCTTTCTTTTCATTTTCATTCATTCGGGATTGTTTTCTTTCCCTTTCTTCTTTCTTTTGGCTTAGCGAACAAAACAATATTAACATTCGTGAAGCGTACAAGACAAAGCGCTAAGACAAGGATCCATAGTAGAAGAGGCAAGCGATAGATATACATTCAATTGATTCGCTTGGAACTTGATGGATCCCCATATGGATCAATCACTTCGCCCTTCTCCTCTCCTCCTTCCAAATCGAAGAAGATAACATTTCAGGTAGTAGTTCGAGACTGAATTATGTAATTTTGTTTTTCGCCCACAATTCGGATTCAATTCGAATCCGAAAGTTTGAAAGTACAGAAGGACGAAAAATATTCTTATCACATGATGATGGATCATCTTGAAAAATTATTGATCAAACATTAAGTTTTTTTTTGGTTTTGCTACAGGATTGGCTTATTATTTCGATCAATTAATTTACAAAACAAATGAACGATTTGAGAAATTGATATCTAACACAAATTCTCAGCATCTATCTATATTTAGACAATTTTCTATGATTGATTGTAATTGTAAGCTTATTAGTTTTTTTTCTAAATGCATTCTTAATTATTTGAATTTAATCATTAATTATTATTCGCAGTGTAGTTGTTAACTCGGAATTATCAAATGCCAATCAATGAAACAATCCCGAAGTCTGAATCTCGTGAACTCAATCTTGGGTCGACATCATACTCATCATACTCACAGTGTTTGCAAGGATTGGACCAGTTCTATGGCCAAGCAAAACGTCAAATTCTCCGCTATCAGTCGCCCACGACCGGATTATTTCCCGCTATGTCAGATGACACAGTCACTGCATCGATTCGAGACTCGATCTATTGTGCAATATCTATTTGGAGTTTATATCAAGCGTTTATCCGTCGGATCGATGATAGCTTCGGAAAAGCTTGTGAATTAGGGCAAAGTGTTGTAAAATGTATGCGAGGAATCTTATTCTCTTGGATGAGACATTCCAACGATAAACTTGAAGAATTCAAAGCTAACCAAAGTCCTAAACATGCGTTGCCATCTAAAGTCAATTTAATAACAAGTCTGCAGTTAGAAAATGATCCAGAGATTCGTCATCTCCAACTGGATATAGTCGCATTATATCTTCTTAGTCTTGTTCAGATGATTCACTCTGGATTGCAAATAATTTACACTATGGATGAAGTCCATTTCGTTCAAAATCTAGTCTATTATGTAGAGAGGACTTATCGAACTCCTGATTTTGGAATGTGGGAACAAGGATCCCTTCTTGATTCCGATACTCCTGAAGTTCACGCATCATCGATTGGGATGGCAAAATCTGCTCTAGAATCAATCAACGGATGCAATTTGTTTGGTGAAAAAGGCGCATCTTGGAGTGTGATACATGTAGATATTGATGCACACTCTAGAAATCGAAGTACTTTCGAGACATTATTGCCAAGAGAATCTTTTTCCAAAAGTACAGATGCTGGTGAGCTGATTGATCTGATAAAATTACAAAATTTTAAGCATTACATCATCGTCTTCAACAGGGCTTTTGCTGACTATTAGTTGGCCTTGCTTTGCCACACATGATCCTAATTTATATGGTTCAACTAAGACAAGAATTATCGATCTTTTGAAAACTCCCTATGGTTTTAAACGATTTTTAAAAGATTCTTATGGAATCTCTCCTCAGTGTTTGTATATGATGTCTTTTAATCTTAATTTAATTGATTTTTAAATAGGTCAAATGGAATTGAGAGAGAATCCATTGAATTGCGAAAATATCGAGTCTTCTTGGCCAATTTTCATTTGTTTCATGATAATTGATGCTATATTCAAAAATGATGAAAATCAATTGAATGAATATACTACTATGCTCAACGAGATATTGAAAATAGATTCGAATCATAATGATTACATTATTCCTAAATATTACTATGTAGTATTTTGAACGGTTTGAATAAGCATAATGTTATTGCCTTTTTTTAGGTTCCTCCTGAAAATTACGATTCTGAACGATTGAATCCTAATAGCAGTCCTCGCTTAGCCAACATTGAATGTGATACAAGTTCTGCATTGCATCTCATGGGTCAATCAGTTTTGTTAATCACTCAGCTTCTTTTAGGCAAATATTTAGAAATCACCGAATTAGATCCAATACGTAGATATTGTTGTAGTTATGAACGCAATCGGAAAGCGGGTCGTTTTTCCGTTTTTCAGGTAAGTTTAACCTGCTTTAGTCCTTTCTAATTGATCTTTATATTTTAATATTTCTTCTCTTTCAATGCGAACCTTATTTTTCAATTTTCTAAAACATTTTTCAATTTCTTTAGGGGAAACATTATGTAATATTTTTGTCTGTGTCATGAGCAGTATTGATCGATTTCCTTTTTTAGGGTACCACCGCTGAAATCGTAGTTCAAGTTGTTCTGATTTCGGAGTCTACTCAGCTCAAAGCAATGATGGCTACATATGGAATTCAAACTCAAACACCAGTTGAAGTAGAACCTGTGAAAATTTGGTCATCATCTCAGCTTGTCAAAATTTACGAATATTTAGGGATAAACAAAAAATTAGGATTGAAGGGACGACCTTCTAGACCCATCGGTTCGCTGGGTACTAGCAAACTCTATCGGATATTAGGTCGAACTGTGTTATGCTATCCATTAATCTTTGAAAATTCTGATTTTTATCTGTCAAACGATATGGAACTACTGATCGATGACATCAAAAATGAACTGAATTTTGTTGGAAAGTACTGGCGAATGAATGGCAGGCCGACTGTCTGTATCATCCTCCGAGAAGAAAATCTTCGTGATGTTAAATTCAAAGAAATGCTGAATCTGTTAGTGCAATTTAAAAGAGGTTATCTTTCCTCGACTGGTTTGAAAATCAAAATCGGAAGATTACAAAATTTGATCAGTTCAGCAAGTTTTGAACATTTGGATTTCACAGCACAATTTTCTGAAGAACTTGAAAAACTTCCAGAACTCGAACCATTTAAACAAGCGGAACATGTTGAGAATTTCGGATTTGAGCTATTCGAAAATCGCAACAAAGTTCAGCATCTCAATGAACCAAGTGATTTTAATGCTAGTCATCATGAGAATCGATCTACATGGGATATCATTGAGGACCTGAAAAATTGCCACACAATGCTGGGCCAAAGTCATTTTCTTGGTATTTTGATGAAGCGTGAAGGCCTAGATTATATGCTGCCAAACGGAACATCCATTAAACAAAACATAGAAAATATTCTCAAAAATGCTGGTCGTCTAAGATATTGGAAGGTTTTGAGATATTGTACTTCTCTATTGAAGAAATTGGTCGATTCTATATCGCCTAGTATTACATCGATTCTCGTCAATCATAAACAGATAACCATCGGTACCGAATTAAAAGAAATCATCATTAATTATCCTATGACTCCTAGTGAAATTCGTAATTTAATATATTCAAGCAATGAAAATGTTTATGATTGTGTCCTTCAACAAGAAATAATAATATATGTTGGACATTTAATTGCCACATCGAGATCGTTTTTTGATGGAATTTTCAAAATTCGTATCGGTGCTGGATTGATTCAAGCCATGAAATTTTACTTAACATTTACTAATGAATCAGATGATTCTAATCAAACTGATTTAGCATCACTCTCACCTACCAGACTGCGCAGAATTTTATACAAAGTTTTGACCGACGAAAATCTTTCTCCATTATATAAGCGCCAAATCGATGGTTCTTTGGGCCGATTTCCTAAGAATTTCAGTACAAAAGTTAGGGAAATTCTACAACGAACCAAAGTTGGAATATCTGTCGGCAGTTATCGCCTTTTTTCAAGTTCACTCATCACAAAAATGTCTTCACAAGATTTGAATTTCATTATTGAGGTTGAAAATTTTATTCTGTGTATCCCATCTCCAGAGTATCGTCAAATCTTAGTTGAGGTATTGACAAGATAGGAAAAATTAATTCTTTTTTTGACTGAATTGACTATTTTTTTAAGCTATTAATGGTCGTGCATGTCATTTTAAAACGAAACCCAGAGCTTTGCTTCAAGACTAATCAGACCGTTGATCTAGATAAGGTATCCATCTTTTCTTTAATTCTTTAATCATTTTGATTTTTTTGAATTTTATAGCTTGTTGAAAAATCTCTTCGCCATTACCGGCCTGATCGAGATCCTCATGAAACAATTTTGCAATTTTATCTTGAAGATAAAAAAGCTATATCAGTGTTTTTCGCTAGAGCTGTGTTTGATGCGTTATTGCAACAAACTCAACAAGAATGTTTAGTCAATTAGTTTTCGATTGATTTCTCAATAATTTTATTTCTGTTTATCTAATGTTTACTTGTGCCTTAGAAATATTTTGTGATCAATAATTCATTTTTGGAATTTCGTAAACGCGTTAAATCTATCACAATGAAAATAAAGTTCGGAAAACATAGAATGCATATAGAAAACAATAAAATTAAAATTTCAATGAAATAGATTATAAATCTGCATTAAAACGATTTCTTAGGGATAGAGAAAACGGAAAATGCGAACA
The DNA here is from genome assembly GCA_020844145.1 of Sarcoptes scabiei. Taxonomy (NCBI): domain Eukaryota; kingdom Metazoa; phylum Arthropoda; class Arachnida; order Sarcoptiformes; family Sarcoptidae; genus Sarcoptes; species Sarcoptes scabiei. The sequence continues at coordinate 2,188,073 of CP080484.1, forward strand.
AAGCGAAATGAAGTGAGGACTAAAGGAGTGTGTTTTTGAGTGATGGCAATCGAGAGTGCCATGGATTGGACACTGGCAATTAATTTTATCCAAAAGGTACCTTTATATAGCTGTTTAGAAATAGAGAGCTAAAGAGAGATGTTATAATAATGCTGAGATGCTTGCCAAACGTGTCTTTAACGGCGATACAACAGAGTAAAACATACCACAAAACATTTTGGCTATTTGCTGCTTCCTATTTGGTAGTTGAGAACTGATGAAGATTTCAATTCGTTGAGGAAGAGAACACTCGTAGAAAACAAGAGTTGAATTTATGATTTTATTCGAGATTAACATTTTTCTCTTCTAATGGATTCCTTCGAATTCGAATTTTTCTCGCCAAATTTCTCTCTCTCTCTCTCTCTCTCTCTCTCTCTCTCTCTTTCTCTCTTTCCAAAAAGCTTAAACAATTGACTCTATGATTGTTGACTCTCTCTCTCTCTCTCTCTCTCTCTGTTGTGTGCGTTCAGATCTATTCGGATGTATTCTATGATCCAAAGAATTTTGGAAGCAAAAAACAGAGAGAGAGAGAGAGAATAAGGAGAAGAACATAGAAAGAATGGAACCCTTTTTTTTCGGCTCCCATCTTCTCTCGCAGCAATCATCTTTAAATCAATGCAATGCAAAGAATGGAAACAGAAATTCTAGTCACTTAGTGAAACGAGTGACGAATATATACCACCACAATGATAACAACAACAACAACAAGATCGAATCATTTTTAATAATAGTAGTAATTATTTGTTTTTCCAATTGAAAGTGAAGAATTTTTATTTGTCTCGTTTTGCTTTTCTTTCGTTTCTGATTCTCTTCTGGCTCTCCACAATCGAAGGATAATTATGAAGAGATTAGTTACTTCTATGCAAAACGCATTCCTTTCAATTAACCACAAAACATCGACGATCTAGTATTGATTCGATCAAATTCGCTAGTCCTTAATCATTTTCGATTTTCTGTTTGTTCTTCGATAAACTGTTCTATCCAGTGATATGAACGACAAGATTTATTGAATAGAAAAAATCTAATCCATTCCTCCTTTTAGTAGGTCAAAATGGTGTTTTTTACGATGAATTTGATGTGACCTCCAAAATAAGAACCAATTCAAGTTATCCGATTTAATGTATTTGTGAGCAAATATAGAATCGATTTTTTCATTCAGAATTTCTAGGAGCAATTTTCAATTTCTCTCTATCGGTCGTTTGCGATTATAAATCCTATCTCATTGACAATATAACCAAATTCTAGAATTTTGTTGACCAGAATAACAATCAAATCGTAACATCTGTCTCCATATCAATAATTACTTCGCAAATCAAAAAAAGAGAAAAAAGTTTTGCCCATCTTCGATGCTTTTCTATCTTTTTGTGAATAGCAACACAGAGTCTAGCCGCACTAAAAGAATAAGAAGGAAACACAAACACGGCACAAGAAAAGAGTTTAGAATCGAGAGAGATCGCCTTACACTTTCTTTTGCTCCGGTTATTTTCCCGATTGCAAAATTCCAAATTCTCAACCGCTTCATTTCAATCGCTATTCTTTCGTCCGAGAAAACATCAATCTTCCATTATCTTCTCTACGAATCGGAATTGCAAAACAAAAAAAAGTTCTCGAAAATGGTCAGTGTTGAAATCTTTGATTTTTTAAACGAGATCCGGATAGTTTAGTTTATTAGAATTTTAATCAATGGTATTAATTTCTCACCATTCTATTCGATTCTAGGGTAACGAAGCATCATTGCCAATGGAAATGTGTTCCAATTGTAAATTAAATTGAGAAATGGACCATTTTTTGAATTATTAAATTGATATATTTGTCTCAATCTTTGTATCTGAAGTCGATGCTGAAGAGATCAAACGACTCGGAAAGCGTTTTAGAAAACTTGATTTAGATAATTCTGGCTCATTAAGTATCGATGAGTTTATGTCTTTACCGGAACTGCAGCAGAATCCTTTGGTGCAGAGAGTAATCGATATATTTGACACCGATCGTAATGGTGAGGTGGATTTCAAAGGTTAGTTTCAATCTACCATCGCAACTTTTGGGTTCATTTTTCTTTTAAATTTAGAATTCATTCAAGGTGTTTCGCAGTTCAGTGTCAAAGGCGATAAAGAATCGAAATTAAGGTGTAAGTTTTGCCGAATATTGTCTGTTTTGTATTTATCCACCATATTTTTCGCTATTTGCTTGGGGTTGAAATTCCAGTCGCATTTAGAATCTATGATATGGACAATGATGGTTACATCTCTAATGGTGAATTATTCCAAGTATTAAAAATGATGGTCGGTAACAATCTCAAAGATACGCAATTACAGCAAATTGTTGATAAAACAATTCTGTTCGCCGATAAAGATGAGGATGGAAAAATTTCTTTCGATGAATTTTGTAATGTAAGATTTTTGAGACGAATATCTTATTTATGCTTTAAATGTAAAACCTTGAATTTCATTCTGGTAGGTTGTTGGCAACACAGACATACACAAGAAAATGGTTGTTGATGTTTGAGCCTGGTGAGGACTGAACCTATCACTTTTCTTGTCCTCATATCAAAATCATCAATGATAATAACAATGTTCTTTCAATAGACCATTGGTTCTTTTCTGTTTTTACTATTGTTAAAGAATTTTCTCCACCTCTTCCTCATCCTTAATCGTTTCTTCCACCCGATGTGTCATTTTTTTATTGTTTTAGTATTTTTTTCGCGATTATTTTCACAATCAATTCACTGTTTCGCTTTTCTGTTGTGTTGTTCTCTACAATCACGAAAATATTCGACGATTGCTAATGAAATCTCGATTGTAAATCTAAATTTCTCGTTTCGTAATGACAGTATTACTGATCTTTATTGATCATCACATTCAATTCATTGAATACCTATCCAAATTGATTGAATCTGTCTTATCTGATCGCTGATTGAACATAATTTTTACGTCGAAAACAGTACTGTTCTACTCATAATATAGACTTTCTTCTTTTCTTTCACTTTTATTTGAAAAGACTTTACACGTATCTAAATTGTATTAATATAAACTGTATGATGTTGTTTGATGTGCAAAAAAAACAAAGTACATTTAAATTGAATAAAATGAAAAAAATTCAATGATTCAACTTGGTCCACAGTATCCTCAACGTTTCAGTATCGTCATATGTGTAACTATTATAGAACAGGATCCATCCTACAATCCACAATCAGATGGGATAAATACGGGCCCAGGATTCAGATTTTAATCCTAATTTTGGAGAAAATTTAGCGATCGATTAGCAAGAAAAATGTCTGCCAATTCGAATTTGAATGATAAATTGATAAAGTTTTGTTCTAATATGAAAAAATTAGACCAAATGTCTCAAGAATTTTGCCGCTACTATCATGATCTCTCAGAAGAGATTGAGAATGATGAAAACATTTGGCTGAAACTTGATGCCAACATAACCTATGCATTCGCCAATACATCTATTTATTGGCTTCATCATCTTCTTAATCGAAGCGATCTCAAAGATCATCCAATAAAGAATGAAATACTACGTGTTAGAAAGTATATGCATGAATATATGTTGAAGAAAAAAGATGCGTCTCGATTGGATACGAAAATATCTAAACGAATAATTCGAAATGCTCTATGGCAGCCAGAAGTGAATAGACAATCGACATCATCGAATCATAATACGAATTTTTCCGAATAACATCTCGATAATAAATTAATTGAGCGTTGGAAATGACTTTTAAATACTATTCTTATAAAGCGAATATCTAAATAAATAACTTAATAAAAGAATTTTTTCGACGAACAAAGTTGAATAGTTTCAATCAAGACCATTGAAAATATCGTGACCATCTAAGATCGATAGATCCGAAACGCATTGCTGATTGAGCGACGACAAATTGGACAGCTATCGCTGCGTTTTAGAAGTAATCGACCACATTTGATGCAGACACAAAGATGATGACAAGGATGTAGAACACAATCTAAAAATGTAAACGAAAGCTGAGATAAGAAATCTGATGATGTTGTTTCAATTACCTCTTTGATTGTCCATACAGATCACACATTCATTATTGCGTATAATCAGTGATTGTTTATCCGCAACCGAATCAATCTCAATTGTATTCTCATTCTCGGTCGACTGATTTTGATTTTTAGATCCTAACAATTGCATTCTACCGAAATTCGGAATGTTCTGTATGAAACGATTGTTGATGCTTTTACCCTCGATCAATTGTTTAATGCATGCTTTGAAAAAATAGGCGTAAATTTAAAAAATTTATTTTCTTCCAATTTCGGATGCTCGAAACTTGATCAGGATCACCTTCACGACGAGAATTTCGTTGTTGTTCATTCAAAACGATTGGCTCATTCCCGGAACGAAAGAATGCAATCTGTCCCATTTTCTCTAGAAATTGTCTTACTATTATCAATTTGGTATCAAGAAAAAAAGATTGAAAATTTTATCAATTAAATCATCATTTGAATGGTTCTCAATTATATAACTACCTCGGTCCAATGTTTCGACGGAAGTATGTGATCTAATCGGCAATATTTCCACTTCTGGTACGTAATAAACTGGATAAAGAAATCGGACTCCTAAACATCTCTGATGGCAGCCAATTATTGAAAAATGCATTTGAAATCAAATTTAATTGAAAATAAAGCTAATTCATTTGACACTAACATCTTTGCATTCGACTTTCTCGAAAACTTTATCAACTTGCAATCGCATCGTGCTTGTACTTAGAATTGCTTTCTCACTGCAATACTTTACGATTACTTTTGAATCGAAACAAAAAAGAGAACAAAATCATTCTAAATCAATATGCGTACAATAGAATTTAGGACCGAATTACATCTAGAATTACATACGATTGAATGTTTCCTGTTTTATTGTGAGATCATCCAAAATGCACTCAAAAATGAACAATGCTCCGCGAACAGCATCTTCTAGTTTACTAAAACAATAGATATCTCCCTTTGGTGAGAAAGTTTAAAAAATTAAATCTCTTTAAAAGCTTTGATCGATTAGAGCTAAAAATTACCAAAAATTTGAAATTCGTCATTATACCATCTTCCTTACAGATTCTTGCATCCTCACTAATTCTCTGGTTGACGTTATTCAAAACGACACTACTAGAATCGTAGATTCTAACTTCATGTCCTCTATATGCTAGATAGCCTAAAAAAATCGAGAATTATGGATCGAAATTGTATCGTTTTGAGAGCATTAAACCTACCAGCAACTTTGATGCCTAAGGTACCGGCACCAATCACAGCAGTTCGAACCATTCTGTTCTCCACGCACTTGAATCTCTATCTGATTGCGATTGATCGTATTAGAAAATTTCTTACTTCCTAAAATGAATCTATATCAAATCAAAATTTTCATTGATGATGGCGACAAAAGAACTATTTTCTCCTCAATATCTTACTATTCTTTAAGGAAAATTGTTTTGATTTCCTGGTTGCTATGGTCTTTTTTTGTAAAGAAAAAAATGTAAAAGCTATTTTTTTCACCTAAAACAACAATCAATCAAACTACAATCATCATAGCCGTCATCATCAGCCAAACATTCCGATGATGATCTTCCCTACAAATGTCGTTAACCATGACGAAACCTTCACGCAAAACATAGCTTTCTATTTATTTGTTTATCACATTCCATTTGGAAACGACTTCGAAGAGAAAAACATCATCAACTGTTGGCCATTTACCTGGGCGGTAATCATCATCATCATCATCATCAATTGCTCTAATGCAATCAACGACGAACGCTGATGACGATCATAGAACTCTTTCGATAACAATGTTGATGATGTTTCTAATCGAAGAGATTGTTCGATTAGAAAATTGATTTCCTTGCAATCAATTTCCATATTCAATCATTTCTATCTTTTTGTGAAATTTCTTCATAAAATATGGCCTAAATGCTTTATAAATTTAGAAATTTCGAGATTAAATTTCCAACAGAATTTATTTCTCTCGACTCCTATTCGGTAAATGTTGCGGTTTTCGTTGGATCGAGAGCCAGAAATGGCCATGTGCCATGAATTCAATATTTCACAGTCTCTCTTTCTTTTTTTTCGGTAGAGAAAAAATGTTTTAATTCTTAAAGCACAGAAAAAAATATCAAACTCAAAAATGCTTTACTTCTCAACGAATTCTTCCCCACCTAGACTTAGAATCGGCCAGACAAATCGACCTCATTTTTCTGTAGTCTTTTTTACGGAAAACGATTTTGAAACATTGACGCATGGCTTGCTAGATCGTGGCCATGATCCAAGAATAGAATGAAAATTTGGTTCACTAGTATCCAGCCACGAGTGATAAAAAAGAGATATAGAGAAAGAAAGAAAGAGAGAGAGAGAGAGAGAGAGAGTGAAACAATTCAAGATGATGTGAATCGATGATGAATGACGTAAGAATTCGTTTCGATCGAAATGAACAAACCAGAAACATAAAAAGAAAGGATAATAGATAACAATAGATCCTATATATTCAGATTCTTCGAAAGATAACAAAGAAATTATAATAATAATAGACATTAAATTCGATATTATTATCGGTATTCCGTTATAAAAAATAATGATGATGATGATGAGAAAGATTAAGATCATCATCAAAATCTTCATTCTCGATTTACTTCGATAAATTGATAGTATTTAGAAGAGAAGAATCTACCTGAACTTCTAAGCAGTGAAAAGTTCCACAGTGATATAATTATCTTGAAATCTAAAGCGATTTGATCCAAAACCATCATCGCCATTCTCATCATAAAACATCGAGATGAGAAATTCATGAACATCAAGCAAATAAATCCATCGATTGGATTAATTTTCGAGCAATCAATCGTCGAGTGATATCTACGATGTCATTATCAATCGAGAATGCAATCGATCCAAAGTATCGATTACATCCTACAAAAATGAATTGCATTCAAAACGGATCGATTGGTACCGATATGTCTGAAACGAATAAGTTTAAACACCGACGAAAGTATTCGTTGTTGCATAGTCAGAATAAGGAGCTCAACAATGATCATCATTCTCGTCATCGAAAATATCGAAATGATTGTTTGAAATCCAGAATCGAAGCTCTCGAACAAGCTTACGTGCATGATGTTTATTCAACGATTGCTTTGGATCCGAAAATTCAAATCATCTCACCAATCCGACCGTTCATCAAAGAATTTGTATTGAATTTCGAATCTGGCAGTCTTCTGCTCGATGTTGGTTGCGGTGATGGCAAATACTTGAATCTCTCTACGGAATCAGTTTTCGTAGGTCTCGAGTATTGTCCGAAATGGTTTCGAAGTAAAAATTTCGCTCGAACCAATGATGATTGTCCAAAATATTTACTTCTTGGAAATGTTCTTTGTTTACCGTTCCGAGATGATCTATTTGATGGTGTCATATGCTGTAGTGTTCTTCATCATCTCTCCACCCTTGAACGTCGAGTGAAAGCGTTGAAAGAGATCGTTAGAATTATGAAAATAGGTGGAAGAATCATGTTGACCGTAACGAGTGCGACTCCTTTCGCTAAGCCATTACAATCACAAGATGTTTTGATCAAAATCGATTGTTCGAAATTGAAAAAATCTGAACGATTTCGCAAAAATCCGCAAGAAAGTTTCGAAAGTTCCGGTAACAGTTCCGATCTGAGCAATAATGAGCATCAGATCATCGAAAAGAATGAAATGAATATGGTCAATGACCCTCTACCTAAGAGTTCATCGAATTCTGAGCTTGAAAATTGCTATTCTTTTTTTCGGAAAGCAATCAAACGATTAAGTTTAGCATCATCAACGATTTATCCATTTAAATTCTCTCCAACAAACAATTATAACTCCTATGACAATGATGGTGAAAGTCATCATCAATCGAATCATAACGATTCGGATCAAATTATTGTATCTGGATCGGAAAAAGTTCTAGATTTAAATCATAATTATTACCCGATAGATTTACGAAATCTTGAAGAAGATCTCATTAATCATCAAACATTCGATAGCTTTTCTACTGAAGTCGATTCAGCACTATGCTCGATCAATCGAAGTTCTGAATGTTCGATTTTAAGCCAGAATAGTTCTCAATTCACCACACCACCACCATCTTCTTCTTCTCTTTCATCATCCGCGTCATCATCATCGAAACTGTTCGCTGCCATCAAAGGACAATTGATGAGTTGGAAAACTCAAATGAGCAAATCACTGGAACAACAATGGAATTCTTTCGATCTCATTGATGAAAGTCGAATCAAGCATTATCGCAATCAATTAGGTTCGATGACGTTAACAAGGACAATTTTTGGTGAAAATCATTCAACGCAAGTAGAGCAAAAACCATCATTATCATCCAAATCTTCGAGATCAGAACATGCACCTGAACAATCATATCATCGATTAAGTTTGCCTCTAACTTCTCGAAGATTTAAATCACCATCAACATTAATAAATAAATCCTCATCGGAATCTATCTACAATAAGGAAATAAAATCGAAAATTTTGAGAAAAAAATCCCGTCATCATTCACTTCATTCAAATGAGATTGATGATGATGATGATGATTCGTTAACGAAATGGACTATGTTATTGAATGATGATGAGAATGAAGAAATCGCTACCACTAGTGATGGTCATCAAGGTGATTATGACCATAGCAGTGATTTTGAATCGAATCGGAACAAAGAGTTCGAAAGAATCAGTTATAAGGAGCTTTCTAACCAAACTTGCAAAATTAATCTAAGTAATGAAGCTGATCTTTACATAATCGATAGCGAAATAATCCAAAGCGAGAAGAATGGAGCATTGATCGCACAGAAGCAAACACATCACAACCAAATTAAAACATTCTGGATAAACCGCCAAAAATCCTTTTCCGACGAATTTCTAGCCTTAGGTTCTTCCAACAAATTTAGCACAAAAATATGGTCTTCCAAATTTGATTGTTTTAGACGACAATTGCATAATTCGATGCCCAATTTACGAGCTATTTTTTCACAAGCTGAAAATGATCTCAACATTCAAGAGAGTTTCGGTAAGTTCAATCTTGTTCGAAGATATCGATCCTTCAGGTTAATATTATTTTTATTTCAATTTGATCTAGTCGTACCAGAGATTGTTGGATCAATCTCGAACGATCTTGATGACAATAAAAAATGCGATGATGATGTTTCGTCTCGTAATGAATCAAGGCAAGAGTGTTCTGATTCGAATGATACTGTCGCTACGACAAGCGATAAGGAGAATACATCGGAAAACGAAGAACATTCGACAGTCGCTGAATTACGTTCAAATCCATTAGAGAGTAATTTTATCCGTCCAAAACCCAAAATACTTCAATCGATTAAAATGGGAAAGAAATTAGTACGACAGAGAAGTTTCAGTGCTGATTATCCTCCGGAAGCGGTCAAACTTCATCCCGAACCTCCTCGAAGATTCTCCGCCAGCCCCAATATGGAGAGTCATCGTTATCAGCAAGTGGAACATACACCACACAATCAACAGATCAGCATAGAAAGTGAAGAATCTTTTGTGACAATTATCAATGCAAAAAGAAGTGCTCGAGAAAGCATTACCAACAGTGATAATGTGACTGAGGACCTTGATCTTGACGATTTGATGGAAGATGAGAACACCAACAACCAATTATATTCGCCAACAGAACTTTTATCACATCTATCTGGCGAGGATTATGATGATGATGATGATGAAGCAGCTCAATGTGAAAGTTTGGATCAAGAGGATAGTTCGAATGAGACAAGTGTATCATCGGTACTGGAGACAACAATCAAATCGATGATACAATCAATCTCTAACGATTCATTCAATACAGATCGAATGGAACGAGATGATAAAGAGATGATGGATAATTTAATTGCATCGAATGCAGAAAGTTTTATTGGTAACGATGATTCCTCACTGGTATCAGTCATTTCGACTCGTTCACAATCGAATCAAGTTCTCCATCAATACTTTCATCTCTTTAGAACAGGTGAACTAGAGCAAATGATTATGGATCATTTTGAAAATCTTCACGTCATCGATTCATTTTACAATGATGAAGCGATGTGTTGGTGTGTTATTGCCGAAAAGATAAACGTTTGGACCATCTAGATTTATTTAATGAATAAATCGAACCAAATAATTTCGTAGAATAGTTTCAAACGACATCCTTCATTGATCCGAATGCCTTGTGGAAAGAGAGAATCACAAATCAAAGCATTGAAGATCAGTTTAGTAATTTTAATTGAGAAAAATTTTCAACTCTTTTCTAGAGTTCTTTATTCACAACTTATTTCAACAATTTAATCAATTCGATAATTAGAAAGAATTCGATTTAATTCTCTCTACGCTTCCGAAGCTTATCCTCTACACTTTGATCTCTAATTTATGTTGCGAATTTTCTACTAAGATCTCGCACCTCTCTTATTCTATTCGATCAATCTATTGAGATTTCGAGTCTTATAGATTTTATTTCATTTTATCTCTTCTTTTCCAACACAGATTTATTTAATTGGATATTTTTTTGCTTGTTGATATTTTTATTGTTGTTATTTTATAGTAAACAAATTGGATAAATTATTTGTAACAATTCTTAAAATGATTTCTTTTAATATTAATCAATATTGTTATAATTAAAACTATCGGAATCATTCAAGCCAAAATTCAATGGAAAATTCTCGTATGAAAAGGGTTCGATGCTCATCTTTAACAGCAGTCTATGTATTCATGTAATTCTCAAAATTGTGGATCGAGAACAGATCTGAGTGGACAACGAATTAAGAGTAGAATTTGGGATAAAAAATTAATTTCTTAACTTCGAATGTTTTATTATCGATCGAGGAAAACTGTAGATATGGACGTTGTAGGGGATTGAACAGAATTCATTGTTAATGATAATGGAGAAGATTGTTGCAAGGATTGTTGTTGTTGCCAACGATTGTGTTGCCGTTTATAAAACTTCATTGGAGGCGTTTCACATTTTTTCGGGTATTTTTTCTCATCACACGAGTCTGAAGTATCGATACCAGAATCTATTTCATATTTTTTCTCTTTTTGGGGACAATATTTTTTGTTCGATAGTGACGAGTTTCGACAATTTCCTCGAGCTTTTTCGATTTCATCAATAATAGCGTTACAAAATAGCTCGCAATAATTTTCAACACCATCATAACCCGGAAATGAATTGATATCAATGATTGCATAACGACCGGTCTCATTGTCAATGATCACATCGACGCCAAATAAGTAAAGTTCTAATTCTTTTGATAAAATTTTGATGATTTTCTCAAAGCGCTCATGATTCGGTTCGATGATATGAATATCCTTATCATCTTCATCCAATTCAATCAGTGAAGAACAAGAATATGGTTTTGAAATGTCGTGAGTGTCAAAATAAATTGTTTCTTGATGATCTGATAAGAGATAAAACAATATATGAATAAAAGAATTATAATCAAAATCGGATTTTTTACGATTTCGTTTAAAATTTTTCAGTGATGGACGTTCAATAACGAAAAATTGGTCCCTAATTACAAAAAGTTTGAATAATCGAGCGTTATGATTGATGAAGGTTTGAGCCACACAAGGGCCTTTAATTGATTCAAGTCCTTTTTCATCAAAAATTATTGACATTCGGTGAGTGAATTGCGTTCCTTGAGCACTGATTGGCTTGCAAACTAGACATACTTCTAATTAGATTCAAAATGACAAATAAAACAATATTACCGAACGGAAATTTGACGTTGGCTTTGTGCATTTGATATAAATTTGCTTCACCATTAGATGATGTCATCTCAACAAATGTGGGTGTGAAAACACCATCTTGAATAAAAAATTAAACTTTGGAAACAATTTAAATTAACTTTTACCTTCTTTAGCGAGTTCACTGTTCTCAACGATCTTGTATTGCCGATACCGATCGATAACTTTACGAATATTCTTCGGTCTATCGAAAACAATCAATTCTGGATGTTTTTCAAGAAATTCCTGCAAAAAAATTAGTGGTTGACAGAAAAACAATTGAATAAATAACTAACTTCGAATGATTTCAGCTGTTTTTCAGCATTGTCATCTTGATTTTCGGAATCAGTTTGAACGCATAACTTATGAATGATGGCATCGAATGGCCCCTGTTGTTCAAGATCGGTGTCTAAATCAAGCTTTACGAACTCAAATCCCTTGCTTGCAAATTGTTTTCGCATTGATTCAATGTTCAATTTGAGACTTTTTCTCTCGTTAAACCAGTAGCCGATTCTATTCGATTTCGACATCATTCTCGCGAATAAAAATTAATTGATGGATTAAAAACAAATTAACCGTTGATAGAGACTGCTGATTCACTTTATAGCCGGATAAATATTGAAAAAATAACGAAGGCTTAGAAAATTACATGGAATTAACAGGCGAATTGATGCTTCTCCAAGAATAAATGAATATCGAATATAGAATCAGATTGAGCTATAACTGTAAACTTGTTGGAATCAGAATTGAATCAACGCAATGATAATTTGCTATTAGGATGAAGAGTTTGCTTTCAATCATCATCATTTTGAAAGTATCGTTTTTGCAAAGAGTAAACATTGATTATTGACAGCATTATTTTAGGTAGATGATCAGCCATGAATCCGTTAGAACGAAAAAACCAACTCAAACATCGGAAGAAAATAAAGATCGGCGATGATGAATACGATGACGACTAATGATTACGAGGGTGATTATGAACGAAATCTTACTTATCCTAGATTTTTTGTATTTGGAAAAATTTGTCTGATTACATCCATTTGAGAGAACAAATCAAGAAAGATCGAATTCAAACAAAAAACAAAAAGTTTCTTCTTTTGATATCATAAAATGATGATCAAGAGAGAGAGAGAGAGAGAGAGAGAGAGAGAGAGAGAGAAAGGATAAAGAGTGAAAAAAACAAAAAGTAGCAGCTCAAAAGCCCAAATCGTGAAAATTGGAATGCATTGGATACATAGCCACTAAGCAAGTATTAAAATGGCGATCCTTTTTGATGAGAGATAATCGAGAAAAAAAGGAGATTAGGATTTATAAATCTTCAATGAAGAGCAGTAAGAAAATGGTCCAGATTGAGATTCGTTTGTCATATATGGCTTTTCAGTTTGTTTAAAATGTTAAAGGCTAATTTTTAGATCAAAATGCTCCACCGTTGTCTGGAATGTGATGATTAGCTTTGATCGAGCATTGAAATTGATGATATGTTTAAAATTAATGGAACAAGAAATTAATGAAAGAGGTCATCTCGAAAGTCTTAGAAATTTACATCGAATAATTTTAATCAAACAAATCACAAACGATATATCTTCTCTTTTGATTGTTCTGGCTTCAAACAGAAAAACTTTGAAAAATCGATGCAAAACATTGAACAGTTAATCGGCAATGGTCATTGAACTTGATGCTTTTGTTCTTTTCCGATAGTTTGGATTCGAATGTAAAATAAAACTATTCGAATTTCGAACAAAATTACTTAAAGATGACTTCCTCTTAGATTCAAGATTAGATGCAAGTCGATCATTTCTAATCGAATAAGATAATCACCGCAAAATATTGATCGATTTGCGATATCATTTTTAATTTGAGTGAATTTAGAATAGGTAAACAGAAAATAGAGATATAAATACTGGTCTGAACATTTAAAAACTATGATAGTGCTTTTCATTCGGACCCGGGATCTTGAATTTCAGTCTTTCTTTCTCTCTCTCTCTCTCTCTCCATCTCTCTCACTTTCTTTTCTATTTCATCTTAGCTTTTTGTCCCACGCCACATATAACAAGAACTAACCGAATTTAACGATATCAAATATTCATTGAGAATATTCTGATCGGCAAACACAATGATACAAGAGATGATATACCCGATTGTTTGAGATACATTCCGATTCTTTCCTCTTTCATCATTGCATTCGAAATTGTCTGCATTTTTTTTTTGTTTTTGTTTTGGTCGCGCAAAAGGTAGAGGTTCTTGGAATGAGAATTCTAGTAAAAATGAAGACACTGGAATTCACAGGCGATAGGATCCTAGTGCTTTTAACTGTTTGCTTCTTGAACACCAGAAAGTGGTACAAGAAAAAAATCCACTCACACAGAGTTTGCACAACTCTTTGATGGCCCGGCATTCGGTTCGATTTTTGAATTCGAAGAAAAAAAATTTCAAAAATCCATATATCCATTGAAACATTGTTTGCGATGTGAGAAAATGATTCAAAAACTATTCCAATCGAAAGAATTTGTTTTAAATCTTTTCGGTCTGATTTGTTCATTAGGGTTTGTTTTGTGGAAGTTTTCACAAGTTTCGCTTGGTAATTATTGCGATTCAATATCTATCTAATATCTAATTTCAATCATTTGATTTAAATATTCTATTTGAAGAGCATTTGAATCACTTCGATCGTAAAGATTTTGAATTCACTTGGCTAACACACTATCTACATCGTCCGCTCGATATAACTGATTTGGAATGGCAAGTTTTCAAACAGTTTTATTTGAGCAAACATATCATTTACATCATTTCTCATGCTCTAGGTTTTCAATTCACTCGGATGACTCAACCTCAGGTATGAAGATGTTTGCCAAAAACCAATCGCTCGATTAATTGATTGATTATTGTAGCTTCTTCCATGGTTCATTTGTATTCATTCCACAATTATTTTGATAATTTTTCTCTCGTTACAATTCGTCTTCATAATCTATGTGAATATCTTCATTGTGATTTTCATCGAGAATTTCTGTGATAAATTTTTATCGATCGCAGTGAAAAAATCAATTTGCTATTTTATTTTCATCACATCACTTTTAGTTGTGCATAATTTCGATTCATTCGTGCCAGATCATCAACAAAATCTTTTGATTCAAGTTAGCTTCTCTTGGCTCAATGCGAAATTGTTAAGTTTGGCGCTAGATTCGATTGAAGAATACCCCCGAACGAAAACTTTTGATTCTATCCTGTTGAAGCTAGCTTATCTTATGTATTTTCCTCCATTTTTCTTCGGCCCAATTTATCATTTCGATGATTTTTCTAAATCTGTAAGATTCCTATCAATCTCGCGAACAAATCAATCTGATTTTTTTTCTCATTTAATTAGATGAGACTACTCAGCCGCGATTTTGAGGCCAAAGTCATAGTCAAAAACGCCATCAATTTGATTCGGTTCATTTTTTGGGCTTTGATTTTAGAAATTATCTTACATTTCTTGTATTCATCAGCATTCCAATTTTATCTGTTCTTAAGCGAATCTTTTGATCTCTGGACCCTATGCGGTTTCGGATACTCATTGATGCTTCTATTTTATCTGAAATATTTTGTCATCTATGGAATCAGTAGACAATTAGCCATTCTCGATGGTCTTGAAGATGTTATAGCTCCACCTCCCCAGTGTATTGTCCATATCCATCAAACAACATTTCTTTGGCGTACATTTGATCGTGGTCTTTATTTATTTTTGCAAAAGTAACAATAATGATTTAAATCTAAAAATGCTAATCGATATTAATTATTTATTAATCACAGGTATTTCTACAAAATTTTGACCAGATCTCAAAGCAAAAGTATTTTCAAAAAATTTTTTGCTGGCTTGTTTTGCTTCACATTGATAGCTCTATGGCATGGTTATGATTTATCTATCAATATTTGGATTGGTATGAACATCGCATTGTTTCTGTTAGAAATTTCTGGATCTTATTTGAATGAAAGCTCCTTTTTCAAAAATTTCGATCCAAGAATCAAGGCTGCTTTTGGATCACCGCATTTGCTATTGGCCTATATCTCTATGATATTTTTTTTGAGTAATCACGAAACTGGAATACTATTTTTGCGTAAAATCGTCTTATCATTCTCATTTGCCCATGGATTAATATTGATAGTTCTCTATTTAATTTGTAATCTATCACAAACAATCAATTCAAAGGAGATTTAAATTTTTGCTTGATTTCAGCACTCATGCTAATATAAAAGATGAATTTTAACAATTATTAATCATGCGGTTCTCAAAAGTTTTGATTGCTTGATATCTTCAAGTTCTTTCAATTGTCTCGCGACCTCTTCTCTTCTTTGTTCAATAAAATTTAAATATTTTTCTTCATCAATACGCTCTACAACTTTTACACCAGCTCTATTGGCAAAATCGATTACATCTTTGCAAATTTTTTCCAACGGAACACAATCATATAATGGATCGTTGCTTTTAACTTTGGCGATCTCATAAACATGTTTCAGACTTATAATTCCAGAAATTTCTTCTCTAGGGTTCGACGCTAATCGGTCAAAGCCTGTAGCTTGCCGCAGAAAATAAGAGATCGGAGGCACACGAATCTGAATATCATAGCTTCGATCAGCTTTGACGAATATAGTACAAGGTAAAGGAACTCCAGGCTTGATATTTTGAGTTTTTTCGTTGAAATCTTTACAGAATTGAGCAATATTTATGCCGCGCTGAATTTAAATTATCTTAATTTTCATAAAACACAGAAACAAATAAATAAACAAACCTGGCCTAATTGCGGTCCTAACGGTGGCCCTGGTTGAGCAGATCCTGCACAAATCCAAACCAGTAAAGGTGTGCTATGTATCACTTTCTCGAGACCTTTCTTAGCTGATTTTAATTTCGACATTTTCCCGACTTTGATCTGAATTTCCTTTTTAAAAATTTCAGATGTTTTTAGGCACAAAGCAATCTATTGTAACACTTGTGATCTGTTAACTATTTCTACCAAGAGGAAATAGCACACTTTATTTTTGTTTGTGTTCCGCTCTCTCAAACATTGCTGTTGTGCTGAACACGTTTGGTCAATTTGAACAGTAGAATTATATTGATTATTATCTTATTCAGTGATTTTTCAATTCATTTTATTATCTAATTATAACTTATACGGGTAAATAGATCAATAATTGCTAATTTCATGATGTTTCATATATTATTCTAATCAAATCGTATAGAAGATCGAGAATAACAATGGCTGTGACGGATAAAAAATCTAAAAAAGCCATGGAATCTATCAATTCCAAATTGGCTTTGGTAATGAAATCGGGAAAATATCATTTTGGCTACAAGCAAACATTAAAAGCTCTTCGATTGGTCAGTATTTGGTTGTTAATAATTTCTGATAATATCTTAATCGGATTCTTAATTTCAGGGAAAAGCAAAATTGGTCATTATTGCCAACAATACACCCTCGTTGCGAAAAAGTGAAATCGAATACTATGCAATGTTGGCGAAGACAGGTGTTCACCCATATTCTGGAAACAACATCGAATTAGGAACTGCATGCGGGAAATATTTTCGTGTATGTTCGCTCACAATTACTGATCCAGGCGATTCAGATATCATTAAAAGTATGCCATCGGAAAGTTAAATTAAAAATTTTTCTCCAAAAACCATTTTAAACTTTCTTGATTGTAATTCAACATACTTTTAATAAAAGAGATTAAGATTAAAAGGATAAAATGTAAAAATTTTGCCGGAAAAATCCTCATTAAACATTTCTGATCAATCAATTTTTGTTGCGATATCCTTATTGGCTGCTGGTTTTTTATAAAGATTTTCCGACATAGGGAAATTTAAATTGAACGGGTTTCTGACTTTCTGTACACTATTCGCATCATTTTTCAATAGCCTAGATTGCGTATATAA
This sequence comes from Sarcoptes scabiei, assembly GCA_020844145.1. Lineage (NCBI taxonomy): Eukaryota > Metazoa > Arthropoda > Arachnida > Sarcoptiformes > Sarcoptidae > Sarcoptes > Sarcoptes scabiei. The sequence continues at coordinate 2,205,745 of CP080484.1, forward strand.
ATGCAATATATTAGACTAGGACTCATATCAACTATTCTTAATCTTTACCCGAAAACATTTCTTCCAATCTTAGAGATTGATTTCGATGAGATACGATGATTTTTTGAACATTGATTTGATCGAAGACATTCCACCAAATCATTCTCTATAATTACGGAATCATCATCATTCGAGTAATCATCTTGACGACGTCGAATCAGCGATGTCGATGATGAGCGTGGTACAATCAATTGATCGTTGAGAACTACGTTGCCAACAATATCATCATCCGTAAAAATTGATTGTTGTAGATGTGGACGAGGATGATGATGCTGCTGCAAATCTTTCAATTTGATGATCGAAAAATTAGGAAAATCTTTCTCTCTATCAAATGATGACGATGTTTGTTGATGTATTGTTGACATCAATGATTGTAAATCATCAATAGGTTTGATCGAATCATGATATTTATTATGATTATAAGGAGAATAACGATTATTTCTTTGATTATCCAATAGTTTTCTCTTGTTTCTTCTAGAACCATAATCGTTGCGCTTGAACGGGAAACCAAACGACGACGACGATGATGAAGCTGTTACTCCATCGAATGGTCGATTCCAAGATGATCCAATCAAACCGCCGAGAATGAGGAAAGAATTCAACAAGGTCATTAGGACAATATTTCTGGCATTATATTCGATGACCTACAAATTCGATAAGAGATAATTGATCAGTGTTTAATGTATACAATTTTAATAGAAAGAAATAATAAAGAAGTTTTTTTCAATGATTTGTTGTGTTTGCTTTTCTGTTCAAAAAAAAAGACTATTACTAATTTGGCATTTGTTTCGAGAGAACCGAAAAATTTTAATTCTAAAAAAAAATGCCAAATTATAGGCTTCAATATTTGCAATAGTCTTAACGTGTATTCTGCATTCGCATTGATTCACAGCATCCAAGGGTATGGAGAAAAATTTGCGTTCGAATTCGAATCTTTTCATTCGAAGTGTTCCAATTTGAATTGGGAACAATATAATCGTACAAAAAATTTTCTTTTGAATTTTTTTTTCTTTCTTCGCTCTCAAGGCGAACGTTTCGTGATATTTGATGAACGAGAAAAAATGCGAATAAAATTTTCATCAAAAAAAAAAAAATAATAAATCGTAGATTGAGAGATGATACTAAAGAGAGATTTTGTATGAGTTTTTCTCTTCTCATCTCTCTTCACCTGACATCATTATTAAAATGAAAATCATTGTTATGATAATCATCATTATCTATAACATCATCTTTAGCAAAGACAACAGAGCAATAAGCGAGAATAGCGATCGCCGAAAAAAAAAGAACAAAAAAGATTTAGAAGTTCTTGATGTTGTTTGTTTGGTTTCTCGATCGTCTCGAAACCAGTAGACGGAACAAATGCTTGAGAATTGAGAGAAAAAAATGCTCATATAATGATGAAGATGATGATAATTTCTAACGATCATTTCATAGAAGATTTGAAGGGTCGTCATTTAGATCGAGAGCGAATAAAGTGAGTGGAACAAAAATTTAAATACTTATTTTCGAAACAAAAAAAAATTAAAATCAAAAAACACCAGAAGTTAAACTCGTCTCAATTTTTTTTTGTTTTGGCACCACCAGATTGCTTCGATGGAATCGCTTCCGAGGATAAGAAAAAGAAAGTCGAGCAACAAAAAAAGAATCAGACAACAAACAATAGAGATGATTTCGAAATAAAAATCAGGTAAACCGATTATGTTAATGATGGATCTAGATCTCAAAGAGAGAGCGAAAGATAAAATGGAACTCTATTTTGTCTAAAATTCATCTGTATCGATGGAAGCAAAGGAAAGCAAGTAATTACATCAATAATTACATATCCACAAGAAATGTATTTCCCTCGAATGGTTGATAAATTTTACCTGAGAGGAAGTTGTTGCTCGAGACTCAGCTTGATCGATCGATCTAGGACGATTTGCTCGATGTAAAGAACTCGTTGATTCGAAAAAAAAATTCAGAAACTCCTTATTTTTCCTCATCGAATCGATTGTTTTCGAGAGTGATTCCAATGGAAACGATTTATTTGGGGATGAAGATGATGCTTGACATGAAACAAATCGATTTTTGGAGCAATCGAATGAAATCAAAACAAAAGCAATCAAAATCAATCCAAACATTTTATGATCACGAATTGATTGGGATTTCGCGCTAGAATCGCAATGATGTTCGAAAAACATTTTGGGCCTCACAAACGAATACCACTTGAACAAAACAAAAAAGGGTAATTCGATGATCATCAAAATGAACATTCAATTGGAAAATTTTTACGAATAGATTTAAACCCTATGGCATGAAAACTCCTCAGAAAACGATTTTTATATCAAAGAGTTTAACTCTCTATTTGCAACGATTTTTTTTTTTGTCTCTCTCTCTCTCTCTCTCTCTCTCTCTCTCTCTCACTCTCGTTTTTTTCCACCTCTTTCTTTGATCCCTAAATAATCCTTCTATCAGAGGAATCGGGTCAAAAAAGTTATGTTGACATTTTTTGCCCACATCTATCGTATGAAATCATAGTTATAGGAACCTGCAAACTTTTAAGCCACCTTTAAAGTAAATAGTTTAGAATTCGAAGGCAAGGAAAACACATCTTTTGAAGAAGTACTGTGAAAATTATCACGTGATCTTTATCCATCAATCAGCCAAGAAGATTGTCGCCGGAAATTCAGCATTCTTTTTTCTGATAAAATCGCCAAAAAAGCTAACAAGAGAAATTTTTTCTATTGACATAGTCTAAATTTAGCTCGGAATATTTTCTTACCCGAAATAAATTAGTTTGTCGAAGGATCGGACAAGAATTTCGGCAAACTTTTTTTATATTTGAGTATTATTATTATTATTATTATTTTTGGTTTCAGTTTTAGTTTTTAGGAGAAAAAATTTTGCTTTCGGAACTTTTACCGGTTCATTTTTTTTGCTTCGATTAGTAGATCAATCAATCGAATCGATCGATCAATCATTGCGACATCATCAGGCTCAACCCGTTCGCCGTTCAGATCTCGTTTGTACAATCCCAAAATTTTTCGCTGTCTTCTTTTCGATGTTCTATATGGATGTAAAACATATCCACTGGAAGAAACTAGAAGAAACTATTGCTGAATAAGAATATGGAAAATGGATTTTAGCTTTAGCAGCGAAAACGAAAATTGCTTAGTGGAAAGAGTGGAAAAGGAAACAAAAAATCTAAAAAATACGGATTTTTCTATCGAGATTACGCGATGTTTTCATATCCCTTCTATACTTGATGCTCTAAACGAAAGTGCGTGATTGTTTGCCTAACAAATGACCGACAACAACTCATTCCTATTTCTGATGCTCTCGGTCGAATCTCGAAGTTCTTAGTCAAAGTTTTCGAATTAAGAGCCGATCAAGAGCAATAGTATGAGAACAATAATAAAGAATATATTAAGTATATCATTGCACAAACGAATGAGGCAAAAATTAGTTCTCAATATTTTTATTGAAAATTATTCTTCATCTTCTCATCTCAAAACTAATTCTCAATGACCTATTGTTTTCGAGGGAATTAAATTTGCTCTTAATCATAGCATTATTATCTGAGCAAACAATAGAATAATAACGACGAAAAATATCCCAATCGACGATAGCTTTGGTTTAGTTCGTATTGTTTATCGATCTAGAATTCAAAAGCGATTGATTTATTCAATTTTGAATTATTAATATTAATTCTAATTTAATCGAGAGCGTTTATTTAGATTAAAATCAAGCGAACGGATGACAAACTAAAGAAAAGAATAGGAATCATTAAATATTTCTGATCTGATCAATATTGGATGGGTAAATTAGTTGGATGATGATATCAGTCTTTGTTGTCGATTTGGATGATGCTGCCGAAGATGATGATGATGATGAAGCATTTTTCTTGGACTATTTTGAACGGATTCATTGATCGGGCATCGATAGAAAGTTGGACAATCATTACGTCGGACAGCTTTGAATAATGCATCGACACCAAAAAATCGTTCCAAATCTTTCGGTAGCCTTTTCAATTCAAAAAAAGGAAGGAAAATTTGAAATTAGATTACATTTCTAGATCAAAATATACCATTTAATCAGAGTGTAAAGAGTTTTTTGCCATGATGTTGATTTCGATAGTCGGCCATCTGCTAGAATAGTACAGACCATCTCTCTGACACATTGATTTGGCTCATTAACAATAGCGAAGATATAACGGCCAACTGTTTTCAACAATCGAATCTCATTCATTGCTTTTAGTAGGTCAGTGTTCCCATTGGTGGTCGATGATGATGGAAAAAATTTATCAATAATTATCGTTGGCGTTGAAAATTCATTATAGTCAGAGTTGTTTTGAGGATTTCTTTGATCAATCATCGAATAGCTCGTCGCTGCGGTTAAGTTCTCATCGAATATTCCTTCTTTATTAAATTGATCAATCAAATCGAGAAAACTCCTTCGAAACATCGTTGCCCAACGATTATTAACTATTGGTTTAGATTCAAATAAATTTTTCAACACTATTGACGGCGATGACTGTAAACTCCTTCGTTTTCGACGCCGCCCAACAGCTGCGGTGTTGACGATCGGCATCGTTCCGGTAAATAGAGTTGGCCACATTGATGCCATCATTATGCCGAACGGTATCGCGCCAATTAGGATTCCAGCTGCAAGTCCTGATCCTAACCAAGTCCCTGATTTCTCAGGCAGACTAATGTGGTGATGTGTTCCAACTGCTTCATATGAATGTGGCAAATATGAATAGGTGTGAGGTATCGAATGTGGACTACTTGAAAGAGGTAAAAATGACGCCGATGATGATGATGATGCCATCATAGGTGCAGAAGATCTAGAATTGTGATGTCGGCGTAAAAATTTATGAGACGATGATGATGGAGAGGAATGTATTCGATACAAGATCGAACTTTTTGGATCAACAGTGAATGTTCGCGGATGGACAGGGTCCACGATCGATCGATATCTACTCTGATAGTAGCCATTACTTGATCTTCGATTGCTCTCCACACTAGCATGTTTTGTCCAGCCGTTGGCCACATAGACACCATCATCATCATCACCATGGTCTACGTAATCATTACCCTCATTATCATCTCTTTCATCATCAACATCATCGGTGACAACGACATCATCTTTCTCATCACCAACATTGTAATGATCGGAATTGATGGCAGAAGGCCTTGTATATTCAGCATCGTTACTCTTCTCATTAACGCTTTCACTGTTATGCTGATGCAAACGATGATGGTGATGGTGTTGTGGATTAAGAAAATGATGATGATAATTTTCTGGATGATTTACATAATTATTATTATTAACCTTGTCACTAATAACACCATCTTCATTATTATTATTCTTATTGATGTCAAATTTTCTATTCAAATCGGTGTATTCAACGATACTACTTGTTTTTCTCGATGTCGCCGCGGCTGAATTCAACATTGGCATTGTTCGTGGATGGTGGCGATTCAGGACAGCGGTCATTGAAGCTAGATCTTGATTATAATATTGGCTCAATAATGATGGCGATGATGATGACCTGTTTTCCTCTCTTGAATTGCTAAAGTCGAGATGATCCGATGATACAGATCGATTTATTGGAAGTTTCTTGCGGTCAAAAAAAGCACTTTGATCGTTTTGCAATCGAGAGAACTGTTTCGATTGATTGATTCGATCCATTGCAATCGGTGAACGAGTCGTAACATTTCTATTCAAAGAGATTGTAGGCGTTTCCGATGCTATTTCAAGTTGTTTTGGTGATGTAGTTGTTGAAATTTGATAGGCTACGTAAGAATTTTGTTTCGAATCGCCTGGATCACTAATCATAATTTTTCGTTGGCTTTCAGCCACATTGACATCACCAACATCATCTTGATTGATGACGGCGATTTGTCGATGATTTTTGGCATTGATTCGATCAAAATAATCATTACGATCGAGTATAGTCGCATCATCTTGATCTATGATGTGGGGATAAAGCTTTGCGAAATCCTTATTGCCACTATGAAAACCTGGAGCAAAACTATTCGATGCTGAAACAAACAAAACAATACCGGAATCGAAGAAACTTAAAGAGAATAGAGAAACTAAAATCGATGGCCAAAAAATGGTCATCGAATTGTTTCTGATCATTTTCATATACAATTTTAATCGAAACATCTTCGATGAGCTTAGTATGAAAGTTCGAAACGAGAAAAAACAAACAGATTCAAAACAAATGGAATATTCTCTCTGAAAAAAAAACAGAAAATTTATTTCATCATCGTTGCATTTCAAATTACAAAAGATATTCGATTCTCCAAGATACTCTCGATGATCTGAGATTGAAGAAAAAAAAATCGCTCTGAGTGCTAGACAAGTAATTTTATAGCTTAATGAATTTCGTTCAGCATTTCTTTGAGCTCATCGGAGCGAAGAATGTCGCATCCCAAGAATCTTTTTGTAGTCATCAAGATGATTTAAAGTTTACCTATTTATTACTTCCATTTGAGTATCTAACTTGCTTGTGTTTTGTAATGTAAAATTTACTGGGTTCCACTTTTTTTTCTGGTGTGGTTCCAACATTCATTTTTATCAGCACAAAAAAAATCGGCAATAAATAAAAAAAAAAAAATCATCCAATTGTTGAATGATCTAGTTTCACTAGAAAACTTAATGAATCGTCCAATCTTAACCGAAGCATTTCGATTGAATCGAATCGAATGAATAGAGCGTTTATGAATTTTGTGATGGAGATAACAATTTCATCTTCATTCTCACATCATTCGAATACTTTTTCTCATTCATAACCGAATGAATTGGGCCTACCTTGATGTCGATGTCGATGAAGATGTGAATCAGATTCCGATTGTGGTTCTTAGAATTCATTTTTTTTCTCTTTACCGTGGTCGATTGAAAGAAAAAGATGCCGGTGACCTTTAATTAATTTTTAATGAATTGAAAATGTTTAACCTAATTTCTCTCTCTCTCTCTCTCTCTCTCTCTGTTCAGTTGAACCATTTAAACTGATTCATTAGATTTGTTTGGCTTTTGAATTTTTCTTTTCCCTACTTTTAATCTGGTTTTTTTTGTTTTCTTTCTTGCCTCTCAGAATTTATTTGTGTTCGATCACAATTCATTGTTGCTCTTTGCCTTTCTTGTTGCTCATCATCCTCATCATCAGCTTCATCATCATCATCTTCTTCTTCATGAGCATCTGGAGCGGAGAAATAAAAAAAATCATTCACCCTTCCTTAACTTCGATGAATCCATTCACCATGTTCAGGTGAGCGTTAAATGAGATTTTTATTCTAATGGTGGATTGTTGTGGTCGCTTCTCTCTCTCTCTCTCTCTCGCTTCAGCTTTTCTTTTTCTAATTTTTTTTACGGAAAAAATTGTTTTAGTGATGTTGGTGATGATGATGATGATCGAGATTGCGGTGGTTTATCTGCTCTTTCTACCGCTTTTCTCGTTTTCTCTCTCTCTCTCTCTCTCTCTCTCTCTCTAGCTTAATTTTGGTTTTGCTAGTGTTATCCATTTTGGTTTCTTCTCGTAAATGGATCAATTTTCTCTCGTCCATCGAGAGAAACCCGAATGTGAATTCTCTGGCGATTACGATTTAAATCACTATTTTTAAGGTTTGACCATTCAAACTTATCTGAAACAAAAATTCTATTTGATGAGATAATAGAGAGAACATTGAGCTAGTTGGATTGGAATCATTTTGTTTTCCTTCTCCCCTCTCTCTCTCTCTCTCTCTCTCTCTCTCTCTCTCTCTCTCTCTCTCTCTCTCTCTCTCTCTCTCTATCCTTTTTTCTCTCTGAGTTCCGATTCGTAACACTTATTTATGGATCAAACGGTATGGAATTGATTCGGAATTAAGATGAAGATCTCGGTCGCTCAGTTTCGGAAGAAAGAATAATCTGCTTGATTTTATATTATTTTAATTGCAATCGAGTTTAATTTCTGGGAGCGTTCTTTCTTTTTGATCGAGACCTCTGATCGAAACGTTGGATAGCGAACAAAAAATAAAATTTGCGGCGTAAAATTCTTTGAATCAATGTTGGAAATCAGAGAAGCGCTATGATGAAAACATTGTTTCTTTCTCATCCACAGAATTACGAATAAAAAAAGATCGATTCGGAGCATAGGAAGGCACACCTTTCTGTGCAGAGCAAAAACTAATGAGATACTCATCAACATCAACATCATTTGATCCGCAGCGATAGGATAAGGATGAAGATCTGGATCAATCCGATCAAACAGAAAGCTAAACACAGCAAAAAGATTCGATTCTAATTTTTTCATCGATTGAAGTTGATAGTTTGTTACAACTTTATCTAGAATTACTTGATGAATGATTTTGATTAATCATCATCGAATCAATCTTTCATACTCTACATTCATACACATACACACACACCTATCATTGATTCAATACGCTGGTATTAGACTGTAAAAATTAAATTAAATTGTAAATATTAATTATTAAAATTGTTCGCAAACATTGCTTCACTAGATCCGAGAGATAATGATGAATCGCTTTCAAAATATGATTTCGATGATTTGGATTTTAATCTCATATCTAAGTCTCGAAAAAAGGCTTTAAACCAATATCGAAAGGGTTATCAAAGATCGGTGGTGAAGGGTGAAGTGATTCTAGCAAGAAAGAGAGAGAGAGAGATCAACTTAATCCATTCGATCGGACAAGTTTTAACTTTATGAACAGGAAAATTTATCGAAAAATAAATTTAATACGATCGAATCGTTTTTAATTGAGACAACCCTTTTTTGATTATTTAAATTTTATTTTCTGCCATCGCTCTCTGATCAAATTCGCATCGCTGAAGTTTAAAACACTAACGAGTCTTGAAAGTTTTTCTCTCTTTTCCATTTCTTAAACTAGATCGTTTGGATTTGAGAATTAGTTTTCACTACTAAATTTCAAAGACGACTAAGATAGCCTCAGGCGATTTTTAACAGAATCAAATCTTACTCTTAATCTAGGAGCGATTCGATCGGAAACATTGAAGTTTGAAATCAAAACAAAATTGAATCATTATTTCATTTGAGGCAATGAAATTCGTCGGAAATATTCCTTCTATAATCTCGTCTGTTGAAAATTTCATCAGCTCATAATCGAATCACTCGCATCGTTGCCGTTAGAAAGATTGTTGATTTGAGCCTAGGTCTAGAGAGAAAGAGAGAGAGAGAGAGAGACTCACAAAATCATTACGTTGATGATGGTAGGATTATGATTATTATGATTATTATTATTATTACTGTAACCATCAAGGTTTAAAATCAGGTTCCAAATTCTCGTTAACTTTTTCTCAGTTTTTTTTTCTATCCAATCGAATCATTTCTTATTTGATCTGAGATCATTATGATTGAGAATTAAATTAGTCTCTTGATAAATTTGTTTCCATCGTTTGTTGTTTTCAATCTAAAAATTCAATTAGAGACAATAAATAGTCTGATGATGAAGATGAAAGTGTGTAATGCGAACGCTTTTTCTGAAGTCGGGTTTGATGAGGATTCCGAGAGAGAGAGAGAGAGAGAGAGAGATTAGAGGTAAACCTAGATTGAATTTAGTGAGCAAAAGTAAGCTAGTGATGATGATGATAATAGTTATAATAACACTTAAATTACCAAAAAAAAAATTACTATTCTCTGTTTTTGTTGGATTCGCTCGTCTAATTCAAAGTTTCTGGCGTTCTGAGATTCAATTTTATATGTTTCACATTATTGCTTCTATCGAAGCGAAAGAAAAACAATGCCGATAGCCATAAAAGCAGTGAGCTAGAAAATGGATCCAAGAGTCCGAGTGTGCAGTTAGTGCATCGCAGAATCACAAATGGAAATGAAACAGAGGTTCAATGCCAATTGAAGAGAAACTTCTTGGGTCTAGGATTTGCTCGACAATCGATGCTCTTGCAGGGATGCGATTCATTACACCGATATAATTATCATTCGGTGAAGGGAAAGGAAATGTAAAAAAAACTTAATTTTGAAATTTTTATTTCGATTCTGTTCTTATTGTCTCATTCTGTCATCTTCGGCTCTAAGGAGCCTTCATTCTCTAGATGAGCGCTTGTAGATTGAGATAAAAGAGCAGCGAAACTAAATCAACAGACGCTACTTTCTCGAACGAATGAATTTTCGTTTTCTTTTGTCGATGCTCTAGAGTGTAGCATTTGATTTTATTTATCTGCGTATCTTTTTTGCTGTGAAAAATTTCTTCTAATTTATAGAAATCAGATTCGCAGAGAGAGAGAGAGAGAGAGAGAGAGAGAGAGAGAGAAACAGACAGAGATCAATTTTTATGATGATGATTTTTTTGTCAATGACACTACGAGGTAATCTAAGGAGCAGAAAATTGGTAGGAGAGAGAGATAGATGAGAATTTCATTCTATTTTGTCGGATTGAAATCTAATAATGAGAATGTAATGTAATCTATTTCTAAGAATCCAATAGTGAATGCCTTTTTCGAGACAAGATGGACTATGGTTATTGTTTGGAACGATAAACAAAAAACAAACACAAAAAAGAAGAGCAACTACAAAAGATGGAATTCCAAGCTCTTTTTTTTGTCAATTTGATTCAATTTCATAATTCGAATTTTGAATGGAATTGAAAAAAGAATGTTTTTTTTTTTTTTTTTTTTTTTTGATTTTTTTTCTACATATTTTAATTCATTCCATACGATGTCGGACGCAAAACGAAGAGGAGCTGGCCGAAGAGAGAGCGCGAGAGAGAGAGAGAGAGAGAGAGGAAACAGTAGAGATTCAAAGATTATCTTCGTTGTATGCGAAAAAATTCCAAAATTTCAAAAAGAAACAGGAAAAAAAAAGTTTTTTTCTTCCTTCTAGTTTCTCGTCGAATCGCCCACGAATACATTAAAAGATTACAGGGAAAAAAAAAAAGAATGAAAAGGACGAGTAAGATTTCGGTTTTGAAATTTTCCCTCCTAAAATTCTTTCCAAAATCAAACTATAAAATCAAATCATAAAATAGAAAAGAAAAATCAAATGATAGCTTCTAATGAATAGAAGAAGATGGAAATTCAAAGAATGGTCAGAACCAATGGAGAGAATAAAATGGTGGAATTCAATGTGGCCGTAATTTGAATCTATACGATGCAAGACAATGATAATATTTTTGAACATCGAATTCTAATGGAATTTCTAGGACAAAAAACTAGAATCATTCGATACGGAGAGTAAAACTCTCTCTCTCTCTCTCTCTCTCTTCATTCCATTCCATTAGACGGATGCGTTTCGAATTGCGTTCATAAGCGAATCGATGTTAGTATTGAATCTTTTGGCTGCATTGGTGTGAATTTTAGTTGAAGAGGATAATTATTGCTCCTTTCTTCTCGACATCACGATCGATTTCGAACTCTGCAATTTTTCTCTTTTTTTTCATCAACCAATAAATCTATGAAAATTTCACTCAATTTGTCGACCCAGATTAATTGTCAATAATTTCGGCTCGATGACGATTAGGATGGTGATTAGAAGAAGGAAGGTTTCGCTATGAAACGTGAAGATATTATCATCGCTACAATCGCTATCGCTACTAACATTGCTTGTAGAAAGATAGAATAAGAGAGAGAGAGAGAGAGAGAGTAAGGAAGGAAAGGTTCAAAAGGTGTTGCTAGTGAAGAAAGATTAAAAGTAAGAAAGAATCCAAAACATCATTCGAAAAAACCCCATAATAAGATTTGGAATAGAATGCAATGATTGATCGTTTTTTCTCCTAGAAGTGTCTGTGTTTCGAAATAGACTCGATTTTTTTTCTCTCGAATAGAATTGAGTCAAATGAACAAGGTCAAGTTGATTCTTTTGTATAGCACTCTCCATTCATTACTTTATTTTATTGAATTTTTCGCTCTCTCAAACAGCGCCCACGGTCATTGTCGCTTTTGATTGGCATCTTTCGTGAGTGAACGAGTAGAAAATCTATTGAAATTCATTCAGATTATCAATGAGATTTTGAATCCTTAACTCTTTGTTTCTATGGAATCCAAACAAAACTGAGCTCTAAAAAGTTGTTACTATTTCGGTTGAAAATTTCAATTGTTCATCGCTAGATTAAATCGATCGATTTCGGATTTAGTTTTGCTAAATTTGGCAGCCAATGATATCATCGATGGTGATTGGTACCTAGCGGTGTAATCAGTGTGCACTGCGATGGTGAAATCCTGCCGAGAGAAAACAAAATAAGTAGTACAAACACACTCACACACACACACACACACACACAGATATTGCGTAAATCAACAATATTCTATTCTTGGTACGAAAGGATTGTAATATATTGGATTCGTTACGCTACTGACCGAGAGAGAGAGAGAAGAGCGATAGCGAATGACACCACCGCTGATCAATCTTTTTGCCAATTCTTTTTTTATTGTCTCAGCTATTATCTTGAATCACACAAAATTATCTTTTGAATCGGTACATAATTTATTCGTTTGGAATTGAATGTATCACTGTACCTTGTATGTTTACCTGCATGTTGTATGATGATGATGATGGTGGTGTCACCAACCACAATACTAACATATAGAGATAAAAACATACAAGATAATATTCAATGATAATAATAATACTAATATTATATTCTCTCAATGACGTAATCGCTAAGCATTTAGATCAAAATTAGAATGGAATTAAATCGCATGAAAAAAATGAAATCAAGTGAATAGTGGATATTTAGAGGAAAAAATTTGACACAAATGAATATCTTGTGGATGGAAAATGATCCATGATGAAGATGATCAAACAAAACTTTGTTGTAAAGAAAAGAATAAGGGAGAAAAAACCAGATCAGAATTTTTTTGTTGGTAAATTTTTCAAAATAGAAAAAAAATAAGTCTCTTCCTTTCTCTCTATCTCTTTCTCTCTCTCTCTCTCTCTCTCTCTCTCTGTTTTCTGGTTTTTTGGTCCGATTCGATTTGGACCAAATTCTCTCCGCATTCATTCCCAACCACATCTTCACAGAGGGATTTAGCTACTGATGAGAGCTTCTTCGGGGACAAAATTCCATCTCTTCTACTCAAGGATTACTTTTTTTTCTTTTTTTCTTTTTTTTTGAATATTTTTCTATTTTTTCGATTTTCTAAATGTCAATTCTCTTCTGAATATCATTGAGTTGGAAATGCAGTCTTCCCTACTGAGTTGTAGAAGAGAAAAAGCAAAAAAAAGGTGCTCTGGTTTTGTTTTTGTTTCTTTTTGGTGGAAAAAAAATTAAAATTCGGTAAATTTTCTTTTTCACAGCTTTCTTCGCTCTCTTGCTCTTGATTGATTCACATTGAATTTTTACAAATCAAGGTGTTTGATTCAGCTATTTTTTTTTTTACTTTTTTGACACCGATTCTGTCTCTGTCTTGCTGAGTCTCGTTTCATATTTAGACATTTATCTCTTGTCTCACTCCACATTGCTTTCATTTCTGTTTCTTTTTTGTTTTAAAAAACAAAATTATCATTTTTCTGCAAAATTATCTTCAGTATTGTCTCGACATACTTCATCTAACTCTCTCTCTCTCTCTCTCTCTCTCTCTCTCTCTCTCTCTCTAGATGAATTCTTTCGCGAAATAGAATCGAATCATTCTTGGATTATTGGATTCCATCATTGGAAACAGCGGTGTAGAAAAGAACCACATTATTAACTTAAGAATTAATCGAGATCCTTCGACACCTTCATTAATTTGTCATCAGAATCGAGTAGAACGATAAAATAGCAAAAAAAACGATATCAAATAAATAAATAGAAGAGGGAGAAGAAAGCGAAGAAAGAGTTCTTATTGTGCGATTAAAAACCCAAAACTAAGAGATTGTCATTCTCTCTTCTAGGCCAACTGTTCATTCTGATCTGTTAAACCAAAACATAGGTTAGTATTCATTCATTCAAAACAATCGAAGCGTATAATGAGGCCATGGTTGTGATCATCATCATCATCATCATCATCATCATCATCATCATCATCATCATCATCATCATCGCCATCGTCACCGATGATCAGTGATGAAGAGGGAGAGAGGATTATATCTGAAATAAATAGGCTCCCTTTTAATCACCAGAACAAGAGAAGAATTTAATCAAAAAAAAAAAAAAAGAAAAAAAAAGAAAAAAAATCAAATCGAATTCAGATCAACAATTGATCACTTTGGTGATTGGTGACATTTTCAATCGACCGAAAAACCATATTCGATTTCATTGATTTATTCAATGCAATTAATTGTTTCCATCGAATAGAGATTTTAAACACTATGAGAGTGTGGATATATAGACAAGAGAAGATCAAGAAAAGGGTTGAGATGTGGAGATAAAAATTACTACAAGCTTTGCCAATCTTTTTCGAGCAGAGATTAATTATTAATTGAATAATTTGATTCCATTTTTTTTTTTTTTGCATAGAGAATTTCTCAAGAATTATCTATTTCCCCCCCTCTCTCTCTCTCTCTCTGTCTCATACATCAATTCATAATCCTCATTGAAGTTTTGCTTTGGATTTCTCCGAACGTTTCATTCATTTTTTGACAATCAACTAGCCATCACTAAAATCTTCGCAATTTGGATCACCATCATCATCATCATCATCATCATCGATCTATTCAGTCACGGTTGGACAATTTCTCCTGAAAGCTTTCACATTACTCCATTCAAAATTTGAAGGAATTCAGTTCAAAAAAAAAAAAAATTCTCTCCGAAACACAAAAAAAAAAAACGAATCAATTTAGTTCGACCAGCCAACGCAATCGGATTGCTTTTTTCACTGTCTCTCTCTCTCTCTTTCTCTCTCTAGTCTAGAGTGAAATCTAATCACGAATTCAAAGAGATAGAGAAAATGTCTCTTGTTTTCTAGGCAGCAGCTCAATCGCCTTTGAAAAATAGCGACAATTAATTTTTAATAATAATAGTAGTAATTGATGATCATCTTCACAATCTTTATCTATGCAACGACTAATTAGTTTAATCTTCCTCCTTACCTACCTGTGTCTAGGTTAAATTGAATTAGAAAAGTTTGAAAAAAAAATGCAATCAAAGACTGCGTTTTGAATGCTCTCACCAAAATGCCAATCTTTCCATATAGAATTTCATCGATTGAATAATTTATAATTAATAACTTTTCAATGCATATCAATAATCGATCGATTTTGGTAAGATTATATTTTTTTTCTCCTACTTCCCATTAAACTTTCTTCTCCATTCGATTCTAGTCTATACAAAGAATGAATACAATGATTTGATTGTTCTTAGCTCCGATTTATTCACTAACCACTTTTACCTTGCGCCCAAACGATAAAGAGGAAAGAAAAAATCGAATTCAATCGAACGTAACCGAAAAGATAATGATTGTCTTGACCTTTGAAGAGCCATTTGAAGTTGAAACAGAACCAGATCATGGATGAAAAAATGAATTTTACTCCAATTTTTTTTTCGTTGAAAAAAATTTAAACGAGAGAATTTTTTAAAAATTTTTTTTTCTTTAATCGCTTCAAAAGATTATTTACGAACTAAAAACAGAAAGAGATTAGAGGCAAAAATTTTGACGAGATATAATTACAGATTAACATAATTTGTAGAGCCTAGTGATATAATTATTATTATTATTCAGTTTGAGTGCTTCCCTATCTGCAGTGAAGATTCCAATCCATTTCCATTTGCGATTCTTTGTTTTTTCGTTCGAGCCTAGAAAAAGGTGACAGTGATGGAATAGACCCTAGACAAAGATCCTTTCTAATCTGACTGATTGGATCCGATTCGATTGGATTCAAAACAGTCGATAACAAATTTAAGAGTCAAAATGGTTGCGAAATAATAAATAAATTTATTCGCTAGTAATTTTTCATTCGATACTTAAAAAAATTTGAAAAGCTGATTATAAAAAGAAATTTTTTTTTTGCTTTTTTCAAAATAAATAATAAATAGTATCCAATGTCCAGTTTCAAAATAGTTCAATATTCGATTTGGGCTGCTTTTCGTCATCGGCATCATCAAACCAGAAGATCAGATCACGATTGGCCTATTTTTTGGAATTTTCTTACTCAAAACATTTGAAAATTCGATCGATTCGATATCTTTTTCTCACTTGTCGTTTTTTTTTTTTGAAACTAAAAACGCAATTTCTGCTAGGCTGTGAAAAAGGTCATCAATGCCAAGGGCGGAAGAAGAACGACCATAACTGAATAGATGACACTACGCAACAATGTCAGCAATGATACCGAACCGTTAGCGTTTGGTTGAATCGTTGTCCATAATTTCCTCAAACGTGACATCCAACGATTCCAAATTTGATTCTCTGGTACGAACGAATCTGATGGACGAAAAATCGGCATTGGCGGTGCATTGATCGCATGAAATATCGAAGGCCTCCGTGTCGTGGTGGTGGTTGTTGTCGTTGTTGTCGAAGATGTTGTTTTCGGTGAATGATAAGAATGGATTGCAAACGGCGATATTGTGCTTGTTGTAGTCGATGTCGTCGACGATGTTGCTGGGATCGGTGTTGTACTGGTTACGAATGAAGCAAAATTTATCGGTGTCGATTTTGTCGTTGTCGGAGTGGGAGGCAGACGAGGCTTGTTGATATGATAAGAGGTCGTAAATGAAGATGCTGCTTCTGATAATGAAGATGAATTGAAAGGATGTTTGAATATTTTTTTGGTGATCAATGTCACTGGTAAAGCGGTGGTGTTTTTCGTCACCAGAGCAGCACTGTTGATTGAATCGAAATGTTCGTTTGAAGGTAAACTCGTGTTGATATTTGCCGATGATAATCCAAGAAGTGTTTCCGGTGGGCTAGTCGTCATCGCTGGCATCACCCAACCAGTGGTCTGTGATTGCCAATTGCTAACACCGGCAACAACCGGATACACTGGAAACATTGTTGTCGGTCTTGTTGGATATTTTGGTTTCGGTCGACCTTCTTTCATTGGCACTAGAATATTCTTATGCAAAATAGTTGTGTTGATTGGTAATTGCATCAAACTATTCGGCACGTATGGTGGATCAAGGACTGTCAAAGTTGCTGATCTAATCTCTTCGGGCTGCTTTACTCTCAATCCGATAACGTTAGCGATACTGATGGATGTTTTTCTTGTCGGAACTATTGTCGGTTTCGTTGTTGGATAATTAAACACTGTAGCATAAGGAGGTCTCACTGTGTAACGAATTTTACTCGAATAATTTGGACCAGAATGGCCATTGAGATGATGATGATGGTGATGGTGATAGTGCGAGGATGATTGAGGATTCACAATCGGCTGTTTTGGTCGGATATGATTATTCTTGAAAACAATAATGGATTCATTATCATAAGGAATCACTTTACTAGCAAAGACTTCCTCTTCTTTTGGATAATCTTTTTCATTATGATAGAGAACATTATTACTTTTATTAGAATTGAGGTTGTCATCTCCATCATTACCATCGTTGGCATCATCTTTTATCAAATGAAATGGTGATTGAGTGCTAGTGACAAAGAATTGTTCACGGGTATTCAAAGCCGATTCATCTTCTCGATGATTGCCTGCACTGTTATTCTCCTCATCACTAGATTCCTTGAGAAATTGCCCGACAGTGTTAACCAAAGACTGAGTGCTCCAATATCGATCTTCATAATTATTATAATCGCTTGTCAAAGTTGTTGCTTGATCATCGACATCAATCGGTTTTGAAGTGATTAAATCACTCCAGGCCATCTCTTCATTGTACTGGTCAGTGCTGCCGCCGTTGATGTTAAAATCAACTTGTTCTTTATTATTCGGTCCGGTCGCTTTCATCTCGTTTTTGAGAGCCAAAGTTGTTGAAGACGATAATGATGATGATGATTGGCCATATTCGTTCAACAATTCATTACTATTTATGGAAATTAAATGATCTTTGGTTGTTATATGTTCACCACCTAAATGATTGTTATCATTGAATAGCAATGATGTTGTCGAAGAAAATGAAGCTAAAGGTGCAACCGTACTAGCTGCTGTCGTTACCGCAGACATTGTCGACAGCAAAGAATGATGCTGTTGACGTTCATTATCATCACTATTGCCATTATTAATTTTATTCTCTACGGTCACTTTGGATGGTATATGAGAGGCAGTAGAATGGAATGAATTCATTTGTGATGATTGTACTGAATGGTGCCATTTTGGAATATAATCGATTGTCGTATCTGTCGACATTGTTTTCGTAGTTTGATGGACATTCTTCATTGTACTTTTTATCGGTGTTGTTGCTGTTGTTGTCGGAACCGTTGATAAAATATTAATGTTGTTGTTGTTGTTATTGATGTTTCCATTATTGATGCCAGTGATGATCGATGATGAGGACGCCTGATGAATCAATGTTGGTGATGATGAATATAAAGAATATTTAGAAGAATCATATCGATCATCAAGATCATCATTATCGTCAGGACGACCATCAATGTATTCGTCTTGTGAAACAATTTCCATTGAATTAGATGGAACGTTGTCCACAGTCAAAATCATTATAGGACGATTTGCTTTGGTTGTCGGTAATGGAGTCGATGTTTGGATTGTTGCTGTTGTTGATTTCAATGAAATCGTTGCTGTAGTTTTTGGTCCAAGTTGATCCGGTAATGTAGATGATGACGGTTTGTTTGAACCACCACCACCACCACCATTATTGTTACCGATTTTATTCTTTTGTTTCCATTGTGCGAAACTCAAAAAGGTAGATGGACGATGATTGTTTTTGATCGAAACAAACTCTAAATCATCCGATAGAATCTCATCATGATGAAGATGCTGGGATCGATCTTGATGCATGGGTGATCCGTGCAGTTTCATCGATGGCATTGTATCGTAATAATGATAGTGATGATTCTTGAGAACTTCAAACAATGGTGTGGTCATTGGAGATGCTTTAGATGTGCCGGTTGATGACGGTGTGGAAGATTGGTTTTGATCGAGATATGGAGCATTTTTTTTATTGTGTATTAAAAGAACGTTGTGAGCAATTTTGGTGCTGTTGAGACCATCATCGATCACATTCAATGTTGGTGATTGATACGGTATTGATGGATGATGATTCGAATCGGGTAATTCACGATCCAAACGTTCCTCGATTGGCCGCTCATTAGCATCATTAGGGTTATGATCATTTCTACGATCGATCGAAGAAGAATTTGTTTTTTGAGCAAAATTTTTCTCCATCTCAGCTTGACGTCTCTTTTGATTGAAAATCGATAAACCATCACGAGATTTTAGATGATCGTTTAATGAGGCGACAAATGTATGGAAACGATTTCGTAGCATCGACGAGAATCGAGATCGATTCTCTCTCTCCAAATTAGTCTGATTTGTCACAGACGACAAAGATGAAGATGATGATGATCGAATTGATTTGGAACTATCGAATCGTTTCATCGGTGACATAAACAACGAAGAGAATTTTCTTCTTCTTAGGTCTCTTCGATTTCTGATCTTTGATTGCAGCAATAGTTTACTGGCCAATGAAGAGATGGAAGATAATTTCATATGTTTTGGCAACGACATCAATTTCGATATACTAGAAATGATTGGATTCCAAGCTTGTTGTCGAAGAACTCTTAGACCATCTTGGTTATGATGATTGAATTGATCGAATTCAACAGAAGAATTTTGAAAATTTCTGAGAAAAAAATCAGAAGCATTCGAACCGGTAGGTTCGGTATAATGATCAAAAACAGTTGTTGCATTTGCAATCAAAAAATTTGTAGTGAAATAACCAAAAACGATTGTCAACGAGAAAAGAATGATATAAAATAGAGCAATAATTTGCAACCAAATTGAATTAGGTACATTTTTTCGCTTGAAACAATCTTCAAACTTGTCGAGTGAGAAGAATGGATTAGCTTTTTCTCGCCTTCTATAATAAATCACTAACAAACTAGATAAAAAAGATTGATTCATTGATAAGAATAATAATGATGGTAGTGTTGGGGTTGGTATTGGTGATGTTGAAGATGCTAATGATGGTTTTGATGTCTTCATCGGTGTTACGATCAACGGTGATGATAGTGATGATGAAGAGTAGGATGATGGTCTCAACCGTTCGCCATCGATCCGATTATCAAATTTTGAATCCATTCTAGAACGAACCACTGATTTCTTATTTCTCTTCATAGCATCTTCATTTCCATAATCACCAAAGCTTTCTCCATTCTTATCCTCAATTTCATCGTTAGCCACCTTATAGTAATGTCTTAATTGAATAGATGAAAATGTCGATAATGATGATGATGATGATGAGCTTGATAGCATCAATATATCGATGATAGAAAAAAGAGAGAGAAAAAAATAAAAAAAAGGAAAAAACAATTAGATCAATGAATATTGAGATTTGAGAAGCTGATCGGATAATTTTAAGAAGGCATTATCTTAAAAGGATCAACCTATTAGTTTAGGGTTATAGCTCAAGGTAACTTTTGATTATCTAAGTCATTTGCTTCAAGAATATCGGAATGAGAGATTAAAATGAAACGATGGACATAAGGCAATGGAAACGATCGAGATTTCCCAAGACCATTTCCTTGAACCATTGATATCGACAAACAAAAAATGTGATGATACCGTACAACATTGTTCCAATCATCAGAGAAAATGGTCTAGTTTTGATCAGAAAAAAAAACTTCTTCAATGTCTTTGATATGTTTTGTTCTTTAACAAAAAATCTTCTCTTCTTCTTTTTGGATCGGAAGATGATTTTGTGTGTTCTGATCCAATTTAATTTCTTTTTGATTCTATTCAATTTCAAACGAAAAGGAACAAACAAATTTATTTTTTTGGTGTGGTCATCCACGCAAACGATGACGATGTTGATGAGAGATCAAGAGAAAATATTTGAGATTATTCTAGATGAAACCTAAAGAGATTAGGTGATAAACAAACTTGATAAGAAACTTATTCATTCTATTCTGAATGTGTTACCCACCGAACAGTATTAATCATTTACCCCTCTTGGTGGACAAACAATTAACGATTGAGATGAGGATCATCACAACACCGATAAAAGCCACAATTATGATGAGGCCCATATCATAGATTTTATGTCATGCCAAAATTGATTCAATCGAGAAATAGGGAAAAAAGTACAATAGAATCTCAAACTCTAAACTATGATTCTGTTCTGAAGGAAGAGAACAATCTCAATGTCAAAAACAATTTAGATTTCAGAACCTCAAACTTTTTTCTTTTTTTCCTCGTTAATCGATTATTAAATCGAATTGATATTATCGTAGCCGATCTAGAGTGTAAGATCTGGTCCAAGGTGTGTGTATCTGAGAAGAATTGTTCTGCAATGAATGTTATAGAGAGAGAGAGAGAGAGAGAGAGAGAATCGGTCAGTGATTTGATTTTCTACAAAAAGCCGCAAATCAGTCTTGTAGATGACGAAAATAGCAAACAATTCCGCTTTGTTCAAAATCGAAACAAAACTCTTTAGGTTCGATTCACTAGAGAAAAGTTATGAACTATAATTCAGTCTTCTAATTCCTTCTCCTCTTTAGGAGCGATTTTTCGGTTCCAAGCATTTCATTTTGAATTTTTGACAAGTTTGACGAGCGACAAACAAACAAACAGAGAACAAAAATCTCATTCATACTGAAGATTTTACTCAATGAGAAGGAAGATTTTAACTTTTTCCGAGATCTTCTCTCGATAACCTTAACCGAGATTTTCTGTCCGAGACTAGCCTGACTGCTACTCGAATATCATTTATCAACAACAACATTCTCATTGTTATCTCTTCGAGAACAAATTGGTAGTGTTCTATACCATAGAATCTATGGCCACCACAATAGCTCCGTTTCAATGATTTAACATCATTGATTTTAATCTTTTTTTCTTTACCTCTGATTGCTTTTTACTTTAAAACAGTAGGCATCAGACAAGTGGAAGATTTGCGAAACGATTACGATGGGTAAAATTTTTTTTGATCGAGTGTGGTCCATAGCTAGTGATGAATATGACCTCAATAGATCAGACCTATTCTATTCTATTCTATCAGCAATTTTCCTAAGCCTAGACCTGGTTTTATTTGTACTTGTGATTTTTATTTTATTTCAAGCCTGATTCTGATTTCAAACTCGAATAAAATTTTTTGTTTAGCTAAAAAGAAAATATGTACGGGCTATTGTAATATCAAATCGCAAATAAATTCAAAATATCGACCGTAAGGAAGTGAAGAAGAGTTGAGAGTATGAGAATTCCTCATAACCAGATTTCGATTGATTTTGATCTCGACCGAAAATATGTGATTTGTGAAGCGAAAACTCGTTGATATTCTAACCTCTAATGAAACAGATCACCATTATCTCTGTGTCCATAGTTTGAAGGGTTCGAAAAAGAAAAGAAAAAAATTAATAAATCAATCTAAGCTTTCGAAAATAGCTCAATCAGAAAAATATCGAGAGAAAATTTTTTATTCGATTGTAAAATCAATTGTTTTTTTTTCTTCATTTTTTGCTTCCTAATTTGGCACCTTTCCTAATAATTTTGTAGCGTTCGAAGAGAAATCAATATCGATCGAATCTCGTTCGTTGGTATCGAAGCTAATCAAAGAGAAGAATTTCAAGTAGAAACAGTGAACGAGTGGGATTTTGAAGCAAAGATTTTCCTCTGATTTTCTTACCTTGCAATCAATCGATCATCATCAAAATCAACAACAACAACATCATCATCATCATCATCATCGTCATCATCGCCACCATCTTTTTCACAATCGCTCGATTTTATTTGTTGTTTCGCTCTATCAATATTGTCCTTGTTATTGTTGCCATTATTTTTGATAGTTTGATTTCTAGAATTGTTTCGAATCGATCGATTCGATTCGCTATTCAACAAGATTGTTGTAGTGTTTCGTTTGGAGAAAAACAATGATGATGATTTGGATGAGAAAGACATCATTCTTGGATGATTACTTTCATGGCATCCGATGATGGAAGAATGATTTGAATGATCTGAATGCACTCGATACTGATGATGATGCTGATGATGATTCTCACTATTATCATCATCATTCTCTTTTCGCCATTGTCGTTGATGATGATTGGCAACAATAGGCATTATAGAATCGTTTCTTCTCGCTCCAATCTATCATCGATAATCAAATTAGAGGCATATTATTATTATTATTGTTATTATTTTTTTGTGATTTGATGAGAGGATTTTTTTTTCTCGGACTGTTTCGCGCTCAGAAGAGCTAGTAAAAAGTGGGTCGTTTTTTTTTTTGATGATAACACATCAACACTGCAATAAACAATGATACTTTTGTCTCTGTCGATGTTGTTGTCCACAATTTCTATTTATAGAATCGTCTGCATCTGCTATGGTTAATCAGAACGACGATATTTCGATGTTCGATTTAATGTTTGATGTAGATCATGTTGAGATAAGATGTTCAAATTTTTGATGAACCGATGTTAGATCGATAACAAATGGAAACATTCTAATTCTCGAAACGATCGAAGAGAATTCCTAGAAAAGAAGTGGAAGACTGGGACATTTCATTATGCTTAAAGCTGGAACGTAAATTTCACTTCAAAAATAAATGAATGAGATTCAATTTGAACAAAAAAAATCACATGGAGAAAATCAATGATGAAAATCGATCAATAAAAACACATTGAAAAATTAATCTCTTTGATTTAATTACACTCACTACAGAATTGATTCGAATCAAAAAGTTTTGATGGATGGAATTTGTCCAGTGTTGGTTGTGATCGATCCACGATCTAAACGGTAGGCAAACTGGTTGATTCTAATCACTTCACAAGGAGAGAAGAAAATAATCTGATAGCGACTGACCAATCATTCCATCGAATCGGTGATTTCGAATGACAATGTCCACGAAATCTCTCCGTTCATTTCGAGTATATCCTAGTTATCGTAGAGATGAAGGAAAAATTAATTTTGCTTTATAACTACTATCGAAGCGAAAGAAAAAGCCCCAAATTATAAACGATTCTCTAGTGAACCAAAAAAAAAAGCAAAATATTGGAGAGACAATAATAATGCCGTAAGAGAGAGAGAGAGAGAGAGAGAGAAAGAACCAGTGTGAATACATCTCTCGACTAGATAAGGATAAATCAAAATGATAGATAAAGAGAAAGATGGGTAGCAAACACCATCATCGACAGCAACAAGTACAAGACGCAAGGTAAAACGGAAGAGAGTGAGAGATCTGAAAAAATTATTACTCTACAAACATACATTTCGGGAGAGAGAGAGAGAGAGAGAGAGAGTAATATGCGAAGAAATTTCGAATCTAAGAGAATTTTCCTTACACAATCAATCGATCTCAAGAAGAATGAGAACAAGAAGATCAGAACGAAGAAGATAGACATAAGCAAAAGATAGAGAAAATGATAGATTTTCCTCTCTCTCTCTCTCTCTCTCTCGTCCTCAACGACCGTAAAGCAAAGAACCAGTCCGAGAATGTCGGATACCAATTTTACAGTGTTTTAGTGTCAGTGTAACGGTGTTAGTATGTTCGTTATTCGCATCATTATTACTCCGATTATTAATGCTTTATTCTAGAAGTTTTCTGACCAGAGACCGAGATCCAATTTTTCAATGAAAAAAGGGGATCTATTCTTCCACCGATATACGATCATGTTTGGATCTGGTAGAATTTGATGCTGATTATGATGATGATGGAGATAATTGAAAAAAATCATCATCGATTTGAAAGCAAAGATGATGATCATCAATTGATGATGTAGTGAAAAAATTTATTCATTCATTACACTGTGAATTTGAAAGGAAATTAGACATTGCCAAGAACAATGATACAAAAAAAAGAGGCAAAGATTTAAGTGATGAAAGGGTTGCTTTTGAAAACTATAAAAAAATCGAAAGAGAAAAGAGATAACAATTTCAGAATGAGAGAATGGAATAATCTTTCGATCTTTAATCTCTTCTTTTTTCCCAATCACAAGAAGATCGAGAAGATCATAGAGAGAAAACTAGCCACCGAATCCGAGAGCAAAAAAAGGGAGATGAAAAACAAAAAAGAAGAAAAGAAAGAAAAAGAAAAAGAAGAAGATCATCTTCAATCTATTTCGATTTCTAACCATTCAATCCCCTCTTTTTTCTTGTTGCGTTAATCAAAGATTTGACCGAGAAAACTAATCAAAAAAAAAAAAGAGCAAAAGAAACCGCATTGTTTTCCGTCCATTTTTCTAGTTATCTTCTCTCGAATCGAAAGAGAAGTAATTGTTTTCGTTACACTGAGCTCACCATCACCACAACCATCACCAGGAATTTTCCAAAAAAAAAAAAAAAAATATGGTCTTTGTCTATCGAATCCTCCTCCTCCTCATCATCATCATAATCATCATCGTCTTCGTCTTCGTCTTCGTCGTCGAAAGAGAAAGAGAAAGAAAGAAATTCTTTGATTTTATTTCGTAGCAAATAAAAAAAAATAGTGCAAGAAAGATTATGAAATAAAATCGAAACAAAAAAATGATCAACAGAGAAGATGAAGGCAATCAGGTCACAGGTAACCATGAAAAAAAAAATGATTTCTTTTTGTTTCGTTCTCTCGGTTGTTTTCTTTTCTTTTCCCAACCCTTCACTTCGCCATCGATGATGATGATGGTGATGATGATTGTTTGTTGTCAGATGTTTGTGAAGTGTGTTTTAGTTCTCTGAAAGACAACCGAGAGAAATGAAAAAAAAAATCATTCCACAAAGCTATCTAAATCTCTCTCGCATACCTGTTTCATAACTTCACATCGGTTTTCGGTTTGATTGTTTCAATCGGTTTGAATGGATAGGAGGCAGCCAAAAAAATTGAGCAATGAACTAAGATGATTATTACAAACGATGAAAGCTCTCATTATCTCATTCGATGACGACAACATCATCATCCTATACATCGAATCTTATACTCATTTCATTTCTGCATCGACATTGAAAATAACCGAAAAGAAATCATATAAACAATGCGAAATCTATTGTTCTTGCTCGACTCAATTATTAGCTTTTTTCCCTCTTCTATTCGAATCGCTTCATTCGGCCATTTGAGCATTGAATTCGACCATTACATTTCGTTAAACGTAATGGATGCGCTTTTATTCGAATTCGATTTGAAACAATCACCGATTGCTTATGGCAAGCATTGGATGAGAAGCTATTCCGTTGGATTGTGATTCAATCAAGCCGAAGGTGTGTTCGATCGCTGATGGGTGTGCGTCGGATAGGATCAAATTTATGAAACCACCAAATATGGGTCATCGCTTTTTTCCAAATTGCTTTCATCGGATAGAATTTGATTTAATTTAGTTGGCGATGAAAAAATTAACAATTATTATGAAAATATAGGAAATAAACAGACAATCAACACCAAACCATCATTCAATTTGTCTGCATCGAAGAAGTTTATCCGAGATTCCAAAGATAAATTTGAAATTTACTAAAGAAAAGAGATAATAAACACATCATTTCATAATCGGTAACCACAACTCTTTGCTCGGCATCTATCAGAATTCGAGACAAGACGAACGATGATGTCTAAACATAAAATTAAATCCGATTTAATTAATGCTCAAACTAGAGTTGTTCTTGCGATCATTCGATTATCTCTCTCTCTCTCTCTCTCTCTCTCTCTCTCTCTTTCAACCTTGCATCGACTAGAACTATTTTCTTAGACTCTAAGACTTGAAGCGAAGATTTATACTCTTCATTTGATGCGAAATCGATCTTATAAGCAGCGATAGAGATGAAATTCAATCGGTTGAAATAAAGCTAAAAGTAAAAAATACCCCTTTCATTTCAGTTTTTTTTTCTTTTTCGGAAAAAATTTTTGAAATCTTCTTCTCTTCCTCTCTTTCTCTTTATCTCTTGGAGATTTTTATATCCACGATTCGTTCGATGAATAAGATCAAAACATAACATATCATTAATCAGTTTGATTTGCTATCTCGTTTCCCCTTACCCTCTCACTCTCTCTCTCTCTCTCTCTCTCTCTCTCTCTCCTCCAATCTCTTTACCTTTTTCTCGGATTTAATTAGATTGATGAATTTATTCATTTCAAACGTTTGCATCGAACGTGATGAGAAGTGATGTGTGATATCATCAACATCATCATTAATGATTCAATCTATACAAAACCAAGAAATCCAGAAGGGAAATTCTGTTATTTTTTTTTTCTCTTGGAAAAAAAATCCAAAAGCTATTTGATTTTTCACATTATCCTTTCTTCTCTCTCTCTCTCTTTTTTGTCCGTTTTGAATATAGAAAAATCCAAGCTCGATTGAGATAATCTTGATTTTTGGATTTTTGATCGAAACGAAACGTTTTGTTTTCTAATTGATTTTTTCCCTGTATTAATTGTAGAAATCGAATTAGATCCAATTCAAGGTCGGCTTTTTCCCTATTAGACCTTTTTGAAGAAATGAAAACAAACAAAAAAAGATACATATCTGACCAGCCTTACAACATTATAGTATTAATAAGATTTTGAGCTAGTTGAATTTTTGAATTTTTCAATCTGAGAATGAAGATGAAATGATTTTCCTCTGTTGAATTATCTTAGAAATTTGTCTCTACAAAAAAAAAGAAGAGAAAGAAAATTATCCGATTAAACTTATTAGTTGGAATTATTATTATTAAATTAAGCAAAATTAAAATGGTAAAGAGTTGAGAAAAAAGTTTCAGAGAATAAAGATTCAGAACACAACTGGAAGATAAACAAACCAGAAAAACATCTTGAAGAATATCTCAATTTAGATGGCTTCTATAGATTCTACAAAACCATATCCAGATACGATAGAACAAGAATAAGTACCAAAATTTTCCAAGCATAGCGCAACAAAAACCAAACCAAAATCCAATGTGGTCTTATTATTATTAGCAATAATAATAACAATAACTAATTTGATTCTCTCTTCGTTGTTGAATTGTTTGACGATGGGAAAAAATTAAAGATTAAAAAAAAAGGAAATAAAACAACAACAAAAAATGGCTAATGATTGCATCACAGTTACTAGCACCAGAACCAGAACCAGCACCAGCAACAACAATAACAATAACATTCTTATTAAAAATTAATTGCCGAACCTAACCTAACTAAAGCTTAAACAGAAAGAAAATGAACAAATGGATTTTGGAGAAGAAAATCTGAATATTCCATCATTGCTAATACTTATTATGCAATTCTCATAGATAGCTCTCTCTCTCTCTCTCTCTCTCTGGTCCTATTCTCCCTCTCTCTCTCTGGTCCTCTGTCTCTCTCCAATTCTTTTGCTCCATCTTTCTATTCATATTGTTTCACGAGGTTTTTTTTTTATTCTTACGAAGAAGATTTCTTATTTTATACTCTAATCTTGAAAGCTCTACTCGAATTTTTTTTCCGTGAAAATTTATTCCCTTCAATTTTTTTTTTAATTTTTTCTTCTTCTTTGAATTTTTTCTATTCCATTTTTCTTCTCGCTTCCTTCCATCGATTTGAATTAACAAAACGTTCAACGAATAAGAGTGCAAACGAAACGAATCGAGAACAGATAGAGAGAAAGAGTAGAAATCGAAAATTTAATAATTTAGATTGCCAATCTATTCTATCGAATATTTCTTTCTTTGCTTGCGAAATAATTTTCGATCTAAGACTTTAGATTGTAGAGAAACCAAAAAACACTGAATGAATAATTTGATTCCACAATCATAGTGTCCCAATGTTGAGAATGATGGAGATTCTCTCCACATCTAGAATTGTTCTCGTTCTGGAATTCGTTGTTTTTGTTTGCAACCAGAGCAGATGAGACTGATAATGAGGTTTGTGTCTTGAGACCAAAACAATACTGTGAAATTTTTTCCTAAAATTTTTATGCTTTAGAATGGGTAGGGGGAATATTTTTTTTTTGCTTCAATTATCTAGGCCCTTGAATTTTAATAATTTTTTGATGAAAATAGATTAGATATGGCAGATCGATCGGTCGATGCAAATCTCTCTCTCTCTCTCTCTCTCTCTTTATAGCTTTTTTCTCGTTTTATTTCTTCTTCATCGAATTCCTATTCGAAGTGAAATAAATCACATTCGAAATTTCGAAAACTTTATTATCTCTAATGAACAATCTAGCATCAAAAGTGATGGCTGTGTGATAAAAATTTTTCGAAAAACAAAATTTTTAAATATTAAATGAAAATAATCTAAAATTACCAGGCTTGAACCAGAACATAATTCGATTTTTATTTCTGGGAAAAAAATTCGACAGCTTAAAAAAATAAATGAACGGAGAGAAACGATCAAAATCAAACGACTCATTGCGAAAGAATTCTTAATGAAGATTGCATGTGAGTGTATCTACCCTTTCTACCAGCCCACCTCTTAATGGAGCGATCGATTTCGATCAATCAGAAAAAGTACAAACACACGCCCATCAGAATTATTCACACACACACACACACACACACACACACACACACACACTTATAAATGAAAGGATTGCAAAACCTCTAAAGAATTTATAATTCGAGGCGAAAAAATTGATCTGAATGAACACTTTTTAGCTTTCGATCGAATATTCTTCAAAGTTCATTCAATATTGAGATCAATGGCCTTGTTTGTTTGAAATAATATTAAGTATAACATAAAGTTTTGATTGCTCTTCTCCTATTTCCTATTGGTCTCCATCTGTACGTTTCACAATAGATTTGCTTAGAAAATTTTTTGCGCTTTGTTTAAGCTCAACCTCCGACTTCTTTGAGCCTTACATTTGATAGGGTTCGCCTGCAATGTGTAAAGACCTACTTTCAATGTTTAACGATCCGCAATCATAACTTTTTTACGAAACTAATTATTTTTGTCTTCTACGCTTATTTGTTTGCAATATTCTCGAACACATTGAGCAATGATAAATTGTTTAAATTTTGTTCACTCTCATTTAAACCCTGAACCAAACTAAGCATGAAAGATCTAGAGTATATTCAAATTAAGATTCAGAATTGGTCTAATCTTATCGAAACCGGAAACCGAGATTTTCAACGAAAAGTTTCCACGTCTCGTTACTTTCGCCATTCATCTTGTCTCTTTTTGATGTTTGATTTTGAAAAAAATTAATCCATTTCCGAATGAATAATGAATCATTATCTTTTGTTCCACACAGGTATGGTTATCAGAACTGTAACTGATCTAATAAAAAAGCTTTCTCATTAGTTATTTTATTTATTTATTTTTTCTCTCTTCCTCCTCTCGTCTTCTAAATCTAAAGATGATAGCGATAGGTTCATTGTTGATTAAGTTTCTGGAACACCAAAACTTTTCTGACTCTGTCTCTCTCTCTCTCTCTCTCTCTCTCTATCGTTGGCTCTAGCTCAATCTGTCTTTCCACAAACATTCTTCTTCTTTCTTCTTCTTCGTTTTCTCGCCCTCGTCTATCGATCTAGATCGGTTGATCGGTCTAAAAATGTTCTAAAAGGGAATCAGATTAGAAATTGATAGGGCGTGGTGATATGCGTGTCATTTATATTGCTAGGGTTTTGTTTTTACTTTGTTTTATTTTTCTATTTTTTGTTGTTGTTGTTGTTGTTGTTGATGGTTGCATTATTTTTTTATTTTTTCTCTAGATTATCATTCATCACAGCGATGATTATAATCTGTGATTTAGATTATTTCGATAGCGGTAACATTATTTGTCTTCTTGGTTTCGTTCTCTTTAGTTCCATTTCTTCTGGAGGTACTGTGTTAGTAGCAGTATCACTAACATTTCACTACAATAGAGTTAGGTCTCTCACTCGTCAAACTTTATTTCTCGCATTGATTTTTTCCTTCGATATAATTTATATTTGCGATTTCGTTGGATTCGAAATTGAAAATTTCAGTTTTCTTGTTGATTTAGTTTGTTGCTAGTTTATCTTTTGATTAAATTTTTGTTCTTTACACAAATTGAATTTATTCCTACAACCTTGAATATTGGTTTGATTTCAAATGAAGAAAATATTTCAGATCGATTTAAGAAATGAATTCGGATCTGAACTAAACTTTATGTTAAACAAATTTTATTGTTTTTTGGACCAATGTTAGGAATTTTATCAAAAATCAATTCTAGATTGCTCAATAGAGTCGAGGAAAATTCTCCTATTATTGCAATTAATTAGATCTAAATTGATTGTTTCAAAAAACATTGCCATACTATAAGTGTAGATTCTACACTATTGTAGCTTACGAAAATATTTCTTGAGATCGGATCGAAATCTTGAATATATTATTAATAATATAATCAAATAACATAATATATAATCAAAATGTTAAACTGATATCGAATAACGAAAACTCAACACCCTTTCCTCTGTACTAGCACACGCAAACAGAATCGATTGAATCCGAAAGAAGAAATTGAACAAATCAAAGTGGTCTAAAGTGAGAAGTGTACAATCAAAAAATAAAGTCCCATCAATGTCTATTAGCTATTAGATCTTTTTCATCGCACAATTAGATTACAAATTTATCTTTCTTCGAAAAGTTTATATCTGTTTAGATCTGTTTTGCAAGCCGTACTCTTTTTTTGTTCGATCTCAACACAATCATTCTTGATTTCTTCTATTCTTGGAACCGATTTTTTCTCCTCGCCTCTATCCATATCGCATATGATAATTGGTTCCACTCTCAATCTGATTCTTTGTCTTCTTATTCGTCTGCTTTTTTATTGATTCACTTTCTCTCTCTCTCTCTCTCTCTCTCTCTCTCTCTCTCTCTCTCTCTTTTTTATTTGATAATCCATGTTTTTGGCTTCAAGAGTGTTTATTCTAAAGCTAGCTAACACTAACAGACCAAAACTTGAGCAGATTGAATGCAATCAGGAAGTGGATAGGAAGAGAGGTGGAGGACGAAAATCACAGATTTTTTTTCGGAATACTTTCACCCAAACTTCATCAACATTGTCTTCTTTTAGGGTATTTCATTTTTTTCCAACACTGTAGAGGAGAATATATCGTAATTCTCTAATCACATCATACATGGAGCTAAAGAGTGATTATATAATGATCTAGCAATCTAATTAGAATCAATTCCAGAACAAAATGCTTTACAATATGAGAATCGTAGTGGAATTTTCTTATATTCCACACCGATTTGAATGAAGCAGATAATTTTGAAAGTTTCTTCGACTGTTTTTCCTCGAGTGTCATCCCAAACTATGGAGAAGGCGAAGAAAATTTTTCTCCAAAAAAAGTAGATTACAGCAATGCTGATTGAATTCTAAGAATCGAAATATTAGATAGAAGATGCAGAAGCAGAAAGAAATTCAAAAGATTTTTGAATTTAGCTAGACAGATTCTTCAACTTTAATCAGTGGAAACTAATCGACTTGCTTCTTCTCAGCATTTTAATCCACGTATCCATTCTGATGTGGCGTTCTTCGCTATCTATTTCGGTTGATGATCTTTTCGTATGCTATTCACCTGAACGAGATGAAAAAAAAACTTAGTGAAGAAAAAATAATTTATTTCATTAAGATTAGCAAGAAAAAAAGACAAGAATTCCAAGGTAGAAATGAATTTTAAAAATTGAGTCAAAAAATTCAAAAAAAATTTCAAATAAAATTTAAATGTTATTGTCGAAAGTTTTACTTGGAACAAGTTTTTTTCCCCATTTGGGAAAAAAATCATTGACATTGAAACAAAACGTAGCAATAAGGCGTGAAAAAAACTGGGAAAAAATATTTTTCATTTTTTCTCATTAATTTAGAACAAATACAAAATGTTTCGACCGTACGGTTTAATGTAACAATTTTTTTTTCATCGATTATTTTGACTGGAATTCAAACGATTAAACGATGACGATTGTTATGGTTTCAAATGAAACGAACCAAAAACAAACAATCAGTCAAATAATTCAAGTGCTGTTCTGCTCTTTTGCAACAAAGATCTTATTGCTAACAAGAACCTTGAATAGGAGTTGAAAAAATACCTTTGATTAGATCCTATTTGACACTATTTGATTTGGATAGATTAGTTCGAATAGAATGGAACAATATTCGAATGAAAATCTTCTCACTGCGACTGTGTTCGCAGCTATCTAGACTTCGATATTCTTTTTTTTTTTTTTTTTTTTTTTTTGGGAATGGATCTAACAATTGTAGAGAGTGTATGTTTTGATTCAAACTACAATCTAGGATCGTTCCAAGACCGGTCTCTCTCGGTCTCGCTCTCTTTTCTTCTTTGCTTACATTTAGAAAATTCGCATTCAAAGTGGTCTATGTTGCAGTTGCAATTAGATGGCTAGTAGTCGATGAAGAGAATGGTGGTGGTGGTGGTCTAAAGTTTTATCTCTCTATTTGAAAACTTTTTCGCTCCACAAAAATTCAAACATCAGTATCTTTGTAGTTTTCGTTGCGGAACAATCATCATAATCATCATGGATTTTCAAAACAATCGTTGAAAGTGCCTTGAATGGTTCCAAACCTGTACACACCTAGATGTCGATGATGGCGGTGGTGATCATTCGAGGGAATTTTTTTTTTAGCTTTCAAAAGTTTATTTCCAGTTTGATGTGATATCAATAGTGAAATCAGATCACAATCTCAATTTATCTCTTTCATTGCTGAAATGAATTTCTTGAAGTAGGCGAAAAGGAAAATTATTTTGTCATATCTCATTGGCATCAAAAGAATCTCTTCCGTATTGCGAACAAAAATCACAGAATTAAAAACCAAACGCTCGGATAAAAGATAAATGCGGAAAACTCATCAAAATCTATTTCTTTAGCTGAATAGAAGTCTCTAGACATCCTCATTTCTCAAGAATGAGACAAGAGTGGAGATCAAAACTCCAACGAGATTTGCACCAACAATTTTTGGCCCAAGATCTCATCACATCTTCGACAAAAGTAATATCAACAAGAGATTATTCATAGCAATTATCAACGCCATCATCATCATCAACTTTGGCAAGAAGTGCATCCGGGAGAGAATACGAACCACAATTACCAAGAAAAGGAGAGAGAGAGAAAATAAAGCTAAAATTATTATTATTAAAAAAAACAATGTCTAGTCTAGATTGGAATCGAAAAAACTATGACATAAGAATTATTCTATTCTACTTCATTCATCAACATCAATTCGATTCTCTCCGACTACATCATCATCATCAACAGCAACGGCAACAGTACCATCGGCATCATCATCATCATCATCGAGATCATCTACACAACGAAGATGATTTCGATGATGATGATGGTGTTGTTGTCGATGTTCGTTGTGCTAAAAGAAGATGATGATCTTAAATGCCACCGAAAAGTATTAATTCTCCACAATCTCTTCATCGCTTTTCAAACAACAAATTCTTCAACTCTATCAGCTCTCGATTTTTTTTTGTTATTTATTTTATATTTATACGTTTTTGATTTCTCTCCACAACATCTTCTCCTCTATTCTTGATGGTGTTTGATGTGTTTTTTTTTTCTTGTTTCGGCTTTTCTTCGCTCATTCTGATTTGTTCTGATTTATTTGCGTTGATCTGTTTGTTTTGATTTGCTAGCTTTACTAGCTTTTTCACATCTCAATCATCCGAGGAGAGAAACGTTTAGGTTTTTTTCTCCTTTCACATCGATATCCTTTAGGTGTTGGCTATAACTGATTCTATTTGTTTGATTTGAATGGCCTCAAAATTCTTCACAAGTGTTCCATTGAGGTGTGCTACGCTGTCCAGTGTAATTTTCAGTGATCTAATTATTGATTGTTTCGACCATAATTAGCTACATTTATTTCATTAACAATTATCATCGATTGCTTTGATTCGACAGTGAATATTTTGTTTCTTTCTGTGTTTAGTGTTGAACCAATTTGAATATTTCATTGTGATATAATTACATTCTCTTATATTTCGATTTCAAATCAGCAATTTATCATCTCGATTAATTTCTGATTGATTATAAGAATCATCGATTCATTAATTTGATCATTTTTTCTTCTGTGAAACAAATTGAACGAAAATACTCGCTCATTTTTTTTTTACAAAACCAGAGAAGGTAATTATTTGATAGGCAATGAAACATCTCAATATTGATCCATCTACTTGTCTAAATTGAGAATAAAACTTTGCTTTCGATTCTACAAATGGACTATGTAAAGCATCAGTCGATAGTAAAATGATTCCTCAACTTTTGTGTATCAAAATTCTAGAATTGCACATCATCAACTTGAACATAGTTGAGTTAGAGAAGAAATGAGATGCATAGCATAGATGATTCTGATATGATAATATACCAGAATGATAATTTTGATGATTCTAAAAAACAGCCAACAAAACCCGAAAAACATCAAGTTTTGTGGAACTAAATTTTTGTTTTCATGAAAGGAGAAAGAGAGAGAGAGAGAGAGAGAGAGAGAGAGAGGCAGATCACTTTACTTTCTCTATTCGTATCGGATCAGTATATGTTTTATTGAGGAACGTGATCCAAATTCAAAATCAAAACATATAACCAAAATTAAAAGTGAAAACCAATCACCACATTATGGTAACAACAACAACAACAAAAACAACCAAACAAACAAACGAGACAACAAATTTCGATGATGATGATGATGATAACGATGATGATTATTTTGTTGTACCAGAGAGAAAAAAAAAACTAATACTGAGCACTAATCTAAAGAAGTAGTATTCATTCAAAATTTTGGATAGATTTTCGATGATGATCTTCAAGATCTTAAAGATCAAAAGCACGTAGCTTAGCAATATGAATGGGAAGAAAGAGAGTGAACTTCTTTTTCAACATGGTCATAATAATTATAATCATCATCATTATCGATCAAAACATCGACTCCATTTTGATCACAAGCACTGTTTGTTAGTTGATGGATAATTCTATTAGAGACTCTGATAATTATGTTATAGCACCATCCATATTATGTCCATTTGCTGGGACACACCCCATCATGAAGATGCTATTTTTTTTTTGTGCTTTTTGATCTACTCATCGATGTCGATCGATCGAATCAAGAAGCTTGTTTGGTCGATGATCATGCTTGATGATGAAACCTGATCATCGAAAGAGATAGAACAATAATAGATAGATTTGGATGTGTGAAGTTGAATCGTTGTTAGGAACCGAATCGCTGGGTCTTCGAATCACATCCGAGGGTTTCATTCGGATTTGAGCTATCGTTTGGAAATCAATCTAATCGACCTCGTTACGAAACGAAAGATTCAAAATGATGAAAATAATAGAGTACAATAATGCGAATCGAATGATTTCAATTGATATCTCCGAAACTCTTAGATCAGTGTCGACATCGATGAATGATGCAACAAGATTGATGTCGATCATAACGCATAATTTATGAAAGATGTTTGCTCTAGGTTTAATTGAAATTTGTCGAGATTTTCTTTCCCAAGCTATTATTACTATTAAATTCTGTTTGAAGTAATTTCAATTTTTTTACCTCTTCTTAGCCTTTTTCCATATTCAACAAATTCATTCTATTATTGATTTGGTTTCAATATCTTTTCAAAGCAGACATTTTTATATTTCTTCTAGAAGATTTATCTCTTCTCTTTACTTCTATTGTCTGGAAATTATTCTATCTTTTTTTTCTGTTTACATATCGCGCACCCATAAATTCATTCCATTTCTCATTTTTCTCAAAGAACCACAACGAAGACTACGAATGAAGGTCTGTTCGATTCTCTATGATCGATTATTATTATTATTATTATTATTATTATCAATATTGTCATCGCTAGCATCATTTACTTTTGTCACGGAACACGGTAATCCAGGGCCCAAAAAAAAAAGAATACTAAAATACAAATAAAAATAGATTCTAGAGTTTTATTTCTGATCAATTTCGAATTCTTTTTATTTTTTTCGCTTCCTATCTCTCTCTCTCTCTCTCTCTCTCTCTCTCTCTCTCTCTCTCTCTTTCCGTGTCTCCTCTGTTCCAAGCGAGCAAATCTATTCTTTTTTTCTTTTTTTTTTTTTTTGATTATTCTGTGATTTTGGAATCTCAAATGTTCTCTAGAATTTGCGATGATAATTTTGTCCCTACAGAGTTAGATTTTTTTTTTGGACGTGTGGGGTGCGAGAAAAATTCCCATCCCCCTACACATCGAATTTCTCTCGAATAGAGACAATCCTTTTCTGTTTGATTTTGAATGATTTTCTACATCATCAACGTCGACATCGTCATCGTCTTCTTTTAGAATTTTGAATCGGTTCATTTTTGAATTTTTGATTATGTAAATCATAAATTTCAATTCCAATCGAATGCAGCATCGACATCATCATATGATCGTACTCCTAGATTCGAAACATTGATTGATAATCTTTGCTCTATTCTAGTCGTTTTCTATGTCTTCGTTGCAAAAATTCATAAATTGTTTATTGTATTCTGCCGTTCCATCGCTCTCTCTCTCTCTCTCTCTCTCTCTCTCTCTCTCTCTCTCCCTCTCAATCTAGATCACAATCTCAAATTGCAAACGACATAAAGAAGAATAAAAAAAGTGTAGAAAAAAAAAATGAATGAGAATTCTAGTCTTTTTTTTTCTCGGTAGAGATAGGAATTAGATTCTGTTTGTAACATTTTGTTTCAAACTATTCATAGCGTGTTTGTTTTGAGTGTTGAAATTTTGGATTTAGCTTCATTTGTTTACTTTGTTCACTGTTCTTTACGGTAATTGTCTAGAAAATCCCACAGAAGAATTAACAGAAGAGATGCGAGATGAGTTTGGCTAATCTACGTGAAGAGAGAGAGGGAGAGAGAGAGAGAGATTAGATGATCTAGGAAACGGAAATCGCGAACCAAATTTTTGTTTCGCTTTAAATTACGAGTGTTTTTTGTGTGTGTGTGTGTGTGCATTTTGATGAAATTTTCATTCTAAGTTGTCAGTTATTTTTTAAACTTTTTATTATTTGTTTATCTCCATCACTCGATGATGTTATCTACCAATAAATTTAATTACTACTCTGACGCCCACCTTTCTCTCTCTTTCTCTCTGTCTCTATTTCCTTGTCTCTGTTTTCTGTATTAATCAAATTTGTTCAAGTTTTGGGCCAAGCAAAAGTTTGTTTCCCGTTTTGTTCGCTTCAGATAACACAGATTCGTTTCAGAGAGATTCTTTGCATAGATTTGAAATATTGCGAGAGAATTCATTGAGACAATTTTTAATTGTTGTCGCTTTTTCTCTCTCTCTCTCTCTCTCTCTCTCTCTCTCTCTCTCTCTCTCTCTCTCTCTCTCTCTCTCTCTCTCTCTCTTTTCTCCAATCTTCATCATCTATTGCTCATTTAAAACTGCTCTCAGTTCATTTAAAACTCTATGATTCCGTAGACATTTAATTTATGATTTGATGGAGACCAAGTTTTGGCAAAAAATGAAGAAAATATGGAATGATAAATGATGCATATTATAATCAATCTAATAGAGTAGTTATATTAAAAAATAAGATACTCAAACAAAACCAAACAATCACAATCTAATCATTGAGTGTGCTTTGGTGGGTGTGCTTGAAACAGGTGATTAAAGTAGAGTAGTTTGATTTAGTAAGCTACAATTCTTAATCAAACGCTATAAAAAATATTTTGATTTGATTGAATTTTTGAATAAGATGGCACAACGAGTTTCGTTAAAGAGAATCATCATTTTGATCAATTTAATTGATGTCCGAAGGGAAGCAAGTAGATCTTGTCGATTTCATACGAGAAATTTGCAATAAATAAACGTAATGAATCTTAAATTTTTGATAAGAGTTAAGTCTTGTCTGCGGAAACAGATCGTACTTCCGTTGAATCAAATCGTAAAAAAATCATTCTCAGCCAAAAAAAAAAGTTTGAAAAAATCTAATTCTTATTCTTATGGCAAACTTTATGCGATATTGAACATCTTTGGATTTATAGCGATTGAATAAATTCTGGCAAATCGAATATCTTTAATGACGTTGAAAATGAGATGAAAAAAAATGAATAGAAGAGGGAATGGAGAAGAAGTATCAACTGGCTCGAAATAAAAAGCAAGCGAAAATGTTTGAGTTAAAAAGGAAACGAAATAGATAGGAAGGAAATCAAATCTCTACCATATGAAATAGCGAATTGCTCTTTGATAACGACACAAAACAGACTGAGAAACAAAGAGAGGCGCGGGGGAGAACGACCAGGACAGAGGAAAGAAATTCGATGTTACACTTTCATAACCGATTCAATGTGATCTGACGATGGCGAATGTAGTCGATCCAGAACATTTTTATTTATCTCATTTGCTTGGATTATTATTATCACTATCACTATCCTCCAGTACATTTAGGATAGTTTGCAATTAATAATTGATGTTCTAAAGATTATGATTCAGATTGACCCAAAAAAAAACAAACTATCCCATTAGTTTATCCTTAGAGATACCAGATTCATCCGTATTGCATAATTAGAAATGATGAGTAGAGAGGAAAAAATTTGTGAAGAAATCGTCCGAATAGATTAGGATTTTGTAATATCTCGTTCTATGCAATCGGTTCGTCATCAGTAGGACAGTGATGACCGATCGCGATTTGGAACAAGGACTCTGGTGCTTTAGAAAGCATGAAGAGAGAGAGAGATTGAGGGGAAAACTTTTCTCTTTGCACTGATAATCAAAATGGAAAGCCAAATGGATACTCGAACCCTTTTTTTTCATTTTCACTGTTTTTTCTCTAGGATCAAATAGTTTATGCATTATAAAAGACGAATGACAAACCGACCATCAGCAACGGATGGATGAATTGATTGCAAAGGTAGAAAACAAAACAAAAGCGTTTTCTTTTCGAATGGGTTTCTTTATTTTCGAGATAGAAATGAAAAACAACAAATTTCTAATGATTATTATCAATGAGATTTATGAAGAGAATTGCTACGGATGGGATGCGAAAACCCCAAAGAGTCATTCAAAGAGAGAGAGAGAGAGAGAGAGAAAGAGAGCGATTCTGATTGAAATGGAGGTTTGTTTTACTGATTTCTTTTCTCTATGAAAGATGGAAAAGCATTATAATACTAGCAATGAAATCGATTTCCATTCCACATTGATTTCCGTCTCATCGATTATTCATTAGCTAAAGTTTCATTAAGCGAACGATAGAATTGAATCAGATATAAAACCTGAGATATACATGTATACATAGAGAGAGAAAGAGAGAGAGATGAAATAAAATAATAGAAATAATTTTAATGTCCTTTTTCGATTGCTGATCTGAAATTAATCTTTGAAAACAGAAAAACAAAAGAAAAAAAAATATTTTCGATAGCTTATTAGTATTCGATCTCTTCTTAGACTCAAACCATCACCATCACCATCGCTATCTTCTTCGTTTCCAAACATATTCTCGCATCGATCATCATCGAATCAAAGAGAGAAGTTGCGATGATTGCTTGTTTCAGTTTGTGTTCCTCTTTTACTTTGCTGTCGTCTGCTTTGTTTATCGATTTGTTTGTTTGTATGTTTGATTTTCAATGAAATTACTTTTTCATTCATTAAATTGTGCGAATAAGAAAATCACCGGAGACCTAAAGAGAATAATGAGAGAATCTATGATGAAAATTTCCTTTTCCCAATCTTTTTTTTTTTGTTCGCTCGCCTTCGCCGTTAATGATGATCATCATTATTATTGATTCTGTTTGATTCAGAGGTTTGATTCGCTCTCTCTCTCTCTCTCTCTCTCGATTAGATCTCACCTTATGCTAGATCATCACAGGTGCTAGGATAATTATTTATTTATTTATTTTTGATTTCGTTAAGATTTACGTTCCAATTCAATCCAATTCAAGTGCTCTTTGATTGTTGAAACTAATAAAGACTAACTATTGGTGAACTGAACACTAACTGTGAAGTGAATCTATTCGGATTGTGTTCGATTCGTTGTTGTTTTTGTTACACTTTAAAGAAATTCTCTTCTGTTCTTTGCTTGCATTGGTTGCTTTTTTCTTTTCTTCTCGTTCACAAGTTTCGAGTACCTAGAATTTTTTGCCGTTTTCTTCTCAATCTTCAATCGAATCTTCAAGTGATTCAGATCCATAGATTAGGTGGATGAGAACCCTAGAAAACAAAATCGATACTAATGATTCTTGACACACACACACACACACACTCACTCACTCACTCATAATTCACACACGCCACATTGACATTATTTGTTTCCAATGTGTCTAGGCCTTTTGAATTTCTTATTCTTTCCATATAATTATCTACAATCTTGAAAGTTCGTTAAGAACTTGCATTGAAAGATTTTGTTTGCAATTCGAACAGCTTTTGTTTTTGTTTCGAATTAGGCGAGAAACAAAAAGTGATTTCGAGAGAGGAAAAGGTAATAATCTGAAAGAATCTGCGCTTAAGGTGTCAAGTTGTAAATCTTCTAGATTTTGATGTAAATTTTTTGAAAAGTTTTTTTTTTGGGAATCTTCTAATTATAATTTTACATTTTAACATAATTTTTCTACATTTTAACACTAACTTTTAACAAGTTTTTCATCTTCAAATTCAAATTCAATCGATCCTTTGGATTAGCTCTGATGGATTCGCTTTGAATCTTTTTAAACAGATTTGATTATGGTTTCATACGACATATGATCCATCTATAAATATCAAAATAACGATGATATAATGTAAGAATATTTTAAGGCCTTGGCATCTCATTGTTTCGCTATCAACATTTTCATCACCAGCATCACTGTTTGTGAGCACTATCTAATCATCATCTAAGTCAGTTTTTAGAACCCACAATCAATAATAGTTGTGTTTAGGTGACCAATGGGAACAAGAGACTAGAATAAACGAAGTAGGCCGAAATCGAAGCGAAAATGAAAAAATCAAATGCAGTAACAAAGAAAATAGATTAATTAATTCTCGGCAAAGAAAAAATCCGAAAAAAAAATCTGATCAGAGAGAAAAAAAAGGTGATGATAGAATGGAAGTGTGATCGAAGATTCGAGAGAAGATTTCTCTCTCGTAAAAAGACCCAAGCATAAATGAATCCTTACGAAACGAAGCAGAAGAGAAGGAATTCCCAATTGTAAATGATCGTGTGTGTGTGTTTGTGTGTGTAAGTGTGTAAGTGTGGGAAGATCGATTGAAAACGAACCGATTCATAGCTAGGCTTTTTTCCATCCAAAAATAGAATCGAAATCAATGAATGTAATGCTGAAGGGAGAGAAGAGATGATGAATAAAAGCGCAGTAAAAACAATGCTGGTACTTTTATTAGGGACGTAATAATAATAATAATCAAAAATAATCAATTATAGCATAGAATAGACAAAATAAATGAATAAAACTCAATGAATTTAATTGATTCCAAAGAATGTGATGTGAGCCCAGAGAAAGAGAAAGAAAAAAGAGCTGAGATTGTAGTAAAGAAAAAAATCCAATGAATAAAATCAATGGAATGCGTTGGATCAATATGTGAAACAAGAGAAAACAAGAAGACCAATAAAATGGAACAGTGAAGAAGCGAAATGAGAAGAAATAGAATGAGAGAATCGTTGCGAATTGCTCTCTTCATCGTCAATTAAAAGGAACAATATCGACAGTGATGAACGAGAAAAACTTAGTGTTTGCAAAGTTCTAGCTAGACCTACACCTAAAGCTTCTTCTAATCTTCTTCGATTCGATCTTCTGTCGTTTTCGGATCCTTCAAAATCTTTAAAGCAATGATTTTTCTTTCGCGCGATGAATTGAAACTGATTTTGCCGATAATTAAATCCAATAAATCATCTCAATCTAAGTAAAAAGAATCTCTTGGTGATTTTGAAAATTTTGCCCCATTTTCAATTCGGAAGTAATTTGATGATGATTTAATAGTGAGCTGTTTCATTTCAACCAAGAAATCTAGGATTATTTAAACTTTTCATATCCAATTGGTTTACAAGAGAATTTCCGTTGAAGTCTAAAATGGATTGTTTTTTTTTAACTTTTTCATTCGGGAAAACACGATTTCATTCTCGGAAGCGATCGAAGAGAACGAGATTGATTAAATGGAATCAATCAATTTGATGTGTTTGCAAACTCGAAACGAATATTTTCTTATCTCTTTTGCATTCAATCCTAGTGAATCTTTTGTCTTTGCATCGATGTTATCGGATGGAATTGGGAATGGTGGAATGAAAAAAAAAATTTCGATGTCAGCGTATCTCTTCAAATTTAACCCTTGTGTTTGTATAATTTTTCACCCTCCGATTCTCGGTGATCAAACTTTTCTCTTTTCCCATTCTATCTGAATTGGGCTGAATAATTGAATTATTCTGCTTAACACTCCTTAACTCGATTCTCTTCAATCTTTTCCAACGAATTAGATCGGATACATCAATGATGAGCGTAATGTATCGCTCTTTTTTTCTCTTCAGCTATTGATTGCTAGTTAGCATCTCTTTCCTTAATAAGAATCGATATCAAAAAAAAAAGGCCGAAATACTAGCAATTTTGCAATTTCTTTTTCTGTTTTTTTTTCTAGCGCTTTCTATTGATTGCTATTTTTTTTGTCACTGTTTCGAACAGAGCCAAAACAAAAAAAAATTCTAGTCCAAATGATGCTGCTTGTGTTGTCGCAAGCTTTATCTTCATACCAAGCTGCTTTAAGATCGAAATTTCTCTAGATAATCTATTTTTTTGTTTTTTTTTTGTTCAAAGTTCTTTTATGAGTTCAATCTTGTGTATTGCAGAGAATTTTTCTCTCAAACATTGATTGGTTAGCCAAATAGAGAGAAGAGAAAAATTGAGATAAGCTCTTTAGCAGATAAAATTTTGAAAGAAACTTGAAGGTTAACTTCCCCTCCTGAATTCATCGATTTCGATTTGTTCCGATGAACATAAGCTGTTGTTGTTGTTCCAAACAGAAGTTTTCTTCCTCGAAACAACAATAGATTAGGTCTTATATCATCACTAAAAATCATCGCATCCAATGTAGCAATAAAATCATTTTGAAGAGTCTAAATAATAACGGAGAAATTGATCAATGAACAACAAAAAAGAATTTTTGATGATTAAGAAAATTGCCGAAAAACTTCGAGATATCAGAAACAGAATCAATCTAATAATTTGAAAATAATAAGATTGTTCAAATTTCGTTACTTTTGTGGACCGATTCGATGTATTGATGATTGAAGAAAAGAAATCTAAATTCTTGATCCAAACAAAAAGTTTCACTCGCAAACAAAAGTTTATTTTTGGTTTGCGAATTTTTTTTTGTTGAAAATTTTCAATCTAAGATTGAAATCATTATTCTCAGTAATAACAATACAATCTGAAAAGATTTTCGGCAATCAAAGACGCATCTTTGTTATCTTTTATGATTCTCAAAATAATCTAAATGAAATCTAAATAATCAATGAATAATTCGAGTTTTAAGTTTGTAAAGCAATGATTTCATCGAGCTCGATGATGATGATCGAAGAATTTTGGTATTGCAAAATATCAAATAGATTTGAATTATATTTCAGAGAATTAATTATAGGTCTGTAAGAGCGAATCGTTTTATCAATATGGTCATCGCTAATATCAATATGTCTCGCTTTTAATGGCCAATCAAAAAATTAAGTACAGATTTGGATTTATTAGCACTAGTTTCATTCATTATCACGCAATAAATAGTGTTCTGCTCTGTGTTTGTGTTTGTTTATCTATCTGGGCTCTGGATATCACCCAAGTTATATGGGCCTTTTAATTGAAAATTGATATTTCGTTTGGATATGGATGTGAAAAGAAGTTGAGTAGAGGAGAAAAAAAAATCAAATCATTGATTCTAATCAATTGAAATGGACGATATTTTTCTTTTCTCTCTCTCTCTCTCTCTCTCTCTCCCTCCCACATTTAATTTCTGAACGCTAGTCTACTCACCCAACGGACCAAAGAGCCTGGTTTGTAAATTTCAATTATTTATCGCTCCTCGATAATATCCA
Organism: Sarcoptes scabiei; assembly: GCA_020844145.1. Lineage (NCBI taxonomy): Eukaryota > Metazoa > Arthropoda > Arachnida > Sarcoptiformes > Sarcoptidae > Sarcoptes > Sarcoptes scabiei. The sequence goes on from CP080484.1 coordinate 2,250,615, forward strand.
AACACTTCATTCGTACACTCTTGATCTAATGAATCTAGGCTCTCTTGCTCTCTTTTGATTGATATTCTTTTCGTTTATTACGATTGCAACTAATAGTATTATTATTATTATTATTATTATTATTGTTCTTTACAGAATCGATTGCATAGAGAACATCATTGTTTGGGTTAGAATGTTCCTCTCTAAATTATCGATCATCATTTTCAAACATCGAAACATCATCATTATCAATTAGAAATCACTGAAACCTAAGGGGAAAACATAGAATTTCTTGTTTGATTCTCGGTCGTAATGGATCTCCATAATCAGCAATAGAATCGAGAAGGAAAAAAAAATATTCTTTTTTTTTTTTTTTTTTTGCTCTCCTTCAAGAATCCATTATTTATTCAGTTCAAGAGAAAGAAAAACTTAAAAAAAAAAGAAATACCGAGGAAAAAAAACAACCAAATTCGTTGATGGAGAAGTGATGGAAATCAGTTGGAATTGAGTTTAAAAATTTTGAACAATGACGAAAAACAAAACGAATTGAATTTGAATCGAGCAATAATTTTGTCGATCGAGGAACCGAAGAAACGATCAAATCAAGATCAACGAGAATATGCTCCAATCGATCGTTCGTTGCCATCATCGATCACACAGTTGAATGGAAAAATCAAATGATGACCATCATTTAACGATTACCGTCGAGAAGAACATGTTTCCAAAGCAAAACAATCTCATCAACAATTTTGATCCGAATAGAGAAAAAAAAATTTAATTTTTTTTTCCCAAGAATCGATTGACAATTTTGATTCTCTGATTGATGTTTCTTGTTCCAAAATCTATTCTCCTGGATCTTTTACACTGCAAAGTATTTTGGCTTGATCCTCTCTTTCTCATTCTGATCTTTTCTAATCTTTTTGATCTCGATCTAGCCCATCAGCGGAAATCATCTAATATATGATCACCATCACCATCACAATAGCCATCGCCATAGCCATCATTTTCATCCTCTTAACCATTCACCTTCATAATTATACTCCAACTTGGGAACGCATCCGAACTCTTCTCTCCTTTTGTGCTTTTTGATAAATTTATTAGATCAGCGAGTTGTTTTGTTAACCAAATCGTAGTGTTTGGTTCACAATTCACTCGCTTCTAATAAATTATCAATTTTCGAGAGAAGAGATTGACGTAATGACAAAATGCCTGGCGGTCGTAGAGGTCTCGTTGCACCTCAGAATACATTCCTCGAGAATATCATTCGTCGATATAATTCATTACGTAAGTGATGTTTTGTTTTTTTTTTCTTTCACTGCATTACGGCTTCATTTCTTTTTTTTTTTTTTTTTTTTTTTTTGTTTTCTTTCAAATAAAGAAAGAATAACTGCAAACAAAAAAAAAACAAAAGACTAAGAAATTAGTTTGGAAAGAGAAAAAAAATTGAAAAGCAAACTAGATAGATAAATCGAATTGTGTAAAAATAATAGAAAGAAAGAAAAGCCCACAGAATCGATCTGATAGAGTTAATGAAGATGAAATAACGATAATAGTAATAATCTCTGCAAATAATAGCTCGTAGAGAAGAATTCCGAACGAATTAGATTCTCGATCGGATCCGGAATCGAGAACGTAGAGAACACCACAAACCATAGAACAGAAACAAAATAACGAAAAAAAAAACAAAAAGAAACAAAAATAACCAAATTTTTTGTTTATTTCTCTCTCTTTCTCCTACAGCTCTGAAATCAGATTTATCTTGAAATCTTGAATCTGAAAAAAAACACTCGATTACACCGAATTTTTTTTTCTTTGCAGTTTCATACCAAAGCTTTTTGTTTATGTTTGTATGGGTGTATGGGTGGTCCGATTTAATTCCACTATCTTTCTCCGAAATTAATCTTGATTAATTATCCAAAAGGAACGAAGAAAATAAAAATAACGAAACAGCACCAATAAACAATCGACAACAACAACAGCAACAAAATCTCTTTTTATCTCTCTCTCTCTCTCTCTTTCTCTGTTCGGCAAGGTTCCAATCATAAAATGCTCATAGAATCGCATTAGAAACGCACTAATAATGATTGCGATCATCATCAAATCTATATTCTTTCCATTTCTTTCTGCTTTTTTTTTTTCTCTCTCTCTCTCTTCCTCTTATCTTCGAAAACAATCCAACAAACAAAGTGAAGATATAGTGGAGAGTGAAGAGTCCAAAAGAAAAAAAAAATCAAACAAGAATTGAATCCGAGAATTTTTTTTCCTGTTGCTTACTATAGGAGTATGAGTCTGTTAGTTTGATCCGTTCATGTGTGCTATCTTTGGACTAGTTTTTCTCAAATCAATCGTCCTCATCTACTTCTCTTCTTGTTTTGTTAATATGATTATTATGATTATTATCATCATCATCATCATCATCGGAATCCTAATCGCTTTCTGTTGATCAAGAATGAATCGCAATCAAGAATAGAAGGTCATTTTCTTGGGAAAAAGATCGAACAAATCTAAAGAGAAATAGAGATGAGCTAGAATCGAAAAAGATTAGAGCGTTCGAGACAGGAAGGAAACAATCGCCAAAAAAAAACACCAAAAGTCGAAAAGAAAACGTTTGGTTCTTTCCTTTCTCTCGTCATTCTAATCTCCCTTCAGTCAGTCTAGCATAGCAATAGTCATAGAGTTAGTAGATCATGGACAACTTCCATACACCGATGAGATTCTCTGATGGAACAAGAAGATAACGAAAGAGGGAGAGAGAGAGACGGTCAAAAATTGGTCCAGTCTATTTTTATTCTTGTCCATTTTTTATCTTTCACTATTATTGATGTGAAAAAATAGCCTTGAGCTAAATTTTTTTCACCTTCAAAACAATCAAAAGGCAATCTAGTTCGATGAAAAGAGAGAGAGAGAGAGAGAGAGAGAGAGAGGAAGAAAACACGATCATCTACCATTTCTATCCGATCTCCAATGAGAAAATAATTGTTAGAGATACAACAGCACAGGTATATATCACAGGTATTGAATTGTACCGAATTAATCGAAACAATCATAACCTAGAATGGTACGCATGAGAATAATCACGGATTGATCGAGTTAAGGTTTTAATTATCATATGGTTAATGATGACGCAATCGCCGAATGATTGCGTTTTTTGAACTCAGATCTTAGCTAAAATAATCGAAACTAGGATCGGATAGAATGTATTTTAGATTAACCATGGCATAGCTATCCCATAGCTTAATATGGAATGCGATAGAATCGAATGCTCCGTTCGATAAGTTGTCGAGATAGCTAAGGCAATAATTCTGAATTTCTCACTCCTCTCGCATCATCGTTCATCAAACACCATCTTCATTCTAGGTTTGACCGAAAATGAACTGACTCGATAATTTCTTTTGAAGTTGTTTAATTCCTCCACCTCTTCGATCGTTCTGGGTTGCGATGATTGATTGGCGGATCGAAAATTTAATTAATTTTACAGATCTATTGTATTTGTGACCGATGCTTTTCACTATTCCAATGAAGAAAAAATTTCTAACAGAATTCGAATCTCTTCCTTTCATTCCAAATCTTCTACTCTACTATACTTAAAGATTAGTAGAAAGAAATTTCCGAACCTCGAAGCATTGATACATTCTTTTCGATGCGATTCATTCGAATTCCACAAAAATTCAATAGCTCTTCTTTTTCATTCGATTAGGTTCGGGTGAATTTTTTTCTTTTCTTCGAAGCTTTTGCTTCAAGGTATTCTTCATACTCATCATTATCATCGATGTTTTTAGATTTTGAATCCGACATTATTTTCATTATGATCATCATTATTTTTACTATTCATTCTATTGTATGTTTGAAATAAAAGAAGAACAACTTCGAAGCCGATTTCATAAGATGAGAAAAAATTGTTCAATTTGCATACCAGAATGCTCCATTAGAAAGTACCCAGTTCGTTTTGGTACCAAAATGTTCTGTAAATGCTGAAGAAAAATTTATATTGAACATTCACATGCAAAACAGAAAAGATCGGATGAAACAAAAAACGGCTGAAAAAAAGATGCAAAGAGAGAGAGAGAGAGAGAGAGAGAGAGAGAGAGAGAGAGAGAGAGAGAGAGAGAGAGAGAGTGATGAATAAAGATTGATAAATTGAGAAAGTTTAGCCTCAGGTGATTATCTAGCTATCGGAACAAAGTTTTCTTTTCGACACTTTCATCGTTTTCTCGTTGAGATTGAAGTGAATTATCTTGAACTTCTTGACTAGGGCTTCACAGCAAAAAATCGAAATAGTCCAAGGATTAATTTTCGCAAGAAATGGATCGAATTCTGCATTCCTTGTCAATCAATCGATCAATCAAAGAAAAGATTAGAGAGGCACCAATTTTTTAGAGAGGATTTCCGGTTTTTTTTCAACAAAATCGGATCAAATTTGAAAGGATTGAATATTGTTTGAGTTTTTTTTTCTCCGAAAAAAAATCAAATTTATTTTTATGTTAGAAGAGGTTGCGAAATCAGAAATTTTTCAAACAAAATTGACTCTCTCTCTTTCTTTCTCTTTCTGAGTTCTTAAGAATCAATCAATTGGATTGATCTTATTGCAGTAAAGAAAATCGAAAATAAATAAAAAAATATAAAAAAAATGAAGGATTATTGATGACGAAATTCCATTGAAATCTACAATCTTACTAATAGTAATCCTGTGTTATGCTGAATGAATCAATCACCGGAATAAAAGTTTTTTTTCACTCACTTCTAATCTTGGAAATTGACAACCGGAAACCTCATCGTTTCGATTGAAAAGCTTACTTTTTTCCCTTCACTCTTGACAAAAATCGCAAATATGGATCGTAGGCAATAGAAGCGTTGACAAATCGTGAATCAAATCGAATCGTGCAAATTATAGGTCTCAAATGGAATTCATCGGGAACTGATCGTTGTGATATGTTTTTCGTTCTTAAAACATTCACCGATTAGAGTAGAGAGATTAGAGTTTTCAGAAACAACAACGACACACATTGAATTGTTACTGTGTTCAAGAAGAGGCTAAAGCTTCCGATCATCTTCATCACCAATTAAATCCATCAAACTATTGTTTGACAAAGATTTGAGTCTGAATTTCTTTTTCTCGTTGTTAGAGATGACAATTTTATCCAAATCTTTTCAATTATCAAAATCTTTTTGTTGTTGTGCGGCTTTCTACTTCGATAGTTAATGAATGATAAGAATTTGAGGATTGTCTCAGTAAATTTCTAGAATCGATGCAATTTTCTAACGTTGTTCTTCGAAAAACTAAAGAAAATCTAGGGTCCTGGATTAATTTTTTTTTTCTCGACATTCCCTAGTTTTGTTTTTACTCGCTCAATTCTTTTTCCCAGTTCTAAGGGGTTCAATCGGATCTTTTTGTTTGGACGTAGTCTTAGTGTTTGGTACTATAAAAAAACGATCCATCATTCATCCTAAATGTTTTCGTTTTCTCTCTCTCTCTCTCTCTCTTTCTCTCTCTCTCTAACGGTTTGTTTCTGTTTTCTTTCAATGTTTTTGGTCCATCGATACAAAATCGAATCCAACAACTAGCCAATCAAGATTGGCTCAAAGATAGAAATGCTAGGGCAAAACACATAGAGCTAGATAAATATCAATGCACTAGATTCTAGTTTGAGCCAAAGAATTTAGGGCTAATGGATACATTCTGTGAAAATTATCCAAATTATTTGTTTGATTTTTTTTACGTTTTCATCATAATCGGCAACAATTCATGTAAAGGCTAAATATTTTTATCCAAAATAATCAAATTAGAGCCGTTTGATCAGAGGTCATTTTTCTATTCTCGGAGGATTCATCGCTTTAGGAAATTATCATATTCGAATTGAGACTGATTCTTTGGAAATGGACAATCAAAATCTCAATATCTTCGATGAGCAAAAAAAAAACAGATCTTTGAAGAAAATCGCAACGATTTCGATGATATTTGTTTGATATTTTCAAGATGTACACTTGGAAAGATTGAATCAATCGAAAATTGATCTCGGTTCATTGATTTTTATTTCGATTCAAAATCGTTTTTGATTTCATTCTGAATTCAATTCAAAATTATCTGGTTTCCGTCTTTTTTCCCCACTCTTGCATACATTTCCGAATCTGAATCAAAAAAGCTCGGTTTTCTTAAAAGAAACGTTCGATCGATGCAAAAGCTCATTGAGTGATGAATGGATGAATGAACGATAATGATGAGGATCGCTTACGGTCTTAACAGAATCAAATTCTGATCGTTTGAGCGATGATGACAATAATGATTATATAACGAGTGATTATATCTTCAAATAACATCATCGCCCATAATAAACTAATCTTTGATGGCTTAATAATAATGTTTAAATCAGATGGAATTTTTTCTAGACCCTCACTTTCAATCCTATCCAAAGCAATTGAAAAGTTTCGATCGTTATCGTTCCATCGAAACATCTTCGGTGGTGGAATGAGGAGACGAAAAAAAAATTCGAAACAAATCGAATCGCGAAACTGATCAATCGAGCGAAGAAGAGCGATCTTCGAATTGAAAATCTCTATTTAAATCATCATCAAATGTAATCATAAACAAAGTTTCTTGAAATTCACCAAAGATTAGGCACCCTTCTGGTCCCTGTTCCAAAAGGTTCTATGTTCACAAAGGGCAATCTTCGACTTACCATGAAGTACTCCAAATTCAAGAAACTATGCTCATAATGACGATGATTATAGTAATACCACTTCGAAAGGGGACTAGATTGACTTGAGAGAAAAGAAAGAAGGAGTGTCTCAAACAATGAACAAATGATGAAGTTTTAAATCGAGAATCTCGAACGGATAAACTTGAAGAAATAAGTGACAAAGTTTAATAGTAATATTTCTGAAACCAAAAAAAAAAAAAAAAAAAGAGTCCAAAGGAAAAAAAATATGTCCACTTTGATTTCGAATCGAATCACTTTTTTTTTACTCTGTCCCCAGTTGGAACTTTTTTTTCGAAAGAAGAAAAATACTCAAAAGTATCGCTGGAGGAAATTGTGATGTGATCGATGTGGTATTTTTTATTTATTTTTTTCTATATTCTCATTTTCCCAGGAATTCTTTTTCTTTGGGGTCATTTTCGTATTAAAACATATCGTTTCTATCGTCGAAGAGGAATTCCAAAATCCATCACGTTCCGATAAGTCCATTTGAATGGAAACCCATATTTTTCTATTCCAATTTGATCATTCATAACCTCAATCGATGGCTCTATTGCGCTTCGATCCGATCATATCGAGAGAGATTATTCTCGCTTGATTTAATATCAAATTTGCTTTTTTTTTTATTTCGTTCTTTCTCTCGTTGTGGTCATCGATAGAATGAATGAATGAATGAATGATGATGGTGGTGACAATGTGGTCAGTCTCTTTCCTTTCACCTCGAAATATTCTGGGAAAATTCTTTTCTAGTCAGCGTAAATGATTTGATTTGGTAGTGATAAATTTTTTTCAGAAATATGTTCCCAAAATTTCACCACTGCATATTTTCTTCTCAATCGAATTCCTTCGATTAGATATCTTCATTGATGAGTTTTTTTCCTATGAGATCTGAGTGTTTTTTTTTCAATTAAATCTTTTCATTGTTTCATTACGAATACTATATTTTCGAAATAATTTTCTTTTCGTTATTCTTTTTGAAATATTTTATTATTTGATTCTGAATTTTTATTTCTCTCTCTCTCTCTCTCTCTCGCTTTCTGTCTCTGTCTCCATTCATTCCACGTTACGTTCATATAGCTGATTGTAGTTTTTTGCTCGCCAATGCTCAAATCGTCGATTATCCGATTGTTTATTGTTCGGAATCATTCTGTCGGATATCCGGTTACAATCGTGCCGAGGTTATGCAAAAAAGTAGCCGATGCACATTTATGTACGGTGAGATGACCGACAAACAAACCATCACCAGAATCGAACAAGCTTTGGATAATTATGCTGTCGAACAACTTGAAATTCTACTCTATAAGAAAACTCGTAAGTTTTGTCTTTTTTTTTTTTTTGGAAAATTTTTGATGTTTATCAAAGTGAAATTTTTATTAAAATAATTCTAATTATTTCATATCCGAATATGATGGATCTGTTCCATGCTGTTTCGACACCATTCTCGGTCCATTTTGAAGCGCACGAAATCAAAGAGATTCGCACTATGTTTTTTTTTGTTTTCTTTTTGTGATAAGAAGAGACCAAAAAAAAAAAAATTTCTTAACACTTTTTATGCTTTTTTTCTGTTTCAATTTGTTTCTTTGCACTTTGGACTGCTTCCCTTTGATTGCTTCAATTCTGCTATAACTTTGCTTCATTGTTTCATCAAATGAACGCATTCAATGTTTGGATCTTTGATACGATCCATTCTCGATCACTGACAGACGGCCTAGATGAAGACGTGAGATAGTGCGCGAGACAGAAAGAAATGGTCTTGATGTGAGAGTTAAGAAAAAAAAAATTAAAGTTTTAGCGATTAGAAATTCGATCCATTTTCGAGAGTAGAATATTATGCAATGTGAAGAGAGATGATCGAATTCGATCGTATGAATATAAAGACATTCAAGAATATCCCAAACCAAATCGATGCCTTTCTTCATTCATGGAGCGATGTGAATGAAGTCAAGATAGATTACCGATAATCATTCAAGATAGAGACCAGATAAAAAAAGAAAAGCCAATTTTTAGAAAGAACGAGAACTTAGATGAAAAAAAATAGTCTGAAAAAGAAGAATACTGAAGAAGAACAAAATAAAGATCAAAATAGATATTTTGAATGATTGGAAAAGAAAGAAAGATCAAATGAAGGATTCATTTAAGATAGAAAAACAAACTATTAAAAAAAGTGAAAATAAACTCAGCTAGAAATCTTCGATGAACAGAGAGTGAAAATCAATCCAACCATTCTCCGAATCCTATGTGATTCATTTTTTAGCTTCATCGATAGGTGGATGGGTGTGTTAATGCCTATTTGTGTCAAAGATTCTGAAGCTATCTGCTATGTGCGATATTTTTATTGGCTGATTGTTTCATAATACTTTCTCTTTTTTCATCGCTTTTTTTTTTGTTTTCTCTTTCAAAAATCGAAATTCGAATCACCGAAACAGCGAAACGTATAATTTACTCTACAGGAGGTTTCGTTTTCGAACAGAGAACAGGAGAAAGATAAGATAGAGAGAAAATTGAAAATCAAACTGTGTGAGAGAGAGAGAGAGAAAAAAAATCAAGGAATCCGATACCAGAGTCAAAGTCCTATGCTAAGTCTTCATTGCACTGTCGATTGGATCAGTATGCAATACCGAAAATTGAAAATTATCGACTTTTTCATTCTCAGAATTCCAGCATTATAATCATCGAGCAATCGACACTCGATCGATTCGAACTCGAATGAATTCTTTAAAAATTTATTTTGACGATAGTGATGATGATGATGATGATGAGAATGTGAAATCTTCTCAATACAGAATAGAAAATATTTAATTAGATCGATGAAGAGATAGGTGGAAAATCTACGAATAGCTATGGAAAAAAAATTAAAGATTTTTTTTATATTCATTCATATTTCACTAGGATTCGAATGAAAATTTGAAATCCACACTCTTAAAATATTTTAAAACAATTTTTCAACGATGAAAAATAGAAACGAAAAGATTCATGGGGTGTGGTCTGTTTTGGTTTCAACAGAAAAAAATATCGCCAACGACTGAGGCCAAAATCGATTGAGTTTAGTTTAGTTTTTTTTCAAAATAGGAGGTGTTTGAAGCTTTTTCCCACCCAATCCGGACGGAATCAATTTGATCCGATGAATAATCATTCATCTCCTCTTTTTTGATGTTTTTTCTTTTTTTTTTTAATTTTACAAAATTTCCACTTTTGAAAAATAGCTCAAATAACTACCTAGATTTGTTTGTGTTTGCTAGCTTTTCATTCAAAATCAAACAAAAAAAAACTGGAATATCAATAACGATGATGGTGATGGATGAGGAAATTTTTGAAAAGAAAAATCAATCTCCATTCAAAATCACTCGATACAAATGGGAATTCTTATTTACACTTGTCAGTCCAGAATAAGATGAAAAAAAAATGTTTTTTCGTCTATTTGTTTGAATCATTTCACTAGACTAAGACAGAGAGAGAGAGAGAGAGAGAGAGAGAGAGAGAGAGAGAGAGAGAGAGAGAGAGAGAAACTTTGCAGACCTAACCGAGTCTAGTGAGCGTAGACAAATAGACCAAAAAAAAAAAAACTAGAAAAAAAATTCTGCTGAAAATCGAATGTGTTTTTTTTTTCGTTTTTTGTTTGTCTGTTTGTTCCATTCACCAAACTTGTCTTTGGAAATGTTTCTCGGTGATTCTGATGGTGTTGAAAGTAAGTAGCTCATTCGTAATCATTCGATTCGTAAAGAGAAAACACCGTCAACACTGAAAGTTGAGAAACGAAGATGTTATGAAGTGGCTATGATAGCTCTCAATTAATTGATTGAAATCTAAAGGCTTTAATCTAAGGTTCATTCTGCTCGGAACAATAATCTAGGCCCTTTCTATGAAATCTCGTTCTATGTCCCATTCGGTGCATAGTGTTCGGATGTTTTTCTTGCTGTTTCAATTTTCTATTCAAAAGCCAATAAAGAAATGAAAAACTCGTTGAATATGCGAGCTCACGCTCACACCTGTTTGGATTCAGAGAGCAAAAGAAACGCATATATGTTGTTTCACAATCAGTTATGAGATCTTTCTAAGATTTTAGAAGATAGGTAAGAATTAGGTGTGCAGTTCTCAATTCAAAGCTGCTTGCTGTCTAGTTCGAGCATTCTAGGGTTAAGATTCGGTGAATCAATATTATTATAAGGTAGACTTGCAATCTCTAATCTAATTTGTTCTCTTTGTACTTCTTTCGTTTTAAGATTCTGTTTACTTTTGTTTCCTAGCTTTTGAAAATTACAATAGAATTCCATCAATTCATTCTATTTCAATTTATTTTTACCCGTTTTCTTTGAAATTGGTCCATTGTTTCTCCAATTCTTTTCTCGATATTCAAATGAATAAATTGATTGTATTGAATTCATTCTCATTTTCGATTCAATTCGATTTTGTTCTCGAATTTCGATTTTTTTTTCTTTGGTTTTCTCTCTTCGCTACGTCTTTTTTTTCTGAATCTCCTAGCTTGTTAGAATTGTTGTTGTTCTGATTTTATGCGAATTAATTCTTTTTTTTTTTGTACCTATTTTGTTTTGTTTGTTGTTTAGAAATTGGATTGCTTTTTTCATCGCCATCTCTCACTTCATTCATTGAGACTCGAGATGAATGGAGGTGGCGAGGATAGATAAACTCAAAATGTGTTTCATCAATCAATCCAATAAATTGGCCAATTCAGTTAGAAACAGAGAAATCTTGATGAATACGAATCTCAAGAGATTCACATACTGATTGATTGATTTGATTATTTCTAATCTGATTTGACCATAGCAGATAAGACCAAAAACAAAATGAACAGAGCACTACTGTTCCAACCAAGTTCTCTCGAACGATTGTGTAATCTTGATCAATTTTTATTCACTATCAACAATCAATTAATCTGGACCCTTGAATTCTAAGACCAAATAGTCGAGATTTTCATAGAAAATATGCAGAAAAAGAGCTAATTGAAGATATTGGGGTTAGGATTCATTTCGATCTTTAGAAACCAAGATAATTCCGAATCAATGATTTTTTTTTCAAATAATTTCATTCGTTTCTGAAAACAACATTATTCTCCAAGTAGGGGTCTATGTTTTTTTTTAATTTTTTTTTCTCAAAAGAATATTAATTATGTCATTCGTAGCTTTGACAGAAATCATTAATTATTTGCTTCTAAGATTTGCAATAATAATCAGTAAAAATCATAAAAATAATACTAATAAATTCTAAGATAATTTTGATTCCCATTCACACTATGCTAAGTTTTTACCTGTGTGTTTCGTTCGATCAAATGCAAAGAAGTGGTGTGTTTTCTTCCCATTCTCGATTGAATGATGATGCACAAACCACATAATAAATTATTAATGAGCTTTTGGATTCTTCAAACTTTTGTTAGGTCCAAAACACGTTGAATTATGATGTATTCCACTGATCTCTAACGCTATTTTTGTATGTTGACTTAGGCCATTCTTTGACAACCCCAATTAGTTTAGTTTTTTTTTTCATTCCGTTCCTCTTGGACCTTTCTTTATTCTGTTGGGATTGTTTTTTTTTGTTTGTTTGTGTTGCTTTGTAGGTGTGTCACGTCAAAATTTATTTCAAAATTTCAGAATGTTTTCGAAAGAATTCCAAAAAAAAAAAAATTCGTTTCTATTGGCCAATTGATTCTTTTTGATGAAGCTCGTAAATTTTTTTTCCTATTGCAACATAAACTCATCCAATTAAATCCTTGAATTTTTCCCGATCTCTTCGATTCTTTTCGATCTCTTTTTTTCTTGGTAGCAAATTTGAGCTAGCTCACTGGTTCTGGTCGTTTTCCTTCTCATCACTCATATATCAAACTATTAATTCTTTTCTTTCGCTAACTCAAATTAATCTTTCTAACTTTATTATTTCCCAAGTGAAATCTTATCAAAGCTCGAAGATTAAATAAATTGTTCAATTGCTTTCTTGGGCCGGATATATTTTTTTTTTTTTTGAGATAGAGTTGGCGTGTCAATTGAAAATAAATAATCAAACAGATAGGGAGAAGATTGTAAAAAACAATCAAAAATTCTGGATGAATTAGAATGCTTTTGAAAAAAAAGCAATAGATAAATGAAAACTATCAAACTATAGCGGATGTAGGTTTGAAAGAAGTGAACTAAAAGAGAGGTTCAGGGTAGGAGCGAAAATTATGGAGGAAAATCTAAAGGTTAACTTCACTGTCATAATTCAGAATATTTAAAAAAATTATTGTTGTCGTTTTCAAAGTTGAAGAGTTTGAATTTTTGCATCTTCCTGACAATGATATGCATTAATTGATTTTCGAAATATGAAAGAATATGCAAACAAAAACTTTATCCCATTTAACCAATCTAATTCATAAAAATATGAAATTATTAAAATTTTTTGTCAAAACAAATATGAAATTGTTACGAAAACAAAAAAAAAATTCTCATTCAAATGGATTAAATTTTAAAAACAAAATATTTATTAAATTTTGATCACAAATCTTGTGATCTCGAATCTCAAAGGCGAGAGATTTGAATCGAACATCAAAACAATCCCGATCCAAACTATTTATTCAAACGTGGATCAAAGATTTACTAGAGAAACGCTTGTCAATCATCGATTGAATCATTTCGAGAATGATAACGATGATGATGAGGATGATGATTTATTCACAGGTAAGGATGATATTTGATTATTATTTCGTAACAAACTGAAAGTGACTATTTCAAATCGAACCGGAATAAAGATAGGCACTCTCGAATTGATAGAAGCGAGATGAAAAAGTTGTGATTGTGTGATTCATGAATTAATAATTCAATAATTTCAATAGTAAAAAGATGGAAAGAAGGACAGGAAAAATGCTCTCGAGATCATTACCAAAATGCTAGATGAGTCCGAAAGCTCTTGTGAATCGCTAAGAGTATGGTAGAATTTGATCGAAATTTGGTCCACTAGCAGAAAAAAAAAACAAAATCTAATCATCAAAATAACCATCGCTGATGATGGTCCAAAAAAAAGAGAAAAGCAAAAATATTCTTGATCATATTTTCTTTCGCTAGAATCTAGACCATCGTTTTCATCATCATCATCATTATCATCATCATCATCTGGTCTATAGTCTGGAATATTGAGATGATGATTTGATGATGATGATGATGATGATGATGATGATGATTATCATCAATATTGAAGGACCAAGGTTTTGTCATCTTTCGCTAATCGCTCTATCTATCCGAACAATCACTAATGGTTGGTGTATGTTTGTGTGAATCTCCATATTTTGCTTCGAAAAAAAAAAATAGAATCTCAAGGTTTCTATCCGAATCGACTTGATTAATATGTCCACTAATATGAGTGTCTATGTTAAGGTCACTCTTCAATACACTCTTGAAAGCCTCATTACCATTGTTATTATTATTCCAGTTTCATCACTATTGTTGTAATGTTGTAATGTTCCAAGATTTACATGCGAAATTTTGGAATTAATTTACTATTCTCATATGTATTCTTTTTTTTATTTTTTTCCCCATTTTTTCCCTTCCTCTCTATCGCTATCTTTCTCTCTCATATGATAAATGCAGCCATTTTTTTTTTGATGTTGATGATAGAAATGAAATGATCATTAACGGATTGCTTGGATCATCATTAGCCCCAATAGGAATACGGATTCAACAGTGATCAGAATCAAAGAGAATTTGAATCTCAAGGATTCGATTCTGAGTTGCAGAATTTAGATGAAAAAAAAATCTCGATTGTTTGCTTCCTCTCAATCGATTGTGACGGAATCGAATTCGATCGGATCTGTTCTTCGATCCTTTAGTTATTATTTAATTTATAATTCCCCATTCTAATAGCTCTAGTTTATCGATTTGAAAAATATATCGGTGAATTTTTTTTCGGATAACATTTTAATTCTATTTTTAGTATAAAACTCTTGCAATGATGGTGGTGTGGCGGAATCACTGGTCCAACGACATTGACCGATATTTTTCCCTCTCGCAGAGAAACAACTTGAACAATAACAATAAGATAATTGTTTTTTTTTCGAATCGTTCCAAATTAAGAGCTAAATTCCTATGACAAATGGATAATGATGACGCCGATCGCTACAATGGAGAAGAAGGAACAGAGTGAGAGAGAGAGAGAAAAAAAATCTTTTGGAACATCGATATATTATCGAAGGACAATCACGGAACTAGATTCTATCTCTCTCTCCCTCTCTCTCTTTCGTTATAGTTCTCTTTGTGGTCTATTTTGTCCCAACAATTTATTTGTAATAATTCCATTCGATTTCATTCCCTCCCTCTCTCTCTCTCTCTCTCTCTCTCTATGTATGTCTATGTGCCAGAATTGAGTGTGTTATTTTGGATGGCTATTTTTAGTAACCGATCGAATCTAATTCATTTTAATTCCGACCATATTTCCTACACCAAATTAGGTCATTACATATTTTTTTCCTTCTCGAATTTTTTCAAATCGTGCAGATTACTGCCACTTTGTTTGCGTGTTCGTCGCTTACTGTTTGCTCATTAATTTTTTCAAATTTTGCTATTTTTGAATTTTTTATTTCGCAATTATTGGTGGGATATTTTTTTTTTTAAAGAATTTTAATTTTTTGTCAAATCAACACCGTCATTAAGAATTTTCGCTTTCGTTCTTGTCTTACTCGATGACCAAATATGAGACTAATAGATTGAAACATTATTACATTAACATTAATCTATAGAGAGAGAGAGAGAGAGAGAGAGAGAGAGAGAGAGAGAGAGAGAGAGAGAGAGAGAGAGAGAGAGAGAGAGCAAAACTAGAGGATAAACTTCACTAGCATTGACCTTGTTGTTATTCCAAGGCTTATTTTTTTTCATTTCTATTGCCAGTGTTATTCTTCTTATTATTTTATCTCAATGACATTGATTGTTTTGCTCGACATTAACAATGACATTGATTAAGTGCATTATAATCATTCGGATCGGGCTTGAAAACGGCTTAGATCCCAGATTGCTTTCCCTATCTCTGTTTTTACTGTCAGATTCTATTTCTTAGGATCGAATCTTTCTCATACTTCTTTCTATCTTTCTATCTGGATTAATGAACTAAATCTCATTGCTTCTTTGGTCTTCTGTGACGTAAGAGTCTCGATTAGTTTTGAGCCAATTTCGATTAGAATGAATTCTACGAAAAGAATCAAATTGCAAGCCAAGATAAAAAGTTTTAACTCTTTTAATTGCTAAACAAATTCGATGGTCGCTAGATAAAGTTCTGTGTGTGTGTTGAAATTTGTTTTAGAAATTCAAATCGAATTCAATTTGCGCTGGGATCGAGAAAAAATCGGATATTTGTTTTTACATTTTCTTTTTTATTCTCTAATCCTCTCGATTCTCGTTGATATGGGATATTTAAAACGAAAAAAAAAAAAATTTAAAATTACTTTATCAATTTAATCTCTAATTTAAATTCGAGAATAAACATTACGATTATTTCAATCAATTTTATTTTCGATTTCTGATTATTTTAACAAATTAATTTTCTCTCTTCTTCTCTAATGAAACAAAAAGGTACGCCACTATGGCTTCTATTACAAGTGGCCCCGATCAAAAACGAAAAAGATGTGGTGGTACTATTCTTGTTAACGTTTCGCGATATAACCGCCTTGAAGCAACCAATCGAAGAGGACGCTCAAAAAGGTCTAAGTAAATTTGCACGTTTAGCTCGATCGGTCACTCGGTCTCGTTCGGTACTTGCTCAACAATTCTCATCACATTTGCCAATTATCAAAACTGAGACCACCTCAAGCAAACAATATCATCTAGGCCAAGTGAGTTTTTCATTTTATTCTCAACATATTTTCCTCAACACAGAATAATAAGAATATCTTCTATTATAAACTTTTGAAAAACTTTAAGACAAAAAAAAATTACATTTTTTTAAGATGTCATTTTCGATTGAATGAATCGAAGATGTTAATCTAGCCCTTCAAACGATCGTTTCAAATCGAATAATAAAAGTAGTAAAAAATAAAATACATTTCACAAGAGAAAATAGATCTAGACAAACAATACTTGGGAATCGATCGAGAATCAAATTGGGAGATAGAGAAAATTTCTGAGTAGAAGAAAGATCAAATAAATGAAAAATTCATTCAATGAAAATAATAATAATAATAATCGCAATAACCAATGATATCCAATTTTTTTTGGCGATGAAAAATCGATTCCAAACATTAAACATTCATATTTTTTTCACCAAAAAATTCACCAAACGCAAAGCCCAAATCAAAAACTAAGAGATATCGAAAAGAGCTGAATATTCTTTTTTTGATCTTCCGAAAAAAGACTAAAAGAAAAAAATAATAATTTTTTTAAGATGAAAAGAATTTCATGATTGTCGTGCCTATTGAAATCAACAATTTATTTCAAATAGCTAGGTTTCATTCTTGAAATGTTTTTTTTTTCCTGGTGAAAAAAAAAATTCACTCGTTGATATAGTTCCAAAAACCTTGGGACTCTCTCATAGATCTCTCTTTCTCTTTCTCTCTTTTCCTCCGTTTTTTCTACGAATCAATCTAGTTTATTATTTGTTTCATCTTTTTTTCGTCTATAATGCAAGTTTTTATGTTTAAACTCCAAGGTCCATTGTTCTGAAATGAAAAAATGAATGGCAATAAAAAAAAACCTAGGTGTGTTTTTATCTCTTCTCAATTTTTACCAGTTCTTCTCTCTCTCTCTCTCTCTTTTGGTTCATTTGATTCTTCTCTCCTTCTGAAACGACATTTTTTTTTCTATAACATTTCTTTTGAATAGTAAAGGAGAGAGAGAGAGAGAGAGAGAGAGAGAAAATTTCAAAGGTCATTTTCTTGAAGTGAATTTCACGAGAATTGATTTGAATAATTTGATTGTCAATATCCTAATGATGTAATCGATCAGTTTTTTTTCTCTGTCTCTGTTCTGGAACAAAAATGCTATAATATTGGCACTGTATGATTGACATAAAACTATTCGACTGATTTAAAATGATCGATTATCATCACAGACGTTGCAACTGGCAAGTTTCAAAAAAAAAAAAAAAAATAAGAATTATAGCTCTACTAAGCTAAGACTCTATATCAGTGAAATTAACCAATCATAGAAGTTATATTTAGATTATTATCTTAAAGAATATCTATTCATTTGAAGATTTCTCAATCTAAGACTATAGTTCAAATCAATAAGCAAATCTCGTTTCCAATTCTTTCTTTCTACTCTCCGATACGATACAATAAGATGTGGAGAAAAACGTATCAATAAATGTGTGTCAAAATTTCGAAAAAAATATCAAACAAAATATACCAACTGAATTTCTCTCAATAAAGATCGAATATATTGAAGACTCTCGAAAGAAAGAAGCAGACTGAAATTGATAGCTTTTAATTATCAATTAACTTAAAAGAGACAATTTTCTCCGATTAAATCTCATTCGATAAGGAATATTATTATTTTTATTTTGCTCTAGAATTATTATCACTTTATTGTTTTAAATCTATTATGGAATTTATCTCTCTTTCTCTCTCTCTCCCTCTCTGGTAATAATGGGCACAGATTCTATCAGAAACGATTTAAATAATGATTGATGATCTTGTTTTCTAACTGACCGGAATAGAATTCCATCAGATTAGAATCAGCAGAGAAAAAGAAATGATGAAAATAATTAGGCGCAAATAGAAGCGAATAAAAAGATGATATCGATAATGATACAGGAGTGTTCCGAAAAAAAAGGGCAAGATAACAAAAGTTTTATCATATTATTCATTATCTTGAATTCGATCGAACTTGATTCGGTCATTTTGTTTGCCAATCTAGTTTTGTTTCTGAACACAATGATTATCATCGAACTAATTCGATATTCAGCTATCTTAATTTTCATTTTTCATTCTCCTTTCTCTTCTCAAAATCTAGTTGATCAATTTGAATTCGGATATCTTGCCACAGTATCGTCAGGAGGCGCCAAAAACTCCCCCACATATTCTTCTCCATTATAGTGCATTCAAAGCTATCTGGTAAGTGATTCTTTGGATTCTTCTCTTGAGTTCAGCTAGCTATAGAGGGCATTCATAGAGCTGAAGTGCTAGAGAATATCGTCGACGAATTAAAAAAAAGAGATTACCGACACAAGAAACAGTTTTAAATTGAAGATCACTCGATGATCATTCTCAGTCAATTTAGAATCGATCTCTAAGCGTAGAGAAAAACTCTATCCAGTCCATTCATTAATTTATTAATCTGGCTTTTCGTTTTTAGCCCATTGTAAAACACAATTATTGAATAATTAATTCATTCACTAGCTGACAATTCAATAAATCAAGCATCACTTTCTTGCTCCACTCTTACTCTCTTTAAAATCGTCGATGTAACGAAACATTCGAGAATTTCATCATTCTTTTGTTGTTTTACTTTAATTGACTTTCTTGTTCTTCTTTTTTTTCTCTTCCTCATCGCCGAAAATCGAAATCTAACAATCAAAACAACAATTCGTTCATCGTTTTGGATCTTTTACTCTCTCCACATTCTAAACATTCAAATGGACATTGTGTTGGCTTGTCCGATTGTGATGATTATCACCGGCAACGCTCTGGGTCTCATCTATCTCTCTTAAATTATTCTTTTTGTTTCGAAACAATAAATAATTTGTACGATTTTTCTCGCTCTCTTCGCTCTCATTGTCCTGTTTCGGGCTCCATACGATCAAACTCACCGATCAAAATGAAAAAAAAAATTCTTTCTTAATCTATTCTTGCCGTAAATCATTCGATTTTTATCGACATCATCATTTTCATCACTTTCGTCGTCGTCGTCGTCGTCTTCATAATCATCACATTCTTGATATTTTTTAATTTTGTGTTTCTTATTTGATCCCAAAAGGGATTGGGTTATATTATGTCTTACATTCTACACTGCCATAATGGTTCCATACAATGTCGCTTTCAAAAATAAAACTTCCGAAGATGTTAGCCTATTAGTGCTTGACAGGTTTGTCACATCAAATTCTTTTTTTTTCTTGCATCTTTTTTTTTGCTGATGTCCCTCTATTCTCACTCCTAGTAGCATCCATCTAGTGATATTATCAATATTATTTAGGCTTGATTTATTTGAATCCTCACACCAATCTATTAATCTCTACCAAATCCACCCATCCATCTATCAATCTGTCGTATTCCTCTCTTATCTTTACGATCAATTCAATCAAAACGTATTCATCTTGTTTTGTTTCCGAGTGCTTCCGGATCGATGTTGGAACAATTTTGAATGCGATCCAAATCATATTTTTCGTAAACGCATTCATGAACACAATCAATAATAATGGATTATTATTATCGATTATTCTTGGTTGCTGGTTACTGATTTTCGATTACTAAAATGAAAATAATTTTTGTACGCAGCCATTTAGTCTCGGATATTTGATTACATTTTCAATATTTCATTCCACTCTAGAATTGATTGTCTAGCTCTCTAGATACACTTATGCGTATTTTTTCCAATATCTCCAATCTATAATACTTTTCAATTATTTATAGAAATCCACATTGAAAAGAGGATTAAATAAGTCAGAGGGCTAATTATTCGAACTTGAGTTTTTTGGAAATTCTACTGCTCTTTATAGACCATGTGGAACTGATTGATGCGAAACAAGTTCTAAAAACAAAAACAAAAAATTCAATTGATTCTGATTAAATTGATGATCTAGATCCTTTTTCTGAATTATCATCGAACAAAATCGATTAAAAAATACTCTTCACATTGATCTGATTGAACAGAATAGAATGAGAATAGGGAATTGAAATGATAAAATAATGTTAGATTGAAGAGAAGTGTTGTGAATTCTTTGAAACACACAACGAAACAGTTGATGCTCAATTGCTCGACTGATTCACGCCAATTTCGAAACTTCGATTCTGTTGGAGCTTAAAAAAGCAATCCATATGCTAGAAGTGAACTGTTCCATAAGTTTTTTAAATTACACTTAAAGGATTAATAGTAACGCAAACAACAACAACAACAACAACAACGTCTGTAGGGAAACAAAAACGATCTTCATCTTCATCTTCATCATCGTCATCATCAACAACAGCGAGAGAAAACGTTCTAAAACATAGAATGAATGGCTGAAAGTTATTTTCCGACGAGACGAAATCAATAAAATT
The DNA here is from genome assembly GCA_020844145.1 of Sarcoptes scabiei. NCBI lineage: Eukaryota > Metazoa > Arthropoda > Arachnida > Sarcoptiformes > Sarcoptidae > Sarcoptes > Sarcoptes scabiei. The sequence continues at coordinate 2,271,444 of CP080484.1, forward strand.
TTTTTCTCTGAATTAATTAGAATTTTATTTTTGAATCTAGAAATTTCCTTTCTATCCCCCTCTCTCTCTCTCTCTCTCTCTCTCTCTCTCTCTCTTCTTTCTTTCTCTTGGATCGTTTGGAATTTCGATGAATGCGCCATAGGAGAAGAGAAGATTGGTTAGGTGAACGATTTGATCGGCAACCAAACACACCCCAGCTGCTAGTGTTGTTTTTCTAGTGATCCTTGTTCTATTGGGAATGAAAATTTCTCTCTTCTTCAAAAAAAAAAAAACGAGAAAAACTGAGAGCGAACTAGAACGAACGAGAAAAAAATTCATCAAAACCGCAAATCTAGTGGAGCTACAAAAGCCATAAAAAAATTCCATTTCGTTTTTTTACGCTCGTTCCTGTTCTCTCGAATAATCCTAGAACGTTCCTGGATCGTTCGTTTAATCAAAGGATTAAGTATGTGCGTGTGTGTGTAGTGTACTGAAAGATTGAGATCGAGAATTCCCGATTCCACAATCGAGAAGATTGGATGATGATGGCGATGATATCTAATTTTAGAAGATGGGTAATTTTGATTTCATTCTTCAATTACAGAATTCAAATTCCAGAATCGAATTCGACAGATTGAGATTGTTCATCATTGCTTCAATTGGAACCAAAAAAAAAAAAGAAAATTTCCGGCCCATAAAATAGCCATTCAAAATCCATTAATTTAATCAGTTTTTATTCTTTCACTCTCTTTCTCTCTTCGTTGCCATTTTTTTTGTCCAGAAACCAAAGAATCTATTCTTGAAACCCGTAAATCCTTTTGGTTCTGGCGATCTTCTCTACTTGTATCACAAGTTTTGTTTTTTTTTCTGTGGGGTTCATTTTGATAATTAATTAAATTATTGAGCGCCACTCCGAGAACTAAATTTCTGCTTAAATTTTGCTTCTCTAAGAAGAAAAGGAAGAAGACGAAATTTTTGAGTCTAATAATAGATGGATCATTTTATCGTTCTGGATCAGATCAGATCATTTGAAGAGATATAAACAATCCCCAAGATTGGTTTTGGTCTATTGTTTCTTTTCGATACCTAGCTTAGCCTATTTTGATCAATCGATCAATATTTCTCTTCGAGATGTCACAGAATGAGGCGTTCCAAAAGACAAATCAAATTTTCATTACTTTTGAGAAATTTAGTTTGCCACTTTTGTGATCGTTTCGATTCGATTGGAAAAAATTTATTTGACGCTCAAATGTTGTAGAAATTCTGGGCTCAATTTTCTCATTTCAATTCTTATTCAAAGAGCTCTAGGAATTTCGACAACTAGGTGGTTAGGGATCACCTCGCAAATCCTCTCCCTCTTTCTCTCTCTCTCTCTCTCTCTCTCTCTCTCTCTTTTATTTTGCAGATTTTATTTTTCGAGATTAAATTTACTCAAGTGTGAAAAAGGAACATGGAATTTGGAATCGGAGATGGTGAAATAAAAAAATAGAGAAAAAAGTGAAATGAGATATAACAGAAAAAAAACTCGTTCCAAGCAACACAGAACAGAATCGGGTCGGAAGAAGAGGGTAGGAATTTGTTTTTGATTTTCTCACTCTCGAATCGAATCCAAAAAGAAAAACCTCGACAGCGACGCCGACGATGTTATCTTCGTAACCGAAGAATGACATAATGACATAATGAGATTGGAGAGAACGTAGACATACCACCAGTGAATGACAAAAAAAACGAAAACGAAAACGAAAAAAAAAAGAGTTTGTTCGCACCGAAGAACATCGAATTTCGGCGATGAAGGCAAAAAGGAGAGGAGAAAAATTTAACGCCAAAAACTTTTTGTTTTCCTTTTTTTTCGGTTCTGATCTCATTGCTAGCGTTTCTCGGTCCTCGTTTCTAGGCTTTGATTTTTGATTTCATTTCTCTATCGCTCTTTTACGTTCGTTCTCCATCGATGTTGTTGGTTATGATGTTTTTTTTTCGATGGCTTTGTTTTTCCTGTCGTCATAAACGCTAAATGATGATGTTTATATAATGATGTTTTCTGTTTTTAGGGCCTAGAAAACAAACAATATCTCGAGATCTAGAAAATTTTTTCCATTCCATTTCCACTCGAAAAAAAAATGATTGCTTCATTTTCAGAGCAACTCATAATCACCATCATCACTGGGTCTCAATTGAGAGTTTTTTTTTCGAGAGAGAGAGAGAGAGAGAGAGAGAGAGAGAGAAAAAAAAAGATAGCATAAAAATTCATCACTAACTTTACTCTTTTGATTCTCGTCTATTGTTTCTGTTTTTGGTTCCATATTTTTTCAATACTAAATTTCATCTCTCTCTCTCTCTCTCTCTCTCTCTCTGGACTTTGGTGAATGGTAAAAATTAAAAACGAGAACAAATCCGATCATTATTATGATGGTGTATGATTAAGAGAAAGAGATTAACATTGTATTGTAATAATAATGATATTTTTTGGAGTCTAAACTTTCAAAAAAAAAAAAAAATTAATAATAAACAAATGTCAGTAAAAAAAATAAAAAAAACATCTAGAATATCTCTAGAGATATAACAACAAAAAAAAAAAAAAAATTCTTCGAACAAAATAGAGATTAAAGATGGAGAGGGCGTTTTTTTTTTAATAACGTTTGGGTGGATATTTTGGTGAAGATTATCGAAAATTTCTCAATTTTGATTATTCAAACTTGAAGCTATTCTCATGAATGAAGTTTTTTACGATGAAAATTTTAATCCAAATCTTAATAATCTATTTTTTTTTCGTTTCACTAATCCTGGAACTGATCTTGGAATTTCGAATGAAACAATCGACATCATCATCATCTGAACTAATCAATCAATTACGTTGTGGCGTTATAAAGCATTGTTGATGTGATATTTTTTATTGATATTGTGCTCAATTTTCATACAACATTTGTTGGACCTGGTGGTGAGGTTGTGTCCGATCCAAAAATTATTCGTGTCAATTATTTACGAAGCTGGTTCATCATCGATCTCCTCTCATGCTTGCCTTATGATATTTTCAACGCTTTCGATCATACCGAAGACGTAAGTCTCGAAAAATTTTTTTTTTTGTTCGTAAAACGAAAAGAATCGAATAAAAAATAAAAATAGTAAAAATAATAATAATAATAATACTAGTGACAATAAGATTTTTGTGTGTACCAAAAGTTTGCGAAACAGAAAAGGGAAAAAAAATGGGACAAAACAAAAGAGAATTGTTGAGCTACGACTACGCTATACGAATATATCGTTGATATCTTCATCATCGTTTTGTTTGAAGAGAATTTTTCTCCATCTCCAAACAAAAAGAATTGCCTGATTTAAGATCCAGAAAAAAAGAGAAGAAAAGGATCAATTCAATCTTTTCCGTTTAGCTCGCAATCTAGAATCTTTTTTTTTTTTTTTTAAATTATTCCCAGTATTTATTCTAGCAATTCTTAAATCTTCATAATATCCGACGCTTTTTTTGCTCCCCTTTTCTCAATTTTCCACACCACTTCATCAACTATCAAAAAAGGCTCAAAACGACTCGTTGGCCGAGTTTAAGAAACACTTTATTCATTCGATGTTTCTCGCTCTCTCCTCGATCTTATTCTTATTCGCCTTTCTTTTTTTTTCTTGCGATATCAAATCTCTATGCTTTGAAGTAAAGCAAAAAAAAAATATTAATTTTTCCTGTCTTTTTCGTTTTTTTTTTAATCTTCATACGCTTTCCATCTACACAACCAAACAGCAAGGTATCGGAAGTCTTTTCAGCGCCTTAAAAGTAGTTCGCCTTCTTCGTTTGGGCCGTGTGGTTCGGAAATTGGATCGCTATCTTGAATATGGTTGGTTTAATTTTTAATTCTCCTTTTCTCTCTCTCTCTCTCTCTCTCTCTCTCTCTCTCTCTCTCTCTCTCTCTCTCTCTCTCTCTCTCTCTCTCTCTCTCTCTTTCTCCAAACACTTTTGTTCAGCAGTTTTTTTTTTCGAGCTTATTTTTTTCTCATTCACTTTAACCAAACATTTCTAGTTCGGTTTCACCCATCAGCATGGTAATTTCTTTCCACCTCGATCGATTCCATCAGTATTTTTAATCTTTATATTTTTATCAATTCAATTCCATTCCATTCCATTCCATAGACTCATTATTTTTGTACACCAAAATTAAATAAATAAATGAATTGGAATAATAATAATAATAATATTAAATGGAATTGCAGAAATAGAACGAAATCAAAAAGCATCTCTATTTGTATGCGCACACACACACACACACACACACACATACACGCACTCCTTGACACACCTTACCTCTGGAATAGAATCTTTTAGTTTCTTGTTTTCTCAATAGTTTCGATCGGTATCGTAATTGAAATTACGAACCCATCTTCCTCTTTCGCTCTCTCTCTCTCTCTCTCTCTCTCTAAGAAATATTTTTATGCTTGTATGATGAAATCGAACGATTCTCATCGACACTTAATCAATCTTACCTTTACCTAAGACCAGACAAAACGATTCTATTCCATCAATCGATCGATTCGAACAAACATCAACATCATTAGGAAAACGTTTTCAATTTGTTTTTGCTCCTCTCTCTCTCTCTCTCTCTTTCGTTTTCTAAGTTTTTACCCTATTTTCTGTGAAATCACTTCTCGTTTGTATCGATTCTAATCTCTAAATCAGTTTTATTAAGAATCTCTGTTATTACTATTTTTGAATCAAACAAGACATATTGAATTTTCTTCTCCCTTTCTAAGCTTGCTTGGTTCTTGCCTTTCCAATCCATTACTATGCCTCTCAAAATTATCAATCTCTCTCTCTCGCATCCCCTATTATCCACTGGTATATTTTGAGCAATTTTTATTTCACTTTACTTATACGCTTGAGAGGAAAATAATTTCCGCTTGTACGAACAAGATGAACTCGAAGGAAGATTGAGAGAAATTTATTTGTATTCAACAACACAAACGAAATCTCTTCGCACACTAGATTTGGTAAATGAAAACGATAATAAACAAACAAATCAACAAAGATATCGATGAAGGTATATTGATGATTTAGAAGACCATCATTGGTTTGTTGTTGATTAGGATTCGTTGTGGCAATGATTATGATGCTGGTGTGAGGTGAACGAAAGAAGTGAGATTATAGAGAACATTTCTCTCTCTCTCTCTCTCTCTCTCTCTCTCTCTCTTCATTACAACAAAATGATTGGTTAAAGAAGTATAAATTTTAAACGGCAATCAATTTTGAACACCACTCACCGAAAAGCTTTCGATCATTATCGCGATTGGGATACACGGATTTTTTCGAAAAATGTAACAATTCATATAGAAGACAACGTGAATTCGAGTATAGCTAATAGCTAATAGAATTCTTCAAAATTTCATTCAAAAGTTTGAAGAACGAAAGAAAAAATAAATAAATTTTATTTTTATTTTTTCGTGTTTCCATTCGGATTTCCATGAATGAAACATTCCGCGTCTCTGTTCCATTCAATCGATGATGAATGCAGAGGACAATGATTGTCTGTCTTCGAATCAGTAATCTGATTGAAAACCTTTGAGATCAGATATCAAACACCGATCTGAAATCGAAATCTGCTTTTCTCTAGAAAAGATACGATGAAATAAAAACTCCTTTCCAAGATGAGTTTCGAAGGCAATAGTTGAGTGAAAGATGGATGTTTGGGAAAAAATTTCTAGATCCAAAAGGTCCATTGAGATGAGAGAGACTAGTAAAAAGAAAAAGTGAATCTATCAATATGCAGTCTGGTATCCAACTGATATCTAGATTGATTTCGGAACAGTTTGAATTGTTCGTCTCTAAAGCGGAGGTGTTCAATGATAGGACGAGATTTTTGATTTCGATTTCTCTCTCTCTCTTTTTTACTTTGCAAGAGTCTCGTTAAAAGGATGGAAGAAAAAAATTGAAAACCAAATCGATTTCAAGTGCGTTACAATTTCACCGACGGATGTTCAATAATGAAGAGAACAAGTGGGGAAGAAAGAGAGGGTGAATGAAGAGAGAGAGAGAAAAAAAAAATAACATAAATTCTTTCAATCTTCAAAACTTATTTCTGCTATTAAAACTCTATACACCCACTTCCACCCCTTCATTATTCTTCACTGTATTCAAACGAAAATTTTTTGAAAAGATTCTACTCGCTCTATGAGATGAAAAAAATAAGATTCTATTCATTTTGAAGCAATTATTTCTTCTCGTTTTTTTTCGAATTTTTCCCTCGCTATTACTTTTGAAGCAATTAATTATATTCATTCAGCTTTTCATATCCCTAGACCTTGTTTATTCATCGGCTATCTATAGTTTTGCTCTAGTTTTGCATTTTTGATCTATGGATGTTCGATGGATTCATACCGATCGGGTTCCATCCAAGCCATCTCTTTCTGATTATTTTCGTTTCGATCTTGTCGATCTAGGTTTGATTGTGAATATTTTTTTCTCATTCTCATTCTAGGCGCTGCAATGCTCATTCTTTTGCTCTGTTTCTATATGCTGGTCGCTCATTGGCTTGCTTGTATTTGGTACAGTATTGGACGCAATGATTCCGAAAACTACCTCACCTATAGTTGGCTTTGGAAATTAGGCAACATCACACAGGTAAGCTAACGAATTAGAGAAGAAAATTTTGACCGTAGCATTAGATCTGAACTTAGATTCTCTGATCGAAATTTTGCCTATGAATATCCTAATGGCCTAATTTTATTTCATTAAATTTGAATTATCATTGAACAGCAAAAATTGAATTGAATCGATAGGTCATTTAATTAATTTCTTGCTCTGATTTTCAAAATCTCGAATTCAATCTATATCCTTATCGATTCGATGTGGGAGAAGAGGATAGAGTCAAATTTAATTGGCTTCGGTTGATTATCATCATTATTATCATTTTCTACTGCTATTCGGATGCAAATTAAATTGGATTGTTAGGTCTTTTTGAATTCTTTAAAATGTTGCGTGAGTCTTGGTGGGCGTGTGTGCATCATCAATAAGGTCATTGATTAGAGTGAAGTCGTAATGATGAGAATGGCGGCTTCAGATATCAAAAATATTGTCCTAGATTCTTCAAGAAGTGTAAAAGTTGGAAAAAAATATCCTCAAGATAATTTTGAAATGAATTAAAGCTAATCAACTCACAATGAATATACAAGGACATTCTTTCTCTCTCTCTCTCTCTCTCTCTCTCTCTTAGGCATATTATTCAATCAAAACCAGAATGAAATTCGCTTGATCGTTCTCTTTTTTTTTTTTTTTTTTGTTTCCAGATCAGCTCTCTGATTTTGAATAATTTTCTCCTCAATCTTCAGTCAGCACAATTCATTTTAAGCTACTTAAAGTTTTTGAAATTTTTTTTCTGAAAGAATAAAATTCGACTAAATCTAATTAATCCAATCAAATCATGATTGATTGATTTCGATTCTATTGTCGAAGCTCTCTCTTTCTCCGTTCACTTCATCCTTTTTCTTATCATCTACCAAACAAGCTTAGGTTTTGAGAAATGAATTCTAAAGAATACCAATGCTATAATTTCGATGATGAATTATGATAATGGCGATGATGATAGATTAATAGTTTGGAGCTCAAATTATTCAACAAAAAAATCGACGTTGACTCCGACGATGATGAGGATGACGATCGATGCAAAAAGATGATAAGGCCATCATCGAGCAAGCTAGAAAGAAAAATGGAATCAGATTCTCGCTAATCAAATTTTCTAATTGATTAGTTTCGGAAAGAAAATATTCAAACAAATTCTCTTTGCTTGAATTCTATTCGATGAATGATTCCATTAGGATTGAACCTAGATATAGTCATTGAAAGCGATCTTTGTGTGTAGGTGGGGGTATGAATGAGTATGGAGGAATTTAGATCGATTTTTTGAGAAAAATAAATGAGTTATGAATCTCATTATCTATTCCGATGTTCTAATGAATCATTTGCTCTTATTTAGATTTCGTTTCCTTACCACTTCAGAATTTCGAGTTTTTGAATTTTTTTCCTGTTTTTGATGCTGATTAATTGCTTTTTTGTGCTTTCAAAATCAACAGTTTCCATTTCATTTGAGGCCCAACAATTTGACTGCCCGTGTAGAGCTCGAAGGTGGACCAGAACGTTCAACGATGTACATAACATCATTGTATTTTACAATGACATGTATGACCAGTGTTGGTTTCGGTAATGTCGCTCCAGAGACTGATAATGAGAAAATTTTCACCATCTGTATGATGGTCATCGGAGGTAGGTGAAAATCAATCAATTCAAATAGCCATTATTTTATTGCCTCGCAATAAACTAAGCCAAAATAGAAATGATTTTATTAGAATCTCGAAAGAAAACATTACATCACTTTTATAACAGTTTTCCAAGGATTAAGCAAGTGCAAATCTAGTGTTAAAGCATCACATTTTTCATATCTTTGTTGTTTAAATGTTCCTAACAAAGTAAATATTTGCCCTAGGTCCAAACGTTGATGAAAAGTTTCCAAAAAAAAAAAAAATCGAATCATCAAACAATTCGTTTCCCAATCAAAAGAGATTAATTATGTTTAGATCTAATAAAATCATTTCTATAGATTTGTTTGATCTCTTTATGAAATCCGATTTGATTTGATTAAAAAGAACCATTTCGTTGATTTGATTTTAATTCATATCTTTCGACTAGCACTACTATATGCTACGATTTTCGGTCATGTAACGACCATCATACAACAGATGACCAGTGCCACAGCGAAATATCATGATATGCTCAATAATGTGAGAGAATTCATGAAATTACATGAGCTTCCGAAAGCATTGAGTGAAAGAGTTATGGATTATGTTGTTTCCACATGGGCTATGAGCAAAGGAATTGATACGAAAAAAGTTCTAAGCTATTGTCCGAAAGATATGACTGCCGATATCTGTGTCCATCTAAACCGGAAAGTGTTCAACGAGCATCCAGCATTTCGTCTAGCTAGCGATGGCTGTCTCCGTGCTATGGCTATGTATTTCTCGATGGACCATAGTGCACCTGGTGATCTACTTTATCATGTCGGTGAATCAATCGATTCGCTATGCTTTGTGATCTCTGGCTCGCTTGAAGTCATCCAAGATGTAATCTCTGTTTCTGAAAAAATAACAATTTTATTTAATATCATTTACTCTCATCAATCGATTAATTATATCCTTGGCTCTCATTCTTTTAATCTAGGATGAAGTCGTAGCCATACTTGGCAAAGGTGATGTCTTCGGTGATGCATTCTGGAAGGAACCCACCATTGGGCAATCTTGTGCCAATGTCAGAGCGTTGACTTATTGCGATCTGCATGCAATCAAAAGAGATAAACTAATTGAGGTGCTCAATTTCTATCAAGCTTTTGCCAACTCTTTTGCTAGAAATCTTATTCTAACTTACAACCTAAGGCATCGGGTAAATTTTTCAAATTTTCTCATGCTTCATTCTCATTTTTAAAATTAATTTCTATTTTGATTTAAAATTTGCTCCTTTCATCCTATTCTTGACATCATCGATGATTAATGATGTGATTTTGCCGAAACAAATCCAATTAATTGGAATTTAAGTTGATCTTTCGTAAAGTCGCCGATATTAAACGAGAACAAGAGCTTGCTGAGAAGAGGAAAAATGATCCTCAACTAGACCTAGCACAAGATCATCTTGTTAGAAAAATTTTCTCTAAATTTCGTAAACCATCCGATGGAGTACCTTCTACTGGTTTACCAAGCCGACCTGGTTCCAGTGTATTAGCCTCATCGGATGTCGAGAAAGGTTTGGATGGTAAAGCTAAACAACCACAATCGGAACCTGAATCGAGAGTATCATCAGCTTTGAAGGGCTCTAAATGGGCTGCGGCTCTAGGAAATACAAGTCAACAAGCGCAAGAGGTCGAGAATGCATTATTCGATCGTGATGATCATAACATCAATCTTTCTCGACGTACGGAATTAGTCTGTAAGAAATCGGAACATATTCAAGTGGTGAAAGATATACGTCCACCGACCCAAGGCAACAGATGGCCAAGGATAGCTACTGGAGGTAGCGTACGACATGAAACCATCGAAGAGAGTGTTGAAGATGAGCAAACAAAGCAAACTAAACCGAACAATTCTAGTCCAAAAACTGGTAGCAATCGTAAGGCTGCCAATGAGACTGCCGATTCGAATAAGATTTTGATTCAACCGAAAAGTATCAACAGCACTGATTATCAACAAATTGTTGCCAGTCTGGTCGATATGCGTATCGATTTGAAATTGGAAATGCAAAAATTAACGAACAAGATTGGAAAAATCGATGAACACATATCAAATATAACGAAGAAATTATCCACACTAAACATCGATATTGATGATTATTCATCAGGAACGACGGCAACGGCGACAACAACGACAACAAATACTTTAACAAATCAATCATCGTTGAATCCAATCAACAAGTCATCAATGATGAAATTAGCAAAACAATCTCGAACTGTGATAGATTCAAACAATATCATCGAGGAAGTCGATGAGGATGCATTATTGACACCGACATCACCACGGCCACCGTCTGTCCCACCTCATCCGCCTACATCGACAATATCATCATCTTCAAGAACCAGCAAAATCGACACAAACCTCAAAACAGCATCAACATTGACATCGTCTCAAGTGCAAAAATCATCTACAGGCCATCATCGTACCAAATCATCTTCGGAAACCACTCAATCTATACGAAAGCATTCGAAAGCATCGAAACAATCTTCAACACAACCAACAGCAGCAACTACGACAACAGCTGCAACAATGATAGCATTGACAAATGATTTCATCAATGGGAACGAGAAAAAATCACTGAAAGGCGATGATAATATTCGAGCGTTCTTGGAGAAGGAGATTGCACAACAAGATCTAGACAATACAGATGAAGATCAAGATCTGACCAGTAAACTTTGAATTCTATTGTTCATTCACTAAAGAATAACTTCCAAGTGTGATTGTAGTGAATCATAATAGAAAAAAAAAATCGTCAAGGATTGTGCAAATATGAATGATGGAGAACAATAGATTTTTAAACCGATCTTCTTCTCCTAGACTAACTGTAATGAGAAAATAGATCAATCATAGCATCGCAATCATCACATTTGAAGCAAAATTGAGTCAAGAAGAAAAAATAATGAACAAAAAGAAAAATCAAAACGTCAATCAACCGATATCGAATCGATGGATTTCTTCCGAAAAAAAAGATCTTTTCTGCCTTCGAGCGTTTCCAATTCACTCATTCATTCGATTCGAGAGAATTTCGTTCTACCAAAGAATCGCCACATACTCAATCAATATCAGATGAATCGATTTAAAGTAATGAGAATATAAATCATCATCAATCAAAAACGAAAGGGAGAACAAATGATATTCTCTTTGTTCCATTCATCAATTGACTCAATCTTGTAACCTTATTCTTCACACAAACACCGGAAAAAAAGCAGCTCGAGACAATCTCATTCATCTGACCGAACTCACTTGATAGCATTATGATTATTCTAATCTAAGAGATGAAGATGATCATCTATCCCAGTAAGAAAATATTGATTCTAATTGAATTGAATTTGAAAAAGAAGGAAAAAAAATGATTTTGTGGCAAAGAGATTGAGACGAGTTTAGATTTCATTTGACGACGATTACGAAGACGATTCCATCGAAATGAGAAGCATTTTTGGATTGATCTCTAATTGAATTGATTGATTCACTTGGCAATCTATTTTTCATCCACACATCTATTGTGATTTTTCAATTAGATCTGATCAGATCGATGATTGAATTCAAATGCTCAAAAGCTCAAAAGAGCTTCAATAGTACGTTGGTACACTCGAAGCAAAGCAACAAAAAAACTCAATCAAATGATGATAAAATAGATATGAAAAAAAAGAAGAATTAAATAAGAAAGAGATGGGAAGAAAGAAATCTTTGTTTTTTTTCTCACTAGGCAACCAAATCCAATCAATTGGTTTTGAAATTTTTCCGATAATAATAATAATAATAATAGTAATAATCAATAATCAATGACTATCAAAATTAACAATCCGATCGGATTCAAATCGATTAAAATCAGAGAGGTGAGATTGAAAGAGACTGAGGAAGAAGAAGAGAGAATCGAAAGCAAAAAAAATCTGAACAACGAAAGAATCGAGAATTTCGAGTGGCATAGATAAAACGGAAGTAGCGATACTGTCCTAAAATCAAGATTCGAAATAACTAGGCTCTGATGTTTCAATTTTTTTGTTCAATCTGGCATTCTCATTTTGTCATTCATTGATTGAGAATTATCATATGACATTGATGATGATGATGATGCGGATGATGTTATGGAAACTGAACCAGAATGCTAAAATTCCAACTAATTCCTTCGATCAATCGAAAATCTCGATCTCGAAATATTATTATTTCTATCTCTCTGTCTGTCTCTCTCTCTCTCTCTCTCTTCAATCAATCAATCAGTGGCTAATCTTTATAAAATTGTTTTTGTGTTTTGAGAAAATGCAAACAAACAAACAAACAAACAATTTGTCTGTAATTATCTTAAACAAAATCAAAGAAATTCTTGCTGTTGTTCACTTTACCTCTCTTACCTCTTGTTTTTGTTTTTTTTCCGAGGCAAAGAAGATTCCTCTTATTTTCTTTTTGTGAAAAATTTATATTTTGTATTTTTGTTCTTTAAAAGAAAACAAATTAAAGAATGAAAAGGTTTGAAATTTTTTTTCTCAGATTATTTTGGTGCTCATTTACTGTCAAATCTGGTTTTGGTTTATTTTCCAAGAAATCTCTTCGGTTCCTTTTAGGCTCTTTTTGCTTTTCATTTTTGTGATTGTTTTTAGTGTTGTGAAAAAGGAAAACAAAATTTGAAAGGAAGAAAACAATACAATCGAAATCATATTCAATCGATTTTTTTTTGTGTCGATCTCAATCGAAATCCATCTCAAGTTTTTATTTTTAATTTTTTTTATAAAGAATCCATTGTGATCGAGATGGCCGATAACAAGCTACGATAATCTTGAAGCTTTCAAATGCTTGTAGCACACCCCTGCCCCTCGAAACCCTTCAAAACCAAATTATCACTATGGATATAATCCTTTCGATGAGAAAATATTTCCTTTCTCTTCATCGGATCATTGATATCGATCTGATAGGCAAATGATAGGTGTTTGTATAAATATCGAAAAATATTCTGGTGTTAGATATCGATTTTCAATTGTTTTTCAGAGTTTCTCTTGGTTTTCTTTCATCACTCGATTGCTCAAAATGAATCACTTCTATTATATTAGTTTTGTTATGGCCACATTGATTGTCTCGATTCAATCGTATCCAGGTGGTCCATCGAAAATCGATCCCAAAAATCAAACTTTTCTACGATCATTGCTGAAAGTTGAGAACGAAATGAATCGAAAGCTACACGCTGAACATATCTACCATGTGACGAAAGTATTCGAAGCATACAGCCAAGTTGTTGCTGGTATCAAATATACTGCCGAATTGGAATTCCGTGAGACCGATTGCAATCGAGATGAACAACCTCAAAGACCTTCGTCTTCTTGTCGTCTGACCGAGAGAGCTTTACGTTGTCATGTGGAAATCTGGTCACAACCGTGGCTCCACAAAGACCAATTGACCAAATTCGAATGTGATAATATGATTGGCCTATATTAAACCTAATAAATTGAAAAATTTATAAACAAAGCTCTTGTAGAAAACTGCCTTCAGTAAGAGCCGAAAATATGAAAATGATTTTCTTTGATAAATTTCTTCCACCAAAATACAAGTAAACAAATTTCAGCGAGTCTTCAATATCAATCAATCCATTCAATTGTATCCACATCTTTGACAATCAAGTTTCGATGATAATAAAGATGATGATGATGATGATGATTATGATGACACTATTACTTGTAGTGATTGAATTTGTTTTTGGATGCAGAAAAAAGTCGAGATTTGAGAAGTACTCTCTCACTTGTTTTCTGTCAAGGTTTTATTGCGTCTTAAATTGTTGTTGATTTCATTCTCCAACACGAAAATCTTGTCTGTTTGAGATGGTGTTATGGGTGTGTGTTTAAGATTTCAAAACAAATTTCACATTCCTTAAGTTGAAATCATCAACATTTCTTCGCCGTTCGATTGCAAGTGAATCCTTTTCTGTTTTCACACATTTAATTTTATCAATCTCGATCAAAAATATTCTAAGATCGATCCTCAGTGGCATCCGAATCCGAAATTTGAGTGATCTAATCAGAATGCGACTAAATCTAATCCATCTCATATTGATTCTATTCAATCTGATTCTATTGAGCGGTTATTGTTTCAATCAAACGGAACCAATTGAAGAGATAGTCGATGAGCCGATTGCCGGCGGTATCGAAGAGACCAGTGAGAATCAATGGAAATATTTGAAACCAACACTAGAGACTGTGGAACGTGAGATGGATTCCCAACTAGACTCACCATTCGTTCATCGTGTTGGGGAAGTTATTAAATCGAAATCCCAGATTGTTGCCGGTATTCGTTTCTATATCGATTTCAATTTCCATCAAACTAATTGTCTAAAAACGGAAACGGAAAAGATAAAAAATCTTCTTGTTGAATGTAATGAATTAGGTGATGCTAAGAAATGCTATGCCGATATTTGGTCACAACCATGGCTAGAACGCAACGAGTTGTTGAATTTCACTTGTATGTCACAGGACCAGAATGTTGTCGATCAGCAAACTTTGTCAAAGATCTGAGAAGAATCTTCATATTCATTCACATAACTTTTTCCCATTAGCTATGGATTTGGAAAATTTTAATTATTATTGTTTTTCGAATTGCATAATGATATGAGAAGAAAATGTTAATAATAGAAAAAAAGTAATAAAACCAGCTAACGAGACCAAAAACAAGAAATTTTAGCAAATTTGATCGGAAAATTCATTTCACTTCTTATCGATTTGTTCCAGAAACGACGTCAATTTTTTTCGAATAGTTTTTTGATCTTCCAATGAGCAATCGATGACCATTTTTTGGAATCGCTCATCAATGGGTCCTAATGAACCATTACCAGTATCGGATGAAACATCAAGATCGTCGGATGAACAGCTACTTAACAGAGAAATACAGCGTTTCTTTGCCCCGGAACGGCCTTCGGTGGCCAAAATTTTCTTCAAATTCTCTAGATATTCATTAGCTTTCTCATAGGCTTCAATCTGATCGAGAGATCTGTTTGGTTTCACAAGGATTTCCGCACTATTCAAACGATTCGATAGATGCTCGACGGTTGCTCGAATGTCTTGAAGATCGACTATTCGGGAAAGAGGGCAAAAAATGGCTCTATAAAGACCGAAAAAGAAAAAATTCCAGCCACATACCTTCATTATCGAATGTTGTTGAACCACAGATGCAAGAAATCTTATGCAATGCATTCAAAAGTTTAGTTTTCTCATCTATTAGTTCGAAACAAACTTCACGAAAAAAATGGATTCTTTTCTCACACTTATCCAGGGTCTTCCAGATGATCTCTTTCTGTAGCGATCCAACATCACCACAATCGTTGCTTTGCGAATGTTTTCGTTGTTGTTGATGCTGTTGTGGTTTATCATTGGTGCTATTGATCGATTTGGTTTGTTTCAATCGATTTCGTCTTCTCTCATCTCCACCATCCTCATCATTCTCGACATCACGACGGAATCGATCTACAATTTTTGATGCCCTATCGAATGAATCATTGAGAACACTCCTAGACCGCGAAAAGCTATGAATATTATTCATATTGCTAGTGTTATGATTGTTATTATCTTCATTGCTATTAGAATAATTCAGAGGATTGTGGTTCTCAAGCAATTGCAAACTTTTTCGTCTAGCTGCTTGCAATCTCTTATCAAGGTAACGATCAATCTCATCATTTTCTTTGTCGAAAAATCGATTCGTTTTTTCAAACATTGCTTTCGATTGTGAATTATTCGAATATTTTCGGTCCGAACATAATCGATTAGCACTGGATGTTCGTCGTACACTTGGATATTTTTGCTCGAAACTATTCCCCGACGTTTGATCAGTTGAAGATAATGATGACCCACCACCATACGAGTAATCATTCAAATAAGGGTTGATTTTAGACGAGAGAAATGAATCAGCAATACCGGAACTCCTACCAAAACTATCGCCACCACTGCCTCCATAACCGGATGACATTGAAGAATGGCAACGTTCATAGATTGGTCTGATTCGATTTCTTGATGAGAAAGACGATGTCGATAATGGCGATGATGATGATGATGATGATTTCCTTTCAAATGGATCTGACAATGAAGAATTCATTAGGTTCAGCCGATTCAGTGATGATTTATTGCCACCAAAATGGTATTGGTTGAGTAGCGAAGATGATGACGATGGTATCGCTGATGATCGTAATTGATCACTATCGAGATGATGATGATCACAACCAGTGTTGTTCGAAATGGAACGATAGATCGGTACGATTCTAGCTGTCCGTTCGACCGAAGGACTCCGAGTGCATCGATCACGTAGATTTGATGATGATTCAGATTGATTATTGGTGTTCGAAGTTGAAATCTGAATGAAAACAAAAACAAGAAAAACATTTTGAAACTATTTCTTTTTTAGATTTGAAACAAGTCAGAGACGATCAAAAACATATCATTGGGACCAATCAAATTGATCGATTCCATCTCTTTGATATATTTCTTTCCTTTTGTTCTCTCCAACTTGAAATAATACAATCAAATCAGATAACTTACTTTGTTGAAAGATTTCCGATTACTAGCCGATGACATTGATGATGGTAATGTTGGGGGTAATTTCGATGATGTTCGTTCCGTATTCCTAGGAACTAGATCCATCTTCTCTGGTTTCTACTGAAAAAGGTTTTTATTTTTTTGATGATTATCGAAACGATTGTCGAAAAATTTTTGATTGAAAATTGGAAGGTATTGCGAAGATGATCTATCTAAATCAGAAACCAATAATCTTCATACTATTTCTTTTCACTTTTGGAACCTTTTTGTTTCGACGATATTCTTGGATCCAATCAGATTCTAATCATCATCAGCATCGAAAAGATGATTTGCTATTAGTTTCTTTCAATTCGCTTTACTCACAATTGATGGATTATAACAGAAAAAAGAGTAAAGAAACAATCGAGAATGGGAGAGATATTGTTGAAAATATAGATATTACTTGCAGAATAATGATGATATTCAACGATATTCTCTGGCTTCTACGCTTTTCTTCTCTTGTTAATCCAATCGAAAAGAAGATGGCTAAGATTCTCAACAAATCGGTTTCATAGTTTAAAAATAGCACCTCTCTCTCTCTCTCTCTCTCTCTCTCTCTCTCTCTCTCTCTCTCTTATATTACTACTTGAACATGATCTTTATTCTTTGCAATCTAGAGCATTGAATTCAATTTTCAAAAGTAGCTCCTGGTTAAACAGAAACTTCGATAAGAGAAAGCAATTCTGGATGTATTTTTTTTTTGTTTTCTTCTTTTTTTCCTCCTAGTCTTTTTTCTACAATAAATTTGCTCGATGCTAAGTTCCGTGTTCCGGCAAAACAGTTCTCCTCTGTCTTCGATGCTCCCCTTTCTCTCTCTCTCTCTCTATATCTTTATCAACATCGTCTTCTTCCTCTTCTTTTTGCTTCAATTACACCGTTCTATTTTGATCGTATACTAAATAATTGTTGCAGCCAAGAAGAGATGATAATTGACATTTGTTTCGATCCGATTCGTACAACATTTGGTGCGAGAGGGAAAAACGAAAGCGAATTTCGTTCATACACCCATCCATCATAGAACTCAACCATCAATGCTGATCTCTTGATTCCCGAAGCTAAATTCAATTTGATAATTCTGTCAGAATTCAAGTCGGTAAATTGAGTGAAAAGAACCGAGAAGAATGAATTAATTAATGAATGAAATTTCTAGCTTTGACAAACAATCTTTTGGAATAGCAATGAAAAAGAAAAAATAAAAATTTCCCACTTTCGATCTTTCGTTGTCTGCACCGGTAGCTTGTGGTTGTGTCTAGCCAACCAACAAGAAATGATTGAATTCTTTCAACTCTTTCATCAGAACGATGATGCTGATGATATGAAAGAATCTCAAAATGAATGATGATCACACGGAATATGTAAAGTTGGGCAAAATATTTCGATCACCTTTCAAAGCTCGAATGGTTTGCGAAAAGATTACTTTCTGCTTCTTCTACGTTTTTTTTTTGGTTTTCGCGTTCTCCACGGAAGCCTGAAGCATCTTTCCGCTTCGATATACATTAAGATAATTCCTATCTCTTTCGATTTCATTTCACTTTCTTTCGGAGAAATTCAATTCAATCTGAGATTCTTGAGGCTTGATGGCGCAGCATCGATTGCCGTAAATTCTTTGTTATTTTAAAAATTGAAAAAAAATCAATTAGAAATCGAGAGAGAGAGAGAGAGAGAGAGAGAGAGAGAGAGAGAGAGAGAGAGAGAGAGAGAGAGAGAGAGAGAGAGAGAGAGAGAGAGAGAGAGAGAGAGAGAGAGAGAGAGAAGCAGCTAAACTTCAGCAACTGCTTTGATGAAAAGACTTGGCAAACAAAGATTTCCTTAGTTTTCGATAATCGAAGTTTCGTTAGTCTCATCAGGAATCTTGGTGACCTTGAAACAATTGAATCCAATCGATTCTCTCTCTATCGATTGCAATCGTTTTCGATTCGTTGTGGCTTTTTTTTTCGCTTCTAGCTTTAAAATTCAATTTCAAATCTAAAACAATCTGAGTTTTTTTTTCTCGAATTCGAAATAAACAAATTGAAAAAGAAATCTTCAATAGAAAATTTAAAAAGATCAATCCTTCCCGAATTGAATCATTGTATTCAAAAGAAAAGAGTATTGATTTATTGCACAAAAATTAAAAACAAAAACAGGGGGCGAATGTTTTATTTTCTCTTTTCGAGAATCGACCAAACGAACTTGAATTTTTTTCGCTAGAGAATAAACATTCGATTCGCTAGATTGAATCATCGAGATCAATTTGGCAGAACTATTATTCTCTAGGAATCATTCACTCTCTCTCTCTCTCTCTCTCTCTCTCTCTCTTTCTCTCTCAATCTCTTCTCCTATTAGATGTTTTTTTGTCATGGAAAGTTTTCTCTAAGATCGAGAGAGAGAGAGAGAGAGAGAGAGAGAGAGAGACTTTGAAAAAATCGAAGGAAATTGAAAACAAAGATGAAATTGTGGGATGCAAAAGGATGATGCAGATGCAGAGATCATAAGGATTTTCCATCTAATCGAATCAATTTGATATCGATGATTTTGGATTGAATCGGTGAAATCAAAATCTGATTTTATCATCAAAAGTGCTTGACCAAAATTCAACCATAACAATAAGATCCATGGATTTTAATCAAAATGGCAGCCGACAAGACGATCCGAATAGTTTGTCGTCGATAAAGATTGCCGAGAATAAGTCTCAGCAGAATACGATCAATTTATCGATGACTAACACCAACGATATGTTTGTTCATAAGATGGACAATGTAAACCATCACCACAACAATCAGAACAGCAATAATAATACTAATAATCGTAATTCGATTCGGGTTCATTCAAAATCTGATATACACTGTTATTCAACCTCATCGACATCATGTCGGATCGCTTTAATGAACGTACAAAACTCAAAATGGATCAGAATTCTGACCGTTTTGGCCTATATCATTGCTGTCAGTATGGCTGCAATCATTTTGACCATCTATTATACATTCTTATGGGATCCATATCAAATTCATCGTTCGTCTGGTAATGAAAATCTGATCGATCGATATTCTCTCAATGGCACAGATCGATTTTCGATCGAAACAGAAACGCAGCCCTAGACAAATTGGAATGTCATTGTGAATGTGGAGAAGAAAAGCATTAATGAGAATCGAAAACAATGAATCGATACTTTTGAATTGAATATTAAATTTAATTAATCGAGAAGAAAATTTTCATAATTAATTATCAATATTTTTCGATTGATGAATGTATCAAGAATGAAACTTTTCAAAGATTCAATGTTTGTTTTGAATCATTTCGTGCGCTGCACGAAAAAAGAAAGAAGCTTTTGGATCTTCATCGATCAGAGCAAAATTTTTCATCAAAGGCTCTAGCTCCGGTAATTTTTTATCAGTTTCATCTGTGAATAAAAATTTGAAAGGTTAATCTAAAATTATTCGATAGCGAATATTGAACTTACTGAAATACGACAAAGCTAACTGAAAGATAAATGATCGTCGAATGTAGACATCGGGACTATCGGTATTAAAAAGATGCCAACTAACACACAAATAGAAAAGAATTAATTTCGGATCTACAATTAATTGAATACGCAAATCAGAAACTCAACTTACTCGTCTTTTTGGAATGCCTGACGCCATATTAAAAGTTCCAACTCTTTAATCAATTCGGTGGTCTCATATTTTCGTAGTATATCAACAATATCCAATGCACTTTTGAAATTTAACAAATCTTCATTAGGACGATTATCATCACCGGAAATCAAAATTTCAATTAAATTTCGTGGTTTCAGGACTTTCATTGAGTTACGTTCCAAAGAATTTTTTTTCAAAATCTCATCTGAAAGATTAAGTTGATAGTCAAGCAATCTTAGTTGATCGTCGAAATTTGTATTGGGCGAAGAGTGATCCGATGCCAACGATGCTAACTTAGCGATGCTTATCATTGTCTTTCTACGTTGTGGACATTGATCTTCTAATGAACTTAATTTCTCCAATGTTTGACTAGCTTCGCTAAATTTTTTTATATGCAATTGATGCAACCATTTGAGAGTGTCGTGATTTTTAAGAAACTCATCAAGATCATCATTGCTAGAGATGGTTGAAGAGGATAACATTTTCGCTTGCTTCCCTTCTTTAAGATACCATTCAAAAAGATTTTTCGAGAAACCTTTACATTCGAAATGTTTTGTATAATGATTCAATTGATCTTGATTATCGGTCTCTTCGCAAAGTTTTATAAGAATATCGAAATCTTCATATTTTTCTGCCAACAAGGCCACACGATTGTATTGTTTGATTCGCAACAAAGATTCCAAACATTTGGAACGAATCGATTCGAATTGTCTTCTCAAAGTCGAATGTTTTTCATTTCCTTCAGTTAGATATTTTAACTGTAGCACAAAATTATCACAAATTATATCGGTAAGATCATTCAAACGTTGCCCAATTTGATTCCATCGTTCATCATCAGTTTCGACCGATATAGCTGAAAGCGTTGAATCAATTTGAAAGCATCGAACGAAAAAATCGAGTTGTTTCACCCAACAATCTCTGATACCAGAATGATGCTGTTCTGAGTTCCAAACTATAAAATCACAATCAGCAATGATGATTGAACCATAGATCGAACCATTAGTTTGTCGATAAAGGCAAATCTCTCCGAAAACATTTGTGATAATATCGGTTACTGCTATGATGAGATTTTCGTCTGGATTCGAATGATCCAGATTCATTTCTTTTTGTTCCAGATCAATAAGCTCCCAGAAGAAATCGTCAACTTTAGTAGCTTTACTATAAAAAAGATCTTGGTTTGTTAAATGAGAATTCTCTAATTTTGTGGCTAAGTTTCTTTTTTGTAAAACTTGTTTCATAGTTTGCTCTATAATCGCTCCGAATCTTGATTGAAGTTTTTTCAAAGATAAACAAGCAAGGAGTTTTTCAATATGTTCGCATAGAATCAATCTAGTCGGAAGTCTTGATTCATTTGAGGTCGAAGATTGCAGCAATTCCCAAACATGAGTTTGTCTTAAAAGATCAATATATTGTTGATGAAATGAAAGTTTCTCTTCGAGTTGATTACTAATCATAACTGAACCGGAAACAGATCCAGATCCAGAATCCTCCAGTCGCATCATGAGTGAATCGACAGAATTTTCTGCTTCAATGAAATCCGACCAACGAGGATCGGCGTGTGGAATATGATCACAAATATCAGCCGAAATCATTACAACCATATCGTTTAGTCGATCGATTGATTTTGTTTCTGATGATGTGATAGATGCTGATTGTGAGAGAAAGGGGAATAATTCCTCCATCATAAGCTTAGCACGAGTTTTCTCTCCTTTGACGAAAAGATTTATAATTTTTTTCATCAGAGAAAATTCATTAGATTGACCGGAAACAATCATTTCTTTATCAGAATTTGATAAATTTTTAATTGAAGTTTGTGATGAAGAGTTCGATTCGATGGTTACGAAACCATTTTTAAGCGTTAATAAGAACAAAGATTCATCTGCTAAGCTCACACCAAGAAGGCAATCATTATTCGATTGAAAATCGATCTCCATTGCATCTTGATGATCGTCATTGGTCTCGAATTCAATCAAATACAATTTATTTGAATTAAACAAGTATATCGATTGACGATCATTAGATCGATGTGATTTGTTATGAAGATTATAAATTAAATTGAATGGATGATATCGCGATGATGTCATTGAGCTACGTACTGTGAAACTATGATCGTTGGTCAGAAAAATGTTTCTCAAATGTAGAAATGATTTGATTGGTGATTCAATTGAAGATTGATTCGAAACAAAAAGATTACCGAACAGAGTGATCAAACCAAAAGAATTTTCATTGGGCAGATCGGAATTGTTTCCGACAACTAATAAAACTATCTCATCTGATTGATTCAAAACAATATCCATAATCCAAATTGAGATTTGATTATGATGGGTTGTGGAACGATTCCAAAATTTATTTATAAATGCTTCTTTAAGGTGCTTCTCAAGATCACAATCGCCACAGAAATTTTCGATGCCATAATCTTCAATCACCCATTTCTGAATCAAATTGTTAAATAGTACATAAATTTGTATTGGCAATATCTCGTCTGTATCGAAGATAGGTTCTTTTTTGATGACTCGGATAAGTTGTCTGGTCTCAGACATTTGAGCGGTGGGTAAAGAACCAAAAATGAAATGCGAAAATTTCTTACTTATACCAGAAAATAAACCTTGAGGTGGTTTCAATACATTGCAATTAATAGATTGATGATTTTCTCTATCCAACGAGATATGAACCAAAGAATTTGTAGTTGTTCCAAGAATATAACCCAGCGGTTGAATTTCAATCAAGATTTGACACTCTTGACCGTTTAGATCCCATGTAAGCACGGAATCAATGAAATTATTCGATTGAAATACATTGGGCCAGTATCTGATCGATCCTTCTGGACTGACAGCTAAAGCGCAAGGGAATCGAGAATGTAGAGAGTTTTGAACCCATATCAAATCAGCATGGAGAGCGAGATCACTTGCAGGCAAAAGTAATTCATAACATTTCGAAGCTTTCATTTTAGATCCATAATCTTCGTCAAGATAACGCCAAATGAAAAGTTTACGTCCGATAATGAACCATGCCCAACCATTTTTTGTAATTCTTGCGGTCAAATTTTTGAAAGATGCATCTTTTCGTTTGGAGAGAAAAAGATAGTCTATGAAAGAATTCTCGAAATTTTAATGTCAATTATTTTTACTTGAAAAATTCGAAGTTGAGAGAGCTTCAATCACACGATATGGCAGAATCGATGAAAATGATTTGATAATCATCGATGAATATGGAGCAATATTACTGATTAGATATAGAAAGATTGAAAAATTTTATTAGGTTAATTATTGAAAACATAACAAATCCAGAATCTAATCTCTACTCACTAGAAATTATTCAGTGATGCATTAGTTTTGCTTGGAGTATTCATTATTTTCCACGGTTTTGTTACAACAAATAGAGAAATACGCTGAAAAATTCAAAATATCCGCAAAATATTCAAATTCGGATCAAAGCTTCAAACACAAAATGTCTGAATGCATGAGTTGAAGCGGCAACGATCGATGGAATGAACGACTCTGAGAATTCGATCGCCAAAACATCACAAACAGCTGTTAAGAATTTTTTGGTGGTAAATTAATTGTCATTTGTTACCGCATTACAATAAATTAATTGATTTAATTATATGAATTTGATCAAAAATTTGAAGCGGCAAAAATTGAAAGAAATTAAACATTCATTCTCAGCTATTGATTGCAGTTTTTTTCACATTGAATAGCGAGTTATAGACAGAACATCATGATCTCATCAAATGAGATGAACGAAGTTACAACCAAAATCAGTGCCTATCTTCTTCAAGGTTATACCTTGTTGGACAAATATTGTGAGGTATGCAAAACACCATTGATGAGTTTCAAAAACGAAGCAGAATTCTGTGTGTTCTGTGATAAAATAAAAGCCAAACGTATGTATTTTCAACGTGATTTATCTTTTATTGAGATTAGTATCGTTTTCAGACAAAGAAAAACAGACATCAAACCACCAGGACTCCAACACCGATGTCTCAAAATCAAATTTAGACCAAATGGATGTTGGAGTGGCGATGCCTGATCAACCATATAGTGATATTTACAAAAAAATTGAGAAAAGTCTTGATAAATTAATTGGTAACATATGCGACCGAATCGATCATTTTTCATCATCGTCACCCAAGTACGAACCTAATGATCACAATCAACAATCATCGAAATGTCAGATTGGATACATCAAGTCGTTGTTAGATATCATCCAAAAAACGATCGAAATTAAAAAAACACTATGAATATTTGATGAGAATTTGGTATTTATTTCTTATAAATCCGAATAATTTTCCATAATCTAAAGAAAAAATTCACAATGTTGAAACTGCATTGCCCTTGATTAATAACGTGAAGCAGATAGAGAAAAACATAGTTTGAAAACAAATGGAAATTTTCCATCTGAAAAATATGGATAAAATCAAAAAAATAATGTTATATTAAATTAAAGATTATTCTTACTTGGATTGGGCATTGAAACATGATTACAAACAACGAGTGCTTCGATAGCGCTTGAAATAGTGTCGAATTGAATCAATCCTGATGAGCTTCTTTCAGCTGCAATGTTATTATAAAATTGTCAATCAATAACGAATCATTGAGCATTCTGAGCTTACTTTTAGATGGAAAAAATTTGATATTGTTAGGTTTGTTGTTGGGTGCGTGCTCTTCAAAAATATTCAAGATGTCTTGCTCTTCAATACCGTAAGGAGCGTTGAAAAAATGTAATACTTCTGTTGGCTGAGAAATTCGATTTTTTGAAGCCGATTCAGGGTTAGTGAAACGATTGTTTCGATTTCCCATGAAGTCTTTGAACGATGCTGTACCATCTGGCAAATCGAATGGTTGTTTAACATCGTTTAAAAAGGCCTGCTTTGAGTATCCAAGTTGCATCTCATGACCAAAAAATGAGACTTTATTCAATGAAGTAATGCAACGTTCAACAGAGATCGAGTCTCCCATTTGTACCATCGCACAACCTTCTTTACTTTTCAAAAATTTGACCTGTAGAATAATTTATTAATCCAACTATAATTGGAAAAAAAAATAACTTGATCATACTCGGACAACGTTTCCATATTGGCAAAATAGATTGAACAATCTATCACAATTCATCATTTGATGATTCAGACCATAAACCATCAACACAGCTCCTTGTTGTGGACCCGATCCTTGTTGATTTACTGGTGTAGCTTGAATCAAAGGAGTTTGATTCGTATAAGGTGAATTCGGCAAACCACCCAAAACACTAGATCTTGCATCTCGATAGCTTAACAAATCACACAATAAATTCAAAATTCGATTATAATTTTTACAACGAGATAAACAAATCATACCCATCGTTCGGTGGCATGAAAGAATCTGGCATATAGGGTCCTGGATGACGCGAACCGCCACCATATGCATCATGATGGCCATAAGGATCTAGATAAAACCCATTCAAAAACAGATTCGATCAGAATCTTTAAAGTCTAGTTAAAGTCTAGTATCTTACCATCTGCTACTGGTAATTTTCCTGAAGATAAACAAAAAAGACATTAGTTTTCGAGAATTAAAATGCGATTATTAACTATAAATTGTCTGTAATCTATATTAATCTGCAATTTCGCGTTAAGATTTTTGCAAGAAATGTCGCGAATTCTTGCATTAGAGCAACTTGTTAGACATTTTTTTTGTTAAATATCACCGCAAATTAGGAAATCAACAAACCAAAAACAAATGAGAATATACTTTCGAAACAAAACGTCAAATTTCAAAGTTCAAATAAGGCATAGATATGAAATGATATTTAAAAAAATTTTAAATTCAAAATTGTCTCTCTCACCTAGAGCGGAATTAGTGTAGTCGAAGCTTTCATGATCATTCTTGTAAACGTTCAATCGTGATGGCTATATGTTAATGTTCGCCATTGTTTGGTTTGGTTTGTTTATTACGATTTTTTTAAAATTGTTTGTTTACGATAATGATTTTGTCATTGATATCCGTTGTTGTTTGTGCATTTAAATTCATTGGTCATTAGATTATTTTAGTAAGAAGATGCAGAGATTGCAATCGGTTATTTTTTGATCAGATTTGGTTTTTGGTTTGTTTATATTTTATTCGATGGATTTATTTAATGATTGTTGTCGTTGGTATTAACGACGTTTTTATTGTGATGTTCCAGAATTTCAATGATGTTTCGCCAGTTGTTTATTGGTACGTTTGTCAAATGGGAGATAGTGGTGGTATTTGGTTGGATTTTATAGTTTGAATATATTTGGTTTTTCGTTTAATAATCGGTTTCGACATTTTAATATGTAAAAGATGAGAAAAAGCGTCAAAATCATTAATTTGTATTGAATTAGGAGAAATCAAAGAAAAATTCTCAAAAGTGAAGACTAGATCAAACGGATAAATGATTGCAATCAACTGCATCATTAAATATTTTCAAAAGTCAACCCTTTTGTTTAAAATAGGCTCAGTGTTTTGGCTTTGTATTAGCATCAAATTCAATAGCTCATCTCAATTAAAAATACCTTAGCGTATTCCACACGTAGAGTACAACAACCAGAATAGATATCGCATCCATTCAGCGAATGTTTGGCTCTTTTAGCAGATTCCACTGAATCAAATTCGACCATAGCTTGAATTCCATTTTTTTTGAAAATAACAATACGCAATACTTTGCCATTCGGTGAACAAATTTGATGAATAACATCCTAAGAAAATAGTAATTTTTAAATTTTTAAAACTAAGAAAAAGATCCAATAGGATTCGGACATACGCAAGTGATTGGATAGACCGGATTGATGACAGTTAGCAAGAGAATGTGATTAAGTCGTTCTTCATCTCTGTATGATAATCGTTGAGAAAGATAAGCATCGATGGAATATTATAAAATCAAGCACTGACCTATGCATTCCATAACGGGAACTGGAATGACTGAAATAATTACTACCACCGCTGTAAGTTCGATCCTATTTAGATTGGTTTCAAGAGAATGAGAATCAAAAAAACAAAAAAATTAAATCTAAGAACCAACTTGTTCAGTTTTCAAACGCTTCGACGAATGTCCTTCATAAGTTGCAGCAGCCATATTCGCAAATTGAGACAAACGGAGACGAGACGATAAAAAAAAGCAACGTAAAAAACCGAGCTGAAGATCTATCTGATTTCGAAGTGAAATGGATGAAAACTTTAAGAACTTCTTAAAATGAGTATGTTAGATTTGAAAGAAAAAATTTTATCTTTATTCCGTATTTATACTCAAGCTGGAGGAAAAATTTGAAAATGTTAAGATTGTAAATGCCATATAAAGCAAACCAAGCTCGGTTGCGAGTTAATCTTGTGCACACAGGTAATTGGTCTTCCTCTCTCTCTCTCTCTTTCGCTCTTTGTTCAATGGGCAATAGACTCTTCTAAGTTAGGTTGACATGAGGAGGATTCCCTTCTGGATAATGCAGCAAAAACATTCTCATCTATATACAGATAGTAGGCTCAGCAAAAAGTTTTGTACGTGGGCAGCCAAACTTTCAAAGTAGACCTTTACCTAGCTTAGGCGAAGTGTATCAAATGTAAGGCTTAGAGAAGCAAAAAACTGGCCTCAATTAGAGAGCACAAGATTTTACAATAAAGTAAAGTGTATTGGCGAAGATACTGACGAGAACCATAGAGAATAGCTGAAGAGTAATCAAAACTTTTTACTATGTGGAATCTATAGAGACAGAAGCTCGGAGAGAGAGAGAGTGGAACACAAATCAGTGAAACATTTTTTCCAATCCTTTACAGTGCTCTCTGCCTCTCTTAAGGTAAAAAATGTTTGATCTCAAACAGAATCTCAAAATCGATTCCATCGTTTTAGGGAAATGGATTTTAAATTTTTTCGATCGAATTTTGAATAAGATTCGGATCGAAGGACAAAAAAATCAATAAAACTTTTGTTAGAAATCTTTTTTTTTTTTAATTTTGACATTGGGAAAAAACAAAAACATGAAAAAGAATTGGTATAAAATATTCTCCACATTCCAAGTCCAAAATTTTCTCTTCAAAAATTTAATAGTTCATTAACAATTTAAAAAATTATGATCATATAAAAAAGCTTAAGCATCTAAATACAATTTGCTGGGCAGATGGCTTTACACTTTTCTAACACTTTAATATCATTTGAAACCACCGGGCACATGGGATGCTGTGTGCAATTGTCGCATCATATTCTGTAGCCCAGACATTCCACCCATTTGCTGTAAAACTCTTGGATCGATCATTTTAGCCATTTGTTGATTCAATTTGGCCATTTGTGCTGAGTTGACATTTTTGGCTAGATCACCGCTCTTGAATAATCCTTTGATTCCACCCATTTTTTTGACGACCGCAGCGAATTTCGTGTATTGAGAAAGTAGCTCTTGAACCTCTCTTTGAGTGACGCCCGCTCCGCGAGCAACTCTTACTATTCTGGTGGGTTGTTTGGAAAATAATTTTGCACCTTCTCGCGAGTCTAATTCAGAATCAGCCATCGAATCCATAATGGACATCATTCTTTTCAGTCTTGACATCGATTCCGCTTCTGAAGCACATTTAGCAAGTTCCGCTCCGAAACCAGGAATCATATTGAGAATTTGATTGAATGGACCCATTTTCATTATATTCGTCAATTGTTCATACATATCTCGTATTGTAAATTCACCGTGCTTTAATTTTTCTATTAATTCTTCATTGTCTTCTAGCTTCAGTTCGTTTACTTTATCTATCAGACCCTCAATATCTCCCATTCCCAAAAGCTTTGATATGAATGGTTTCACTTTAAATTGTTCGAATTCATCAATATGTTCTCCGGTACCGATAAAAATTATGGGAGATTTCGTGGCAGCGACCGCACTTAAGGCACCTCCACCTTTAGCATGGCCATCAAGTTTGGTCACTATGATCGCTCCTACATCGACTTTGTTTTTGAAGGCTCTAGCTTGAGCTTCGCATGCTTGACCTATTGATGCATCCATCACGTATATAACTAAATTGGGTTGTATTGCAGCTTGTATCGCTAACATTTCTTCAAACAAAGAACTTTCTTGCTTATGCCGACCACTAGTGTCCACGATGATTATTTCAAAATTTTCGTTGGTAAATTTTTCAACACCTTCCGAAGCAATCACTACTGGGTCTGATTCTGTGTATGAACCATAAAATGGAATTCTAGCTTTGGTCGCATTTTGTTTTAATTGATCAAAAGCTCCTGCACGGAATGTATCAGCACAGACAAGTGCACATTTCCAGCCTTTTTTCATATAATAATAGGCCATTTTAGTGCAGGTTGTCGTCTTACCAATACCTTGTAGACCGACAAACATGATAATGTTACTTTTCTGTTTAACAGGTTGCCAAATTTTTACTCCTGGATCTAGTAGCCTGCACAATTCTTTAAAAACGGCCATCATAATCATTCTTCGTTTGTTGAGACCAGCAGCCATCTCATCGAAATCGATTACAGACCGTACATTTTCTCTCAATTGTTTCACTAGAATTATATTGACATCGGATTCAATTAGGGCTGTACAAATCTCTTTTAGAAGGCTTTCAAGAACTTCTTGATTGATGATCGTCGCATTTCCCAATGATCGAAGGGCCGTGGTGATCTTACGGCCAAGATCAGCTAAAACCATTTTGGAAATTTATTGATTCTGATACGATGACAAAATTGAAATTGTTGGCTAGAAATCCGATGCTATACCAGAAAAAAAAGAAATTTCTTAGCAATTTCTTCTGTTCATAATCAAAATATTTTTTTCGATATTTACAATAAAACTACCAAAGATGTGTTAAAAAGAAAATTTTAAACATTCCAAATCGCACGATCTCACTAAAAACATAGAGCTCATCATCAGCATCAACATCATCCAAACATTTTGCTGGGAACGAGAGAGAGAGCTAATACCTACCACAACAACATATGTGGCATGTATTCTATGAACCTTTTGACTCAATATAGATGACTTATTAAAATAGCCTCGATGAGAAGATTAGAAAAATTTGAATTTTCCCAGAATATCCACATCAAAAATTATACTAATTAATACTACCTGAATAATCAAGAAAATTTTTCTTTTTCAGACACTTGGCTATCCCGAATTTATTAAATCTAAACAATCGAAAACTTTGATTGTTTACAACATTGTTAATAAAGCAAGACTAGAATTCTTTTAAACAATTTCTTTCGATTTTTACGCTAAGAATAAGACTAAGATTACTGTGATATAATGAAAAATCTCTCTCGCAAATCGTCCATAAAATGAATTTATAATCCATTGATGAAAATTGAATCAATTTCGAACAAGTGCGTCTGTTGATAGTTGTAGTTTTGTCGCACAAGCGAAGAACACAATCGTATGTACGTCGTCTCGTCAAAAGAGTTCGTTGTTGTTGCAGTTGTTGCTGTTGTTGTTTATGCTGTTCGTTGATGCTGCTGTTTATTTTGGTTCGATGTTGACGAATTGCAATTCGAAAAAATGAGATGATGAACTGTGGTGAACACAAAACCATCTTCAATCTAATCTACTGATTGATTTTTGATGAAAATCATGATTCTTCTCTCTCGTTCTCGAATGATAAACGGAAATTCACTTTTATCCAATCGATTCGATTATTTTGACATTTCTATATCGAAAAAAAAGTGAAAAAATTTATTCCAATACTGTTGGATTTTTTCTCGAACAATTCATTTTGGATAAAGTTTTCCATTAAATTTCTACCCATTATCCTTCAAATGATTGGATCAATATCGGTTCTTTTTGATTACTTTTCCTATTCGAACGTTTCAATAGCACTCATTGATTGATTGATCAAGCTATTTCATTTCTCAGCAATCTTTTTGTCTTGAGAATATCAGAACTCAGTTCGATAGTCCGAAATCAAGCTAGTCAAAATTAATTTTAATAATTTAATCATCGATTTCTACCTAAATTTCGAATTAATGAATTTCTTTCCAATATCTTTGTTATTGAGAAATTGAAAAATATTCCGTAATGAGCGATCAAAATTCTACCAACTTTATTTTCGGTACAAATTCTAATAATAATAATAATAATAATCTTTTAACGAAAACCAAAGATATTAAAAATGCTAGCAATGGGACTAGTAATTTGATCAATAATTTACCACCACCCAATTCTCCTTCTACAGTGAAAGATAACACTAAAAATAATAATAATAATAATAATGATCTAATTTTAAGTCAAAACTCGGATAATAGTCCGATTTTTGGATCACCAACAAACAGCGAAACCATCTATGAGTTTGGTAGTCATTTCGAGAACTCTTCGCATGTAGTCAGCGAAAAAGTTAGTGATGACTTCAAATCGCCATCCTAATTTAATGATCGCAATTAATCTTTTGGATTTAGGTTCAAAATTTAGCATCACAAATTTACCATGAATTACAGAAGATTCTGACCAGATACAATGATGATGAAGAGGCTGTCAGTGGTCTCATGCAATTAATAATCAACGTTCTTGAAAGTCTCGATCTAGCTTTGATTGAAAATCAACAATTACAAGTCGATCTCGAACTTTGTAAAGATGACAATGAACAATTGGTGCAGGCGTTTGAGAAAGAGAAACAATCAAAGAAAAAAATCGAGCAAAGGTTATTCGAAAATGAGTTTACAGCGGAAGAGGAAAAGCAACACTTTCAACAGCGAATTGATTCTTTAGCGAATATTGTCAAAATGCTTGAGCTGAAAGCTAAAAATTCTTCCGACCATTGTGAGTGAATTCCCTATGAATTTCATTTTCCTTTTCAGAACACTTACTAATTGAAAAATTCTATAAATTTTCTCCGTAAAAAGCAACTCGTTTGGAGGAGAAAGAGACTGAAATGAAAAAAGAATACTCTAAACTTCATGAAAGATACACAGAATTGTTGCGAAGTCATTGTGATCTAATGGAAAGAGTCAAGATAATGTTCGGTACTGATGAATCAACTAATAGCAACACAAACAACAATAACACCATCAATCAAACCAAAGAAAATTTAGCTAGTGTTTTCAAATCCAATCTTCAACGA
Organism: Sarcoptes scabiei; assembly: GCA_020844145.1. NCBI lineage: Eukaryota > Metazoa > Arthropoda > Arachnida > Sarcoptiformes > Sarcoptidae > Sarcoptes > Sarcoptes scabiei. Next base: position 2,303,865 of record CP080484.1, read on the forward strand.
TTAACAACGAACGAAGATAATCTTGATAATTATGATCTTACAGGAATCGATGCAGATGATCATCTTGATCATCATCAAAATACAACGTTAGCTTTGAGTTCCGATATGAATCGAGCTGGTGAAAGTCTTTCAAACTCTTTGGCCCGACAAGCTTGGATTGAGACTGAGATGTCCTATGATGATACCACCACCATCATCGAAGATGTTGAAGAATTGCAAAAAGATAAATTTTCATCGACTAATAACAATCGTGATCAAAGCCTTACAGGTATTTTATTGTCCAATAACTTTCAAGAAAAATCCTATAAAGACAAGAGATCTACTTATTTAGTCTCAAACAATTCTCTTTCAGTCTACTTGATTTTTTTTCATCGACTAATTTTCCTTAAGATTCCATCTTTCTATCACTGAATTAATCTTAATGAATTTTTGAAATTACTTAATTTCAAGGACGATATCTTTCATCCAACGATATTTCAACAAACGGTGATTGATTCATTAAATTCTAACTATTTGATATTTTTTTCTGGTTTTTGCTATTCATGTTTCAATATTTTGTCCTTTTTCGATTTTTCCACATGGAATTTTTTCACATCCTTTTTTCCCGATCATTTCGTTTTTTCATTATATTTCATTATTTCATTTTTTGTAATATTTTCGATATTGAAATATTTTTCATTGCTTGAATCTCAGAGAATTTCTTCGGAATGGAGAAAGAGATTGAGAACTTAATCACCGAGAACCAGGAGCTATTGGCCACTAAAAATGCTCTAAACATTGTCAAAGATGATCTGATCGCAAAGGTTGATGAACTTCAAGGCGATCTAGCAATGTGCAAAAATGAGATTCAGCAGCGTGAAGCAGTTCAAGATAGATTAAAATCTCGGATCAATCAAATGGAAGATGAGATCAAAAAGAACAAAGATGAATTAGAAGAGACGAAACAAAAATTAGCTGCAATCAAAGAGGTTCGTTTCTTTCATTTAGATATTGATGATCATTTAATCCAATTTATTTGATCGAATAGGATGATGAAGAAGGTGTACCGATGGCTCAACGCAAACGTTTCACCAGAGTTGAAATGTCTCGCGTTCTAATGGAACGTAACAGCTATAAAGAAAAATATTTCGAACTTCAAGAGGCATTGAAGTGGTCTGAATTGAGCCGTGCGACAAAAACTGAAGATAAACGTTCCAACATTTGGAAATTGTTCGTATCTCTTTCGTTCCTAGCCTTGCATCATAATCATTCTATTCATTAAACATTCGACTGTCGATTTATTGCTTAACTTAATCTTAAATCTCTCTCTAACCACTTCTCTCTCTATTTCATTGCTTTCAATGCTTTCAATTTAATATTGATAGACGAAAAAATTGGCCTGGGTAAATTATTAGAGAATTAGATTTTTCTGATTTAAAAGCGATTCGTTTGATATCGCTTTCTCGATATTTTTTCTCGAGACATTCTCTAATTGTTGGTTTTATTAAATCCTAATACTTTTTCGTATTATAGTTTCAGTAGCTTTTTTAATCCTAGTCCTACGACTGGAATTATTAGCGGATCTCAATCAGTACAGAACGCTCAACCAGCAATTAGATATTTAAACAATCCAAGCGGTACGCCTGCTCTCGAGGCGATGCGACGTCGAGCACGTCTTCAGCAAAACGGCGGTGATCTTGAATTGATGCTAGATTCCGATTTGACATCGGAACGTACTCGAGCTATGAAAAATCTTAAAGCTCACGTAACACGTTCTGGAAGTGGAGACCGCATTCAAGCGTACGGCTGGAGCATAGCAGGATCTCCAACATCATCGAGCCAATCGCAATCTGAAAATACGAAACAAATTATGAATAGTGCAACAGTTCCGGTACCGATCTATTGTAGACCTCTTGGAGGCGAGGATATCGGCATGAAAATTTGGTGCTCATCTGCGGTGGATCTATCTGGTGGTGAGGCTGGATTCCCAGACACAAACAATAGTGGTAGGATTGTTAAATCTATAAAATTTTCTCAAATTCTAATTTCTCCATAATCTCGTATGACAGAGACAAAATCAAATGAGAACCAAAAAAATGCTTTAGCTGATCTAGAGAGTGAGATCAATGAAGTCATCAAAGAACAAACTATAACAGCTGATCAACAATATTCAAATTTTGTTTGGATTTGTAGTGTCAGCCATTCGAAAAGTAAAGCAACCATTGTCAACATTCGAAGCAATCCTGGAGAGGTTTTGGATTCATTTTTCATCAAAACTCATCTACTTTGCATTGTCTCGATACCTGGCGCGAAAAATAATGATATGATAGGAAAACGTGATATCATCATCAATGATGATTCACCTGAGCTCTGTTTGGATCAAAGAAAAGAGAAACCATTGAATGATATTTCAACATCAATCACATTCTCATCCCCTGTCCCAAGCATTCAATCAGATGTCTCAAACAATTATGGTATCAAATGAGATTTTATTTCCAAATTCAAACTTCATTTCTTGTTTGTACAATCCACAAAAGATTCTAGTTCCTTGAATCAAGAACAAGATTCAATCAAAACGCAATCACCCTACGAATCATATGAATTAAAACCAGAATCTGATTTAAATTCAAGCATCCATTCATCAACAACAGTTAATTATCCTTCGACTAATGAAGCAAATAATAATGTTACTCTTGAAAAATTGATTGATTACGTTGCATACACTCAGCCACCATCGCCAACAAATTCGATGAAAGATGATTCATCATCGAATGGCTCTAATGCTCCCAAATCATCTAGTTCTATGCCGATTCAACCAATGTCAACAAGATTACCAACTATGTGGCTTGGTGGGCAGAATGGTGTTCTCTATGTCCATTCATCCATTGCTCAATGGTCACATTGTATTGCATCGATTCATCTACCGGATTCAATACTTCACATTGTCCATTATCATGGACGTGTTTTTGTTGCTCTGGCCAACGGTCAATGTTGCATTTTTTATCGCAACCAACAAACAGGTTCATTAATTTTCATTTCGAATTCTCATTCTAACGTTATTTATACAGGTGAATGGGAATTCAACGAGTATTTTACTTTAAATATCGGAATCTATTCATCAATGCTTAAAAACAACAACAATAATGCATCGAATTCAGAGAATAAAAAAGATTCATCAATTCAAGTAGCACTTTATTCGATCAGGTGTTTAGAAAATGTTAAAGATACTGTTTGGCTGGGCTATAGAAATCTCATTTTCGTAATGAACACGCGAACTTTGAAAGTGATCGATTCGTTTTTGGCACATCCAAGAAAAGAGACCTATGTTAGACAATTGGCAGCAATCGGTGATGGCGTTTGGTGCTCATTTCGCCTTGATTCAACACTTCGTCTCTATTCAGCTTTCAAACCTTATCAACATGTTCAAACCATCGATATCGAGCCCTACGTTACCAAAATGGTCACTCCGAAATCGTTTAATTTCGTTAGGATTACATCATTGAAAGCTAGTAATAATCGATTATGGATCGGAACATCTAACGGTGTCATTCTATGCCTGCCTTGTATAGCTAGCTCGGAAGAGACAAAAGATAATCGTTCATCATCATCACCGACATCGACTCAGTCAATGAAATCGTCATCAGCTTTGATAAGCAAGAAGATAACCACGAACGAATCGACTGGTTCGCTGGCTTTAAGCACATTTATGCCATTATGCGACGTATCAGCGATACAATTATCATTTCATGGGCATAAAGATAATGTGAAGTTTTTCGTTTGCGCCAACAACCTTATTCTTAGCGGCGGTGAAGGCTATATTGATTTTCGTATTAATAGCATAAACGAAACTACAACCTCGTTATCGAAAGGTGATCGATCTCATTTGATCGTTTGGGAAATCACAGCCTGATTCCTAACAAATTGAATCAATTCATTTTCGTATCCGTAAAATCCAATTCTATTATTGCTTTGCTTGATAACATTCTCATTCTGCGATCTAATCATTTGCTGACAGAAACAGTGTGTAAATAACTTATTTCTTATCGATGAGATTTTTTCTCGACTGATCAATCAATTCAACAAAAGCTACGCAATCTGATTCTAGAATTTCAATTGAATTCAAAAAAAGGATAGATTAACGAAATCGTTGGCATTTGAATCCAGAATCTCCAGCATTTTTTTTTACTCGATTTTCCTGTTTTGTTTGTTTGTTAATTTTTTTCTATCTAAAATTTTTTTGTGTTTTTGTTTAAGTTTTGATTTTTATGAAATCATTTTTTGCTTCTCGACAGTTTGAATAATAAAGCCTAGAAATTGAAAAAGTTTTCAAATGAATAAATGATTCACCGAAGGCCTTTTTTCATCAATCTTCTCATTCCACATCGAATATCGTATGAAAATTGTAGTACTTTGATTATCCAATTTTTTGATTTGATAATAATTAACCGGAAGTCTAGTGGAATCAATTTAAATTAGCGAATGCGAAATCTTTTCTGTTATTGCAGTAAGCTTTTTCCAAGGAATTCGATTCGAATGGACGTGATTGCAAACAGAAAAGGGCTGTGTGAGAAGAGTGTGGCAGTTGGATGTTGACAACAACAACGCCACCATTAACAACAACAACATAAACAATCCGAACGAAATGTTTCATCAAATCGATTTCTGGATTTTTTAATCTGTTTAGAAGCGAACCTACTAACGATTTGGATAATTATCAATCATCAACAATAAATCATCATCAAATATGTTGTCATCTAGTTTGAAATTTTAATATCAATCGAAACTAATTTGAAGAGATTGAAAAATTATTTAGTTCCAAAATTTTGGTTTGCATCGTCATCATCATCAAGAAATCATCTACATCAGTGACGTTGTCGTCATCATTTTGGTGTGGCCAAACCAATCAAGAATTTGATTCGATTGAGAAAGATTTATCTTTCTGGTCGATCATATTGTATTGCCTCTACAAACAGTAGCAACATTAACGAAAATTGATCGAAAAAATTTTCCCAGATCATTAAACACTGAACGAAGATTAATGATAAATGATCATATTGAAAGTGAGAAATTGATTGATTATCCGAATCATTATCTATCGATTGATGTGCAAAAATCATTCGCAAATCGGATCGAGAATCTTGTTGGATCACTATTGAACAATATCAATCAACAATCATCTGCTACTCTATCAACAAGAACGGTGTCTTCGATCTCATCTTCTGAAGAAGAGAGTGGTCTCGGATCCACCGAATCGGCAGCACTGTTAAGTGGATCACGAGCCACTTCACAAAGAATCGAAAATCATCCAGCTGCAAATCAAAAAGATCTAGTGAGTCATTTAAATGATCAAAATAGTCATCAACGACAAAGAGGTTGGACCGAGAGAAGGCAATCATCGAAAAGGTGAGCAATGGTATAGTCTGGGGGAAAAATCAATAATAACAAGCAAAATCAGTTTCTTTAGCACATGTATGGCTTGGTCCGAATGTTTCGGAAGAATTTTTCGCTTCATTTTGCGAAAAAAATCATTGAAACCACGACTTGTTCATATTCAATCATCAGAGATTCGTTCACGCAAGAATGAATTTCCTGCAAACATTGTTCGCAATCAAAAATATAATATCATCACTTTCTTACCGATAGTTTTGTTCAATCAATTCAAATTTTTTCTCAATTTATACTTTCTTTTAATGGCATGTTCACAATTTTTCGATCCGTTAAAAGTTGGTCCAATTTTCACTTATTGGGCACCATTAGGCTTTGTATTGGGCGTCACTCTCATTCGCGAAATGATCGATGATATTCTTCGATATAAACGTGACAAAGCTGTAAATAGTCAATTCTATACGAAAATATCTAAAATACATGGAGCGCAAGCTATTCCAAGCGCCAAAATAAGAGTAGGAGATATCATTCAAATCTATAAAGATCAAAGAGTTCCGGCGGATATGATATTCTTGCGTACATCAGAGAAAAATGGTGCTTGTTTTATTCGAACCGATCAGCTTGATGGTGAGACTGATTGGAAATTGCGATTAGCTGTCACAACCACTCAAGAGCTTGAGAACAATGAAGATATTTTCGAATTGGATGCCTTATTACATGTCGAAGAGCCGAGAAAAGATATTCATAGTTTTGTGGGAAAATTCATCAACAATTCAAGTTAGTTTTCATCTTTTTATATCAAATGATTTTTAGTTATTTTCATCGATCCTTTTGATCAGATGGTAAAGAAAGTCCGCTTTCGATTGAGAACACTTTCTGGGCCAACACGGTGGTTGCTTCCGGTACCGCTATCGGTATCGTTATATACACCGGACCAGAGACACGTTCAATGATGAATAATAATGAGCCCAGAAGCAAAGTCGGTCTACTTGATTATGAAGTCAACGAATTGACAAAACTACTATTCGCAGCAGTTGTAATTTTAGCTTTTGCAATGATTTGTTTAAAAGGTTCGATCGTTGAATCAAATCTTTATATATTATCAAAGTTTCTCATTGGACATTCTTGAAGGTTTTTCTGGTTATTGGTACATCTATTGGTTCCGTTACGTGCTATTATTCAGTTACATCATTCCGATAAGCCTTCGTGTTAATCTTGAGATGGGTCGAGTTGTATATTGCCAAATGATACAAAGAGATATGGAAATCGCAGGAACTTTAGCGCGTACCACTACGATACCGGAAGACCTAGGTAGAATAGCCTATCTTCTGACTGACAAAACCGGAACCTTAACGAAAAACGAAATGATCTTCAAAAAAATACATTTCGGACGCATCTCTTACAGCCAAGAATACTTCGAAGAAGTGGCGGCCATGCTGAGAGCTTATTATAATCAATCCCAGAATCATCAAAATTCCAGTGATTCAAACTCGGGTGGATATGTGGCGAATTATCGAACCCATCGCCGAGAAAGTTCGACAGCTAGTACATCAAGTTTCACTGTGGAACGACGTAGGCATATGCGTATCGATTCATATGAAGTCGATAGAGAGATTGTTTATCGGGTTCAGCAAGCGGTTCTTGCCATTGCACTTTGCCATAACGTTACACCAGCCTATGATAATCATTTTAAGAACGATGGTAAGAATTTGAACGCTGTCAGCTCAGGTAAGTTAGTGACAGTTAATCTAAATTTAGCCATCAGAATTGTTAGTCTGATCTCCTCAAATCATCATAGCATTGATATAATCGCTAAATAAATTGAAAAAATCGATATGATCTTAATCTTTTTTGTCACGTATAGTTTAACCGTCTTTTAAAATTTAAAATTTTTTAATTTTCTCTATTTCCAGATCCTAATTCAGTGAACATTCAAATGAAAAATATTAGCATCATGTATCATGCTTCAAGTCCCGATGAAGTTGCTCTTGTGCAATGGACTGAAAAAGTTGGAATGACATTGATTTTCCGTGATATAAAATATATTAAACTACGAAATCCCTATGGTCAAATAATGAATTTCGAAATATTAGACATATTTCCATTTTCATCGGAAACGAAACGAATGGGAATCATAGTTAAAGATTTGAATAGCAAAGAGATCGTTTTCTATCTGAAAGGTGCCGACACTGTCATGTCATCGATAATCACCTACAGCGATTGGCTTCAAGAGCAGTGCGATAATATGGCACGTTCCGGTCTTCGAACGTTGATAGTTGCCAAAAAAATCTTGACTGATGATCAATTTCAAGATTTTCAAGATCGATACAATCAAGCGAAGTGTAATATGAATGATCGAAGTGCTAGGATTCGAACCGTTCTGGCTACTCTTGAAAAAGACATGGAGCTTCTTTGTTTAACTGGGGTTGAGGATCGCCTGCAGGAAGGTGTAGCAACTACGCTCAAAGGTTTACAAGATGCCGGTATCAAACTTTGGATGTTGACTGGAGACAAACTTGAAACAGCAATTTCGATAGCGAAATCATCACAGCTCGTAAAAAAAATGCAAGAATTTTATGTTTTCCGTCCTGTGAAAAATCGTAACGAAGTCCATTTGGAACTAAATAATTTTCATCGTAAAAGTGATTGTCCTCTTGTTATAAGAGGCGAAGATCTTGAACTTTGTATGAAATTCTATTCGGCTGAATTCATGGATCTAGCTACACAATGTCCAGCGGTGGTTTGTTGTCGATGTTCGCCAACACAAAAAGCAGAAGTCGTTAAAATGATTCAATTAAGAACAGGTAAAAGGACTTGTGCTGTTGGCGATGGCGGCAATGATGTTTCGATGATACAAACAGCCAATGTAGGCATTGGCATTGTTGGCAAAGAAGGTCAACAAGCTTCATTGGCGGCAGATTTTTCCATTCTTCAATTCTCTAACATCTATCGTTTGATATTACTGCATGGTCGATACTCTTATAAACGTTCAGCATCATTGAGTCAATTCATAATCCATCGTGGTCTTATCATCTCAACATTACAAGCAATCTTCTCGTCAGCATTCTATTTTGCATCAGTCCCACTCTATCAAGGATTTTTGATGATCGGCTACGCTACATTCTATACGATGTTTCCAGTCTTCTCCATCGTTCTTGATAAAGATGTTTCACCAAGGCTAGTCATGAAATTTCCCGAACTATATCAGTTGATGAAAGGTCGTTCACTTTCTTACAAAACCTTCTTCATCTGGGTTTTAATCTCGATCTATCAAGGCAGTGTCATCATGTATGGTTCAATCTTATTGTTCAATGATGAATTCATTCACGTTGTGGCCATCACCTTCACCGCTGTAATCTTAACAGAGCTATTGATGTTAGCACTAACTGTGCGAACCTGGCATTGGTTAATGATTGTTGCCGAACTAACATCTTTTTCATCCTATCTATTAACATTAATCTTAGCTCCACAATTTTTCGATGAAAAATTCATACAATCTCGTGATTTTCTTTGGAAAGTAACCTTAATGACCTTAATTAGTTGTCTTCCACTTTATTTATTGAAATTTTTACATCGAAAAATTGCTCCGCCAAGTCATCAAAAATTGACTTAGGAATCTGTGAGATTATATGCAACACATCAATGCATAAAAGAATTAAGAAATTATTTTCGATGATTTATTGATCTTATTATTGAAAAGTTTGTTTTCTTTTTCTCTCGAATTCAACATCATTCTTACCCGAATTTCAAAGCCGAAAACTCTTGTCTCTTTGATTTTTTCGAGCATTTTGTTCCTCTGAATGAACAAATAAAATTTAATTGACTGAAAAGTTTTTTTTCAAAAATTATTGCACTGATCTCAATCTCTTTAAGCTTACTTATCAAAAATTTCATCTGAAACTAATAATAATTTGTTACTCGATTGTTGATTCTTGTAAATCGTAAAGAAAGATTGGTGAGAAAAAACCTAGAGATCTGAAAAAAAGACTCTTAATAATCTCATTTGCGGTTATTTAATTAGTGAAAACTGTTCCCTTACACACACACACACCTTCTTCTCGAAGATTTTCAACAAAGATTTCTTTGTTCGTTGTTTGTTATTTGATTCGGAATAGTTTTCCGTTGTTCTCGAAGTTTCCGAATCGTCGTTGTAAGATTCATTGCAAAACCTTATTCGATTTGATGCAATGAAGATAGAGACGATAGATAGCTAGAGACGTGCAGCCTACGCTATTGGATCGGATCTAGTTTTTTATTATGTTCTTTTTCTCCTTACTTCGAATCTCATTTGGAGAAAAAGAGATGGAGATGGAAATGAAGATCGTTGATCGGTTTGATGTCGGCAATCGAGTGTTTGGTAACGAAAAAAAAAAGATTGATAATCTCTTTTTTCCGCCTTTGATCTTCTTATCTTATGCCATAATCAATTACCAGCCGGATGGGAAATTTTTCTTCTCGCTTTCTATGGATCACCTTCTTTCTCTCTCTCTCTCTCTCTCTCTCTCTCTATTGTCGATTTTTCTCATTTTATTTTTTTTTTCTCGATTTGTTTTTTCTTCTTCCCGATCGACTTCTCATCGTAACCATATCTTAATGACCGCTCATTCATTGATTCTAATCGTTTCTGGACACGCGGATACATTTCGATTGAAAAGAGCTTCGATTTTGATTGCGCAATCTAAAAAAAAAACGATTCACTACCGGCTAAACATTGACCATTGTCCATCGATCGATGAAGAAGATTGATGTTTTCTACTAGGGATTTTTGTTGCACTTCGAAAGTACAATGCTATGATGATGATGGTGATGAGTGTCTGGAGATCGAAAAAAAAAAAATTTCTAATAATTATTTTCTTTGAAAATAAATCCTTCAAAAGCTCGATATTTGAATAAAATTATTTGATGTAGTTAATTTGGTTTGAATTTGAACAAACTCCTCTAGTGAGTCACACCAGACCAAACAAAACATTAGACTATGATCATTTAGATTAAGCTAGCATAGTTAATCGAAACGATAAGCTCAGCTAAGGTTTCAATAGAATTGTTACAATTTAAAGAATTAATTATTAACACTAATTTAATTGAATTGGATCCAAAATAGGGGAGCTAAAATGAAATTTTTCTAAACCTAGATTAGAGCTCGATTATCGAAACCTGGTGAAAATTTTCATTTTTTTTTTTTTTTTAATCTTTTTTTAGATTTTTTTTTCGTTCACGGAAATCTAAATCGCTTAATTTAATTACCAATATTTTTTTTCGCGAGAAATTTTCAATTTTAATTAAGATATTTTTTCTTCCCCGATTTCACTTTCTTACTTCGCGGATAATTTTTGGTACGGAAACAATTTATTTTAAACAAAATTTAAATTTTCTCATTTTGAATCTTCTTCTCCTTTACCTCTTCGTTTACGTATCAAAGAAGAAATCGTTTGTAATCGGATGAAAATAAATCGGAATTGAAATTTGAAAAAAAAAATTTAACCTAAAAAAATGAACAAAGTCTAATCGATTCGATTTGATTTGATTGAATCTTCTTCGGAGAAACTAATTCTTGCGTTCTGAGAGTGACATAAGAATGCTTGATTTTTGTATCGCTTTCAATTTATTCTTGTTTCCGTATCCTATTCAATAGAATTAGTTGAAAGTGAACTTGAAGCAATTAGAGAAAAAAAATTATTCTCATCTCTTTTATTTATCTCATTTTATCTCTGAGAAATTTTCGGTTTCTCGATTTCATATCTTCATCAAAACTTTCGAATCCGCACAACAATTTAGCAGTCCATGAATATATTAGAAAAATCTACTAAAGTTTGATGGTACGAACGAGAGAGAGAGAGAGAGAGAGAGATCCAAAAAGTTTTTTTGTCTCACAATTCGTTCCAAAATGTTATCAAATGAGCAGATTTCAGAGAGAGAGAGAGAGAGAGAGACAGACCACATCCTAAACGATCCAACGGAAAGATGTAGATTTCTCGTTCCCATTCTCTTACCAAACTCCTCATTCGTTCTTCTCTACGATCACAGACGTGGTGGTCTTCAAAGATTTTTACTCCTTATTCAATGATCACCGATCTTTACCTAACCTTTATGTTGCATTTTTCCCTTCGTTCGCTCTCTTATCTCTCTCTCTCTCTCTCTCTCTCTCTCTGTTCTAGACTTTACGTATTGATTGCTTGATTGTTCCAAATGATGTTTCTGAGTGTTAGAGAAGAAAAGATTCCATTCTCATAGTTGTTGTCTCTCGGTCATTTTGGACTTCGCTGTTCGAAACACTTCGTTCAAATACGTTCTTGCAACGAATTCATTTCATCATAACTCCATCAAGTGTTCGATGGTGTTTTATGTTGAAGTTGTGGAACGATATTTCTTCGAAGCTTTTATCTTTCTCGTTGTTTTGTTTGGATTGTTTTCTGAAGCCCCAAAAAAAACGATGTCTTTCTCAATGAATTTGAATTCGAAATCATTCGAACATCGAATCCACTGTCATTGATTAATGCCATTTTTTGCTCTGTGTATCTGTTTCGAATTCAATTCGGATCCAATCGGATCGATCGGCGTCATTTGTTTCGCTGATTTGCTAAAAAATCGAGAAATTTATCTCTCTGTTCTATCAGTGTGAAAAACGACAACAAAAAAAAAAAAAAATGAAAATACCATTCGAATCGGCCGAATTGGACGCCAGTTTTGATGTCAAAAATGTTCAACTTTGTGCCTATAGGCCAGCCTCGGCTATCGATTCAAAATTACCATCACTCAATCAACAGGCCCAGATACGTTCGATAGCGGTCGAGGTGAACAGTGTTTGTCTAAGCTATGGTCGCGGAAATTCCATTAAATCAATTTTGAATTCAATCTCATTGAATGTGCCCGAAGCCGCCATGTAAGTAGTAGTAGCCAACGGATTGGATTATAATTATTGGATTCAATTTCCTCGTAAAAATATTTTGTTTTTTGTTTTCTTGCTTGTTTCTATTTTGTTTTTTTTTTCTCTACGAATCCCATCTCCATCATCAACATCATTCAGCCCATTCATTTTGGCTCCAATTCGAACGATTTGATTAGATCTGAATCAAAACAATTTTTGTTTTCTCTTTCTCTTTTCTTCTTCCTCTTCCAATCTTCTTCTTCTTCTTGAGACAACAAACGTGTGCTTGATCTTCCAAAAAGGCTTCACATTAATTCTTTCGGTTTTTTTTCTGTCTATTTCTCTCGATGATGATGATGATGGTGGTGGTGGTGGTGATGATGGTGATGATCTTTCACTGGAGATCACTCTCTTTCCTCACCATATCTTCATCATCATCATCATCATCATTTTTACACTTGTCTAGCTTTTCCGCATCGTAACAACATCCATCGCCCCTCGATTTTGGTATTTCGATTCGTTCGCACATTTCAGGTGCTCTCGGTAACATCTTGACTAGCGTAGATGTGGTGTGCGTGTATGTGTGTGTGTGTGTGTGTGTCTGAGTGTGTTTGTGAATAAGCTTTCTTGTCCCTCTCTTTTTCGTAATTTCAATGTATGTATGTCAATTAAACGTAACCATTATCGGTGATTCCATCATTATCGTCCTCGTTGTAATCATCACATATTTAAGATGATCGCGCCGAGCATAGATAGAGATGCTCGGTTAGATTTCGCATCGTTTTTTTACTGCTTTCCTCGCAAGTCTCACCGGCACATTGTTTGCTCTCTCTCTCTCTCTCTCTCTCTCTCTCTCTCTTTTCCTTTCTCTCTCAAAAGTCATTAATAATTCACTTCCTTAATAACGGAGCATGAAAAGTTAGCTTTCTTTAACTCTTTCGCTGGCACTTTACATCGACAGAACAGTGATCGAGAAATTCGTTTTCATTGCAAAAAAAAATGCAATCTAATCAATAAATTTTTGCGATACTTTATCGGCCTGAAGAGATCGTGCGCGATCCAGGACCTTAAGAATTGTCCTTTGTTTTTTGGGTTCGAAAAAGGCTTAGATTTGTTTCGAAAGGAAATATAATTGATAGATTTAGGGCTAGCTAGCAATGAAAATTTCTGAATCCTACTATTCTTAGTTAGGTACTGAATGAATAGTCCATTTAATATGACTGTCAAACAAAAGGAAAATAAAATCTTTCCTACTGATAGTTGAAACAAAACAATCATCAACAAATGCTTCTCGAATGATCGATAACCTCCGTGCAATGAATGAACTCGGGTCAATCAATCAAATGCTATTCTCTTTCGAATTGGTCGCATGATCAAGCAAGTCAGTTTCGGATCAAAGACAATATCTGCTGTGAATGTTTGCCTATATTTATTGATTTTCCATCCAAATACTAAGAATTCTATTGAAGTTTTAGTTCTAAATCGCTTGTTCCTAGTTGCTCGATCATCAATGCTATGATGATGATCACCATCACCAAAACACTAGCAACAATACAATGATAATGTCTTATTTTCGAAAGAGATTCAAAATCATTTAAAACAATGTTATCGATGAAAAAAAATCAAATCATCATCATCATCAATCCTGGAACAATTTGTGGAACTTTTTTCCTTCTCTATCGTTTCATTCGGTTTCAAATAGCATCATTATCGGAACAAATGTTCCATCAAAATCTCTTAGAAGGATTCATTACGATCCAATTTCATCACGAAATTCAAATCAGAGATAGATAGATGGAGAATATTATGAATGGGACATATATTGGATTGAAATTTTCCCCACAAACGCGAATCACTTGCTCTCTCTCTCTCTCTCTCTCTCTCTCTCTCTCTCTCTCTCTCTCTCTCTCTCTCTGATGATAGAATCATAAAAATTCAATTTATGTCATCGAACTAGAGTCGATAAAAATCAAACTAGGGAAAGAGAGAGAGGGGGGAAAGTTTAAATAGGACCGAGACAATCTCTGCTCGAATGTTCAATTGCATTGGTAATTTCAATTTTATCTTCGCCAACAAGTGGACAGTTTAGCTTTTCTCTCGTTCTACATCGATTATTTGGAATAATTTGACCTTTGATTCCAATCGTAGATTTCTTTTTTTGTTTCCTTTTCTTTTTCCTTCGTTTCCCATTGTATCCAACGATTGTAACTCTTTTTTTTTTCGTTAGCGAAGTTCGTTCGGAGATGCGAATGTCTTGCTTCACTTGTCGACATCATCTATTTACATTATCAGATTGATTTTTTGCCTAATTTTTTGTTTGTTTTGTTTTGTTTTGTTTCGCCTTCCAAAGTTTCAATGTTCAATCGAAATCGATTCGTTGCTATTCGATATGGATTGAATGATTTTTCTATATTGAGGTCTTTAGAGGAACAATGAGCTAAGAAATATGGATGTGAATTTCGATCAATTAGAAAATAATTTTTCTCTTCTCTATTGTTTAACAAAGAGATTTGGGGCTGTGAATTTTTTAATATCATTTATCGATGTGACGAAGTCAAGGTCGATCCAAAATCTTCAACCCAATTTTCTAAGTGTCTCATTGAATCACTATTGTTTGACAAATAAAAATATCGATTCAGAACATTATGTTTTAAATAGTTTTTTTGCTCGGAATTTTTCTCCCTTAAATAGATTAGATTCTCATCCAAATTGAATATGTTCTAATTGATTGTTTTTCCTATTAAAATTGTTTCGATTTAGATATGGATTGTTAGGACCAAGCGGTTGTGGGAAGACAACACTGTTACGATGTATTGTTGGACGTATCAAACCGAAACAAGGCTACGTTAAAGTGTTTGGTTATCAACCTAACGAGCCTGGCAGTCAAATTCCTGGACCATCGGTCGGTTATATGCCACAGGTAAAGATTTCATCTCAAGAACTTTTTTCGATTGATGATTTCGATCTGATCGTCAATCAAATTGATTCTTATTCAATTTGTTTTCCACAGGAAGTAGCTGTCTACGAAGAATTCTCCATCGAAGAGATGCTCTACTATTTTGGACGATTATTCAATTTGAGTCCAGATTTTCTCGATCAAAGAATTCTATTTCTGATATCATTTCTTGATTTACCGAACAAGAATCGTCTTGTTAAAAATTTAAGGTTTGTTCAAAAAACATATTGATTTCTTTCAAATCAAAAAAAAAACAAAAAAAAAGAGCTATGATTTCATAACCATTGCTTTCTCTCTCTATCTCTCTCTCTCTCTCAAACAGAGATGTGTTAATTTTTGAGAAGCAATCACAAAAAAAAGAGCTTCACATACCTTGATTGCATTGATGATGGCCCTACTGATTATCATCATTAGCTTTTTGCTTGCGCTATTTATTACTTAAAAACAGAGAACAATGTGAGATGTGGATTTTTTTTTTTCATTTTCGTTTCCAATCAAACAACCATTTCCATTGATTGATTACGAAAAACAAATTATTTGTAATCAAAATATTGCTAGTTTCGAATACGCGGCGAATAGGGGCCACTCACTTTTCTTTCCGTTTGTTTTTTTTTTTTTTTTTTTTGATTCTTTTGGGAATTCCTCTCAAGGTAGCGATCTTTATGCGATCAAATTACACTAGGAACTCGATGCAATAGAAAGTTTCAAAACAAACAAACAAACAAACAAATAAAATTGCTAAAATGAATCAGAGAAAAAGAGCGTAACATAAAGGGGATTTTTAAAAAAAATTTTTCACTACTTAAAACGCAAGAGATAAAATGAAAAAAACAAAAGTATTAAAATTAAAAAATATAGTTTATAAGGTTGTCTTGTTCCGAGAAACGATTTTCAAACACAAGATTTCAATTCATCATCATCTTTTTGAAGATGTTTGAAGAAGAGCGAAAAAAAAAAATAAAAAATAAAACTAACAACATTGAACAACCTCACTGGTCATCATCATTTCATAATGGCGAATAAATATTGGTAGCCATCGAGAGATGATTTTGAGCTCGATGTTGATGTTTGATCTTCTCGAAGATGGTGATGATGATGATGAAAATCATCTCAACGGTCCGTTTCCGGGAATCTCCACAATCTCGGATCTTTTTTTTTTCCCATCTTCATTGATTTTTTGATACATTTCCTACGAAAACTTATACAAATCTCTCGGACGTTAGTTTGAAAGCGTTTTAGATACGAATTTTTTTTTTTATTTTTCATTTTTCTTCCCAACCAATTATTCAAGCAAGTTGATGTTCGGCTAGAACAAAAGTTAGATTTTGTGAAATCAAATTTCGCAAAGCAAACAAAATGTTTGACGAAAACAAAACGATCGACTACGATCGATGATTTGAAGAGGAAGGAGGTGGTAGGGATGGAGAAGAAAAATGAGGACTAGAAGATTTTTTTTTTTTCGCTAAACATTTTGGTCCCCTCATAATTCATTACGAAAAAAAATGAATTTATATTTTTCATTTATTTTTTTATTTATTTTTTTTTGCAAAAATTCTCCATAATAGCTGAAATAATAGTGATAATAATAATAATAATAATTCAAATGATTTGTTTAATCTAAAACAAATGCAACAGAAGCAAAAAAAAAACAAAAACAAAAATCTTTAAATTTATTATGGAAATTTTTGAACAAAAAGAAAAAAGAAAATCCAACAGATCCAACAAGTGACTGATGGTAGCGAATGGATTAGATTGTCTCTCTCTCTCTCTAGTCTCTGTGTCGTATTGTATTCAATCTAGGGCCTACAAAACATTCGATTGTGTAAAACTACATTCGCATAGATTCTATTGTTTGATGGCGATTGTGTTTTTTGTTCGCTGATTGTTATCCTTTCTTTTCTATTTTATCTATTTTTTTTTCTTCGTTTTCGTTTTGATTCGAGAAAAAAATTTCGTAAAAAGTAAAACCAAATCTATCTGTTCGATTCGAGATTTCATAGTCCAACAATAGTATCGAACAAAATCAATTCGAAAATCGAGCGCAAGAAAAAAAAAAATAACAGACAAAAATTGTTCGTAGATAAACACAATCGCGTGCTTAGTAAAACAAAGACAATTATCTCGATGCTCAGTGATGAAATCGTTCCAGAATGTAAAGAAAATCTCTCTCTCTCTCTCTCTCTCTCTCTCTCTCTCTCTCTCTCTCTCTCTCTCTCTCTCTCTCTCTCTCTCTCTCTCTCTCTCTCTCTCTCTTTCTCTCTCTGATGGGATCACAATAATGATCGTAGCATCCAAATGTGACAAAAGAGCGATTGCATAATCCTATTAATGTTTGCCAATCGTTATACCAATCGCAATTTGTTTGTGTCTTTGTAGCGATGAAATTATTTTTGAAACCCTTTCTTTCATTGAACATATCTTACAAAATATAACGAACGGATTCGCTTTTTGTTTTTTTTTCTTTGCTTATATTCAATTTGGATCGATTGTGTTTGGTCCGAGAACAGCGGTGGACAGAAACGTCGAGTTTCGTTGGCCGCTGCGCTAGTGCATTCGCCACCATTATTGATTCTAGATGAGCCTACTGTTGGTGTTGATCCTCTTCTTCGACAAAGGTGCGCTCAGTTTTGATTCAATAATATTCTATCAGTAATTAATTTTTGAGTTAGCATCTGGAATCACTTGGTTACCTTGACAAGAAAAGAACGAATCACCATCATCGTAACAACACATTACATCGAGGAAGCCAGACAAGCGAACGTTGTTGGATTAATGAGACAGGGAAGATTGTTGGCTGAGAACTCTCCCGATCAATTGATGGCCGATTATAATCTTGACACATTGGAAGATGTTTTTCTGAAGCTTTGCATGTCAGATATTGCATACAAAGCGGCTGCATTATCCAATTTTTTACAGCTACCAACCGATACAAAATTATCTACAATCATCAACGGAAACGCTGGTGGTGGTGGTGGTGGCGATAATCACAATCATTATCATCATCATCATCTGGCTAACGGTATTCCTGAGAAAATCGGTAACGGCAATCTCGTCAACGGTAAATCACCATCTACGATAACCGAGAAACAATTCAATCACATCGAAACGAATGGAGATCTCAGAAATTTAATCAAAGTATGTCGATCTAATCAAACTATGGAAATTAGAACTATAACTGAATTTGGTTTTTACGATATTCCAAAAAGTTTCCATCAGTATTTTCAATCTATATCACAAACAAAGAGGCAAGCTATGATCTTGCACCATTACCGACTCTACATTCCAATACTAATTCTACAATCGATCTGGTCAAAAACGATGATGTTCTTTTCTTTACGAATGAATCGAAACTTTCGAAACTATCCAACGGAACCAATGGTCATCTAATGCATTACAACACCAGTATGAAATATAATCATAATTGTCAGATAACATGTTGGAATGAGTATTGGGCAACGACGTGTGTGTTGGCTTGGAAAAATTTCACCAGGCTGCGTCGAAACATCCCGCTGTTATTATTTCAATTTCTCTTGCCAGCAATACAGGTGATACTTTTTTGTCTTTGTATTGGTAGCGAACCATTCGATATTGATGTTGCGATCGTCAATGAAGAACAGCCACCATATTTAAGTAAACTTTTTCTTAGTAAAATCGATCCTCATACTGTCCGACAAGTAGGTCCCTTTACAGTCTCCCCTTTTGATTATTGCTAATTTTTTTCTTATAATCGCATTTTCAGCATAATTTTAGCTCATTAGAAGATGCCATCGATGCGGTTAAACGTGGTGATATGTGGGGCGTTCTTCATCTTTCCGAACGATTCTCTGTCAATCTACAGAAAAGAGTTGTGATGGGCGAGGATGTTGATAATGAAACGATTGAGGCTAGCACCATCAGAATCTATCCAGATCTAACCAGTATGTTTTGGTATTAATTATTGTTTTCGATTTAAATTGAAATTGATTCAAAAAGATCAACAGATCTCGTTCTCGATGGAGAAAACATTTCGTGAAGCGTTTCAATCGTTCGCACAAGAAACATTAAACTTATTTGGCCAGAATCCTGCTCTTGCTGAGACGCCCATTGCAGTATGTTGTTTTGGGATAAATATTGTTGACATCCAATTCATTCAAAGATTTCTAACTTAATTGAATTCATTCAATATCATTTGATTTAAAGCTTGGATTTCCGGTATATGGAGATCCACACAAGCAAGGATATCTAGAGTACATGGCGCCAGGAGTTGTTGTCAGTATTTGTTACATAATGGCAACTGGCCTAACATCATTAGCTTTTATCATCGAAAGAAGAGGTTGTTGTTTGTTAGAATTAATCATTTAGAAGCCTATGTTAATTGATAATTTCACAATGAAATAGATGGTCTTTTCGAAAGAAGTCTTGTCGCCGGTGTCGATACAATGCAGATTCTTTTCTCTCACGCTTTGGTTCAAATCAGTGTGATGAGCATACAGATTCTCTTGGTGTTGATTTTCACCTTTCTCGTTTTCGATATACCGAGTCGAGGTCCATTCATTCTGGTCATTTGTTTACTTGTATCGCAAGGCGCAACCGGAATGGCTTTTGGTAATTCTTTTATACGAATATTTTTTAATTTTCTAATCCATTTGAATCGGTTCAGGTTTAGTGGTTTCCGCTCTCTGCAAACAAGAGAACACTGCTGTTATGATGATTTTAGGCTCATTCTATCCAAATTTAATATTAAGCGGTAAGTTTTTGGCATCAAATCATTTCGAATTTATTACAGAATACATTTACATAAGTGATGAGAAAAATTTCATCCAAATTTTTCATTCATTTTAATTTTAAAGGAATCATTTGGCCGTTAGAAGCGATGCCACAATGGATAAGATCATTCAGTTATCTTCAACCTCAAACGCTTCCTACCGAGACATTACGACATATCCTCTCGAGAGGATGGTCGATCCAAGATGGCGGGGTTTGGATCGGTTTCGTTGTGACTGGATCATGGTTCTTGATTTATGTCTTAGTGGCAGCCATAGCATTTAAAATCAAAAAATAAACTTTTTTCTTCTTTTAACATCGATTTTCATTTTTTTTAAAACATTTCGAATATTGTTTGCTGTATTTTTTCAAACATTTTGCTGTATAAAATTAAACTGCTAATCTCCTTTTTTCGATCGATTGAGAGATTCGATTCTCGTTTTAAAGTTTTATATCTTAGGCATTTGAAACGATTGTATCGTCATCACATCAAGAAGAGCTTGCGTTGTATCCTCTTCGATTGATCGAGATGTAGAGAACCAGACCTGATTTCGCACTTGATCATTTTTCATCGCTCCATCTTCATTATCCGTTGTATTTAATTGGAAAAGAACAAAGCCAATTTTGAATTCTTTCGGATTAGTATAGAGACATTGTATCGTTAATGGTAACGGCAACGATCGAGCTTGTTGCATCGCATAGCTGTGGCAAAACATTATCGCACGACCTTGATAATCTTCATCGGTTAGTTCTCGAAGATCATTGTTGGAGAGAAAAATCGTTTGAATTTTCGAACGATTCGGTAAAACAAGATCGAATGGCTCAGGATAGAAATTTGTGCTATCGAATCCAACTTTCCAGCTGATCGGATAGATTGATTGCAATGCTTTTTTTGAATTCATCTGATAATTTAGATCAAATTGTTTTTGTTGCCAGACACCACTCGGATCGATCGAAGAGTCCATCAAAGTTATCAATGAGATGAAGTCACATTTCAGCTCTAGCAATGCTGATTGGTGATCTCTTTCAATCTGATGGACACAATTAGGATATTGTACTCTTTGTAACAAAAGATTTGTTGGAAAACCAAACGACTTTGAATACCATTGATTACTCAAATCGAATAAGGTCTGTAATAGATGATTTTCTTTACGATTTTTGACAGCGCCCCATACTCTTGGAGGATTTTGATCTAGATACGGAAATTCTTTCGCTTTAGGAAGCTTTCGTAGAGCGCTATCATTGTGCAGACACCATTCGATACGTCGTTTTGAGTAATCAATGAATTCATTCTCGAGTGTGACGCTCTCTCGATGTCTGATCAATGGTTCCGGTAGACTCGGCATCAAAATCGAATTGGTAAAATACAATGGCAAATTGATTGGCTCAATAATACGTTTGTAGCGATGATAAATCAGAACCGATTGCTCTCGATAGTTTGGATCATCGCGACTGTTTTTGATTGGCCTTTTTGAGTACGGCCATGGAAGAATGAAAGGTTTTTGAACATAGAATTCTGTGTTGATTGCATTTTTAACATACAAATTGGGATCAATCGGTTGACAGCCTTCAGGTAAGGTTTGTTTGATTATTTCCAATGGTCTTCGTCTTTTAGCTTTCCAAATCATTCGATAGTAAAAATTATCTGTATTGATTCTGGGCTTTGGTCCCCAGCCTTTACCCCACCAGAAGCGTTTGGCATGATTCAATGCGTTAGTTAATTTCATTCCCCTAAATTTAGTATAAATTAGTTAATTAATTAGTATAAATTCAATTCGCAAAAGAATGGAGAGAAATGTGGAAAAAATCCAGATGAATATATTGATCATCTGATGAATTTTCTCATTTAGTTCTCCATTAGTCCACTTCCATCTAGTAATGAAAATTGGAAGATTCTAGAGCCGAAAATTTTAAATTAAAGAAATTTTCTTCCCAATTTAAGTTCAATAGTTTTTAATCGATTAAAAAATAATTACAAAAAAAGAAGCAAAATGTTAGGCGAAGTAGAAAATTTCTAAGCTTTAGATACGAACAAGTCTTTTGCTTACAAAAATCTATTGGAGAAGGAATAAAGGGTTCGAAATCGAGAAGCCTAAAATTGGCCTCAAGGATTTGACTTTATTTGATATTTAGACAGGAGAGAAACTATGAAAAAACAGATTTCGAAAATTTGAAAAGGAAGTTTTTTGAGAGAAAGAAATTTCAATTATATCCGAAACTATTCATTGATCCATCATCTTCATTTGAACCATTACTAAAATCATCTTTCAGATCAAAATTTTTCATATCTTTATCATTTTTGAGGCTAAATTCTCTATATTTCATAAGGTAATTTTTCAATGGCTCTATGTAATTATCGAAGCCTAGTGTGGCCATTGAGAAGAGAATATCTTCACCGTTGATTGTTTTACGTTTCTCTTGTTTGCAACGATCACTTGCCTCACTTGTGATGAAGCTGACAAATTCTGAAACGCACTCTTGTATACATTCTTTGGCATCTTTCGCAATTTTTCCGTTGCTAGGTATTGATTTTTTCATTATTCTTGATATATTAGCGATCGGTAGGAAACGATCTTGTTCACGAAGATATTCAGTTTTTTCATTATCGCCACTATCATAGCTGTCTGTAGTGTGGCCAGTATTATCGGCCGTCTGTGAAGATTCATCATTAGAATTTTCTTGTTGATACATCCTCTTCCAAGATTTCGAACTAGAATTTTGACGAATAAATCAAAACACCGAAATCGATCAAAAACATCATAGAAAAAAAAAACAAACAAAATTTAATTTTACTTACATTTTATAGATAACAATAGACTATAATCTTATCATTTTCATTCTGAATTTTGAATTGAAAATTGAAAGAGAAAAATCGAATCCAAAATTTTAAACAAATCAAATTCTTGAAATTTTGCGAGCGAAAAGCAAGACAGATTGCAAAACAACACAACAAAGTCGAGAAGTTTCCTAACAGACTCTTTGAATCGTTCCAATCATTCGGAGTCCACTCTCCATATGGATTATGAGATAATATCTGAAGTTTGATTATTGCTGTTGATTTTTCTTCAAATTGAACCGAGATAATCTTTAACTTATTGAACGTTTTAGGACCAAAAAATAGGTCCAGATGCAAAGAATGAAGAATTTATTGTTACATAAACTTACTTGCATCAACACCAGATTCATCGCTGCCAGGTCGTATCGATTCGGACGTAGGCCAAGCATCAGCGGTTATTATGTTTCACCAGAATGGTTTGATAGAAGATTACTTTTAGATAAGAAGAATGGCAATCAAAATGATCTCGATGTGGAGAATTTATTTGGTACTGAGGGTCGTAATCGTATCAAAAATGATCTTTTCAATAAAGAACAACAATTTCAACGGTCATCGAGGACGAAAATTGAGAAAATTGAGATCAATTTAGAGAAACCATTTTTCAATACTAAAGATTCGATTTTGATAATGAACGCTGACGAATCTACACCATATGATTGTGCATCGCATATCAATGAATTACTAAAAAATCGCTCAGCCTTAGCTGTGATCAACAAAAAAATTCCTTGGGATATGCATAGACCATTGAAAGAATCTTGTAATCTCTCGTTGATACATTTCAAACACAATGATTGTATGGTCGCCAATTTAGCATTCTGGCGTAGCTGTTCAATGATTTTAGCTAGTGTCATACAGAATATTTTCAAAAAAGAACATCCATGCAAGATAATTTCGATACCAATGTCCGATTTGAAAAATGGTAGTTTTGTTTGCGATGCATTTGTAAAGAATCTCGATAATTGGATTGCTACTTCTCAAGAGATTCTTTCGATAACATCGGTATTGAAGGATGAAGTTGCTAAAAAATCAAAATTCGAAAGATTAGATGTGAATTTTGAATTAGCTGCTAAATTATTTGCTGATAATCCATATCGAATGAAGGAAATTGAATCATCGATTGAGAGTTCTATCGAAAGTGACCAGAAGAATCCGTCAAAAACATTCAGTATCTATCGTGTTGGCAATTATATCGATTTGAGTGAAGGTCCTATGATTGCTAACACAGATCAAATTGGTCCAATTCAATTGACTGCTATACATCCATTACGAACCAGAGATGGCCATCGGTTTTATCGTTTTCAAGGAATAGCTCTACCAAAACAATTAACTTTGAATGCATTCGCCTTCTCGATGTTACGCGATCGTGCGAAAGTATTGAATTCATATGGGCTACAATAGAATCTAATCATCGGATCTAACTCTTTTTTAATTGTGTGCTCAATCGAATGTTGTTCTTTGTGAATCTTTTTGATGCCATTGATAGCTTCATACCTGTTGTAAAATAAAACTTTCTCTCTGAAACAGAATGCCTGACAGAATCTAAATTCGATTTCTGATCTGATTTCAAACTTTGACAGATCATTTATTTATTGATTTTAAGCTTTTTGACTGAGAACGATGGACTGTCCAATTAATTTCAATTGGTTAGTTTGAAGCCTAATTAATATCGATAGCTAATCATACGAAATGACACAGCAAAATGTAGCTATGGATACCTGCAAACTTGAAAGCATAAGCACGCAATATGATCTGCAATTCAAATTTTGAAATAGGGATATCGATGTTGATGCGATGTTGTAGGCGATAATGATGTCTGATTGTTATCGATTTCAATCTAGAGTGATGATGATTTTTTTCTTTAGTTTCAACAGACTAATTAATTTGTCGTCCATCAACAATCTATCTGTCTCGAAATAACTTGAATTTAGAATTTATTTAATAAAAGCTAATTCGATCTAAATCAAGTCTACGATTTGATTGATTGCGGTAATTCAGACTGAAAGATAATGTTCTATTTCACAATAATTTCTAGACAATTGTTTGCAACAAAATCATCAATCATTATTTTCGTGGTCTATATTTTGCTCTTTGTCAATCAAGGTTAGTTTTTAATCAAAAAATTAGAAATCTGTTGATTCTGATTGGTACAATAAGGTATTCTGATCAAAGCCAGCCAAATCGATGGCAACAAATACGGCTACAACATCATCTCGATGGTGATCTTGACCGAACTATTAAAATTGATCATCTGTCTTGGATTCTACAGTCTAAAACGACGATCCATTTCTCTTCTGATAGGTGATCTTCGATCTTCGATACGAATAGGATTACTTTATTTGTTGCCAGCATTTTTGTATTGTCTCTACAACAATCTCTCTTACATAAATCTTGCTAATTACGATCCAACAACATACATCATTTTGATGCAATTCCGTAATGTTCTCACTGGTTTGCTGTTTCAAATTTTGTTTCGAAAAAAACTGACTCTCTTGCAATGGATCTCGTTGGTTCTCTTGACGTTCGGTTGCATCGTCAAAGAGCTAGGAAAAGCTAGCGTAAGTGAAACGGTAACTTCGCATCCTAAAAGGATTCAAAACAATACTATTGCAAATTCACTTGGACTTTCTGCCGATGACAACGAACAAAATGGCGTTTCGATTCTGAATATTTTCTCTTGGAATCTTTTTCTAATTTTGATACAGATGTTCTGCTCATGTTTCGCTGGTGTCTACACCGAATATCTATTGAAATTTGGTGCGATTACTTCCACTGGAAAGCGAAGCAAAAATTTAGATTTCGATTCATCATTCGATCATAATCACCAATATTTTTCATCGATGTTATTCTTGCAGAATGTGTATCTTTATCTAGATTCTATTTTATGTAATATTTGTCTTTTGATGCTGAGTAAATCACTGAATCAATCGTATTTCACATCAACATCGATGGATCTTTTTGATTCAGAAAAAAACTCGAATCAAATCTGTAACCTTTTGTTTCTTCAACGACCAATTCATCTATTCATTTTGTTCAATGGAGCGATAGCTGGTATAACAACATCATTCTTTTTGAAAAATCTTAACTCCATCATCAAAATGTTTGCATCCACCATTGAGATTTTAATCTCTGCAATCGTTTGCCATTGGCTTTTCAAAAGTGCTCTTGATATCTACACATTGATCTCTATAACAATTGTTATAATTTCAATTTGTCTCTATCTTGCGAGACCGATAAGAATGGTCTCAGAGAATCGCGCTTCAATTCTTCCAAAAGAAGATAAAACGTCAGACATCGAATTCGATAGAAATCGGCCAACTTCAAGAACTTCGATCGAATCACTCAGCCTAGAAATTTCACCTTCAATTGAATTCCATGATTGTCATAATGAAAATGAAGATGAAGATGAAGATGATGGTGATGTCACTGTACATAAATCTTTTATCTAAAAATTTATTTAAGTCAAATTAAGCACGGAGAAGTTCTTGGAATTTCAAATTGATTGAAAGCTATTTACACATCGAAATTCAAGTAAGTTGGATTCTGGATCAAAATCGGTGCGACAATATTTTGGTCCTCTTTTCAATTTCGAAAAAAATCGGATCCTCTAGGGCATTTACCTTGATTTTAATATCGAATAAGAAAATTATTTGCGATTTTCGATATAAAAAAATGATTAGTGGATTCAAATTTCTTCAGCAAACAATCCAAGATGAGATAGACGCCAAAGATAGCGGTGATGCAGATCAAGATGCTGATGATTTGATGATTGTCGATTCCAATTCATCTCTACAAAGGTATTTTTAAGATTCTACCATTAAAAATCAATGATTAAAAATCAAATCATTTCTTTGGTTTGTTGTGGTTTTCGAGAAAAATTCGAGAAAAACCTAGGACTAATTCACAAGCGAGAGAGACCATTGAAATGTAGTTTGTCCATTATAATCAGATTTTATGATTAAATTGTTATAGAATCATTGTATTTGCATATGTCATTATCCGCTAAAGCAGAACGAAATTTTCAAGATCCACTTTTAGTCTACCAATGATCGTTTCTATGTTAGGTCGTATGAGCTAATGGAATCAATGACCCGTGTGTTTCCTCAATATGATTTTGATATAAAAATAGATTTCTAATCAATTGGGCTCCGACATTTTTATTAAAGTTTACTGCTTCTGTAGAAGGTATCATTCTGGTCGATCAATCAATTGAAACTAAAGTTCCAATCCATTTCCAATTAATCGAATCGATTCGAATCATTGAAACTCAAGCAATTTACCTTTATGGATCTTTTTATTGGCTTTGTAATTCAATCAATCAAGATTATATGATCCGTTTGCAATTGAGACGTGTGTTCTCCCGGACAGAGAAAAAACTGTTGAAGTTTAAGGTCTGCGAGATATGTTTTTTTGTTGTTTCTTACTTTTTTAGGTTTCAAATTTCGTTTTAGTGAACTTTTCATACCTTCAAAATTAAGGTCTCCATTTGACTCACAAATCAAATGACTTTCTTTTTCTTCTTATTGGAACTAATTTGATAATTTCCGTAGTAATTCCACATTCGATCATCGATGAAATTTAGCCAAATTAAAAGCGATCAATCAAATAATGTTATCTTTAATTTGTGATTTTCTCTCCTCTATTCTTTTATCATTGTATAATGTCGACAATTTTCTATGATTAGTTTTTTCCCCGTTTACAATGGAAATTCTTGAAAAAACCAAGATGTCTTCAATTCCTCTGTAGCATTTGTACTAGAAAGATTTCAATTTGACTAAAACGTCAAATTTTGTTCAGCTATTGAAAAAAAGAAATTTAATCAAATTGATTAATCTAAATCCATCATACGCTTATAGTATTGTTTCAAAACGGTTCCTTGAAGATTGAAAGACAAATCTTTTCTGTCGTCTCGAGTTCAAATGTCCCGTTGAGGTTTGATTGAGAGAATCAGTGAATTTTTAATCTGTCCCTGTATTTTTAGCATTTGAAAGACCAATTAGAACGATCAAAATTTCTATTCTCTTATTCAATTTTCGAAAATTTAATTGAAAGTGATTGATGTATGTTGTGATTTTTTAACCAATCTAATCATCAAATTATAGTCGAAATTTGAGCGAAAAAAAAAAATTCCCATTCAATCCGACAATGCTGGGTTTGCTTAAACGATCTTAAAGTTTCTAGAAACAAATTAAAACTAGAGTTTGGATACCAAAAAAAAAATCACATCTGGCAATCAATTTGATTCCAATTTAAATTCGATTTCTCTCGATTTTCTTTTGGCAATTTTCGGGGTGACAGATTTTCTTTTACCTTTTTCTTCTCGATTCTTAAATGATCGTATTCTAAATGCGTAATTTTTTTCGACTTAAACAAAGATTACAACTCGTTGTGAAACTAATAGATTTGCAATCTAAATTATCTTTGCACTCAATTTCTTACCAAAATTTTTCTTGCATTACGATCGGATCGAGCACATTGACAGAGCATAGAATAGTGGTATCTGAAACCAGTGATTAGTAATCGATCCAATTCGACTCGATCCCATAACGATTTTCTCACAACAAATCTTTGTAATTCTCTCTTTCTTTTTTCACCATTCTTCTCAGTAGATTTTTCAGGAATCGTCGCTATTCGCTATTGTTATTACCACTCATCACCAAAATCATTTTCCGATCGGCTTTTGACAATAGTATTCATTTATTTCCTGTTTCTCATCTTGTCTACAATTTACACACACTATCTCGAAGCTTATCAGTGAAAGAAACAAAATGAAAGATTGGAAGTTGAATAGTCTCACAAAGAATCGACATTGTCGATCGTTCATAATTTAATGTTTTGCGATGATAGCCTACGAATACGCCTACATATCTTTGCATACACTCTCTTTTCTCACATTAAATTCTATTGTTTATTTTTGATTCCAATCTTAAGCTTTCATTTGTTCTTTCTTTTATTACTATTGTCATAGTTCACTTCATCATTCACTTAGGTTCTAGACCGAAAATTCTTTCCATCTTATATATTAGAATTAAGAACCAAATTTTCTCAATAAATATAAGAAAGTAGTGCCAAGAATGAAATAAATTATTTCCTACCAGATTTATTTTTTCTTCTCGTTTTTGTCATAATTCCGTACTCAAAGTCATCTTAATCTCTGAACGATTGTTCAGGGACCGAAAATTTACCACAAAGATATCCGATGAGAGAAGAAAAAGCTTTAGAGATAAAAGAAAAAAAAAAATATTCTATTGGTTCTTTATAGAACAATAATCACATCGAATAACTTTTGAAGTTAGATTGACAAATAATTGTCTAGATCAATGTTGATAAGCTAAAACAGAATAGATAAACAATCATCGACAATAATAATAATATTAATTAGAATGAATTAGTCATCAATTTTTTCTTCAACATTCAATTGTAACTTATTACTAAATTAGTTCTTTTTTTATCTCTCCCTATCTCTCTCTCTCTCTCTCTCTCTCTCTTCCGGGTCATAAGAGAACGGAAACAATAAAAAAATCAATCACTTCATTCATCTATTTTGGTGTATTAGAGTTCGATCTAAAAATGCTCTAGTATCATTGAAATAGTTTCGAGACGCGATAACAATTATCATTTTTGTTACTATGTTTTTCTGCTGCTTCTTATGCTATTATTGTTGTCTATTTTATTGTCTATTTAGATTTTTTTTGTTTGGTTTGATCAGATTCTTTCCTTTGATGCTCGACAAAATAGACAGAAAAGAAGCCGATAGCTTTTGTTATTCTTCCATAGTGAATAAGATTCTTTTTTTTTGCATCTCATAGTTTTGCTTGAGAGAATATCTCTTCAAAATTATAATCTAGAATTAATAATGATTTATTTTTGAAATCAGATTCAATCGGATGAGAGGTTTATTCCATGAGGACCAAAGTGATTTTGGAGAAGATCAAGATGGTTTCGATGAAGAGGATGATCAAGAGAATCAATTCGATTACTATAATGATGGTTTAATGAAAAGAAAACTCTCTGATCTAACAAATATTGAGAATGAACATTATAATAATCAGCAGCAACAACAACGCCTAGATCGAAATGAAAATTCTCCCACATTCTCAGCGAATGAAAGAAATCGGCATTTATCATTAGAGACTAATAATCGTATAGAATCCACCAGTAGTTTCAATCTCAATGATTTATTTAGTGATGGAAACAATCATCATGGTCCGATGAGATCGATGATTTCAAATCAATCTGATACCGATCAAAGACTGCTTAGTTCGACAATTAATCAATCATCAAACTCGTTTAATCTTCTCCGAGGGTCCAAAAAAGTTAGATTCAAAGGCAATGAAAAAGAAAATATACTCGACTATTATCCTGAAACCGTCGAGAATGATATTGACTATGATGAAGAAGGAGTGGAAGGTGATGATAATGATGATCATGAGGATGTTGATCCAAGCGATGATGATCCAAGCGATGATGATGATGGAATCGGTGAAGATCTCTTCTATGATCCGAACGAAGATGAAAAGAATCAAAAATGGATGGATAAGCAAAAATTTTCTAATTATTATCGTCACTTCATAGCTAGACTGAAAGAAGAGGATAAAGAAGAAAAAGATAGTCTGAGAAATCGGAAAGATCGACAAACTAATCCAGCTTCATCATCATCATCGAATGATCATAATCGATCATCTAGAAAATCAAATAGAACGACGGCAGCAATCAATGACGTCAAGCTAAATTGTCCATGCTGTTTATCATTACTTTGTCTCGATTGTCAACGCCATGAGATCTATAAAACACAATATCGTGCAATGTTTGTCGTTAATTGTCGGATTGATTTTCAAAAAAGATTGATCTACCGGAACAAATCGAGAGAGGAGAAAAAGAAGAGATTTAGGAATTTGCGAAAGAGAAAAAATCAAAAATCTCGACGAGATATTGAGTCGATTGATACGAACAATGGAGCGAATATGGAATTGGAATCAAATCCCCAGATTTCCGAAAGATTCATTTCAAATTTACTCTATGCTGATAATGATGGTGATGGTTCTTATCGCGAAAACCAGCAACAACAACCAATAACAATGAAAGATGTTTATTATGCCGTTCATTGTGATGTTTGTAATACTGAAGTAGCAGTGTATGATCATGATGAAGTTTATCATTTTCACTCCGTAATCGACAGTATTTGATTGGCGATAGCAATTCAAATCTCTCTTTTTCTCTATAATGATTCCATGTTTTCAATTGTATTCAATATGAAAATCAAACGCTATGTGTAGTTGTCATATATTCTTTACGATTCTTGCAAAAAAAAAAATGTTTGTGGATAAAATTGTTGATGAAAAGCTAACTCAAAAAAGTTTCATTTTTGTTTCAATATTCTATCGGATTTGAATGATTTAGATATTAATAAATCAACCAATATGTTTCTTAATGAAAGCTTTCGATTAGAATCTGGAAGATTTCAAACAAACTCACTCAAATGACTCTACATAGAAATCGTTTAGAATCTGAACAATCCTCGGTGTTCTACCCCAAGAGGATCAAATTTTTTTTCCTGAAAAAGCTTTCATTATCGCAAACCAGATAAACGTTTGGTCATTTGGTTTGGAGATTCTTCCATCTCACACTAAACGATAACTAAGCAATAGAGAGATTTTTCCCATTTCGTATGCATTTCATTTCACCATCAATCACAATCGAGAACGTTCGAGACGCTGGGCGGTCAAACCGAAATGAAAAAAAGAACTAGAACCAAAATGGACCAGAGCAAAGTGGACATTGAGATTGGAATATCGAAAAATGAAAGCAAAACTTTTTTTTTATTTTTCCATTCAACTTGATAATAATGATAAAAATAATAATACTAACCAAATCGGACAAAAGAAACAAAGACATTGAAGCGACCGAGAAATATATTAAAAAAAAAATTTGCTAAAGAAATTGTTTTTGCTTTTCATTATTTATTAATGATGCTTCACAAAAGCATTTTTTTTTTTTTGCAAAGTTTTCTCTGTCTCATTTCATTCGCTTGCTGGTTCTGTTTCTCTCTCTCTCTCTCTCTCTCTCTCTCTCTCTCTCTCTCTCTCTCATTCAATCGCTTATTTGTTGCCCAACAAACGGAGCAAAAATAAAAAAAAGACAAAAATCAGCATGCAAACTATGATGAAAGAGAGTGGCAGACAATGTAAATATGAAGAGATAAAAGTTTTCAAGAATCCTCTCTCTCTCTCTCTCTCTCTTCGGTCCCTAATTATGTTAAAATTTTTTTTTTTCAGAATTTCTATCGAATTCATATCATATCACTATTAAGATGATGGCCTCTAATTCTGATGATTTGCTGTGTCTGTTCTGTGTGTGTCTGTTGTGTTTGTGTGTCGAGATGATCATCACCGAGATCGGCTCAGAACAACCAGAAACAATTTTCTTTTTTTTTTTTAAATTTTTGATCCTAGACGAGCTAGATAGATTGCAATCAAAATCGGCAACGAATTTTTTTTTCCCGATCGATTCTGTTCTCGGTCCATTGCTTGATTCTCTCTCTCTCTCTCTCTCTCTCTCTCTCTAGCAGACAATCAAAAGGAAGAGAATTTTTGTGTTGAATTTGAAGAGAATGTTTTACTCGAATTTTCTTAGAATATTAAATAGAAAATGAATTTTTTTTTTCGAGAAAAAAAACATCGAAAAAAGTTGAAACATCAGTGATAGCGAATGATTAGATTGATCCTGGATGACAATTCAAGAGACTGGACTGTTATTCGACTGGTCAATCAATCGAATCCTGCCCTACAACATCAAAGACTGTGGTGATAATCTAGATGATTATCATATCGATCGATCATATCGAACGGGTTGAAACATTGCTGGGATTCGTTTCAATTCAATAAGAATCGTTTTGTTTGTGTTGAGAAACTTTTTGTCCAACTCTTTGTCCTTGATCTACTCTTTCGATGTATTTTGTGCGAATGATAAATCGATTTTGAATAAATAACCATTGAACTAAATCCTCAAAAGATATCGATCTGATTCGATCTAGATATCTGATTGTGATGCCATCATTTTTGAGAATTTAATGAGATTTCAATCCAAAGCAAAAAATCAATCTTCTCATCCGATTCGAGTCCAAATTTTCTTCTTCGATTGTATTGAGAATGGGAAAAGATTCCATAACTATTTCATTGGTAGCATCTCAATGATGAATCATAATTGAAAAAAGTGTTTCTGTTTTCACTTTGGAACATTCCTCAAAACCCATGTGAATTTGGTTTCCATAAAATATATATTGATGAAATTCTTCAAGAGCTTTTGTCTGGATTGGTTGATCTGGAATTGAAAAAAAAAAATGGATTTCAGAAGTATTGGTCTAGTTTTTATGATTCAAATAGAATTATTCATAGTTGTATTCATTGTATTCATTCAACGATGGCTATTGAATGCTTGCCCTACTGATTTGACCGATCTGACCAAAATTCTTATCTTTTCGATTGTTTTCAGACTAAATGAATAACCTTTTTTTTTGCATCGATTTACTCCGATAGTCTTCAATAGGTCTCATTTTTTTTTCTTTCTTTTTTTTGTTAGTAAATATTCTAAAAAACAAAGAGATAAAGATGGGGAAAAAGTTTTTCTCGATTGATTAATTCACTTTGATTGAAGAAAGAGGAGAATAAGAAGTGAAGGAGTAATCAAGAGCAGATTCGTTCGAATCAACTACAAACAAAATACAATAAAAATCTCTAGAATAACTAAGCAATAAGAGAAGATAATCAATAATATGGGCCCTGTTTGCTTTCGCCTGACATTGATTTGTTCTTTCGTTGAGCTAAAACGAATGATGTTCACTCTCTCTCTCTCTCTCTCTCTCTCTGGTCTCTATTGATCTTCCCAGGCCTCGGTCTGGAATGTAGGTGTAAGTTTTACGGATTTCTTCCACCTACCATAAAGCATAGGTCTTAGCTCTTTTTTTTTCTTGGAAATTGAAAATCTTTTCGATTTGATGCAACGGCATTATGCAGTGGTCCATTGCAACTCTTGGCTGTAGCTGACAATAAAAAATAATTCGACTTTCGGTGTTATTAATTTTAGATAAATCTTCATTTTTGTTCTTAATGTTTTGATTTTCAAGTCAGAATGTGTGATGATAGTCTAACTGTTTCGACTTTTCTACAGTCGAATAAAAGAATCGTTTTATCATTTCATTCGGAGCGAACAAGAAGGGGAACATTGGGCAACATTGGAGCTCAGCATGAATCACCAGAATGAAGAAGATACAAGCCAAACTCTAATCATTTCCATTCGCAATATCTGCATCCTCATTCTTTGTTTAATGTTTTTTAATAAGATTTAGATCAGAGATCATTTCTCACTTGGGCAATCTAGAGATCTGGAGAAAAAAGAAAAGAAAAGAAGGAAAAAAAAAACGAAACTGCAATGAAAAACTAAATTTGAAGCGCTCGCTAAAAATCTAGCTCGAATAGTGCTCTCTCTCTCTCTTTTCTTACTTATTTTCTCTCCATTCTCTTCTGGAACCAGATAAGCTCTGTCAGTGATTTCTTTTTACACGTCCAATTTGATTCTCATCCACAAATAATAATAATAATAATAATAATAATAATAATAGTAATAATAATTTCTTATTAACACTTAGCACTGAGATTCATTTTTAATTCATTACTTTCGAGCCGTTCGACTTGGATTCTATCAGTTTGCGGTGGGGTGAGGGGAAATCTAAACAAAAAGAATGGAGATAAATCGACAGTTAACATTGAGAAATTTTTTCCCTAGGATTATATTCCTTCTCTCTTAGATTCTCTCTTACTTTAGTCCGATGTGTGGTGTGGTGTGTGTGTGTGTGAAGCATAAGATCTCACAAGAATCGAATCTAATGGATCGAGAGAAAAATTTTTTTTTCCGAATAAAAAAAGAGCAGAGAGAAAAAATTTAATATAATCAAATTCTAAATAATAATAATAATAATAATAATAATAATAAAAGCCGTTACAATCTCTTCGCCTTTCCTCTCATTGTCATCATTGATTTTGTTTGATTTCTTTTTTTTTTTTTTTTTTTTTTTTTTTGTTGAAATCGTTTTCGTAGATTAATTCAAGCAGAAATTGTATCAAAGTATAAGCATTATTACCAAGCGATCGATGAACATGGTTAATTGTGATGATTCTCTTTTTTTCTTTTCGATGTTTCGGACCTTACTTGATCTTTATTGCTTTTGACTGAAACCGTTCCGGAATAATAAGAAACAGGAAATGATCTAAGACTAATTTGATTGATTCAATCGATTGGATTGCGATAACAGTCCACTTCGATCATTCGATGCCATTAAATACTAATACTAAGCTAATAATAGAATAACTACAGGAAAGTTTACTGCTAAAGGAAAACTGAAATCAGAATTGTAATAATAAATATTTCTTTCGATGCTGCTTATTCATATTCTTTCCGTTCTATTCATTTCTTTTTGAATTTCCTATTTAGTATTCTTATAGAATAACTAGCATTTAAAATATCAAGAAGAGTAAAAATCTTTACGCACATACACTCAAGCATCTCCATCATCATCATCACCATCATCATCATTATTGGTCTTGAATTTTGAATCGATTTCGCTCGCGAAGAGAATAAAAAACACATTGAATTTATTTGTTCTTTAATTTGAACTAAGAGACAGAACTTTTTCCCATTCTAGTAGTTCGAACCGAAACAGATCGACATCTTGGGTGATGATACATTTGCAACGATTAGTCTGCTGCATTTGTGTACTAATTTATTCGGTCTGTAGCATTGAAGAAGTGAGATGAAAGATATCATTTTCCCCTCTGCCCAGGTCCGCAGTGTTTTAATAAATTTTTTTTGTCATCTTGATTCTTAGCTATCGATAATTTTCATACGAACAACGATAATGCATCGTTGATATTGTCATTCATTTTAATGACACAAGCAGCGTTTCGAATGTCGAATGCGAGAAAAAAAACTAATTGTAAACAAACGAGACAGCGAAAAGATCGCAAGATTGGAGCGAGTAAAAAACAACAAAATCGATCAATAAAGTGTTTGAGTCTCTCTCTCTCTCTCTCTTGTTTGTTGTGGATCAAAAAAAACTCTACCAATTCATCCACCCACACACTGAAACAATCTTGAATAGAAAACAAGAATATTCATTGTATTTATCGATCAGCGCCTTGATTGATCAAACATCAAGCTTACTATATGGATGATTGAAATTAAAATAAATTATCTGCCTATCTTATGTCTCTATGAAGGAGAGAGAGAGCGAGAGAGAGAGAGAGAGAGAGAGAGGAATTATCCTCAATAATGCACATCAAAATCAAACACACTCATAAGAGATGAAAAGTGATGGTGTACACTGGCAATGGATTAAAGCGAGAGAAATAATATAATCTGTATAGAATTGATTCTCGTTAATAGCTTAAATTATCAGTCCTTAATTGCTTAGTTGAAAAACTTGCATAACTAAATTTCATAAGTAGAAGTTCCATTGGATCCAATGCTAACCGATCGATATCGACTTCCGTTTCGATTCGAACAAAAACTAACCTTGGTAATGATTTGAGTCTCAAAATTATCACATTAACTACAGACCAAAGTCACAAAAATGTTCATAACAGCTAATCTATCCTGATTTGAAGCTTTTTTCACAAATTTTCCCATCAATTTGATTACATTCAATCTGGGATCAATTTTTTTTTCGTTTTGCATCAAAGTAAACTTCCCATTCTAAATTGACGAAATATTGAGAAAAAAAAATTGATCCCATTGAGACCTATATAAATAATAGAGAATAATAGATTGAAATTGAATACTCAGACCTAAAATTTTTTCACTGGCTTTTTACATGGAAAAAGTTTTAATATCTGTAATGTTTCGTATATTTTTTATTGGATTGAAACTGTTCTATGATTATGTTCTGCAACCAACAAGATAGAATTCCATATTTAAATTGTTTCTGATCGATTTTTTTTTCAACTTCCGAGTGTGTATCGTTGTCTTGAATAAATACATCAACAGACGAAATCACATTAGTCTGAAACTATCCACAAAACGATTGTCTCTCTCTCTCTCTCTGAAGGTCTTGGTTACTGTTGGTGGTCATCGATTACAGTTCTAGCGAAACAAAACCTAGAACACCGATCAGATTCGATACAGTTCATAGTTCTGATAATTTATTTTCTCGTTCGAAAATATTCAAAGCGAAATGTGAAATATTCCAAGTGAAATCTTTATTCTCTCTTTCAAACAAAGTAGTCGTCAATATGTTCCAGAAACTTCTGGATCTGATTGAAATCTATTAGTCTTTCTAAATCGATTTCTAATTGAATGCTAAATCTATTAAATCAGATCGAAATCGATTAGTTTTGTTTTTTTGTTTCGAATGATTCTTTAATTATTATTATTTCAATTATATCAACACATTACAGCAACATCAGCAATAAAATTCAAAACAATTCTTTTCAATGCGAGATTGGAACAAATTATCAAATGAGAATGTTTTCGATATATAAATCGTTGATAGAAATCAAAGAGACAAAGAGAGAGAGACAGAGAGAGAAGAGAGAAGAGAGAAATATAAAGAATTAGAAAAGAAAAAATTCTCAATGTAATTCGTTTGGAACAAAAAAAAAAAAAAAAAAAAAGAAACAGATGGAGGGAAGGAAAAGTGGAAATGAGAAGTTAAATGTATCTATGAGAGATAATCTCCAACCTCGAAATAATAACAACAACAATAATAATAATAATAATAATAATTGCATTTGAGTTGTTGGTATGAAAGTTTTAAAATTTCACCAAAAAAAAAAAAACTGCAAAAGAGAAAAGTAAAAATGTTTTCAAATCAAACAAAGAATAAATAATCAAAGAGAAGAAGAAAGAAAGAATAATTATTTCTCTCTATATTATTGTTCAAGTGAATCGGTGTGTCTTGGTGTGAAATATATATTGTTTTATTGTGTGGGAAAGATTTATTGTCTTGGATTTAAAAAAGTCTTTCATTCTTAAAGCTAACAATGAAATTGTTTTTTTTTTGTTTTGTTTTGTTTTGTTTCTCTCGTTGTGTTTTGATTGAGCTAAGAGATTTTGATTGAGATTTCAGAGTGATAGGAGTAAACACGAACTGATGTTTGATGTAGGTATCGGTGGTGTCTATTGAAGTCTAGGTTTATCGATTTTTTTTTTTGGTACTCAACAATTACGAATGGTTGTTTTGTTTCATTGATCGAATTTTTAATTTAGAATTTAGATCATCAATAGGGTGTTCATTTGAAATGTGCAAGAAAAATTGACAGATAGATTGATTGAAGCTTTGATCTCGTCAATCCTCCTACGAAACCTTCTTTTTTTGTTTTGTTGTTTTCTTTCGATTGTCGTTGAGATGAGAAACCAAAATGGATATGAATCGATTGGATGAAATCGGAAAGGGTTTATCGCAATGATACTTTGATTGATTTGCATTTTCTTCTTTTAAATCTCATTTTTTTTTTTTTTAGTCTCCGTTCGATCTAGAATTGTTTGATTTAATTCAGCTAGGGTTTCGATTGAAGAGAGTAGCACACAAGCAAATCATCACAAACAAGCGAGCACTAAATATTCGGCGATGCAAAATTAAGAAATCGAAGAAATTCAAAAATTCCAAACCTAACAAACAAAGATTGTTACGAGGCAGAAAAAAAAAATTTCTTCTCTCACTATTCCGATTGGGTAGGAATTATTTTCTATAGTTTTTTTTTCTCAATTTGTGGATCAAAATTCAACCATTCCATTCCGTTCTTTCTCTCTCTCTCTCTCTCTCTCCCTCTCTCCGTTCCATTCCTGTCTCTCTTCTAAGCAGTGAGATGTTATACTCTCGATTGGAGATTTCCATCTATGGACCTTGAATTAGTGGATAGAATCTTTCTTTCTCTCTCTCTCTCTCTCTCTCTCTCTCTCTCTCTCTTCCGTCTGGGTTTGTGTTTAAAATTGAAATGAATAGAACTCTTTGTATGGATTATTAGCTAGAAGAAATTCAATAATTAGAAATTCGATTGATTTTGATCTGATTGAATTCGATGATAATGAGGATGATGATTTCAAAAATAAAAAAGCAATAATTGATCGATGTTGTTCAGTAGATTGAGACCATAAAAAAAAGAATTTCGGAAATTAGTGATTGCAGTTTTGTTGTGTCTCTATCAGAGATCGTCTAGTTGTTTGCCAACGAAATTATTAAGCTGAAAACATTTGAGATGGAATTGAACAAAGAGCATTGATCAGAATAGAAACAAGCGACCAGAGATTAGAAAGCTAGGATCACATTCACATCACGGTAACTTCGGCTTCTCGATTCAAATCATCAAAAATGAATCTAAAACAAAAAAAAAAAATAAAAATTTAATCTTCATAATTGCCAAGTTTCGATTTTTTTTTCCTATTCACAGCTTCCTAATCCCTTTCCTTTCATTCTAGGCATCAGGTTGATTTATTATTCATAAAATTATCATCATCCATCATTATTATCTCTATCATCATCATCATCATCAATAATGTTAACATCACCATCATTCGATTATAATTTGATAGAAGAAAAAAAAGATGCATTTCATTCACAAAACAAATTATTATTGAAATTGTTTCAAACACTACGTTGATTTTGATCGCAACAGGAAAGGGCGTTTCAACGAAATGAAGAGAGAGAAGAAAATAGAAGATTGATAGAGAAGAGAATGGAAGATTGGTAGAGAGAAAGAGAGAGATTCGACACGGAATCAATTTCTGATTAGGTTTTAAAAATTTCCAAATCGGTTAGGAATATTTGACAATTTAATTGTAATGTTTCCTCGATAATTATTAGCAGAACGATTGAGATTTATTGATTTAAAAACGAAGAAAAAAAAATGAAGAAAAAGAAGTGAAGAGAATTTTGAATGTGTGTGTGTTTTGTTTTTTTTTTCGATGTTTTTTCTCATTCGATTTTATGGTTGTTTTCGTTTACAGATGAATAATAATATAAAGATGCAATTTTTTCGAATTTCTGTAAATATGGTGAGAGAAGTGAAAATAACAAAAATGAAAAAAATGATGGTGATTCTTGAATTATCTGCTTTTATCTTAAGATTCTCGCTGCTTATTTTTCGTCATTTTTATTGTTTACTCTTGATGATGTAGATGTTGTATATTCTCGGTCGGAAATGTTTTCCGAACCAATTAAATAAGGAATAAATTTTTTCTCTATTTAACAAAATACTATTTTCACTTCATTTTGAAGTCATCATCGTGACGAATTCTAAAGCATAATGAGAAAAAAATTTAATTGTCAACGTCAATTTCTCAATGTTTAAATTTAAAAATACCTTCATAATTCACTTGACCATCCCCGTCAATATCAGCTTCACGGATCATTTCATCGACTTCTTCATCAGTGAGCTTCTCACCAAGGTTGGTCATCACATGTCTTAACTCAGCAGCTGAGATAAAACCATTTCCATCTTTATCGAAAACTCGGAACGCTTCACGAATTTCTTCCTCAGAATCAGTATCTTTCATTTTTCGGGCCATCATCGTTAGAAATTCTGGAAAATCGATGGTACCATTGCCATCGGCATCAACTTCATTGATCATGTCTTGCAATTCTGCTTCAGTTGGATTTTGGCCTAAAGATCTCATGACGGTGCCCAATTCTTTTGTGGTGATGGTACCATCACCATCTTTATCAAACAATGAGAACGCTTCTTTGAATTCTGCAGATTTTTGCAGTAAAATTTAAATTTGATCATATGGTGCCAGCAATACGAGCAATAAAGCCAGAACGAGTCATAATAATTAGTCATAGAATGGGATATAAAAAAATTAGGTTAAGTAACATTGATTTTTGTTGCCATAATCGATGATAGAATAATGATACAAACCAGCGATTTGTTCTTCTGTCAATTGATCCGCCTGACGAAATGTTAAAAGGAAAAAAACGGAAATTTATTAGAATAATTAACATTAATAGATTGGACACAGAATTTTTATTTGAAAAAGATGAGATTTTTCTTATATCTATAGAGAAATTTTGATTCTTCTAGAGAGATAGAGATCTAAAAATCATCGAATGTTATAAAACTATTCTAATAAATTTTACCGAGACCTATTCGAACTGATCAAAAAACGCATACGATAGCTGTGAAAGCGATTTCAGATCCGCTTTAGATTATATTCAATCATCATTGAAACATGGAAAAAAATTCTTAATCAGACAATTCGGCCTATCGCCTCATCAGAGATAGTAAAAGTCAATATTCAAATTTAGATTGAAATGAATTCCCAATAGCTTTTTGAACGAATACACTAAAAAGAATCAAATAGAATTCTAGAATTTAGATACAAAAATAGTTTTAAACATTTCAAACTCTAGGATATTTAAAATTTTGATCCTTTTTTAAACTAGAGTCCGATCAGACATTTTTTGTGTCGTTTGAGTTTGTCCAATTAGACGACGTGAACGACAAAATGAACAGGATGATGGTTTGATAAATGTGCCGGTGGAGCGAACAGAGTTTTCCTCTCAAAGAGCAGGCACAGTTTGTAGACCTCTTTTTTTCAATTCCATCATTGAGATTTTTCTGGTCTTTTCCAGTTTTGGTATTATTCTACATTCTCGGAAAATCTATCTTCTACGCTAAGTGAATTTGATGGAGAGGAGCTAGGTCACAAAGCTAGGTGGCGTTCTGAAGTTATGAAAGTGAAAATTACATCGGAAAGACAAAAGAATATCCATTCGGCTTCTTCATCTCCGATGCTAGTCTCATGTACAAAGAAAATCTAAAATGAACACTGATCTTAACACAGTCAATTTTGTAACATGATGAAATTAGATCTTTTGTCAAAAGCCAGGGATAGATCGAATTTCATTCAAGAAAATATTTTGATTTAGGATCGAAGGTGGTTTAGGTTATCAGAAAAAAGTGTACGGTAAATCACAGATTATTTCGAACTAAAACCTTAACTATTTATAAAAACACGCACACAAACACGGCAAACGATAGATAGCTCCCAACAATGAATCAAGTGAAAATACTTGCCATTTTTTGCCAGATGAATGAAGATTTATGAAGGTAAGAAGATAAAGAATTTTATGAAATTCAACAAAATGGCCAAAAAATCAAACTCGATTGAAAAAAACTATTATATAGGAGAGCTTTATGAATATAAATACGACCACAGTTATTGGACGTTAAGATTTTTGCCAATAGACGATCAATTTAAAAGTAGACAGGCAGAGACTGAGAAATTATCGAAAAAATTTGATAAATATCTCGATGATCTATGTAGATGGATGGAAAATGTCAGAGGAATATTTTTTATGATTGAAGTTACGTTTTCCCAATATTTTGAGTAATAAAAAGGGAGATCAAAGATAAAAGACACGTTCGATATTTGAAATAGTAATGATAGCCACGATTACTGATGAGTAACAACACGTCAAGAGAAAATGAATGAAAAAACTAAAGAGTGAAAATTTTTCTGCTGATCATTGATGGAAAAAACAATCGATGAAAGAGCTATGGATAATTTTAGGCCGGCCGATCGTCGATCAAAAGCAGAGAATTCGAGTGGTATTGAAGGATATTCGTTTTCGAATGCAAACTTATGCTTGGAATTATTTCTTTCTAGAAATTTTCTAGAGAGTTTAAACCGTTACAACGATGATTTTTCGTAAAAGATCGCAAAAAAGACCTGTAATTAAATTTAAGAAAAATAGATTGAAAAATAGAAGATCTATAAATATAACAATTCTAGAAATCGACAATTACAATTGATGAATGTCGATGAAATGGATGGTGATGAATTTCTGATTATTAATCAATGATGACTAACTTCGCTTAATTTAATGGTCTTATCGCTTGTAATCTTTTTCTTCTTCTTCAAGAGATGTATTGTCTTGAGATTTCGCACTCGTTGTTTGTTATCGAGTCAGTTTTTATGTTTAGAAGAAAAATTAGCAAAAAAAAACAATGCAAAAATTGCTAGGTTTCAACTTTTCTCTACGAAACTTAAAACAACACTTAAAACACACAGAAAAAATTGGCTGTTATCGTCGTTGCTGTTTCGTAAGCTGCTGTTGATGATGATGATGATGATAGTGATTGGTATGAACAATACAATATTTTTGTTAGCAAACGGTTTCGGCGTTTTTTTTTTCTTCCTTTTCGATGATTATTTTCAACCGCTTTTGTATTGGATTGAGCTGACGGTCGGTCTCTTTGCTTTGAGAGAACGAGAGTTCTTTTTTCATTGAAAGTTTCAACAAAAAATGAAAAACACCAAAGGCAAGCTGAACCATAAATGAATGAACAACTTGAATTCGAATGTTCTGGAAGTAGATTCTCTCTCTCTTTCTTGCGCTGTGTTTGATATGTTACCAACACATATACGTATCAAATCGCGCTAGTCTAACTATAGCATGGCTGCTTAGTCCTCTTTTGGATCACTAAAACTGCTAGCAAACCGAATGTATGAACAGAGCTATAGAGATAGGGATTTGAGTTTCACAGAGCAACTGCAACCATAGAAAAAAAAAACAAATTCAAAATTACCTTATAATAGTGTAGTGGTTTACAATTCTAGCAGATGGTTTTTTATTTTGATATTCCCTAAAATGCTCTTGTGGTAGTGGATGGATTAATTTCGGCACTTGGATTTCCTTTTTTTCCTATTGCTATGCTATAGAATTGGATTTTTTTTCTCCTTGATTTTAACACAGCAATAATAAGATTTGCATTACTATTCCGCTTATAATTCCTCTCTCTCTCTCTCTCTCTCTCTCTCTCTTCCTCTCTATGAATGATCCTATTGCATAACTTTCGATTTCGAATCGATCGAGTCATAATTTTTTCATCGAGAGAGAGAGAGAGAGAGAGAGAGAGAGAAAGTATTCCCAAAAGGATATTCTTATTCTCTCTTGCCTAGATCCATACATCCTATTCGATAAGAATATTGGTTCTAGCAAATCTATGTTGTATCACATAAACATCGAGCTTTTATAGACGAAATGTGTCTGTGAATCGAGGAGAGATTTCCGCTTTAAAAAAATTTGTTGAGACGACTTATCACCACCTGGTGTCAATTTTTTATTTCTAATACAGTGCTCTCTTGGGCAATCATTTGGATGATCCTAGAAATTGAGAATTCTTCTTGGACTTTTAAAGGATTATTATCATCGATTTCTATATAGCGGGATA
This sequence comes from Sarcoptes scabiei, assembly GCA_020844145.1. Classification (NCBI taxonomy): domain Eukaryota; kingdom Metazoa; phylum Arthropoda; class Arachnida; order Sarcoptiformes; family Sarcoptidae; genus Sarcoptes; species Sarcoptes scabiei. The sequence goes on from CP080484.1 coordinate 2,347,850, forward strand.
AATATTCCATCATCCCTTATTATATTATATAGAAGTAGAGGAAAGACACGAATTCGTTAGATCGATTTCTAAAAGTGAGGACATACTGTATTCAGTTTCAAACGGAACTAGAAATAATATGTTCCATCTTGTTCCACGAAGAGTCCCAATGAATCTTCTACAGTGTAAGTGTACTCTCTACTTCGATACTCGAAACTTTTAGCGATATAAAGATGAAGTGAATGAGCGCGATAGAATAGATTCTAAATGAAAACTACAATGAGATTGGAACAAAACGAAAAAATTTTATTCTCCTTGTCTAGAACCAAAGGTATGGCGAAGAGCCTATATGTTCGATTTGGAAGCTCTATGAGACTGTTTTCTTTCTAATTTGCTTTTTTCACTTCTGTGATCGACCTAGCTAGCGCCAGTTTCAATGCGGTCCACGATTAATACCAAGAGACAATGGTTTCTCTCTTCTCTGGCAATACGAAATTCTTGATGCCACTATATCTTTTTTTTTTCATTTCTGAATCCGAAATCAAAAAAGGGAGAAAAAGGACCAGAATAGAATCGTAAATGACAGTGTAATGAAGAGAAAGATATAAAATTTTCCTAAGAAATCCGTTTCAAAATTTTATACTACGTTTCTAGAATTAAACTCGAAAGTAAGAGCAATAGAGAAGAATGGCCAAGCAAGAAACAGAGAGACAAGGGCCAAATTCTGTGCGTAAGCAAAGGAGTGAATCAATGTGAAATGAAATCCAGAAACAATCGACACTAGATTTCGAGTGGAACCGTTTCTATGTTTCCAAACAGCACACTAGAAAGGGAATCGTCTCTTCTAATTAATTTCAAACATTGGCGATTGTTGCCAATGATTAAACTGTTTGTTTGAAAAAAATAAACTATTTTTTTTTTGCTTTTTTTTTGCTGTAGGAGTGTTTAAAATCTAGTATGAAACAGTTCAGGTTTTTCCCATCTAAATTTGCTGGAATATTTATCTCTGGACTCTTTCGTTTTTTTTTTTTTTTTTTTTTTACATTCCTCTCTTCGGTATTTATCTGACTCTTTTTTTCATACGCCTTGGTTTCTCCAAGGAATAGCAAATTTAGTCTCTGTCACTATTTGTCTTCTTTAGTTTAATTCTCCAGTTCTCTCTCTCTCTCTCTCTCTCTCTCTCTCTCTCTCTCTCTCTCTCTCTCTCTCTCTCTCCTTCTCTAGAGAGATAGAGAATTTCCAAAAAGGTTTTGCGTGTTCCGAACAGTATGCGTTCAGTTTATCTTCAAAGGACCGCCACCATCTCGCCAATCGAAAGAATGCGAATAAAAGGGAACAGAATTTAGTGTCGTTTAGTTGGAACATTTTCTTTGTGGTCCTCTCTCACCCAAATGGACGCATGCGAATGTTTAGTCTTTTCTTCTTTCAATTTTTGTGCAATAGAATTTCGTGAAACGTTAGGCCAGGAGAAAATATATTCGCCTATGTGGAGATAAGTACCAAATAATAATAATTCTTGACAGTGTGATGGCGATGATGGTGAAGTCTCCTCAACCGGTCACTTTCCGATTCTCGACCACAAACAAAAAAAGAATCTTAACAGTTAGCTATTTGAGACAAAATAGGAGTAGAGTAGAAGAGAATTGTGAATGGAATAAAAAATTATCTTCGATCAAAACAATGATTAGTAGCTGATGAGTGCAAAGAGATAAACGTAATGAAGAGGAAAGATTAGATAGAACTTAATCGTTTGGGAATTGGAAAGAATAATCGACATCATCTCATCGATTACAGCAACATCAGCAGCTGTTCCAACAAAAATAGCATCAAGACCAGTGAGAGAGAGAGAGAGAGAGAGAGTTGGAGCAAACATTTCGAAAACATTCATTGGACCAAAATCATTTTGTTTTCAGTCAGAATGGATTGCGAACCAAGAAGAGGTATTAGAAAACCGAAAAAGAAAAAAAAAGAATAGATGAGAAAACGTAACGCCATGAACGTAGAAAACCGGAACGATGGAATCCAAGCGAACCACCGAGATGTAAATCAAATAGAGAATGCAATGAAATGAAATTTGGAAAAAGAGAGAGAGAGAGAGAGAGAGACTCGTAGAAGAGATTTAAGAAAAAACTAATGAAAAAAAACAGAGGCAAGGCAGAGAGACAGAGAATTGATGGAGAGAAAAAAACTTCGCTAAACTTAGGCCCGAGTGCGTGTGTGTGGCCCTTACATCAGCGGAAAAAGAATCCAACAACCATTGTGAATAGACAAAGGGGATAAGAAAGATCAAACGAGAAAATTCCTGAAGGAAAAAAATTCTGAAAAAAAAACTTCCAAACTTGGAGAAAATCAAAATGCTGCTGCTGCTGCTGCTGCTGCCTAAGATGATCGTTTCATTTTAGTGATCTATTTTTGTTTCAATCAGCTTATCGAGGATCGCGATGAGGAAAAGAATGGAATGGAAAAATTTCGACTAAAAATAGAAACTAGTTGGTTCATCTATCCATTTCTTCTTTTTTCCCCTAAACGATGTTTCAAATGATGTCGAAGATGGTGGTGATGATGATGATGGTGATGAACAGTTGCATATGGTTTCTAGTGAAAGGAGATGCAACGATACAATCTAAGCTCCAAATAAATGGATCCAAAGTTTTTATGGAGAAAAAAAACGCACATAGGAAGCAAATGATTATAAACATAAACAACAAAGAGCGCGGTGACAAACGACAACAAGACCCAATTGGTTAGATTGTTTCAATTTGTTTCGAAAGATGAAAATCATAAAAACAAAACTTTGTTATTCTTGTGTTTGGATTTAGAATCTTACTTCGGATGGGATTTCATTTGTGGCGGAAAGAAAAAAAAATCCAAATTTTTCTGGATCGATTTTTCCAGTACAAGTAGCTAAGAGGTGTGGAGAAATAGCTAAAAAACTTGGCAATGTTTTTTTTCTGTGTTTCGTTTCTCTCTCTCTCTCTCTCTCTCTCTCTCTCTCTCTCTCTCTCTCTGTTTCGGTTTCGACAAATAGAGAATGGAAGAGAACAAATCATCTTAGATATTGGTTACATAACACTGACTTTTTCACCCTTTTATTAGCATTTTGTAGCATCACCGCCACCATCATCGGAAACATCGATGAATCAAGTGTTTTTGTTTCGGCAAAGGAAATTCCGATGATTCTAAATTCAGAATGGAATCTATTCGTTCGAAAGGGAATATATAGAATTGTTTATTGTTGCGAAATTTGGGAGAAAAAAATTCGATCCTCAAAGAGATTAGCATAACCAAATCATTTGGGCCTTACGTATCGATATTGCTATTCACCGTTGGTTTTCTATGGCCGAGATTTTGATTTTTCTTCTCAAAACTCATCTGTCTCTCTCTCTCTTTCTCTCTCTCTCTCTCCCTCGCTCTTTTTATCTAAATTATTCAGCAACTATGGTAGAATGAAAGAAAGAGTGAAGGAAAATCCCTTCGTTCCATCAATAATTGTCTCCATTGTTTGAGGTCTGGATGATGGAACACTTTCCGTTTCTTTATTTTTATTCTCTTTTATTTGGTTTTTTATATGTCTACAATATAGATGAACTGAAACGATGGAGTACAGATGATGTAATCTTGAAATGAAAAAAAAAGATAGTTTCGGAGGTGAAGTTTTTGGTGAGGGATTTTTTTTTCTTGAAGAATACAAATCGAATGATGTTCATCTTGATCGTAGAGTGATTTTGGTGCGTGTATATATTTTTGTTTTTAATTGTAACGAAAGAACCAATTTCGAAAGAAATAAGAGAGCTAAGACGGATTTCATTAACTTTGCTGCTTTTTGTGTAGTTTTCATTCTTTTTCTCTTTCAAAACCAGAATCCGATCTTTAATGAATTGGATCAGAATCGAGATAATTAAAGGCCAGTGAAAAGTATCGAGCACAGGGAATTGTTCTGGGCCACGAATCTCTACTATTACACTCAATCACTCAATGCTAATATAGTTCTAGGTCTATCTTGTACAAAATGTTCCATAGATATGATCTCTGGAAATTGATATCTCAATAGGAAAACACAATTCACTGATCCAATTCTTCACTGTCTATTCAGAAATTTTTCAATGATTGATTCGATCTTCTACGTTCTCTTCTCTTCTCTTCGCTTTCATCAATGCTTGTCGATGACATTGAGAATTGTTTTGTTTTGTTTTGTTTTTTTCCAATTTCTAAATTGAACCAACGTAGATTGGACCACCCAATGTTTTTAAGCGACAACAAAAAAATGCGCGATAAAAATTAGTGAGATTAGAGAGAATATAAAATTCATAATTTCCGAGAGAAACAAATTAGGCGTTCGTTCAAAGATCTATCTAGAGAAAAGTAGTGAAATTTCTTTTTTTTTTGCCTTCCCCTCTAGAGAATCCAATTGATTGAATGAAATGGAAGAAAAAATCCTTTGCCAAAGTTTTCAATCTCAAAAAAACCAGAATAATTAAGGTAGGACCCAAAATACACTTGCACACATTTCAAATTGATAACGTTTCTAGATTTTGAATTGGACCAAAAGCTTTGCTTAACATTGTCAACAATGCATTGAGAGCGAAAGACAAAGTAAGAGAAACGAATCGAGATAGATGGACCAATTAATTTGATTTCTCTTGGTTTCGAAAATAGTATTTGTCAGAAAAAAAAATAAATCAGCTCAGATACTAAATTAAACAAGAAGTGAAACAAAACTAGAGCATCTAGAATAATAATAATAGGGCCCTAGATTGAATAACGCCATGGTCCAGAACAGAAAAATTATTAAATTCCATCAGCAAAAAAATAAACTTTTTTCTTTATAGATAGTCAGCTTTCAATAAATAGTATTCTGTAGCTTTTCTTTCCCTTCATAGCAATATGCGAGTCTCTGTGGTCCCAAATCAACATTACTCTCACTTTGATCAGTGACTTGCTCTTGAATGGTTCACCTCTCTCCATTTTTGAAATCATTGAAATAGGGAATGAAAAAATCTCACAACAAACAAAATCCCGATCCCCATGTTCAATTTGACACTGTATGTGTTTAACTTAACTCTTTTTTTTTTGTATCTCAAATTTGTGTTGGGACAGAGAGAGAGAGAGAGAGAGAGAGAGAGAGAGAGAGAGAGAGAAAGCAAAGAATTAGTTGGAAAACTCATCAGACATTTTTAGGATCCGAGACTTTTTTGTTCATTCATTTGACAACGAGATGTCAAGTTTTGCCTACGTTTTTTTTTGTTTGATTCGTCGCTACAACTTTTTGGCCCACTCATTGAATCCGAGTGTTTAGTGGCCCCGATTGGTCTTTTTTTTTTTTTTTGATTCGATTTATATAACACCGTCTTGGACCTAACCTTTTTCTAAACGCACACACACCACTGAACACTACCATTACCACAGACACACACACACAATCACTCACTCACACACACACCTGCAATGCGTCAGGCACCCAATGATTGAATGGAATTCGAACTAAGAAAAACTCTAACAGAAGTATAAGAGAGAGAGAGAGAGAGAATTATGAGGATAATGATTCTTCATTCGAGCACATCAAGAGCCTAAATCGATGGATCAATGAAAGGAATTGAAATCGGAAAATGGGGAAAAATAGGCACCAAAGATAAATACATTGATGAGAAATAAAAGTGAAAGCGAAACAAAAAAAAATATTTTTTCGAGATACCAAACAATAGATCCTCTCTCTCTCTCTCTCTCTCTCTCTCTCTCTCTCTCTCTCTCTCTCTCTCTCTCTCTCTCTCTCTTTGTACCTTTGGTCCATTATTAATATTATTATTTTTATTTTATTTGAATATTTCTTCTATTCATAGATGAGTTTGTGGATGAATGAAAAAAAATCAGAGAAAATTTAGAAAATGTAAGAATTAACGTGATTCTTTCTGGTACCAAAACTTTGGATTTATTTGCTTTAGAGAATCTCTAACGAGAAACGAATATCTATTTCCATTTGGATCGATTTCAAATTGATCACACATTATTATTTCTCGCTCTTGCTGTGTTTGATTATTCTATGTTCAGATGATAGTAGAACTAGTAATAACAATCCTTATGTTGTCAATTGCTTGTGTTCCGTCTTTGGTTCTTGTTGTTTCCGATCGCTGGTGATTGTTGTCACGAACGTTGTCATTGTGTTTTCTCTATCGTACCCTTAATTTAAATCAGCAAGATCTAGAGCAATGATTTCCAAACTATGTTTGCATCTGTTTCTGTCTTTTGAAACTGTTTTTTTTTCGAAAGCTTTGAAACTAAACTCGATGTCCTAGAGTGTTGGATCGGAATCAAACGTTCAATTCTTTGCTTGACTTCAATCATAGCCTCATAGTATTTTGCCTCTTATAAATTTCATTTTTTCCCTCAGAAAATAAATGGAATTTTTGAAATCAAACATTTTCGTTTATTATCATCAGCATCATCATTTCTTTCCTATGGTCTTTTCAAGCAGAGAAGTTTTCGATTTTTGATTTTTTTTTCTCTCTTTGATTTAGGTGCGAAGCATTTTGTAACAGTGGCATTAGATAATTTTTGTTTTTTTCTTTGGTCTTCTTATTCGTAAGAGTTTGCGTGATTTTTTTCACTCCGATCCCTTTCGAATAGTTTCGAAAAGTTCCAAATAGTTCCGAATAGTTCCAAATGCTCCTAGCTGCTCCATATTAGGTTTGTTGTTGTTTGATTCGATTCTTAACATCTTTGATTTTGTTATTGTTTCTGGTTCATCATCATTCTGGTTAGTTTTTGTTAGAGAAAGAGAGAGAGAGAGAGAGAGAGAGAGAGAGAGAGAGCGAAAAACTTTGCCCTATCATTTTGATTGTCACCGAAAGTTGTGTTGATGCTGCTGTGATAGTTATCCCCAAAAAAAATGAATTGGTAATTTTATCGTAATAATTATCATTAGTAATAATAACACCGAGATAATAGTAATATAAATATTAATTCTAATATGAATAATAATAATAATAATAATAGTAATAATAATAATAATAATAGTAATAATAATGATAATAATAGTATTAATAATGATAATAGAAATAGCGATCATCATCTTCTTGATTGTTACCGTTGGTTGGCTTTGGAACTAGACCCAAGACACCGTCTCCACTCAAGCATGACTCAATCATACGTAGAGACAGGCGCAACGCAACTATCCGAGATTGGTGCCTGGAATGTTTAGATTGAGAAAAAAAAATAAAGAAAAAACAAATCGTAACCAAAAAAAAGAGTTTAGGCCAAACATAACGAAACAAGACGTATCAGAAGTAAGAGAAAAGACTGGGACAAAGAGAGAGGGAAAGAGAGGGAGAGAGAGAGAGAGAGAGAGAGAGAGAGCGAATGTTTAAAAATGGAATTTTTTCTTCGTTGATTTTCGAATTGATTTGGTTATTCGATTAAAGGAATCGCTTCGTTTGAAAAATTTCCATTTTTTTTTTTCGTGGTGACAAGAAAAGAGTGGAGAAATGAAAAATTCAAAATTGCAATACTTCTCAGCACCAGTTTTTCTTTTTCCCCTCTAGAGACTTATTTTCAGACTTCGTAAAGATAAATTCATAATCAAATAAGATCTTCGAAAAAATATTGAAAGAATCTTTTCTTCTCAAAATCATTATGGTAATTTATGAATATGATATCGATTGTGGTCTATGAGGTTTCCGATTCTCCGTCACTGAAGATGAGAAGAGAGAGGAAGAAAAAATGAAAATAGAAATGAAAAATTCATTCAATCCAAAGCAAACAAACCATTCACCCATACTCACCTTAGATCAAACGATTGAAATATTTCAATAGATTCTATCTACTCAGATCAAGAAATTTTGATTGCGAACAATATTGAGTGCTGAGAGTTAGGAAATTATTTCTTATATTTCTCGTTGGCGAGGGGGTCGAGGTTACTTCGGAGATACTGATTTGTCCGTACTTTACGAACAATTGAGATAAACTATCTGATTTGAAGTTAACCACGCAACCAACACAACTTGACCGATACAATCTTAACGAAAACTTGAGGATAGGCTTTAAGAGAGTTTATTAAACACATAAAAAAAACGGATACAAATGAAGATAACAAAAATAAAGATGATAATAATGTTGCAGTTATGGAATGAAGGAAGGTAAATGATCCCGGAGGATGCCAACTTAACGTAATCGATTCGTGATCGAAAATGACATGATCTGGTCAAATTTACCATTCCTTAAATACTAAAAAAAAAATCCTTAGGTCTTGATGATTAAGAGGTATCAAGACCATAAGGTATCCTTTGTTGAACAATCCTTCGATGATAATAATTAACAAAGGATTGATTATCCATAGGTCATCCACATGTGACTTTGATAATAATGTGGCTCCGGACTGTCGCGTTAATTGAATAGAAGAATTGGTCAATCCGGAGACCTGAGATTGATAGAGACAGACACATGTGGTATGACAAACAAAAGAATAGTAGACTCTGTCAGACAGAGTGAAAAGAATGAAAAGAGCTACAGACTAAAACTAAAGAATAATAAAAAGAATAAAATAATTGTAGCCATCGATTAATGATAAAAAGGAAAATAAAGTTAAAAAATAAAGAAATTGGAAAATTGAAAAGAATTTAGGAATAAAATAGGAATAAAGATACTATTGTGATAAAAGGATTAAAAATAAAATTCATCGGCTACGGCCGACCACTTGGGGTGGATGACTGCTTGCAGTAACATATTTATTCTCCTTAATTTCGCATTCCAGTTTGCAATTAATAATCAAATCGTCTATTTGGTTGACATTTTGATTTTGTTTCGATTCGATTGAATTACACCTTGAAGAACTATCGAGAAGACAGAAAAAAAACACCACAAAGACATTCGATAAGAGAAAGATATTGAGATGCAACGTAAAGATTGAAATAAAATCTTCGATTAGAATTGTCTAGATTTCTTTTTTTACTGAAATATGATATGTGAGAATATCGATCTTCATCGTTATCATATCATTACCCCTACGACCCATAGAGATAATTAGGATTTGTGAATTGGATGCAAAACTATAATATTTTCATTAATAAATACATAGCTTATTTGATACACTTATCGATTGATTAGATTTGATTCTCAATCACTTTTACTGGTGAATATCATTGAATAATTGTTGATATTCAAACTAAAACCTAAACAGATTAATTTGGTGGTCCACAAATATCAGTGTAGAAATGTAGTTGAAGGTATTTTTTCATTCAAGGTGAATTTGATGAGATTTCAATGAATCACAGATTCGATTCGATTGCATCAAAAAATCAATCACTTATGAGAAGAAAGATGGCTTGATTCGCTTTGAAATTTTCAATACTTTTTTCGATCCATATATTGATTTTGTTCCATTTCATCTAACCATTCAATCATTCGAGTTGATTATTGAAAATCGAAGCAATCCAATACCGAATCATTCAGATAGTGAAGATTGTTTCGATCGTAAAAAAAAGAGGAGTGATTAATTATGCTTTCGATGGGGGGAGAGGATTTGAATACCAAATTGAATACCAAACAATCGATCGAATCTATACGATAGAAATGATATCGGATTACAAATTTGAATTTCTCATATCATTGCTAGAGTGTGGAACATTTCAGAAATGTCCTATCAGACACCATTAAAAAAAATATCCTCGCTGCCAGTCCCATGACCATTGCTAGATATTGCAGAGATTTGCTCCGTTTTTGGCCGATTTGATCGATGAGAAACAGTTTCACTGCTACGTTTATCATTCTGTTTGTTCACTGACAATCTCGATCCTCTTGATTAGTTTCATATTGTTTCCGATATTCCATGTTTGTTTCGATTGCGAAATTTTTTTGAGATAAAATTGCATCTCTCGTTATCATTTTAGTATGTCGGTTTTCTTTGAGACTGAAAAGCTTTCGAAATAGCTCAAAATTCAATCAGGAGACCCAATTTGTTTTGTTTCATTCTGCTCTCTTTCTCTCTCTCTCTCTTTTCCCCACTAGGGTCAGGGTTGGACGAATTGGATGGAAAATTGAAACAATCTATTTCTCGATCTACACTCATTACTTGTATCTTCTAAGAGATTGTTTTGATTGAATTGCACTATTTCATGATCGATTAGATTCGAATCCATCCAATCAAATCCAGCTAGACAAATTGATCGATTAATTCTAATCAAAATTTCCATGAAGATTCCTTTATGATTCGGGTGTGTGTGTGAAAATTTTTGCACTTAAATTCGATTATCGATTTGATCCTCATTTCATCCAACACAGAAAAAATCCAATTCAATCAAAAGAATTAGTTTGTTGTGATGGTAATTGATCTTATTGATTGACAACCAAATAATGACCTAAAGCTCGATCATAAGCGAGAAAGAGAATAGAATCGATAGTCTCAAACAAAGAATATTCTTCAAATGAGACCATTATCATTATAATCATTGCTAAAATTTATATCACGTGCCAAGAGATCAGGCATGTGTCAGAATGAAAAACGAGAGAGAAAAAAATGGTACCAAGATTCCTTTGACGATTGAATTGCATTTGATCGATGTCGAACCTAGGTCATTGTCGAATCGATGATGATGATGAATTTCAAATTGAATTTCTAGTCCTATTGCACTTGTCTAGTTGTCACGATCAATGCTTCTTCAATTCCACTTGATACAAAATGCCCTTTGGAACCCTTTCTAGATGTTTTTTATACTCACTAAAGAAAATCTTTTACTTGCCCGAGGTCAATTACCCTGTGTTTGAGAAGCTCTGGTTATAATGAGAGACATATTGATATGTTTTCCACACCATTATGATAGAAATTAATCGTAATTTAGTGAGACACTGCTGGAATGTGGACAGAACACACTATGGAAAGAATCTCGATCTCTTTCAATGACATAATTTGTCAATGTCACCGAAGAAAACTAACAGACAGATATACCATTCTTGAACCAATGGATTAGCAATGAAATAGTGGTGCTCTAGTATTTCGATTCGCACTGGTTCGAATCATACGATCCAAATGCAAACGAAGAGATTGATGTTAAAGACAATAAGCGAAGGATAAATAAAGAACATGTCAAGAATGATAATTCCTATTCTGGCTAGTTATTTTTCGTCTGAACAAATTAGGACTAAAATTAGCTTTTTTTGATTCTTAAGCTCTCTCTCTATTTCTCTCTCTCTCTCTGCCAGGAAGTGAATCATCTATTTATGCTTTTGTCGTTGTTTGTTTCAAAAAAAACTAATGCCGATGTGATTCAAAATCGAAACGAATACCTTAATATTTGTTTGAGGATCCAGATCCCTTTGAAAAAAGGCGCTAGCATTTTGGTCTCACAAACGGTCAATTTCACTTGTGGTAACAATCCTAAACTATTTGATAGGATTCCGGTCAAATCGATAATGAAATAGTGCCCATTCTCTAAAATTTAGAGAGAGAGGGAGAGAGAGAGAAGAAGGAGAGAAATATGTTTGATTAAAATGAACTTAATCAGCAAAATTTTTCTCTTTTAGAACTACGGAAATTGATTGGAATTCAATCAAGAGAGTTTAATTTTTTTTTCCTCACTTCATTCCCATTCTCTTTCCATTCTGATGGGATTAGGACGATCATTATGAATAACTAAAAGTTTTCCAATCGAAATGATGATTTCATTCTACGATTCTCTTTTTCCTTCTAATCCCTATCGTTTTGTTCCATCACAACGCTTCTCTTAGTCTCGATGATTTAATTTAGCCTTTCATTGCTCTCTCTCTCTCTCTCTCTCTCTCTCTTTCTCTCTCTTTTTCTTGATCTTAGGTTCTGCGTATCTCATCATAATGTAATACATCAATCTAAACGAGAGAGAGAGAGAGAGAAAGAAATCATCCAAATGATTGATAATGATGTTTTCTAACTGACCAGTGCCAGAATTCTTAAGAGAGAGAGAGAGAGAGAGAGAGAGAGAGAAATTCTATGCCAATTCTTATTGTAATCATTTTAGATGTGTGCCAATACCAAACCATTGATAACTTTACTGTTAACTTTGGTCATCGAATATAGAAATCACTCTGAACTCTGTGCTTTTGGATTACGTTTGCTATCAAACGTTTTTCCTTTCAATCTTTTTTTTTTTTTTTTTTGTTTTCTCATTCGAATGATTGCTATTTCAATCATTTAGACGTTTATTTTTGGATGCATAAACGAGAATTCTTTGGTTCCAAGAAGAAAAAAAAATCATCAAACTAAAAAAAAAATATGGACGACAACACAAGCAAACACACATACGCACGCACTTATTGGATCATCAAATTTTGATTATCGAAAGAAACAAGAAGCTATAAATGTGGAAAAAATACAAAAAAAAAATTCACTCGACTGTTTCCAAGAACGAGAGAGGCGAAATAAGAGTAACGGAGGATGGGTGGAACAAAATGTTGGAACAGTCGGTCGGTCGGTGGAAGCTACTCGACGGTGTGTCCCGAGGTCTTGGAAAGCACTTTACTCTACACACACACACACACACACACAAACCAGAAAAAAAATTCTTCCCGAAAAGAGAAGTACTTGTTCTGCGTTTCAGGCAAGCCTAGCCCAACGGAAACTATTGTTGGAATAGTCCCCTTTGTTATCTCTCTCTCTCTCTCTCTCTCTCTTCTTTCTACTCGATTCGATTAAATTTAAATTTTTTTTTTCTTCAACATTCACCAAAGCACTGTGAAGGCGATGGAGCCAGAATTGCAATCGAACGGAAGAAGCAATGAGAACAGAATGTGAATGCTTAGTCTTAGCGGCTAAGAGGTCCGAGATTATCGTTTAAAATTCAATTCTGAAATTCAAAACCAAACGTTCCATCTGGTTGTAGAAAAAATTAAAATTTTTTTCCCTTTTGATTGAACAAAGTTTTTGATTGTCAGAAAGGTTTTGGTTTCGTTCGGGACAACTTTTCGAAGGTTAGGATGGTGGTGTGTGTTAGCGAAACGATTCGGAGACAATAATATCTTCGAAATCGGATATGAAATTCTAGAGTATTTTATTATATTAGCTCTCTCTTCTACTCTAGTCCATTACATAAAAAAAATTCTTCCCCTCGTCCGGTTTTCGCTCTTCACTTCCACTTTTGATTCATTTGATCGAAATAATTTGAAAAAAAAAGTTTTAGTTTTGATTCTCTCTATCGATGTTCAGTAAGTTACGAACTATGTTTTTCATTTGTGTTCCGAAACAAAAGCTAATTGAAAAACTTGTCTTTCAAGCGTAAAAGAAAAAACTTTGAAATATAACACAAAAAAAAAACAAAATGAAGAAGATTCAGATTCAGAAGAAATTTCAAATGACCTTAAATGGACGACCTAGAAAGAAAGTGACAGAGAACAGTAGTGAGAATGAGAAGTAGAATAGCGTCAACAGTAATGAATCGATCATTGGGTCTGTTTTACTCAAACCATTCGATCGAGTCTGGATTGGTTATTTGCTTGTCGGTCGTTCTTGTCTATGCGGTCAGCATATTCTAATTTTATGAATTTTAATGAATGAAGAATTCTCTGGCGATCAAAAAAATCGAATGTTTAAAGAATTCAGCGGCCTACAAGAATTGAAACGAATCAATCAACGTCTAATAGTCTAGTCTGGTCACATCTTGTTTCGCAAAGAGAATTTCAGAATGAAATTCTTCCTCCTCTTTCTTCTTCCTTCCCTTTTTGTTCGATATCAATCAAAAATGATATTGATATGATTGCTATGATAGAATCGTCACAAACGGAGATAATGAGCGGAAAAAAATTACCAGAATCTAGATTCTAAAATAAAGAAAAAGAGTGAGTGAGACAACAATCGATGAAACGAACATTTGTTCTAGCATCAGAGAGAAAAAAAAACAAAACGGAATCGGAAATGATGCTGTGAAATTGATTGAGCATTAAAACACAAGCAAATCGATTTTTCTCGAAATCTAACCAATAAAAAAAGAAAGTTAGAGAGAAAAACTGCAAAGAGTTATTATTACTGATGATTTCAAATAGTTTGGAGCGAAATCTCGATCTCTGTGGCCTTCGATTTGATCATAATTCTAGGTAGAAACAATTACGTTCGATTCAAAAGCAAAATTTCTATCGTTGAAAAAAAAAATTAATGGAATCGATCCAACGATCGAAATTGGACCTCATCAGTTGAATGGAAAAAGAGCTACACTCGAGACATAAATTCGATTGAGAGCACATGGTTCTAAATTCTTACGAACCATAGAGAACCCAAAAAAAAAGAGGACCCAAAAGAAAATGATATCGCATCAATGAGATCGTAAAGAATCGAACTGTAATTATAATCGAATGACATCAAATAAATGCTACTAAGAAATGATTTCAGGGGTACCAAACATTGTGGACGAGAATGGAAACGAAATCGAACAAAAGAAACGAATAATGAAGAGATGAGCAGAGAACAGCGAGAAAAAAAAAGCTTCAACATTCAACCAATACACAATGGAATCGCGGTGTAATAATAATGAAATTCTGGTTATCATTAAAACTAATACCAGTAATATCCTTTCTTTTATTCTATTAAAGTCAGAGATAGAGAGAGAGAGAGAGAGAGAGAGAGAGAGAAAGACTATCATTAATGTTTCACTATTGACTTGCTAGCTATTGATTCTTTTCTTCTTCTGCCTTCTCTCCTCTGATCATAATCATCTTCGTTTTCAATTGTATCTATTTTGTTGTTCGATTCTGTTACACCAACAGTCCATTGAAGCTGAGTTCTATTTGAAAGATAATTATCACATAGAACTGAAAGGAAAAGAAATAAAGGTGATCGAAATATTAGGGTCCGTAAGATTGGAACCATGTTTGACGATCAATTTTATCAATGTCGTTTTTCTCTTCTCAATCGAACTCTATGATGAAAATCTAATTAAGATCGAAATCTTAGATCGTAAAGAGATTCTGAAGGATCAAATGATGACTGGACTAGTAGGGGCGAGTGAGAGATAGCCAAAGATGTTTAATTTTTAAACCAATCGATCTATTTGCAATAGATTCAACAACATCATCATAGATGACCTAATAATAGCATCATCGAAATCATAATCGATGATCAATGGATAATCGTAGACACCAAAATCATTAAAGAGTGCATTAATGGATGAGGTTGATTGTAATCATACATCGAGTACCTCAAATCCATAATGATCTGTGTGTAAACAGCACAATGGACCATCGCTATTATTATTATTATTATTATTATCTTTATCATTGTTGCTGGATTTATTATATTTTTCTCACTCAAATAAAAACGATAATCATCTCAGTGATGATAATGGTGATGGCGATGATTTTGAAGAGGATTCGAATCATTCTCTCCTTCATCATTCTTATTATCATTCGATCCAGAGATCCAAATATTTTGAAACTGATCAGATGAAATAATAATTTGGGAGGAACAATGAGATCTGATGATGATTTATTATTCTCTAGCTTCAATTGAATTTATTGAATTTTTATAAAATTTTGATTGCTTCTATCGATCCTTTTGAAGGGTTCGAAGTTCTATAGTTTCTATTTAGATTCGATCACTGTGATCGTCAATTGTGGCCGAAATAGTCTGGTCCATTTCATTTCATCTCAACGATCCAGAATTGGTTTTGTGGTTTTTTTGATGATATGATGATCGATCCAAAATAAAAGAATCGCTCTCGATTCCATTCCTATAAAATTTCGAAATGGCCAGCCATTTTCTTGCTGACGATAATGCTTGTGGTAAGAATTTGCTGCAAATCGTTTCGAATGGTAACGCGATCGTTGCCAAAATCCAACATCTTGCTGAAATGATACCATCCGTTTATAGGCTTTCCAACAAACAAGATCAATCAAACTTCGGTGATCTCATAATGAGTTTTGATTATTTCAAATCAGCTGATTCGATTGAGAAACGAATTGAGAACGATCCAAAACTTCTTGCTAAAGATGAAGAATTGCGTGAGACCTATTTGGAGCTTCTAACCAAATTCTATGTTCTCTTCGAGAGCATCGAACGATATTCGATGGAATTACGAAGATTTCTCATTGATCTTGACGATGGTTTTTTCATTCAACAATCGGTCGAGACGGTCCTGATGGATTACGATGGCAAGCAATTACTTTGTGAAGCATTATATTTGATGGGCGTCATTCTTCTGATATTGGATCGATCGATCGATGGTTTAATACGAGAACGTTTAATGATTTCATATTATCGTTATTCTGCATCAAGGTCTATAGATTCAAAAATCGACGATGTTTTCAATCTGATCCGTTCTACTGGGTATTCATTGAATTCTAGACGACCGACGAACTATCCTTGTGATTATTTCAAACGTGCTCGAATTCCAGAATCTTTTTCGAGATTGGTAATCGGTAGATTACGATTCGATGATCTTTATAATCTCCTCGTAGCTTATCCAAAAAGCGAACATCGTTCTGTAGCTCTCTCGACACAAGCTTCGATGCTTTTTGTTGCTCTTTATTTTGTTCCAGAGATATTAAATAATGAAATGGCCACGATGAGAGAGATTGTGGATAAATTTTTCTACGATAATTTTGTCATCTCAATCTATATGGGTACGATTGTGAATCTGATTGAACAATGGGATCCGTTCAAAGCAGCCAGAGCGGCTCTGAACAATACGATCGATTCGGAGAATGTTAAAAATTTAGTGGCGAAATTTTCGAAAGAAATTGAATCAATAGATCAAAAATTATCTCAACTTCTCAAAGAAGGTTTCGTGACCGAAGAGAGTGTTTTGAATAGATCACAAGAATATATGAATCATATTCGTGATGCTAATGTCACATTGAGATGGACTATGTTACATACAGTGACATTAAACGGAGATTTTTCCGATTACAATTCTGCCACGAAACGAATCAAACAGCTAAGATTATTAGTTCAGCAAGAACATAAGTTTAATGCTTTGAGAATTTTTTCTCTGCTTCTAAATTGTTCGGAATTCGAGCAAAAAATCAAAGATCACTATCGGGAGATTCTACGAGATCGTTCAAGGAAATTAATTCAATTGCGTAACAAAAGCGTGGAACGTATCAAAGAGCTAGAGGAATGTTTCGCTCAATCAAAACCAATAGCTAGAATCGAACCGAACGAAGCGTTACGAGAGTGGTTTGAAATGTTTCGCAAACAAATTGAATCGATTAATCTGGAAGGTTTTGGTGCGGAACAGTCGAATCCGTTCAAAACTAGTACTGATTATTCTGCTCAATCAAATGAGATAAATTCGAATTCTATATCTCGTAATTTAATACAATTAATAAAAGCTTTGGAAGAGATACAAGAGCTTGATCAATTGGAAACAAATTTACAACTGAAACAAAATGTGATCGAAGTTCATCATTCACTCTATTCAATGGTCAAACTTCTCGGATTGAAAGAGAAGATTTTGATTACGCAACAAATCGTTTCCGATCTATCCTATGCGTGGCGAGTGATCGATACCATATTCACTAAATTTATGCAAGATGGAATCAAAAACGATCCAACGATGGTCACGAAACTTGTATCAGCATTCCTGAAGCTTGCCTCAGCACTAGATCTTCCTCTGTTGCGAATAAATCAATCATCATCATCATCCGATCTTGTTTTGGTTTCAAAATTCTATTCCAATGAGTTAGTTCTCTACGTTCGTAAAGTGTTACATATCATTCCAGAAACGATGTTTAATTTGATGGCGAAAATTATTGACACTCAAACTAATCGTCTCAAAGAGCTACCAACACGTTTGATGAAAGATCAATTGAAACAATTCGCACAGCTCGATGAACGATTTGAGATCGCCGAATGTACTTATAAGATCTCTATCTTTACCGAAGGTATTCTAGCGATGAAAACAACCTTGATTGGTGTGATACAAATTGATCCGAAAAAACTCCTCGAAGAAGGTATTCGTCGTGAATTGGTACGTCGTGTCACCGATGCACTGCATCGTTCGTTGATTTTCAGTGCAACGAATAATTCTAAAACCAAAACTACTGAAATGGAATCGAAATTGCGAGAACTACAAACAGTGATGTCTGGTTTTCGAAGATCATTCGAATACATACAAGATTATGTCTGCATAAATGGATTGAAAATGTGGCAAGAAGAAGTGGCTAGAATCTTCAATTATAATGTAGAACAAGAATGTAATGCTTTTGTTCGGCACAAAGTTCTCGATTATCAATCTCTCTTTCAATCGAAATTGATACCTATTCCTAATTATCCGCCAACGGATCAATATTCCAACAATTTCGTTGGACGTTTACTCCGAGAATTGATTCGAATCACAAGCTATAGGTGAATTGATGATGATATTGACTGATTAGAGATGATCTTTTCTTGCTCAATTTTCTCGTTAAACGTTCTCTATTGTATGATTCTAGGACAACGATCTATGTTTATGGTGTTTCAGCTTGGTACGAATGGAAATCTCGTAACGAAATTATCGATTCGAAATTATTCCAATTGATTTTGTTCAATTTCGGTGTTTCGGGTACAAACGGATTAGATCGTTTGATCTCATTTCATATCGTTTCGCGATTGAATGAAATCTTCGACCGAATTGATTGTGATATCCATCGAAACAAATCGATTTGTGAATGCTTTCAGATTATCAATGATTATCTGATCAGTGAGAATCCAAATGGTATCATAACTGGTGAGTGAAATTTGAAGCCTAATAAATTCTATTCTTTATATAAATTATTTGGCTAATTATTAAATTTCATCTTCAATATTGAATTCCTCATCAATTTGAAATGAACTTTTTGGTCGCATTGCTAAACTAAATAATCAATTGAAGCGAAAAGTTTCATCGCTTACTATCTTCCATTGATTCAACGTCTCTCGAAATCTCTGACAAAATTAGCCGATTTAATTAGCGAAATTGGTCAGCTACAAATTTTACGCCAAAATCTGGTGCATGAAATTTCGATGTCATCAAAATTCAATGCTCGTCTATTGCAAACATCTCTATCGATATTGAATGAGTAAGTTTAATTTGATTCCATGATGAATTTTTTTCCCCCGATATTTTCTCTTCAAATCTCTCAAGAACATTGATGATCGAATTACAAAAACAATCGAGAGCTTCATTACCGAGTAGTTTGGAAACAACTGAAGCTAGTGAGAAGGAAAATTTCGCCCCAAATATTTTCCAAGATGAAAGTCCATTTCTCTTCGAGCTTGTCAATTATCTTGAATTCAATGGCCAATCAGATCCTTTGATGAAAGTTAGTTGCTCTGTTAGATTATTCATTTATGATTCGAAATGAATCGGTTAGAATTGACTGATTGTTTTTTTTCGCACCGTTAAGATTTATGTCAAAAATCGTTTGCCGAGCAATTTGGATGTAATACTTTTGCTCGTGGTCATTGCAGTGATGCCGAAATTCATCTATTGCAAAGAGATTAATTCTCTTTGTTCATCATCGAGTGCTCAAAAATTGAATGAATCAATCGATGGTCTACCGTTTGTTTTCGGTCTACTTACCGTACTTCGACAATTTCATTCCGATCTAGCGCAAAGATTTTTCCGTTTCGGTTCACTTTTTGTAAACTCTTGGATCCAATCGTCTTCATCGAGGTTATTATCGACAAATTTTCATATATCGAATTTATAATTGAAATTTTTAATTTTTTTTTCTCGTAAAAAAATTAGCCAACGTAAAGTAGAGATTCCAATTGAATCGATAAATATGTTACAATTACTCAATCATTGCTGTATGTTTGGACGATATCGGCGTCAATTGATTGTGCAATTCTTACCGCAGACTCTAGTCGATCAATTCCAATTTCTAGGCCTCTATTCACTGTGTAACAAATAGTTTTTTCGTTTTTTTTTTTTGCAAGAATTTTTTAAAATTATCTCTAAGCAAACGATGGAATAATCGACAAGCTTTTGTATTGAAATTTATTTATTTAATGAATCAAAATTTACATCAACATTTGATTGGATCAAATGTAATTAATTCTTCTTAATCCACTTTTTTCTCTTCTTGAAAAAATAAATATTTTTTGAAATTATCAATTTCAATTTTGTAAAAATACGATTTGAAGAATCATCAAAAGCAGATTCAGAGATAATTCGTATACAGTAGATCAATCGATTGTCCGATTCTTCATTGATCTTTTAGAAACAGGGTCAATATTTTGATGAGATTATCCAAACCGAATACGAAACCTTCATCGTATCCTTTATGAATATTAACATTAGTTTTTGTTGATAGAGTTGATGATTGTTTATCTACAAAAAGATTTGCATGGATTGTATGACCGAAATCAATGACTCGAACATCTAACATTGTGTCTGGATCTTGATCGCAACTTTTAATTTCATTACCAATATCTTCATCATCATCTTCTACTTGACTGCAAGGACAAGTGTTGCCCTCATAGATTAACAATAATGAGCTTGTATAGAAACGAAAAGTATCGAGTTCAACAATGACCGAGCGAAGTTTTTTAAGACGTTCAATCAATCGTTCTAAAAGACGGTGACGGCGAAAATTTTCATTCGAAACAAACATTTTCAATGTGGAACGAAAAGTTTCTGGAGTCAATTTTCTCCCATAATACTTATTGTAACAGATGAATTTTCCTAAATCTCTATTGTAGATCTATATTTTCAAGGAAGGTCAAAAATTAATGAGCAAATAATGTTTGGATTGCATTCAAAGCTGACTAGAAAATTATCTTTTTCTTAACACAAGATTCAAACTCACTTGAATTCCGGTGACACGAAGACCCAAAGCTCCAGATGTTGTTTCATTAACTTTGGATTCATGACTTTCAATCTTAGTTTGTGAAGCTAGATCATCATGGAGTCTGGTACCCATTTTCAAATCCATTATACAAGGATATTCAAAATTCGATGTTAGATTTTCTAAAAGTATGAATTCTGACAAATAAAGAAAAACTTCATTGCTCTCGGAGCGATTGAAAGATGAATGGATGCTTACTCTGTTCTTTCATTGATTCGTTAAATTCACTAAGAATCGAGAATGTTTTCAAAACCCATGGATTATGTTTGGTAGTCGAAAGACTTCTAGAGACTAATTTAGGACTGGTACTGGGACTTGCTAAACTCACTGATGGTCGACAAGGGTTATGAGAATTTTCGGGCAAATTTCTACGTACTATCGAATCTCTAAAACCATTATCTCCACTACTACTCCCAACTTCATTGATGAATAATTGATTATCAAATAAAGAAGATAAATCACTTTGATTAGAATTACCATCTTCGAAATTCGGTATCGAAATCGATGTCGATCTCGATCTGATCAAATGTGTTTGATGATTAGCAGATTGAGATAATGTAGATGATAATGATGTTGTTGATTCTTGCTTTTCGATTTCATTCAGAAAATATCTCTTAATCGGTTGATTTGGTGAATCAAGCTCAATCGAATTGAAACGATTATCATTAAGGTCATGTTCATGGCTTTCGATTATGATTTCATTGATTGGTCGGACTAGTTTGATTCGATATTTAGTTACGAATTTCTGATATGGTGAATTTGATGAATGATGAAAACACTTATCATCATTGTTTCCATTTTTCAAATTGCCTGTCCCGTTATTGTTGATCAGTGATGGTGTCAATGATAATGTAGGCGTTGATGTCGATGTTGCTGATGATGATGATTGTGGAGCAGTCTGGACTCTAGATTTTGTTGTTATCATCAGATAACCATCATCACTTTCTTCGAAATTCACCGAAATTATACCATTGAAAAGCGCAACAAAAGGCTTTAAACTTGGTGCATAATCATCTAGAGTTTCGTAGAACGCAAGCTCTCGTTTGTTGATTGGCTTACAAATGAATTTGCCTAAAACCAAAATGGCACTTCGACCACCCACTTGATGAATAAATGGCTCCAACTCAATCGCTGGTGGCTCAGTCGATTGAAATTGGAGATTTTTTTGATGTTTTTGATTGAGTGATGCCGAGTCTGTCGGCGATGCATTTCGATCACCATTTGTTGAAGAATGTTTCGAAGTGATCGTCTCTGATTCATTAGCATTTTGCCGTTTCATGTCGAATGATTCATTTGATCACGGATCGCAACAATTCATTTTCTTTTCATTTAAGATCATATGATTTTGATCTAAGTTTAAAGAGAAAATAGAGTCAATTCAAAAGTGTTGAAAAAAGCAAACAGAGATGAAAGCATTTTAGGATGTATACAAATGATGCTGCAGATGATCATCAATTAATAGATTGTAAATAATGAATATGTATTCAATCGATTCTTGCGAACCAAAGTCGATAATTAAAGGCTCAATTTTTATGATGAAATCATTTGAAATAAAATTTCAGCGTTTTGAATCGGAATCGTTGAATTGATGTCGCAAAAACAGAGCGGAAGCCAGCATACACCGAAAGAATTAGAATAAAAATATAATGTTTCTTTTCCTCTCTCTCTCTCTCTCTTACTGAAAGCTCTGGTTTTCGATTGCTGAATTCTTCAAATATCTTCGTTGATATGTGATCGAATCGGATAACAATTGAAAAAAAAAATTTCCAACAAATATTTTGGCACTGTTCAGTTGAATTTTCGATTCGAAATTATTATTATTCTTACTGAAGTTTTATTAGGTATAATAAGCTTATATTCTCCTCTCTTCATTCGTTCGTTCGTTCGTTCGTTTATTCTGAGAATCGAGAGGTATAGAATGAAAACAACAACAATAAAAGAGGACGATTAGGGGAGAGAGAGAGAGAGAGAGAGAGAGAGAATATTCTTGAGAACAAATAGAAGAGAATTTTAAGAATTCTTTCTAATTCAACCCAATCGAAGCGAAAATCGAATCGAATCGAATCGAATCAAATCGAATCGAATTGTTAGAGCCGTTGTTTTTCAATGAAATATTTTTCGTCTCTCTATTGTTCTCGGAATCGAAGAATAAAGAATTCTTCTTCTGCGTTTTCAAATTTTTTGAATATTTTTCTCTTCTCGAAATTCTCGTGATCTAATTCGATAAATTCTTTCTTAAATTCTTCTTTCTTCTCTTCTCATTATTGTTTTGTTTTTTCTCCAAAGATCAAATTCAACGAACTTCAATTCATTTGTCATTGATTTTGACGATTAATTTTTTCATTACAAACATTTTTGTTTTCAATTTGAATTTAATTCGCTTCTTCAATCGTTTCTGATTCTTTTGATGTGAATGTCAATTTTCAAGCGTAAGAGAGGAAAAGAAAATTTGTTTCCATCTATCTGGATTTCGTGTGGTGTTTTTTTTTCTATCGATTTTCATCACTCCGTTTGCGACATCTCGACTTGGATTTTGGATGTTTTCATTTTCCTGATCTTGATTCTCTGTGAACTTCAAATCTATGCTGCTTGAATTCTTTTCTGTATATAGAGCTCTAATTGTAATCATTGATGATGATGATGTGTGAACGTTTTGGTATCTGGTTTTTTTTCCTTTTTAGATTGATGCCGATTCGGTGGAGGCACAGCGACAATTTGTTGTCGGTTCGGTAGGCAGTATATGATTGGTTTTGGTTCTGAAACAAACACATCAATAATACACTACCATTGAATTTCATAAATAATAGAAGCAGAAATTTTCATTCGTTTTCTTTTCCTCTTTTTTGGTTAGCATCAAAACCAAGACAACATTGTCAAATCGATTATCATCTTGATCGCTTAGAACAACAAGAAAAGGAATATATTACGATCCATATCCATGTTTCAGACTATATAAATTGCAAATGGAAATGGAGAAAACCTAATCCAAGTCGATTGAGATTTAAACAAACTATTATTGACAAATCATCATCGGAGGTATGTTTCTATTTCTATTGGTAGTTTCGAGGTGTAAAAACTTTCTTAGAGATGCCGATTGCCTTGGTGATATCGGTTGTATTACTTAAGTTTTAGAATTAGCTTAAAGACCTATAATCGAATCAATATTTCTCTCTCTCAAAATAAAAGAGAAGAAATTGATGACATTTCTTCATTGATTTTTGTTATTCGACCAAAAAAATTGATTCAAGTTATATTTCGTCCATCCTATTCTCATCTGATCGATAATTGTCGAAAATGAAATGGAATGAAATTGGTCCATTGAATTCATAGAAAAGCGAGACAAACCGGATCGAATCTAGGATCTGTTTCTGACAAAGAAGATTAAAGAGTATTGTTATGGATTTTACGTTTGTAAATATCAAAAGGTAATCTTTTTTGTTTTTATCATATTCATCCTATTCCAATTATTTGATCGCTTTTTTCGGAACACTCGTGAGCTTCTTTCCTCTCCATTCTCAATCATTTGAGATGCTTATTTACAATGCATAGATCAATTTTTCTCTATAAAAAAAAGTTTTCAAGCCCAAAAGGATAGAATTAGGAGAAATGAGCGAAAAAATAGCAAAATGAAAAGATTCTTCAATTCATTGCAGTTTAATTTCTTCTTATTTTCGCTCTCTAATCAATCGAAGAGAGGTTATTTTGTCGGTTTTTGGATTGTGTTGATTTGTCTGTGAAGATGTTTGATTCAAATTTAGTCTTAATAATCCATTTATCATTTCCTTCATGTCTTAGATGTTTGAAATTCTAAATCTTTTTTATTCGCGCCTGAATCTGTATTCTCTCTTGAATGAAATAGATTATTTATTGACTTTTGAATCCAGTTTAAGTCTCAAGAGATGAAGATGATTTAATAATATTTCGAAATATCATCTAACAGAAAGACTATATCTATCTTCTGTTATTTCTAATAATCAAGGAATTGATAGCTAGAACAATCGAGAGAGCAATCCTCTTCTCCACCGCATTTATCAATCCTATTTGAATAGATATTCTAATTGAAATAAAAGAGGTTATTATGTTTGCTTGAATTAGGTGAATCTAAATCCGAAAGTTATTTACAGACAACAGTGCTAGCAATTGATTATAAACTCATCTTAAAGTCAGAATCTCTAATAATCACAGATAATTATGAAGATGATAGAATATGGAAAAGAATAAAAACATCAACAACAAAGACATCAACCTAAGATCAGACAATTTATTTTTTTGTTTTTTAATGATCAAAACGATTCTAATTTCGATCTCAATTTCATTTTGATTTTCACAATTCTTCGATTCGCTGATTCGATTTATTTTCGCTCCTCATACTTGTTTTTCTCCGAAAAAAGGTCCTTCAAAAGATCTCGAATTTATATCGGTAGATTTGAATCTAATAAATAAGTCAATTTCATTCTTATTTTCACCAGTGAACCGATCAAACTGATTATGGATAATTCTTGATAACTTTTGATTTTCAAGTATGCTACTCTTTGATTACATAAGAAATCCATGAAAAAGTATCGAAAGAAACAAAATTAACGTTTGTGATTCAGACTTGACGAGATCTCTAATTTATTGTGATTCACACCTACTGATATCATCATCATCATCATCATCATCATTGGTAGAAGAGAAAGGATCTAAGATGACCAAAGAGAAACCTAATCGAACCTATGATAATGATGGCTTCCGAAGAAGAGCTGCCTGTATCTGTGTACGTGATCCAAGTGAAAGTGAGGTGTGTTCAACTAATCAATCGCTTTATTCATTGATTTAATTGATGCCTTTGATTTATTAATATTTAATAGATAATATTGGTTAGTAGCAGTAGAGCACCGAATAATTGGATTGTTCCCGGTGGTGGTGTTGAACCTAACGAAAATCCTGATCAAGCTGCAATACGTGAGACCGAAGAAGAAGCTGGTGTGAAAGGCGTAATTAAACGTTCGTTGGGTGACATCGAGGTATGTGACGAGGTACTGTACTCCTAATTTCATAATAGTCCAGATCATTTTTTAATCAGCTGATTTATTCTTCATAGAATGAGGATCGTAAACACCGGACATCGGTTTTCGTTTTGGAAGTTCAAGAAGAACTCGAGGACTATGAAGATTCCAAAAGTGATTCAATAATTTTCTCTAATTAGTTATTAAATCTAAAGTCGAAATTCATTTCTTCCACAGGCCGAAAGCGTTGTTGGTTTCCTGTGCAAGAAGCTCTATTACTACTGGCAAACTATAAACCGTTCCAATGTACCTATGTTCGTTTGATGATTGAAACATCGCCATCACAATCATTGCGGAATTTGTTGCCCAATTTCAATGAAAATCATTGTCAAATGTATTCATTAAACCATCGCGATTTGAATCGATTGGATTCAGAATTCTCTGATTCAAATGATTGTGACGGAAAAGGATCATTAGGTGCCAAATGTAATTTTCCATGTTCTAAATCATTAAGCACTTCATCATCATCATCATTCCCATCAGTTAATCAATCAATATCAGATAAGGGATCTATTATTCCTTCAACTTCTGTGAAGAATGAAGCATTTCTGAATAGCAGTGAACCAAGAATGATTGCAAAAACTTGTGATAGAAATCAACCTACAACGAGACTAATAAAAAATGACGATGAAAATACCTCGATACACAACAATGATGATGTAAAGACCCATAATTCGTAGCATATGAAGATTTTTTCAACAATTTTCATCGGAACAAATC
Source organism: Sarcoptes scabiei (assembly GCA_020844145.1). Lineage (NCBI taxonomy): Eukaryota > Metazoa > Arthropoda > Arachnida > Sarcoptiformes > Sarcoptidae > Sarcoptes > Sarcoptes scabiei. The sequence continues at coordinate 2,374,354 of CP080484.1, forward strand.
CAAGATTTTCATCATTGGCATTGTCATTTCTTCTATTCATTTGGTTCAATCACTTTCAATCATCGATAAAATATAACTTTTTCTGTTTCATTTCATTCTCAATTGTGAAACCCACGAGATGTAAGGAAAAACCTCTAAATTAGATGGAAAATATTATTGTTTCGAATCAATTTTATTGATAATATGAAATTTTTGAATCATTGAACAAGATTCTATCTAAAAAACAAATTATTTCGGTTATAATATTGGATCAGACAAACTATCACTGTTGCCACTTTTTTGTTGCCTGCTTACCTCTCCTTCGCAAGGAATGGTAGCGAGAAAGAAAAAATGAGAATACCATTCAATAAACAATTTTAATCAAAAATCCATTTCTGCTTCAAATTTCTTAGAGCTCAATCACTAATAATTCGAGTCCTTTATCCAATCCAAAGGAATTGAAACTTTCTGAAATAGTAGCTATTTTGTGCACTGACTCGGAAAGGAATCTACGTTGTAGGCAATGTAACCAAGCGGCTGTACTCTCTACATCTCTTCTAGTCTAATCCAGTCTAATCACATTCCTTTCATACCAGATGGAGATCTGTCTCCTAGATTAATAGTAATAATTTTTCAAGATACATCCGAGCGTAGAGGTTGTCTGCGCTTTATTTGTGCGATGGGAGTTTTTCAGGTTAAAGTACTGATTGCAGATAAATTTTTACATATACCTTTCTCTCCTATTCCACATCTCTCTAGGAGAAAATGGAAATTGACAAAAATAAATCTATTCATTGGAGTAAAAAAAAACATAAGCTTTGTTTAACCGACGCCGAGACCCGGGATCGAACCAGGGACCTTTAGATCTTCAGTCTAACGCTCTCCCAACTGAGCTATCTCGGCAAGCTTACATATTAGTGAAGGTGAATTTATAATATTCAAATGACAACATTCTGACGAAGTTAGATGAACCTCTGTCCAAGATGGCACTTAATTTCTTGTTAAGAACAAGAAAAACCCAAAATCATTAGAGAATTTGGAGGGTTTCCAGAATAAGATAGGGTTTTAAGGGAATATCAGTTAAATCTGATTCATAACATAGAGTGAGAGAGAGAGAGAGAGAAACTGATTTTTCAGGTGAGAAATACTCTAGCTACTAGAGTCTAGCATGTGGAATAATAATAGCAACAATAGCAGTTGTGTAATTTCCTTTACGTGATCGAATCAACATCATCTAGGCATAAGAGTAGTGAGGAGTCGATTCTCTAATCTAGATGTAGATAGCCTACTGCAAAACGAGCATCAAAATTTGATATGGAACGAAGCGATATCTCAATTTAGAATTTTATTCACGATCCTACACCAAACTGAGAATGCTTAGAATCAAAAAAAAAAAGCTAGAATCTAAACGAAAGTAAAGAGAAACCTTGTTTTATTCGCTGATAATTACCAACGATCGTTGGAAAGAATGTGAAAATTTACCGTTCAGGGTAATTATCGTTCCTAGATATGAGCGATTTCTTGAGACTATCATCACAATTATCTCATCTATGCAATCGCAGTGCATTGAACAGAATTCGTTTTTCAATTTTTGTTTTGCAAACAAAAGCTGATTTTTGTGAAGAAATCAGATCTGAGAGCTTTTCTGAGACGATCTTTTCATTCTCGATCGACGACGATTTAGTGGTAGACGGATTGAAGTATTTATGAAGATTTAATGGCAGCTATTTTCTTCGCTGATTTCTTCATTGATATAGCATCTATCAATCATCCGATTTGATCCGATTCCAAGCAAATCCAGTTCTCATCAATCAATTTGTTTGTCTCAATGAATGATTTCTTATGTGAATATAAGATTTCAATTTTACTATTTCAAAAAAAAATCAATTAAAAATTCAACTAATTAAGATAATCAATGTCTAATTCTCTGGATAATTAATTGATTGGGTGAAGCGATTCACCACAAACAAACACTCGATTCCATACGCTCTTTTTCTCTCGATTTCAATTAGATTCGAGAAGAAGAAAAGTATTGAGAGTTTCTAGATTTTTCTCGTTTCAAGTCAAGTAGAAATGAAATTGCGATTTTTTCGAAAATTCGAGAGAGAAATCCAAGAATGTGCCAAATTTCAATAAATTTTTTTTCTCTACGATACCAATATGGCACCAAAAGCAGACATCATCAATATTTGATCATTGTTGCCGAATAACTTGATCGATTGACTTGACAGCAATCTTCTCAACAAAAAACTCAAAGAGAACAGAAAAGTTGGTATTCCTGTTGTACCACCAAATCTTGATCGTTTTGATTGTTGTTTGTTGCACAGAGAATCTCGATTCTAGCTGATTTGATCCAATCAACACCAAATTGACATGGTATCATTCTTGTTTGTGTGTGCGTATGTGGTGTGCCTTATTCATAAAAACAAAATTTTCAAATCATTCTGCTCATCTTTCTCACTCTCTCTCTCTCTCTCTCTCTCTCTCTCTCTCTCTCTCTCTCTCTCTATGTCGATCGGTGGCACAGATTCTTTTGATCGATATTGATGATCTTGCACCTAGCTAGAGCGATCAGCAAAAGATCAGTTTTGCAATTCTATCGGAAAAAAAATTCTTTTTCTTTATCGAATTTCCTCTCTCTCTCTAGCATATTTTGCTGATGATGTTTAGCACAAACTTTTCAATCGCTCTATTCATTTTTTTTCAGTTAGTAAGCAATTGTAACTCCCAATCGCCCACACCCACACTCCCATCAAGCCTAATAGAGGAATCTAGATTTCTTTCTGTTTTCTGTTTTCGCGCGCTCATCAATCTAATTCATCTTGTCAATGTTTACTTTCTAGTTTCGTTTTTTTTTTGATTTTACTTTCTCCTCTATTCCTCTCTGGAAGTTAATGATTTGAGATGGGGGCGGGGCGGGGAAAAGTGAACGAAATTGATTCGAAAGAATTCTCTCGATCAACGGTATCATCAATGATATCATCGCCGACATCATCATCATCATCAACATCATCATCATTATTCATTGCATCGACAAACATCTTTTTTGGTTTGATTATTGAAAAAAAGGGTTGATCTAAACAATAAACATTGCGATCCTAATTCGTTCGTTTCGATCGGATTCTTTTTGGTTTGCTCTCTTATGAAAGAGAAGGAATGATGGTCTTCTACTAAACTGATTACAAAAGCTAATCTTTCATTTTGAAGATTGAAATTTTTCACAAATAGATTCGATTCAATTTTCGCTTGTTTTTTTTCTCCTCTACTCTCTTCTTTCAAATTGATTGTTTGTTTGTTTGTTTATTTTTAGGATGGAATTTTTCTTCTTTCTTCTTCTGAAATCGAGAGTAATCGATCGATTTCTGTGAGGAAAGTGTAAAGTTCCGATCGAAGACAACGATTAATGAGAATATTGAAGATAATTTAATAAAATTAGAATGAGAAATCCAAACCTCCAAACATCACCGCATTGTATTATCTCTGTTTTTTTTCTCACAAAATCTCAATCCACATTTTACCATTTTCTCTTCTTTGTTCGATTGCGATTCTTGATTGGTTCAACACTAAAAAGTTTCTCTTTTCTCACATCGATACTTTTCGACAGCTTCGACTTTGTCACTAGAAGAATTTTCTGAGACATTCTGGAAGGAGAAATAGAGAGCCACAAAACCTAAGGTAATCAATTTTCGGTTTGTCAGCTTCTTTTTTTTTTTTTGGTTTTATTTTTTTTTTTGTTTCGGTTTCATTTAAAGTTTTCCGTAAGACAAATGATACTCTTTTTCTTCCTCTTTGGATCTATCGTTTCTTTTTCACAGATAGAAAAATTTTCGTTTCTAAATTCTATAGAGCTCTAATCGAATAATGACACTTTCGAACAATGTACTAAAAGAAATTTTTGTTTTCGATATCGATGAGGCTGTGGCAATGATAGTGATGAAATCGATGATGATGTCAAAATTAATTTAGCTCTAATTTTTGTCCTTCTAAAAGAGAATAAAGAATTTTGGAGAGAAATTTTTTTCTCTGCTCTCGCGTGCCCAGAAAGGAATCCTTAGAAGAAGACAAAGATGGATTCTTAGAGCTCTAGAAGACTAGAAAGAAGTCTGGTTACATCGAAAGCTTGCATGCCAATCATAATCTCAATTCTCTCTTTCTTTCTCTCTCTCTCTCTCTCTCTCCTTTTGTTTCTAACTTGTTTGCTCAACTTTTTTCTGATATTAGAATCAGTTTTCTTAGATCTGGTTTATAATTAATTCGGATAGCTGTTTAATTATTCTCTCTCTCTCTTTCTCTGTTCGAGAGGAAGAATTTTCTCATCTCTTTTTTCACCTCTAATTCAATTATTATTATCTTCAAATAATAGCGAGGTTGATGATGATATGATAATTCAATCTCATTTTCTCCATTGTAGGCGTAGATTGGTGTGGGTGTGTGAGTATAGATATTTTGTGTACAATTTTAACATAAAATTCTTATCTCATTTGCCTCTCTCTCTCTCTCTCTCTCTTCATTGTTTTCTAATTAAAGAATTAAGATTCTAGTGAATCGGGATGAATATGAAGAAAATTTAAATAATTAATCCGTCATTGATTTTAGCTATGGTACTCTAAGATACTTCCTACTTCAAATTGAATCTGATTAAGAGTTTTTCTCTCAAAATCATTTCGATTTCAAGATTTGACAAGGTATAAATCCTTGCAAGCAAAAACCCTATGTTTCACTAGCAAATAAGGTTTAGTTTGATTTTATTTCGTGAGAAAGAAATTCTTTGTTATTCGAATTCCTTAATGCAGCTATATCACCTAACATCAGCAGATAAGAATCAGAGATGTTTGAAACTTCTAAGCAATAACAATGTTATGCTTGAAGCATTGTAATCGAGAAATCGATGATGGATACCGAAAATCTTGGGGGAAAGAGAAGAGAATAATTCTAAAACATCTGCTTTTTTATGTTCGCTTGAATTCAAACGAAAGATTTCATTACCAGCCATCATCAAAATGATCATCCGACAGCCAAAACACAGATCGAAATTATGAAGATAGTAAGAGAGAGAGAGAGAGAGACATAGAGACACACCCACACATCAATAGAACCATTGTGTGCTGCATTGATTGAATATCAAACTCGAGATGAGAAGATGAGAAGATAAGAGTCTAGATTTTTCCATTGCTTTTATAGCCCATCGTTGACCCTTAACTCGGTCAAAGTTCTTCTATGGAAAAAAAAAATAAAATAGACCGTGTCTTAATAATAATAATAATAATTTTGAATCTTTCACCGAGTGAAGTATGGGTGTATGTGTGTGTGTTTGCATTCAACACTGACTATTGTTTTGAATAATTTAATTTTTTTGACCGTTTGACTTCACACACATTTCATCTCAATGATTATCTCTACTTCAGACAAGAAGGAATAATCGAAAGAAATCTCGAAGAGACTTTGTCTACCATTGAAAATTGTGAAATGAATTGGAAAAAAAAAATTCGAAATAAAATCAATTTATTGTTCAAAATTTTAGCTCTCGAATCGTTAGATATCTCAATGGTTGCAAGCAATGATAACGAGAGAAGAAGCAAGGAATCTATTTCATTATCTAAATTACATCATTGAATCTCAAAACAAACAGAACGAAACTAACAGATTTAGAAATTTATTCAATCAAGAAGAAAAAGATCATCTTTGAGTTAGCTAATCTCTATGTTCTGAATCAATGATTCGTTTTTTACTGCTAATTTTTCTCGTTTACTAATCGCAAAAGGTAAGGTTCATCTGGATCCTAGATTCTATAGTCTACATTGGTCTCATCGGTAATCTTTCTCTTTGGCATTCGATTCATCATTGAATGATCTATGTTTCTTGTCTGTGTCTGTTGAATTTTGAATCGAAAAGATTCGCTGATATCAGAGATCAAATAGTCGTAACAAAAATGAAAATTATTATTGTCAGTGACGCGGATATTGATAAAAGTTCGTTATGGTCAGTTAGAAGAGAATAGAAATCTATCGTTCGGTTTTGATTCGCGATCCATCAGTACTTTTCATACAAATGACTATTTTTTCTGGTCGCTTAGATAATACTGGTTCGCTATCTCGATGATAATTCGATGCTGATATTCTTCCCTATGGTCTTGGCAATAATGGTAATGGTGGTGGTGGTGGTCGGTGAATGTAAAACTATTGCCTCTTATTATTATCATCTAAACTCTCTGGTATTCGAAGTTGATCGGGAAACCCTCATTTTTTCGGCGTTTCTATCGAAAGTATAGAGACGATTGAGAGAAAAGGAGAGAGAGAGAGAGAGAAATACACAGCAGATGTTTGGATTCACAATCATCTCATTCTTTCACTAGATCCGAAAACTATTTCGAACCAAAATAGAGAGAGAGAGAGAGAGAGAGAGACTAACATAAAAATCTAGAGAAAGAGAAAGAAATTATTATTATTATTATTTTCTCCTTTTTGCCTCCTACATTGCTTTTTTCCTCTACACCAGTCCCAATTCAATGGATTCAATTCAGAAATAAAAAGATCTTATTTTGATAAAGTCGGTGAAATAAAAGAATGTAGAGTGAAATAGAGGAAGAGAGAGAGAGAGAGAGAGAGCGATACACCAGCACAGAGTTTATTTCATCTGGTTATTGTATGGTTTTGTAACCAAACGAAACCAAAATCTTTCAAACAGACCGATCTGAATCATCAGAGAGACAAGACCTAAACATTATGCGTAACATACAATCAGAGAAAGAAAAAGAGAGAGAGAGAGAGAGAGATAGATAGATAGATATGCGCATTTTCCCCATTGATACTTTCGGATTCTTTTCGATTCAATTTGAAATTCCGAGCGGATTTATCTATGATTTAGAATATTCTTGCAATGTGCGGCACATTTCAGCTAGCTTGGTTCCTCGCTGTGAGTGTGTGTCTGTGTGTGTGTGCGTGTGTCATCTAAGACCAATTCATAGCTTTATTTTCAATGCTTGAAACGATTAACTGTTTTGCTTTGAATCGTATCAAATCTAATAATTTTTATCGTTAAATGTTACAATCATTGTGATCGTCTTCAACACATTCACACACACATACACCCGTCTCACATCATCAAACTGTAAGGTCTCGAGATTTAACAACACAAGCGACAGTACCGTTGCGTGTGCTAGAATGTATGAAAAAATCAGAATGAAAAATTCAATAATGGTTTAATCCATTTACTTTGATCGATACACCTAGATTATATCGAAGTCAAAATTTCCTCGACCTCAATGCTGATCCTAGCATTGATTGAAATACGTATTCCGAATGTTTTGCTGGAATTCTCATTGAAAAACATCATACTTTCGCTGATGTTTCGCTAATCTCAACAATAAATCTACGATCGAAAATCAAACAAATTTTCGATTCGAATTTTTCTGTCCTCTCATTTTTTTTTTGAGCTCAATCCAATTCGCTCGCTCTCTTCCGAATCACATCACACAAAGCAAGATTATCTGTGGTCGAAAATTTTCACTCTAAACAGAAAAAAAAGAATGTGATGATTGACAATGAATGGTGAAGACAATCGTGCCAAGAATATTGATTGAAAACCTCATTGATTGAATCCTGTGAATGTAGGTGTGTCTCTCTCTCTCTCGTAAAGAAATTTTCTAGGTGATTTTTGATTTTAAAATTCAAAATCCTTCAATCAATGAATGAATCAAATTTAAATTAATTTGCTTCACTAAAATTCTGGTAAGGTAAGTACTTCAGATATTGTCTATTTATTGTTGGATCATCATTCAATTCCTACCGGAATTCGATTTTTTTCAATTCTATGTAATTTTTATTTTTTCGTCTATTCAATCTGTGTGATGCCATTAGTTACATGAATTTATTCAATAACATTTCGATAGCTATTGGATTCGTTGACTCATCCTTTGTGCTCCAGGCAAGGTTATATCAGAGAAGAAAATTCAAACAAAACCAGTCGATTATTGTTTCATTGAAAGAGAACGTTTGTTAGCTGTATTGGTTCCGAATTGAAACTTAGAGAAAAACGCCAAAATAATTTGAATTTCAATGACAGTCACGAAAAAAAAGCAAGCGAATTCCAAACTTGTCTTCTCGGTCACTTGTGGCCTGAATAAATTTCATTGCAATAGTTTACTGCAAAAAAAAAAAAATGAAACTGCATTGTGTCCTCACGATATCAAATCTATTATTTTCTCAGGTCCATTCTCTCTCTCTCTCTCTCTCTCTCTCTCTCTCTCTCTCTCTCTCTCTCTCTCTATCTGCAGTTCCAACAAAAAATTTAGGTGAATCTATCAGTAAGGTTCGAGTTCTTGATCATTGATGCAAAACAAATTCGATATTTTTTCCGATTTGCAATCATTTGGAAGAGAATGTGAAGCCACAAATATTTCGAAATGAATCAAATCGAATTCTATTCATTCCGATCGAGAGACCTGGCAAACAGAAATGGAGACCTAGAGAGTAGAAAAATGGGAATGAAATAATTTCAATTTATTTTATATATTCTCTCTTGTTTATTTTTGATTGATTTTGAGAGATTGGCTCTGATCACTAAAAAAAAAAAAAATACTTTTGCTTCCACTCAACTTGCACTTATTGAAAATTATTTTGGCAAACCGAAACAAACAATGAGAGATTCGTTTTAAAAGAGCTATTATCGTTTCGCTGATTAGTTCGGTGTTCATTTTAGCTCTAGAGAGAAAACGAAACTCGAGAAAATACAATAGAACCAATCAAGTAAAAAAACAATAGCCGAGGAATCTGGAGAGAAAAAAAATCCTCCAGAGCTTTTGCCAGAGCCATTGAAGGTATCTAAAGAGATCCGATTCTACGGAAATATTTGAGATATGATGCGATCATTTGAATCTCTTCATCATTTCGGTTACAGCGATTACAGCAAAATTATTCTTTGGTCTCTTAATGAAAACAATACCTTGCCACTTTGAGTTTAGCTATCAATCAATTAGAATTGAGAGCAAAAAGAATCCAATAAGAATCTACCAAATTCTTGAGACTAGAACAAACCACTCATTCTTTTTCGCTGATCCATCACTGATCTAACCTTTGATGCATTACTCTCTTTTTGTAGATTTTTAACAATAAACAAATTGATTAAAAGCTATTGATTCATTTAGAGAGAAGTGTGGGTGTGTTGATGGTTTTGGTCGATGTCAAGAGTGCTCCAGAAAACTCTAGAATGTCTTGGAGCACGATCACCTTGGATCATCAAGAGGTTTGATGATGTTCGCAAACAAACGGCAAAAACGCCTTTTGTATAGTCGAATCTTTTAACTAGGTTTCAATTTTCATATTTGATGCAATGAAATTCATATTGCTAATAATCAGGTTTTGTCTGCTTTCTCTCTCTCTCCATAATATTCTAGAGATCGATTTCGGCGATCGATTCAAAGATTCCATATTGAATCTTGTAATCAATGATATATCACTGATAAGTGGATCGATCCTAGAATATTGATTTTATCGATTTATGAGTCAAAAGAAATTCCAGATTCAAACTTATTCCCTGTTCTGATAATAAGAGCTGACCAAAAGATTGATTGTGGAGTCGAGGGCAAGCAAACAATAATGTCCACAGCAATCGATCCAAAATGCATTCAATGATTCGAAGTAAACGTTTCGCGATAATTGTAAATCGATTTCTAAATTGCTACAAATTCATTCCTACAACCTATTCTAAAAGTTTGAAATCAAATTTCGGTGAAAATAAAATCTGAATCGATTCCGACCGTCCGTTTTGTGTTCGATTTTTTGGCTCGACAATAGAACAAGAGTCAAAAAATCTAAAAGAAATTTTTTTTCCGATCAAGAATCGATTTTTTCAAATTCATTGTCTAGTATTGTCCCATTCTGATAATTAGGTCTCTTGAAAATAATCAGCAATTAGTGTTGGTAGGGGCCAGATGAATTTTTTGAATCTCTTCGATCGGATCGCTTCGAAAGTATATTGGAATTTCGTTCGGATCCAACCGAACGCTATTTAAGAGATCAGTTGATTGTAGAAGATTCTATTCGGCTAGGATACAACCAAGAATAGAATCGAGAACAATGATGTTCCAACACACCCACATACTATTAAACGTAAAGAATCGTTTTCAATCTAGATAATGATCTTCCATTATAATTAGAAATCAAAGAGCCAAGAAAGAAAATCATCGCAATTATTCAAAGCACTCGCATTGAATGAGATTTTTTACCTTTCTTTTCCACCATACCTTTCTTTATCTCTCACCTTTCATTCAATTTTGTTTGGCTTCGAGAATTCTTACAGAATAAAAATTGTTTTTTTTTTTGCATCTCCATTGTTTAGATTGTTCTTATTGTTATTATTTTTTTGATGATTGTCGTAGATCGTTCCGAATGAATCGTTTTGTTGAGAATTTCGTAGAAAAAGATTCATAATTTTTGAAGATTAGTCTTAATGAAAATCCGACTCTCTCTCTCTCTCTCTCTCTCTCTCTCTCTCTCTCTCTACCTTCCTATCTTTCTATCTCTGTTTATCTATCTATCTAACTGTTTTCGACTAAATTCTCAACAGAGGTAAACGAATCTAGATTGTAATTGAATTCTTCAGAACACCCATTATGTTTGTTTGGCTAGTAATTCTAGTCAGAATCGCACCAGAAGAATGCAATAAAAAACAGTGCAAGAAACACTTAACGAGAAAAAAAAATAAAAAATTCTTCCTTTGAAATAGAAGAGAAATAGAGAGTACAGTGATGGAAAAATAAGATTCAAAAACAAACAAACAAACAAACAAACAAACCAAAGAATATGGTATTTAGATCTCTCTGAATGAAACACTTAGTCCGATGGGATCTATAAGGAGAGAGAGAGAGAGAGAGAGAGAAAGAAAACGAAAGTGATTCTATTCCAAGATTCCTTCTCTTCATTACTGCAATATTTTTTTTGGAGCATTTTTTCAATATTCAACCAAAAATAATAGTGGATTCTATCGAAAAAAATAGAGAATAGTAGAAACAATCTTTTGTGATTCTAGCTGAAGCAAATACTAATTCAATATAATATAAGGCTAGGGACTTGTATCACTGCCGGATATCTCTCTTGAAGAAAATCCATTTCGAAGAGAAAAAGAGGCGATCCAGAGGTATTAGAGGTGATAAAATGATAAAAAAAAGTGGACATTTTTTCCCTTAACAAACTTTTTTTTTTTGGGCTGAAGCTTAACAATCGATTGAGAATATGATTGCTCGATCATCAATTATTGTCGATTCATAACGATTAGAGTAATTATTCGTTTGGTTTGTTTTGTTTCTGATTTCTCAGACGTATTATTTCGCGAATCATTGGAGGTATTAGATGGACCGAAAAATTTCTTCCAAACAAATTCTTTTTTTTTTTTCGTCGATCGCTCTCTAGATGATCTAATAGATTCTATTAGAAGCAAAAAGTATAATTGCCGATAGACAATAGCTTCCGAGAAACAGAAGGGATATCGTAGAATGAAAAACAAAAAGAGACTAGGTCTAGCTAGGCCCATAATTTGAACGAATGATTATTGAAAATTCTTTCTAATCTATTTTTTTTTCTGGATTCTCTTCCATTACATATGGCTCAGCACCAAAACGAACTATTGAATTAATCATCGGCTATATATCTTCTCTATCTGAATCTATTATGATTAAATCGATTAACTTTTTCTTCAGTAATAATCTTCATCACCACCATGATGATTCTTTTGATTGATCATAATTACTACCACCATCCTCATCGACATCCTCAACGGTGTATTGTGAATCGACCACGATCGATTCAGAATTACAATTCAATCAATTGGTTATTGTCAATCATAATTTTAACATCTTTATTTCTTCCAAAAATCGATTGTAATCGGCACAATCAAAACGCGAAAGAATCACTGGGAAAATATTTTGATAATTTTCTTGCCACGAATATAGCTCAATCTAATCGATCGATTTCAATCACATCAAGTCAATCGATCGGATCAAATCAATATCGATTCGATTATGCTGCTGAAAATCTCGACACCAAAAAACCTATCGCAACAAGAAATTTAATTGATCATCAAACTGAAAATTTAAATCATCATCATTTTCAGCATCATCACCACCATCATCACACACAGCAGCAGCAGCAACCTCATCGAAATGATGTGAATCATTTGGACGAGATTGAAACATCAAATCCACACCTAGAGATTAATGTGATCGATGATGAACAAAGAGGGATTGCGTTCATTGGTGAGACAGTGTTTTTACAACAAAAAAAACATCCACATCCATCCGCTCAACATCATCAATCAAATGAAGAAATCAAACAAAATTCTAGTGATGTGAAATCATCATCGAGACCGAAATATGATGATATTAGGTAGGTGCATTCTCTTTTAGCTCGCCATCACACTCCTAATGATATAAAGGCGATTCTTTTGTTTCGATACTATTAGTACTATTTTAGATCTCCGTTTCCTTTCTTTGTTGAAATCTGTATTTTTGTTTTTTTTTCAGCAAAAATCTACTCTTAGCTTTGTTATCTGTGTGTGTGTGTTTGTTTCTATGCTCGAATCAGAAGAATTCAGAATTTAGCCTGAGGGTTTAGAATTGAACTCGTTTATTTGTGAACTATGGTATGATGATACCACTGATGATGATGTAAAGATTGTGAACTTCGTTCGCTTCTATTCGCTCATCTCAATGATTGTTTGCTTAAGATTCGTGTTCTTCTACTATTTAATTGAATTATCCATGACTTTTTTCTCTTACGTACGAGAGAGTGTGAGACGGAAAAAGTTTGCAATATCCAAAGTCGAAAAGTTCGTAGAAATCGTAAGACAGTAATTTCTGTTCCTTCGAATCTTATCTTGATTTCTAGCATCGATAGTGTTTCAAAATTACATTCCCAATGTAGGTTCTTCTCTAGGTCTCTGAATCGCATCCACCATCATCACCGATCGAATGGTTGCTGTTTATGACAATCGAGAGAGTTTTTTTCTTCCTCTCTCTCTCTCTCTCTCGTTTTCTTGTTCGTTCCAAATGCGTTCCATTAGCATCTTGTTGTTCATTGCGAAGATGAGAAATCGTTTGATAATTACTCTTGTTTGCCTAGTCAGAGGATTCGATACCGAACTGACAGTAATCCTACAAAACTCACGGAAGATCCATTCGCGTTGAGGGAATCTAAAAAACAATTTCTATCATTTCGTAACTAATTAAACGAATCTCATTACGATTCCGATTGAACACGAGAACATTTACATTGGAAACAGATTTGATGATGATGTTTTTTTACGAGCATGTATTTGCATAGCCAAACACCCACATATGTATTCTCTTGTGCAATCAAGATTTCAAACATTCCAGATGTCTATTATTTAAAATATTCCATCTAGTGAAACTAGTGTTTTTCAATTCGATTCTATACACAAGCCCTTCAAAATCAATTCTGGCCTATAGAGAATTGTAAATTTCTAGTCTTCTATTTGTTTTCGCTTGCTAGATTGATTTTAATTATTCTCGATGCGTTTGAAAATATTTTTTTTTTTTTTGATCAACGATGATGGTGATGGTTAAGTAGGAAGATAGACAAATGAATCGAAATCAAAGCTAGTTCGAAATGTTTCAAAACTTTCCCAACGCTCTCAATCCTTTCATTAGTCTTCAAAATTTTTGTTTTTTCCTTGCGAAATTTGAAATTCGGATAGAAATAATTCAAAGTATGGATTAGTTTTGGATCATTCAATTTGTGTAGCAATCGATTGATTCTCACAATTCTTTCTCGATCTATATGATTTATTGGCTTAGATTGATTCGGACTCTAGAAACTTCTCTCTGTATGAGTCCTTGTCGAATCTATCTATTCCTTTTCATTCAATCAAAATACTTTTGTCCAAAGATTTTCTCTCTCTCTCTCTCTCTCTCTCTCTCTCTCTCTGAGATCGCTCGACATGTTCTTTCATTTTGCGATATTTCAAAATATCTGTTTATGTGATATTATTTCCACTCGATGGAAATAATCTTTATGATTGAAATCATCAAAAAAAGAAAAACGAGAATGAAAATGCGATTCGATGTTGCCGAACAATGATTTAATCATTTGGATTCTCGATCAAAGAATCTCTTGGCAACCGAGAATTCTTCCGTTTTCTTAATAAGATATCAAACATCAAAAACGGTGTGGATGTAGCTGATGCTGATAATCAATGTATTGATGATGGTCAATGTATTGATTGATGTAATTCTTTCGAGCGAAAATCGAATGTTTTCGATTCGATTAAACTCAAACATCGGAATCACTCAGTCAAGCTCGAAATAAATAGATAGAGAGACAAAGAAGAGAAAACAAGAGAAATTTATACACTTAGGGCCGTTACGAATTAGAAACTAATGCTTTCATTGCACCAAATCAAGAAAAACAGGCGAAGAGAGAGAGAGAGAGAGAGAGAGAGAGAATGGAAGAAAAAAGATAAAATATTGCCCGTAAGACAAACAATCGTTTCCTCTCTCTCTCTCTCTCTCTCTCTCTGCCTCGATGTTCTCTTTTTTTTCAAAGATTAGATTGATTGAATTGAAGTTGTAACATTTTTGTCTTTGCTTCGAAGTAAGATTATTATTATTATCATAACGGCGAACACAGCACACCCATTTGATTGGTAGATGATTGAATTCTGTTTTTTTTTTTTTGGAGCAAACATTCGTTAAATTGATGAATTATGATCGAACTTAGTGTTGCTAGAATTCAACACATTCTTTCGCTTCTTGTTTGTTCCATAATACTTTTTGGATTTTGTTTCGGAAAGAAAAAAAAACAATCAGCCAGATCATTCGAGTTTTTTCTTTCTCTCTCTCTCTCTCTCTCGAAAAGATAAGTTCAATATCGATTAAATAGAAAGTGAGAGCGAATTTAATCCTTTTGATAAACACGAACTTTTAAATCTTTTTTTTGCTGTTCCATAAATTTGTATCATCGTTCGAAGACCAAAGGTTCGAAGGTTTTCATCATTTGAAATCTACTGATGGTATTAGCTCATTGGTTCTACGGTATTATTATTCAATTCTATTTGAGATATCTTATTGAATTGCGATCATCAGCTTTGTTGGACTGGAAACGGAAAAACGGTTTCATAGCGTTGTCAAAGTCCAAAGTCTTTGTCGATACACTAGTGGCATTGATATTGATGGAAGCAGTATTCCTTCAAATCAATCCTTTAATTTTAGCTCATCGATGCACCAAACTTTTGCAAACTTAATGAAATGAAGTTGTCGGAAAAGTTTCCCCTTCGTTCTGGCATATTTCCGTTTTGTCTCTGGGGCTCATTTCATTTCCACCTGATTAAACTCAGGTCCAGTACGAATCGGACAATTGATAACAGATTCAATGATGATTTAGGATATTAATAAAATGGACTTATTGATCCGATTCTTCGATTGTTGAATTTAATTATTTAATAGATCGAAATCATTCAGATAGAAAACTTATAATAATGCTGGATTTATCGAAACGAAAAAAGCAATATTCCAATGTATTCTCTAAGAACATCGATTCGAAATTTTCGATGCATTCATTTGACTATGTTTGAATAGGATTATTATTCTCATTGTCATTGAGTGATGTCTTTTTTTTTTTTTTTAGTTTTTGATTTTCTTTTTCAGTAGTCTAATGATTTTTTCCTCTTTCTTTTCAGTTACTTCATTAATTTGATTTTTTGCTGAATCGTTTGATGATTTCGGAGCGAAAAAAAATTGTTGCACTGAATCTAGAAAGGAGAGAGAGAGAGAGAGAGAGAGAGAGAGAGAGAGAGAGAGAGAGAGAGAGAGAGAGAGAGAGAGAGAGAGAGAGAAAGAGTATAATTTGCACCAATAGAATATAATTCTCAAGAATAGCATCCAAAATTTCCCAGATCTCTTACTTTCACTGGCGTTATAGCTTTGTATTTGCCATCAACGATTGTCAATGATCAACGATTATACTAAGGGAAACAAAAAAAAAACTCGACAGAATTGATCGGAGAGAGAGGCATCTTTTTTTGCGAATCTAATTGATTGAATCAAGTATGGATGGATAACGAGAAGAAATGAGAACAACAAACCGATGACACAAGACCATCTGTCTGAACAAACAAAAACGATTCTATTTCCGTTCGATGATTTCTTCTTTTGAAACTATATTCATCATTCCATTCGATAATAAGCTTTTGATAGCGAAAAAAATCGAAAAGAGAAACATCAGAAAGTACCTAGTTTTTTTTATTCGCTTCGAATTATATCGAAGAATAAAAACATTGATGAGATTGCAATAATTCTAGGTCCATTTTTGTGTTACGCAACACAAATTCTTTGTTCTTCTCTCTCTCTCTCTCTCTCTCTCTCTCTCTTTCTCTCTGACAACATTGAAAGCTTACAGAATAAGTCCGTTCTTCTTATCAAGAGGAGAAATGCTATGCAAAATCAATCCTTCTCGGTCTTTATTTATTAGAATTGATGATTGTAACATCATTCGACATTCGATTCGAAAGAGCAGTGAGAGTAGATCAGAAGAAGGAAGATAAAAAACATTTTAGGCAAATGCTTGGACCTAGAAAGTAAATGCTTTCGTATGTAGATTGTCTTCTTTGAATGAGACTTTCTTTTTTTCGATCTATGGAAAATATCAAAAACGAAAGCTCTCATCTCTCTCAATCTAGAGCATCGACAATAGCAATTCACATTGTTGTATTCGCACCTGCCTTTAGATTGATGTGATTTACACATCATCACATTTCGAGTAGAGAGAATATTGATCGATATTTTTCGTGATAGATAATGGTCAAAGAGAATCGATATAACTGATAAATGATGGTGATCATTTTCACAGCTAAAATTATCGATTCAAACAAACTGAACTAGATGGATGTTATGATCAAGAGGAGAATCTGAACTAGACCAGAATGAAAAGGTAAATCTCTCCCTCTCTCTCTCTCTCTCTCTCTCTCTCTCTACCGACTGAGAAAAAAACAATGCCATCGTGATCGTTAGGGGGCATGGAATTTTGAAAATGAGAATGCAGACAGAATTTATGGCAATTTTGAATTGCTTTTGAATGTGATTTTATGGTAGAGCATTTGTTACGGAATTCAAATCCATAGATTATGGAATTCCTAGAAAGCAGAATCATAAATTCCTTTTTTCTATTCATCTGGTTTGCAATCAACCCATTCGCTCTCTGCATTGTGGGCTTTTTTTCTAGGCCTTATCATTTTTTGGCCTAATTTTTTTCTGACTTGGCATTTCACTTGTTCCGAAATTTGTTTATGATTGCGTCTCTTTTTTCCAAATATTATTCTTCAGTGAGATTATTATTATACAACCAACAACTCTATGAGAATCAACGATTCTCGCAAACATTTTCTAGATTGTCTATGTTTTTGGTTCGAGAATTGCACTAAATAATTAAAATTATCATTGAACGCATTCATCACACAAATTTAGTTGCCATTTTTTTGCGAAAAAAACCTTGCTTTAAATCTCTTGAGAGAGAATCATTGAATTTCGATAAGATTTCAAGGTGTTACAAGATCAATGTCTAGATTTTTTTTAATCACTTTGAAATTTAATTCTAGTAGAGAATTTCTAGATGTCCGGCTAAAATTATTACTTTGGTCCCGCTCGTTAGCAATCAGGTAGCCTTTTTTTTGTAGGATTAAATCTATTAAAACATTATCTTAATGAACTGTTTCATTTGCCAGTGCAAAGTCCGAATTCGATGTCATCAAGATTGATATTGCAATCATCAGAATAGCCAATAGCAACGAGAGAAAGAAAGAGGAATATTCTCTTGCATTCGCTCTCTTTTTGTAAGACAGTTTTGGTTTGAAGTATCGCATAAAAAATGGCATCGCAAAGTTCCGACTTCTTGGTCAACTTGACACTAGTTATCTCTAGTTATAGTTGCTAGAGATAAATCAAAAAGCGAATTAGAAGGGGCTAGAATTCAGAACTTCGATTATTGCCTCTCTTCACTTACTCGTTTTCCCCTTTCTTTCCCCATACGAATCCAATTGGATTCTATCTCATTTATAAAATACAAATCTAATTTGTTTATCTTCTTCACTGACACACCTACTACCAACACCACCATTAATTCCATTCAAAATTACCACCAGATAATTTATTATTTTTTGAATGGCCCTGAATGTTGAGATGGAATGAAATAGAATGGAATGGAAAAAAAAAATGTTCAAAATTGATTAGGAAAATCCATCAAACGTGATCGTATTAATCGTCTTCGCTCTAAGTTACATAGCTAGATTGGTTTTCAGAATCTAAGAGAATTGTTTTGGCAATCTTCAAGCTCTGATCGAAGCAATTTTGGTAACTCGCTAGATCTGAGTGAATATCCAGCAACCAAAGTGATCCATTGACGCCTTATAGACTCGACGAGACACCCATAGACTAATTTTTCATTCTCTCTTCCCTCCTTACTCTACTGTCTTGGCGGGGTCAAATGTGTCTGCTTATTGTGTATAAGTCTATTTATTGAACGAAAAAAAAACACTTCTTATAAAAATAATATTATTATTATTCTATATTGTTTTTTTTCCTTGGATCGTGGACAAATTGTTTCATAACAACGTAGAATGAGAAAAATTTTTGTTAAAACTTTTTTCCTTCAAAATCTTCCTCTATCCCAATCAACAATCTCGATCCATTATTCGTTTCGGACTCGTTCGGTGCGATGAATAAGAGCTGTGGATGGAGAAAAGCTTGGTCCTTTCAGAGAGTAAATTTGAATAGGCGTTTTTGTCTGTCGGTTTCACTTAGATCTTTGAATTATTTCACCGTAGTTTTTGTAGCTGTTGTTCTATCCGTCGACACACCTTCCGCTTTATACTCTCTTTTTGACTGAGTGTTTCTGGTATTTTATTCGACGTTTGAAGAAAATTGGCTGTTTATTTTTTTTCGCAAAAATTTTCTTAGTTATTTTTCGTTCTCCACTTCTTACTCTAAAATCTCTCTTCGCTTCCGTTCACTACACACTTGTTCTTGTTCGCACTTTATTATTGAATCAATTTTTTTCTCGAATCAAACAATGATGGACAAATTGTTTCACTTTAAAATTAATGAATCGATTCGGTGAGAGTCAGCTATTTCGGTGAAGATTGGATCGAGGAGCGAATCAAAGCGAATATGGATGGTTTTATAAAATTTAGCTTAAATTGATGTTGTGAGTGTTTGTTCTTACCAAAAACGAACTAATGAACGAGCACCGATAGACAGAGAGAGAGAGAGAGAGAGAGAGAGAGAGAGAGAGAAAAGGAGAAGGGAAATAAAAGGTCTTTGGGAAACGATTTTTTTCGCTCTTGGATTTCGAGGATAATCTAAACGATGTTGTTGTTGATGATGATGATGATGATGATGCCATCCAATATCATATCGTAACATTCGAAATTAATTCGTATCATTTTTCTTATCGCGTATCATTATTGCTATTGTTATTATTATTTGTCTAGCGAAAGAATCCAGAGAGGGAGGGGGGAGAGAGAGTGAGAAGTGTGTTGGTTGTTTTTCAACGATGCATTCTAATAGAATAGAAAATCTAAATTGAATTTATTGTGCGATAATCGTAGAACTTGGAACACAGTGTATGGAATATTCTCATAATTTGTTACATTTATGAAATTATTATTCTTACAGAGCATTGTGAATGTAGAAGAAGAAGATGAAGAAGAGAAAGAATCTCGCCCATTTTTCGAGGTAGTAAATTGCTATGATTTAATAATTTTCTTCTCTCTCTCTCTCTCTCTCTCTCTCTCTCTCTCTCTCTCTCTCTCTCTCTGATCTATATTTTTTATAATAATAATAACACAACTAGATTGATGGGAGAGAAAATCGAGAGGGAATAATAAGATTTAGTCATCCGAAACTTTAGATTATAACCCTTTCTATCTTATGCAATTCTGTAAGTTTCAATGAAACTTCATTTTTTCTTCTACTTTTTTTCTCTATACTTTTTTTTAATTTTCTGGTTTTTTTCTGAATTTTGAAATTCAAAAATTCTTGAATCGTACGGAAATAATCACTCTCTCTCGATCGATACATATGGTTTGGAAGTTGAACTTGGAATCTCTAGGCCCAAAACGATCGAATAAAAGAGAGAGAGAGAGAGAGTGAAGTTTTGATTTCAATTCCTCAAACAAAACTTTATTTCTTTCTCTAAGCTCGATCATGTAAGCGTTGAATCGCGATCGATAATTCTTCAAAACTGTTAGTTCGAAAACACTTCCAGATTGAATCCATAGACTAAAGATCGTAAGCGTTTACACTTCAAACAATCGAATATTTATAATAATAAACATTGAATAGTATTAACATTGTCTTCAATGTAGAAGCTAACAATTCTGGCTCAATTCTAGGACCTAGATTATTATTCGATTAATCGATTCTCCTCTTTTAATTCGTTTTGGCAAACGGAATATATTCCCATTGAACAAAAAAAAAACAAAACCACTAAAACGAAAAAAAGAAATCAATCTGACCCTTTAGTTTATAGAAGAGAAGAGATAGGCCTTGGTGAATTGAAGAGAGTTGTTTTTCCTTCCCCCCAAATAAATCTAAAGCTGATATCTGAATGTTTTTTGCGTTTAATTTTTTGAAATAAAAATTAGCATTCGATATGAAAAAGAAACGAATTTTTTTATCTTATTTTTTTTTCTATCAGATTAAACGGATCATTAATTTTTGATGGGGAAAAGATCTAATAAACACAATAAAATACTAGTATTCAAACACAAGAAAAGATAATTGTGATATCTTTCTAGCAACGGAATCCGATAGAGGAAAAAAAAGGTTTAATTGAATCAAATTGAATAATCTGTTATTCTGGTCCTTCTTCTTGAGCTATCTCTTCATTTTTGTCTCTCTGTTTCTCTCCAGACTAGCTCGTCTTTTAGTTCGAATTCTCGTATCTAGGATTCGTGGCTGAAAGGTTGTAGTTTCATGAGTCGATAACTAGTTTTCTAGTCTCTTATCCTCTATTTCTAAACGTTTCTTTTCAAGATCATTAAAGTTCCGAAACAGAATCGGTAAAGTGAGACCTAGAAACGTTTGATGGATAAACTTTGGATGGATATTGAATTTTGAAAACAACTAAAGCAGCAGAATAAGATGATTTTATTGAAATGACCATTTTACGTTTCATATTTTTCGTTTCGATTAGATTCCATTGATAAAAATATCTTAGTTCAAAGATTTGAGAAAATCATTTAGATTCTGTGACAAAACGGAACTTCGAAAGAAACGGAAACGAAAAGATCGAAACGAGCAAAACTATGATTAGCTAATCTCGTATTCCATCGATATTCCGAGAGAGATAACTAAACAGAAAAAAAAACTGATCAGCTTTCAATAGAGAAAAACTTCGAAAATTTTTGGGCAAAGAATTCAAAAAAAAAAAAATTGATCTCTTCGAATCTTTCGATTATTCCTAGATCTTCTTCTCTTTCCTCTTCTGTTTTCTTTTTTTTAAAAAAAAGGAGAAAAGAAAAAATTTTCCATAGCATCTGAGCATCTTGAGCAATGATTATCGTTTCCTTTTCGAATTTATTTCCAAACATTACAAAACGATTCTAGCTTAAAACATCATTCTGGATGCGAATTAGAAACTTTTCATTCGTAAACAAAGATGGATTCTCTATTCTATCCATTTCTTTCTCTTTAACGCGATTCAGAGATTTTTTTTCTTCCAGAACTAAGTTGATGGGTGTGTGTAAGTGTGTGTGTGTGTGTGTGTGTGTTTATGTGGGTTTGAATCGGTTATAGCTTATAATAGGCACAATATGGTCGTTCTTTTCGAGAGAAGAGATCTCGATTCGATGGTAACGATGGTTGAGAATTTGAAATTCAAGAAGAAATATAAATTCTATCGTTGAGAAATCGATTTCGTTTCGTTCGATTCTTCTTCATCTCTTCGATTCTGTGGTGAATCCATTCTCCTAAGGTCTAGAATTCGAAGTTTCGATACAGCCAATAAGCTAATGTTATCCTCTTCTCTTCTCTCTTCGCTCCACATCAGTTATTCTTCGATTGAACTGGATTTTTTTTTCTTCTATTCGCTTTCAGGAAATCAGATTAGAATCGAAATGAATTTCAAATTGGATCCGAAGATTTCTATTTGAATTTTATTTTTTGCTTTCTTTTTCTTTCGAACTCTGATTTAGAATAAAATTTGAGAAGCAAAAAATTCTCTTTTTATTTATTGCATTGAGGCGAAAAAGGAAAATGGTAATGGAGAAACAGTTTTCGATTCGATAGAGATTGAATTTCAGAGAGTTTTATTTTTCAAATTATTTATTTATTTATTTATTTTTATTTTCTGAGGTCTTTTTTTTATGGTAAATTCCAGTACCAGATTCTCTATCACAGAGATGTCTAAGAGTTTTCTTTTCTCGCATTTTTTTTTTAATTATTTATCGATTTTGAATTGTAAATTCCGTTGTGAAATCTTTTCTTTAAAGATTTTTTTTTCTCGATTTGATTCCATTTTTTTCATTTCTAGGTCCAGTTTGACACCCAAAATCAGTTGGCTAGAATTCGTAGGATGAATTTGAATCAAAGTTTTTTAGCTCTCTTCTCTCATCGAATGGCTGAAATAATAATAATAGTAATAATAGCATTGATCTTGGGTATTAAGAGATGTGCCTATAACTTCACTGCATACATTATGAATGCATATCGTAAATTTATTTGCGATTCAACACATTAATCCTTTTGGAACGAGAGGGAAAAATACAAAAACAAAAATCAAACTCTCTGGATTGGTGTAGATTCATCTTTTTTTTTTATCACACGATTATTTACTTTACTTTTGACAATTCAAAATCATCAAATAATTCCAACGTTTCGAATTCGATAGAAATAGCTAAACAGTTAGATTAGGTGGATTGTATCTGGTGATTTGAAATGCTGTACGACGAAAATCTCCGATAATGCTACGATAGAATTGACAATGATTTCAAAATGTATTTCTAGATTATTTGATCGTTTAATATTTTTTAGATCTCTCTAGCCCCAAAAAGTTGAACATCATCGATTCAAAATGTTCAAAACGCTAATTCGAAATGCATTATGTATTTTCTTGCAATGATTTATGTTGAATCTTCTATGATTTAGCAGACATTTAATCGAAGTGAATCCAAAAGAACTGCTAGATTGATTTTGGAACACTAGGAACAATGATCTCTCCAACAAATTCATCACTTTATAGGGAGAAAAAAATTCCGCTAAAAAAATACTAAATGTTTTTTGTTGAATCGATAAAAAGTTGAAAAAAAAACTAAAATGTCATTTGTTATTTCAAAATTCTAGCTAATCCATAAATCTTCTATAGCATTCGATGATCGAACGAACTTCGACGAGAACTTCGGCATAAGTTTTCCGTTTGAATTTAATGAATATTTCCAAAAAAAAAAAAAAATTAATAAATTGACTGCAGAATTTGTATTCAAATGAACCTCGAGCAAAAAAAAACAAAAATTTTAAAACTAAAAAAACTGTTCGATGTAATTTAAACCGAAAGGTTCCGCCGTCAAAGGGGGCGTAGTGGAATACAATCAAGTTCCAACGATAGGACAAAAGAGAATGAGGTTGATGAAATTAATGATGTAGTTTCGGGGGAAAATTGTTCCATTCATCCCTAATCAACACTAATTCTGTGAGCGAATTATTCTGAAATTTAGTTTCAATTATTCGAGAAACTTTGGTCCGAAATCCGATTTGGTTTCCGAAAAAAAGGATTGAACCATTTTTTTCCCATCTTCATCAGTTTGCCAGCAGATCGCCAGTAAATCATTAATAGCTATTATTTTATATTACTATTGAGAAAAGAATTATGAAAAAAAAATTGTTTTTTTCGCTTTGAATTGTTTGTGTTGAAAGCATCAACATCGTCTGGTCAGTGGAAGCGAGAAAAACGGATGGACGGAAAATTTTCGATGATTTTTTATCTCAAAAATCAGTAAATAATTCATTCGATTATAAAAGGACTCGGACTTAAATCAATTCAAATGAATGATAATTAGGGGCTTTTTTTTGATCATCCGAATCGACAATGATCGAAAGTGTAACGTCTCGCAACGAATATTGATGAAATGTAATGCTCTACTGAATATTCTACCCTCCTATCGCATCCTCATTATCCCTCAATTTCGCAATCATTCTTGCTTCATTATCTTTGGTAGAAAAAAAAATTAATTCCTAACTCTCGTTCCTAAAAATAATTTTCGCTTAAAATTGAAAAACAAAATGAATTAAATCTTGTCTTATTCTCGGCAAAGTTTTTGCAGAGAAAATGTTATTAAAAATTTAATTACCAGTTTAGAGAACCAAAAAAAAAAAAAAAAGCTTATACCTAGCAAGTGAGAATGAGGAAACTAATTGGATTTTGTGGCTTGTTCTACTCTAAGTTCGTTTCCAAATGATTGAGTTTCGACTAGAATATTCTTCTAGATTAGTTCAGCGTATCGATATGATTTTGCACCATTTCATAGTGATTGTCATCGTCTTCTAAAGAATATCAGAAAATTTTCAAAAAAAAAAAATCTGTATGAATTTGATGAGAATGGAGCTTAAAAAAAATCTTTTCATTTTTCAATGAAATGTGAGATTTTTTAATTCCATTCTTCCATAACTTTCTCTTCGGCCATCGCAAGTTTTCAGTTTGTCTTATGAAAATTGAAAAATCTTCTATGCAACTCCCACTGATTTTATTCATTCTGTTTTTTTTTCGGTCCTAGGCATTTTGCATTAGGAAGATCGAGTGGTTCAATACGGTTACGCGCAACCTATGGACCGTTTTGGAGCGAAAAAACAATCGAATCAGAACAACTGGACCTCATTGAGCAATCAAATCGAGCGAATGATGAGAGTAAAAGTATTGATTATTTCGACGATACCGTTGATGATGAAAATCTTAGTCTCGAATTAAAAGATCAACTCAAAAGCGCAAAATATGAAAGTTTCAATGAGGATCATTCACATTTCTCCAAAATCGATGAAGGTATACCGAAAAAAATCAACGCCTATCTAGTGACGAAAGAGGTGTCAAGATCTCATCCAATCTTAAGAGTTCTATTCTACACTAGCCATCTACAAGAGCTTCGTTCGGATTTCATTTCTTCTCTCTCTTCTTCATCTTTTTCGCCATCATCATCGACATTTAACGATCGTAATGATAAATCAATTTGTGCTATAGCAATCGGTTAGTTTGATTTTTTGTGATTGACAAAATTTTTTTTTCTTTAGCTAGCGAATAATCCTATTGATTTCGATTCGAATTTGATTTTTTCTTTTATAATTTTCCCCTCCATCAGTTCAATTCAATGGTAAACGATTGTTTGGAACTTGCAGTCCAAGCAATCAACGTCTGAAGGCTTGTCTAGCTGAGATAGTTATACCAGCCTCGTATTGGCAACCACTCGACGTGACCAATGAAGCGTTCACTGCAGCTAAACAACAGAAATCGACACAAGCTAAATTGTATCAAACTCTGGTTCGTTTGGATTCCGTGCAACAATGTGAGGAGCCAAAATTTTTAATGCTATTAGAAGCGAAGCTGCCGGATCTTATTGAGTTCAATCAGAATGCTAAATCGAAAAATCGAAAGAATAAATCGTCTTCGCCAAATGAATTTCAAAAATTTATGAATAATTTGTCTTTCTTATCGGATGTTGCTCTTGTACCATTTCGTGGAAGCTATGAAGAGGTCACTAACGATAATGTTGTTACTGTTTTGATTCCACAAGAGCCAGTGTATCCGAATAGTAAAATTTATATTCCAGTCAAGTATACCTACAATCCAGAGTATCCACTGACAAAGTTCAGTATCAGTGTTCGAGTGAAACCAGGATTGAAAATATGCGGAGCACAATTGTCACATTCGAATCAATTATGGCAAATAAGTACCGAGCTTGGACTAGACCAAACTTCAGCTACAGTGACGGCGTTCTTGAAACAAAGCAATCTCGATCGAAGTGGAAACGAAAATGATGATGAGGATCTGGCACTTATTTCGGAAGAATTTTTCGAGAATATCTCAGAGGAAATCTATGTTTTGTGTTTAGAGATAACTGAGTCGATAAAAATAGGCGAGATCAATGGCCGTATTGTCTGGGAATTTCGTTACGAAACTATCAACACAGTCGAGACTCAAAATCTTATTAATGAATCAGATAAAAAATCTTTCTTGGTTACGAAGACCGCTGCCAAAGATGATAATGGTGAAGGAATTGGTCGAAAAAAATCCACCAAAATCGCTGCAACCATTCAGCGATTGAGCAACGAATCATTCAAATTGACATCGTTGATCGATATACAAAAAGATGTGATACAAGATCTGATCGCAATCACTGATTCGAATAATCTATTGAACACAGCCGTTTTGAATGGACGACAAGTTTCAAGATCGTTACGAATCTATCAGGTCACTATTGGCGGAAAAATCAACGATATTACATTCCAATGTAGTTGTCAATCGTTAGACGAGACCGTTTTGAAAGTTTCAAGCTCTTGTTCATCAATCTATCTGGATGGAAGCGAACTGCGAGGCAGTCAGAATGCGACCATTTTGATTCGTTACGGATCTATGATTGGTTAGTTGTTTTCACAATTTTTCACCCAAACGTTTGTTTAATTCGATTTTGTTTTTTTTGGTTCTGAAAGGACAAGGAAATTTTATTGTTTGGATGCCATCGCTACCCCTTGAAGTTGTTGTTAGTGACACCAAACTAAGTCAAATCAAAGGTTGGCGTGTTCATCGATTAGTTCGAAGAATTTCCTCTAGTCATCATCATCCACATAATAAACAAAAAGATCATCTTGTTGGTCTCGGCGATGAAATGATGCTTGCAGATGATCCTCATCCTCATTCTCTTCATGGCCATCATCTCAACCATCATAATCAAAATCATTATCAATCGCAATCAAGTCCATTGTTTCATCAGAAAACATGTCAGCTAAAATTTCAACAAGCTAGAGTTGAAGTTTACACAAAATTTCTAAGTAATGATCCAGATTCTGGGCGTGAAGCATCGTTGATCAACAAACGTGCATCAGTACGGATAACTAATCTAGTCAAACAGTTTCTGAGAGTTTCCGATCGTAAAATACTTCGTAATCGTGGTAATCTCATTGAAGGATTAGCGTTTGGAAAAGCACAGGTCGAAATTATCTCACCGATTACAGGAGCGGTGATTGGTTCAAAACAAATCGAAGTTAATCAAGATCGCGAGAGTATTGTTGAGATGCAAATCCGATTGATTTCTGGCATTGAAATCAATGTCGAGCCTTCTCGTTCGGTTCCATTCTATCCATGGACATCATCGAAATCAAATCCAATGAATAGATTGAAAGATACGTTGATCGATTTTTGGAGTGTGAAAACACGATTCACCGATAAGCTAACGAAGCAGTACCAAGAAGCTTTGCTCGATATCAAACTAATCTTTTCAGATCAAAAAGTGACATTTTTGTCCGAAATTTCTTCCAATGATTATCATCTTATGATTGAGACTTACGGTGGTGTTGTTGATAACCTAACCAGAGATCATCATTACCAACATGTTTACGGTGATCATATCGTACGTTCTTCGATCGATTCGAATCTCTTCATCAATGAGCAACCAAGAATAATTGCTTTGCAGCCGGGCCGCGGCGAGCTTATCCATATCGCATTGGATTCGGTTGAGATTTGTCGAAAAAAAACGACACAACCTCTGGCGGAGTCCTCGGTGAATGTTACAGTAGAATTTGAGCTGCCAGAAATCTATCAAAATGATGCCAATAATTATCGTAAAGTTATCGGGGGGAAAAAATCATTACGATCGAATGAAACAGTGAGTCGTTTCGATTTGTTCAATTTCAAATAGCTAATTAATAAATATCTTTTTTTCCGATAGGATTCCGCTGATTTTGTGAATAAAATTCTAAACTCGTTCAGCACGATGAACAACCATCATCTAGATCACAATCGTCACCCATCAAATAATTTTGATATGAAAATTCGATCGCATCCAAAAGATTTGGATCATCACCATCAGCATCATCATAATCACGGTGCAATCTTTGGCCACAACAATGAATTCTCAATCCAGCTAGGCCTACTTTGCTTGATTTCAATCATATTCATCGCCTGTATCATCATTCTTGTCTATTCGTTGCTAACTAGATCCTCATCATCATCATCGTCATCGCTAGATGTCCAACAAACAATCATTGGTGTCAGAAGAAATAGAAAACTTGTAGAGAATAGAGAAGAGGATCTAGAAGGAGAATCATCATTACTAGAATCCGATCCACTAAAACAATTTAGAACGAAATTTGATTTCTCTAAATCACCAAAATCAGAATCCTCTGCCCGCGATTGGATTTGGATCAGCAAGGAAGAATTGGAACAAAATCATTGCGATCCAAAGAAAAGGGGGCGGTCGAAAGAGAAATCATCAAGAAATCTAAACAATCGAGACTGTGATCGGAACAACCGAATCGATATGAATATTTTTGTTAACGAGATGAGTGATGAAAATTTAGCCAGAAGATTATTTAACATTAAACCAACAACATCACAATCAGAATTAGAATCGTCGTTGAACGAAGAAAGCAATAAGTGTGATCGGATACGAGACTATCAATTTGATAAACTGCATAATAATCAAAAGCATAAGGTCAAACATTTACCAATACCGAAGAAAAGGATCGAATCGACACCGAAAGGATCGAATGAAAAAATCAAAATCCAACCAAATGAATCGCCGCCTTGTTCTTCGCAAAGAGCAGACAATCGTTTCTTATCACACAATACCAACAATATCATAAATCAATCGGAAACGAATGTTGTTGAATCAGCACCTTCGAGGTTGTGTCGACCGCAATCTACGTCTTCATCACCTACACCACCACCGATCCCACCTCATCTGAATGCACCGAGGAGAAAATCGAATGAAAATTTGCAACAATAAAGATCTTCGAAAGACGCACCCATCATTAAAATTCATTGTGAAATCGACCATAGCAATTCAAATGCTGCTGATGATGATCACAGCAAACATTATCGATCGATTTCGAAGCGAACTTAGAATTTATTTGGTCTAGATTCTCGAATCAGATATCTTTCATACATTGAGTGGGTGGAAAAAAAGTGAAACGAATAAATCAATCGATTGATTTCTCGATTTCTAGCGAAAAAAAAAATCTCAATTTCTCGATGAAATTGAAATTAACATCAAACGGAATCGGAAATTTTTCTTTGTTAGGAATATAATTGATTCAGTGAGGCATCAATACGAGAGGTTTTTACTTTTTTCTATTCAAACGCCATCATCGAAGAGAATCATTTCGGTATATTCATTTTCAATGACCTAGAACATTGAGAATAACGAGACACAAAATCTCGACCTTTATTTCATTGAAATATGTGTTTTTCTTTCTCTCTCTCTCTCGAGACTCTTTGATAAAAACTCCTTAAACTTTGTCTTTTTATTTCTGATTGATATAATTTTTTCTTTGTTTGTTATTATTATTTTTTTTCGTTTGTTTCTAGGGTCATTGTTTGTTTTATTTCTTGTTCCTACTGTTGTTTTGTTAACAAATCAAATGAAAAAAAAAAGATTAAAAAATTCTATTTGTGAACTCTTGATCTGCTTCGGTCTTGATTTTGAGATTGAAATTTCGAAACGCTATTCTGTTTTTTCAATTTTTCTCTAAGTGTCGATTCAAAAGATGTTTGAATCGACCAGATCGTTTTACATTGGTTCAGATTAGAGAAAAAGAGAATAACTTCGATCGAATTGATTTTTGATATTTCAAAGCTAATTACAAAATTAACAACACACCGACGTCAACAACCCAACAACAATCTCTAATTGACAACGGCCAAACAAAATTGGCTGATGGCATCGGCGAGATTATCCAAGGTGATTGTTTAGCAAATCGAAAGAATCAAGGATTCCATCCAAATCTGAATGCTATGGTTTTGATCTTCACCATATCACTGTCATAGCCATAATCTATTGGCTACATTCGATCCGATTATGAAAATGGCTATAATGTTTAACAGACGAAAAGATCTTTTTTATTAAAATTATGATAATATCAGACTGCCTCCAAGGTATCATCTCATCACCGTCATCAGAGAGAAATGGATACAATCCGATCACTATTATCAACAAATGGTATCTATCATCTCATATTACAATCGTAACGTTGTAACCTAGGTATTGTTTAGTAGCCAGATATATTTCGATAAAATTAAATCAAAAATGAAAAAAAATCAAATATAAAATGGAAGAATTAGTTTCATCAATCCAAATAAGGGGTGTAGATCTCAATGCTGATGATGATAATAATTAGGATTCAATATCGATAAAATTGGACTCTTCTTGAATTTCTAAAACTAGTCAAAATTAAGAGATTGGAATCTAAACTCTCCAGTTTTTCGATCCAGAAACCAGAAATCACTTGATGCTCTACAAACTCAACTGGCATTCTCTAGCAAGGTATTTTCTTTCTAATTTTTTTGTTATTTTGTTTCAATTTTCAATAACAATAATCCATTCGAAGTTTTTCTCTTCGTCTCCAATCACTAGAGTTTCCCCATTGATTGGTTTTTTATTTTTTCAATTTCTTTTTTGATACAACCATTTTGTTGCTTTTGTTCGGTACTTTTTTCTGTCGAAAATAGAAATTGATCAAGTTGCTAGGAGAACTTAGTGTTTTGAGTGAATGATTGAAGGATGATGGGATTTTCCCGATTTCAATATCGCTCTGTTCCTGTCCTTCTAGAATATCCGAGCACTAAGCAACAAGAAGTTGTTATCAACAGCCACACCTACATACACTTTTTTTTCTCCTTTATTCTCTGGTGTAATTAGGTTCTAGTTCGGTAGTGTTTCAAGTGTCAAACGCACTCACATTAATCGTTAAAATATGAAATAAATGGCCAATGGAGAAGAGAAAATATTAATACAAAATTAGAGCCGTTAAAATATTGAATAATCAAAAAAAAAAAAATTACAAGAATTAGGCTACTATTTTGTCATTAGTTCCATTAAATTTGGTTGTCCTGGTTGCTGTTGGTCAGCACCAATATCTTCAACTTTATGCCCTGATACCATTTGTTGTGATGGAGCTGTAATCAATACATTTAATCAATGTCCAATCTTTTGTTTTCTGAATGTGTACGAGTTCCATTCAACCATTCAATGAGTGCTTTCTCAGACTATCTACTTTTTTCATCCGCAATTCTCTGGCATTCGTCTAGAAATAGTCTCAGTTCAGTACTTATTCAAAAAAAAAACACTTGATGATTGATGATCGATTCGAATCTGAGATCGAATGCAAAGTCCACGATCTTAAGATCTGATTAGAATTTTTTTCTTATTTGTCCGAATTTCAAAATGCATAAAAAAAATCAAAAGGAATCGATCTGCTATGGTCACTATATAATTTAATGATCTCGTTACATGTCAAAATGACTGAAAAGAATCGGCTATTTCGATGATTATCCGTATTCCACCGTAACGAGGTAACAGAGAGGGGAGGATAGGTTCGGTATCGGTAGGTGTGTAGGCGTGTGTGTGTGTGTGTTGTCAGATGCTGGTATGTCAATCCTTGGTGCGTGTGTGTGTGCCTGTGTATCCATGTCGATTTTGTTTTGAATTTAGCTATTTTTCCCCACCTTTATCGAAATCACCAACAATTAATATCGAATACTCTTTTTTCATTATGGTTTCACTGTTGCTGGAGCAATGAAAAGTTTCAGAAGAGAAGAACCTTTACAACCTTCATTTCGTTTTGCTTTTGAATTGAAGAACAATGAGAAAAATAAAGAATTCTTCTCTCATCTTCTTTTCCAATTGTCGTCGTTGATTCCTGAAATTCAAATTCAATTCTTGATTCGATTAGAACCGAAACGAACAGCAACACCGAAATCGAATATTGGATTTGATATAAAAATTAAATTGAGAAATAACCACTATATACGGCGATGTAACAATACCTGTTCGACGGTTTCTGTTTGATTAAGATGGGTGTGTAAAGATTATTATTATTAATATTCTCATCTTCCACCGTTTATTGTATCATATCGCGACGAGGACATCTATTCGTGCATTGAAGTGTTTGTTTTTTTCCCCTGGTTAATATGATCCGGTTACCATCGAGAATCGAATCGTAATCATTCGTTTGTATCATCACTGTCCTACAACTCTTATGAGACTGATCGAATCGAATCCACTTAGCTTGTGATAGCTGTTTTTGAGTCCATTTAAAAAAGTCCTATTTCAAAGTTCAAACTACGAAAGATCTCAGCATTGGCAAGGTCAACGTCGAAGTGAACACTGAGGTATGAAAAAATTTCTCCACCAGCAACGTTTAAAACTCTCAACAAACGCCAATTTCTGGAAGTACCACCATTGCTGGATCTATTCGGGGAATCGATAAAGAATTTTCTCGCCAACAATTTCGATTTCGGTTAGCCTCGTCCATGTTTCTAGCGTCGTTCAAATCTTTGTCTATTCGTTGTCAAGTGTTACGTTACGTTTTTCAATGATTACGTATGAGAGATGATTCGGATCGAAGCGATTATCAATCAACCATCAATCAATCGATTCAATTTAATTCAAGGATACATAGATTAATTTCTAGGCTGTTTTTTTTTCTCTATTTAAATTTCTTGTTTTCTTTCTCCGTTCGTTAGCTTGCTTGTTTTGGTGTTTTTGTTCGTTGCTAACAATTCTGATCCTAATTATTCGATCATTTTGTTTCAATTATGTTTTATTTTGAATTATAATTTTCGTCATCAAGATAGATATATCAACATCAGAGGAATCGAAACTCGATCAGAATGCGATTCCTCGGAACAAGTTGGTTCCAAAAGATTGAGTGCTAAACATACTGAGTTGTTAGGCTTCAACAAACGAAAACCGCCCAAGAATCTATCTAGACCATCTTTGATCGCGAAAAGTTTCAACAAGAAATGAATCTAATCTTTGATTGTCACTTGCAATTCGATCTAATAATCCTTTTTTCTTAGCTAAATAATTTATTTATAGAAAAAAAAATTGTTTCAACGTTTTTTATCTCATTGCGATATCTCTGTCGCTGTCTGATTGAATTTGAATTCAGCAAGTAATTTTTTTCGCCTTCTCAGAAAATTATAATCATTCGATAATTCTTGTTCTGGAATAGTTATAATTTTCTTTTTCTCTTGAAACTATCATTCAATCTCTCCACTGTCCCTGTCCCTGCTGTCTGTTCTCTTCATCTACATAATCTGATGGTTTTTTCTAATCCTTAATCAATCCATCACTTTCAATGACGAACGAATGCAAAGTAGAAAACATTGTAGCCTTGTGTTGTTGAGTTTTTGATAGATAACAATCCTTGAATGCTCAATCATCCTCTTCGAATCGATGACCATAAATCTTATCAAGATGCCAATCGAATACGAGTCAATGAGATATGAGCTTCAAAATCGATCCGAATCAATCAGAATGGTGGATCAGCATGGTGCATCAATTTCATCTTCATCTTCATCCGCATCATCTCCTTCACCTCCTCCTCGATCATCTTCACTCTCTAGTCTTGAATCGAAAAGATTTGAGCAAACCGATTGTTTGGTTCAAAATGATAATGATCTGACCAATTTGAATTGGCTTCAAGATCATGATCTTTTGAAAAAATTCTATGGCACCGATCATGGGAATCTCCACCAAAATCAGAACGGAATTATCATTAATAAACAGATAAAGATTGCGAATCTAGAGAAGCCACCATTCTCTTACAGCGCTTTGATTTTTATGGCAATCGAATCCTCATCGATTAAATGTATGATGGTCAGACAAATTTACAAATGGATCGTAGATAATTTTCCCTATTTCGCAACAGCTTCCACTGGTATGTGCTTTATTGTACTTTAATTTTATTTCAATCACAAAATCATTATTTTTCTTTGTGACACTTTGATCGTTCGAGAAGGATGGAAGAATACGATTCGCCATACTTTGAGCCTAAGGAAATGTTTCAAAAAAATTTCCGTATTTCAATCAAAATTAAGCCAATCGAAGTATCACAATCCAATCATAGATTCTTTGACCGAGCTTAAAGGAAGCTATTGGGTTGTTGATCCTCAATATCGTTCATTGCTCCAACAACAGATTGTTTCGTTTTCCACGAAGAACAAAATAATAACAAGATTATACTCGGATTTCGATTCGAACCGTTTTGATAGAAAAATTCAATTCAACCAAAATAGAGTGAAAATTCTGGATCGAAAAAATCAGACAAACAATGACTATAATCATCAATTTCGATCTCGTAAAACTTCGATTGGATGGAACCTCAAAGTCTCTACAAACAAAACATCCACTTCATCGATTGATCGTTATGCAATGACCTCAATCTTAGTGAAAGGTTTGTGATCAGATTGAATCCAGAGAGACTAAATAAATTGTTCGATCTAATATTTAATCTAGATAAGACCCTAGAATCTTATCAACCAATCTTGTTGCCACAAACACAGAAAACAGAGCAACAATTTCGCCCGCTAGCCGAAAATCGATGCGGATGTCTAGTGATAAATCCTTTTTCAATTCGTTTTTTCGATCCAAAATCATCGAATGCGAACGAAAATAATCGCGACGGTAGTGTGAATGGAACAGATAGCAACACCATAGCTAATAATTGTAATCCTCATCATAATCTAGTCTCAGTGATCAATGTAAATCAATCACCAAAATTATACGCACCAATACCAACGTTGAACAATCCAATCTCATCTCGATCATCATCAATGTCAATGAGAACGAAAACAATTTCCTCTTTATCTGTTGTTGATCGAAATTGTCAACAAAAACCAACAATATTTGCAGTGTTATCCAATCGAAATTTGAATACGAATAATTATTGTAATCTAAATCATAATGATTGTGGTGGTTGTGATGAAAATTTTCAAGCCAAAATTAGCAAACAATTTCAACAAGCACAACATCAACAGCTAAACCAACAATCAGAACGAAAACAATCATCGAAAATATTGACACCCTTATTGGTGTCGTCTAAGCAACAACAGCGATCTTCATCATCGTCATCGTCACCCTCTGGATCGTTTTTGATTGTATCATCGCAACAAAAGCAATCATCTTCATCATCGATATCGATCGACTTGGATGGAGAAAAAGAATGTCGAGAGAATTTTCTCGATACTAATGAAAGAGTTAGAAAACAAGAGGAGGAGAGCCATGAAGAAAATCAAAATGGGCCTAAAAAAGTACCAATAAATTTAGAACCAAATCGATCATCATCTACAGTGAATTTCTCGAAACCAATCTACAAGCTAGATAATGAATTGAATAGATTTCAAGATAGAATCATTGCAATCGATAATGATCGGAACCTTCTGAGTTCGATAGAGGCTGGTGATGGTAACGATGGATTAGCGTTGCTTAGTTTCGCATCAACAAGTTTTCTATTAAATTTTTAAATTTTTTCTTAATCTCGAATAGAAGATGAAACATAAAAAAATTTGAAACTAATTTTTCGAATCATTCCATAATTTATTGATTTAATCCTAAAATAATTTTTAGATTTTTGTGCCATCAAACATTTGATTTTATTGATTCCTCATCAAATTAAATATGAACTTTTTCATTTTTTAATCTATCAAAATCTTTTCAATAGAAATTCAAAGAATAAATTTTAACGAAAAGAAAGATCGCTTTGTGAAGATTATGATGATGGTAATTACGATGATTGAAATGATTATGTCTATGCTCACAATACTGTTCGGTTTTAGTCCCCGATATTCAGTTTTAGTAAGCTTTTTCAAATCGCGATGGTGATCCTAGAGTATGGATTGAAAATGTTGCCGCCAAAGGTGCTCCTGGTATCGAGGATCCATCGAATACTTTACCGATTGGCGATGAATCAGCTTCATTGATCAAAGAACTTACTGGTCTAGCTATGATTGCTGATGGACCTAAATTTTTTGATGGCATAGCAATGATTGATGGTGGTGGACTGTTTATTTCAGATTTGGGAGCGATGATTGTTTCTGGTCTAGCGTAGGTTTTCTCGAGAAATTCGGGTGCATGAAGAGTGGCGATTCCCTCTTTCTCTGAGTAGGCATTCGCGATCGAAACTGGAACTGATTGTAGATAATTTTGTTTCTGTACATCGACTGGAATGAGCTCGGATTCTGGAACATAACTTGTCTTCTCAATGATTGGAGTGGATAGATATTCTTTCTGATGATCAATAACTTGCGGTGGTGGAGATGCCATTCTCCCAACTGGACCGACGAAATGTTGTGGCTCTGCAATGGAGCTGGAAAGAATTTTTGGACTTTCAAAACTTCTTTCCAATATCAATGAATGTGGGATAGCAAAGGATTTTGGAGCTAAAGCTTGAATTGGAGAATTGACCAATGAAGTTTTCTCATAGCTTTCTCTAACCAAAGGAGGATTAGCTGCAATCATTGGTTGAGTCGAATAAGCTTTTGGTTCTAATTGAGGAGCTGGTAATGGAGGAGCAAGTTGTGGTTTAGGATGTACGACTGGAACATGAAGTGCTGCTGAAGGGGGTCGATGGAATGAGGCAGGTACAGCATTCGCAGCTTCAACTGCATATGCCTTATGGATCATTTCGGATGTCAACGAATGAGGAAAAGATGGTGCTTTCTCGATGAAAGGAGCCAAATTTTGAGGGTGTTGAAATTTAAATTTAGATACTTCAGGCAAGCTTTGATGATTAATATTCAGATTGAATGCTGTGGAATCTTGTTTTAGGTCGATACCAGGCTCATTCGATGAGACTGATGCTCTGAAACCATTAGCGTCAGCAACATAGTTGACCACTCTCATACGACCATCAGCATTTCGAAGACCATAGGAACCTATCTGAACACCTGGACCACCTTTTTCTTTTCGAAAACTACCACCAGTGGAATGGTCTTCATTATAGCCGAAAGCATAATTTCCGTGACCCTAAATTAAAAAGAGAAACAAAAAAACGAGCAAAGATTGATCAAAATTTTCTTCCATTATATGGAGGTTTCAAAATTTTAAATGTAACATCGAGCAAGATCAAGAGGAGAGATGCGTGAAAGGAGAGAATAGATTCAAAGTAAATAAATCTCACATCCTCAGATCTAGCAACTGCTGAAAGACCAGTGTTTACATGACTTGAAGATGGAATACATTCCGATAATTTAATCGATGATAAAATGAAGAAAAAAATGATTGATCTCATTTTTTATTCAGAATTCGAAACACTTAGAAAAAAAAAATAATTATTTCCGATTGAACTTGAGAATAAGATGGAAATACAATGAATTCAATAGGAACCACAAACACCTGTGATTTGCAATCACCAAAGGGTTACGGTGAGAAATAAATAGGACACTTTGTAAATGTTCCAAAATCGATTCAAATGATGGAAGAGATGAAGGCACAAATGCATCGAGAAATGGCAAATGATCTGCACATCAGACGATAATGAAAACTTTGAAATGGAACAGTTCTCTCTCTCTCTCTCTCTCTCTAGCAATTCAACAGTTTCGAACAGCTCAAAAGGATCGCGATGAATATTTTGTTCTCGCCTTGCGATCGCAACAGAGAAGATCATCAAGATGGCGGAATCAATAAACGCTTTGCAGAGAGAACTTACTGGAGATGTTGTTTTGTGAACTAAGCCATGGAGGATTGGATGGAATCGAGATTTCGATTTGAGTCTAAAGAAAATAGAAAAGAGAGAATACAACTGTGATCGAAAATGAATGGAATAAAAGATCCGAGAAAAAATAAATAAACAAAATTCATTCAAGGGTGGAACAATCGTAATCTAAACGCTTGCTGTTCGGCGTTGTTGGATCAACAAAACTCTCTTTCGAATGTCAATCAAACATACAGCTAATCTCTAGAGTTCGATTTACGGAGAGTAGTGTGGATTGTTTTAATTTTATTAAATTTTTTTTTAAATACTTTTTCACTACTTTTGTTGAGCGATACGAATGTTTGAAAAATTGGAACAAAATCAACATTTAATCGATTGACAACCGTTCGACCGCCATCATTGCAAAATGATTGGTTTTTGTTGAAACGATCTTGGATTCATTGCTCATAGATTTAGAATTATTATCTTTCCTCGCTTATAGAAGCGAAAAAAAAGAGAGAATCTAATTTGTTAAATGATTTGATAGACTATTAATTAACTGAAAATTTCTATCTCCATATCCATTTTGTTTGTGGTCATTGCCGAGATCATCATCAAAAATGATTCATTAGCATTCGATCGATTAGTTTAGCTCATCATTCGGGAACAGAATTGATGAATCGATTGTAGAAATTTGAATCAATTTTTTCATTCGAAGCAAGCCTCAAAGAACGAAATAGACAAGGACTCAGGCCGAAACATCGAACAACAAAAGTAGCAATTTAATTTAATTGTAATCGATTATCTAATGGCCATAATCAACTTCACACTGTCAATAGACATGGATAAACGGACTCGTATTGGTTGAATTGACTGATGATCATATCACTGAGCAGTGGCCTCTCTCATTCTGTTAGCAAAACGAATCAATTTATGGATAAACTGAAAGCTAATCAGTTTTGCGAAGATTTCCATCTTTAGATCCAATCTTTTCCATAAGAATCAAATCGAAAAGAAAAAATTGTTAAATTAATTAATAAATTAGAATTCGAAATAAACACACTCCATCAGGTCGAATCGAGATTTTGAGGAGATTCGAAATGGACTAAGTTTAATTTAATCAATTCTAGACAAAGCTTTGTGAAGGTGATGATAGTGATGATGATGGTCTTGTTAGAAGAGAATTAATAATTCCATCCTCAACTATATTCATCGTGAAGCTTCGAATTAGAATCTAGAATTATTTGACTCAAAAAAAAGCGAATCAATCTGGCACAAGAATCCAATAATATTCGAAATGTTTTAATAAATAAATTTGATCCATTTTCTATGGTTTCGAAATTTTGTTTGATCTGTTGCAAACGTTTCCAATTCATAGCCAACTTTAATGCCTAACGTACAAAATCGAAATTAATTCCATTAAGAATTCCATTCACTGAAGAAGAAAAGCGCAAGGTCTTTTTCGATGTCTGTAGCTATTGTATGTTTTGCATCCAAAATAATATCGAAACTAGCCTGAAAGTCTCTTCTCTTCTGCGAAATAAACAATTAAATTCTTCATTGTTATTTCGGGGGGGGGTGAGGATGAGGATGGAACAATATGCAACAAAGCGATTGTAGCCAAAAGCAATTGTCCATTTCATTTGAATAATTCGGATTTTTTTTTGTTGAAATTTGTCCCATTTATCAAATCAAATTTATCGCCGACAATTGACAATCCGAAATCGATTGAAAAAAAAACTTTGAAAAGGGATATTTTTGGGAATCTAAACTGTCTGCTGCTAATTGTTCTGTTTCTTTTCTGCAAAAAAAAAAAAAAAAAATTCAATTAGAATTCTTATTCTCTCATTATAATCTATTGTTTAGATTTATTTGTAATCTAAATTAATCCAATTTTTTTTTCTTCTTCCACCGGAGAAGTTCTTCGTTTCATTCCGAATCATTCCGAAGGTCCTATTTTTTCTTTGTTGAAGTTTAATTTCGATTTATTTTCTTAGTTCTGAGAGAAAAATTTGTCGTTTTTTTTTCAATCGAAACGAAAACAAAACTCTAAATCGAAATGAATAATTTATTGAGAAGCATTCAAACGGTGTTTTTCGGATAGAAGTCTATGCCTTCAGGCAATACGCACATTCCATTGGAGAAACAATCAAATCATCCAAACAATCGATTCGATGTGCTATTTGATCGGAGATTCTCTCGATCCATTTGGAAGAGTCTCAATCCTTTCAATACACTAAGCTATTTATATTTCTTTTCTAGAGTTTTAGTAGTCTCATTTTGCCTACTATTCGGATAGAGATTTCAGAGCTAATCTAGGCTAATATTCGCCTAGAATTCAAATGATTTCGATTGTATTTCAAAACAATAACACTACCTTGTGGTGATCCAAATGAATCATTTTTTTTTTCGCAAAAAAAAAACAAAAATAGAAAATAAAAATTTCTTTTCCAAAATAATACAAACTAATACTACAAACAGAATGAAATGGCTTTGAAATTTTTTTCCTTCTCTCTTAGTTAGACGCAATCGAAAACGCCAAAAATTTGGAAAGAATTTTGATTTGAATCGAAAAGAATGGCAATCGAAAAAATTCATCATCTCTGTCATAAATCGTCGACCCTAGCGAAATTTTCATCTCTATCCTCTCACAGTCGCCTTCATCGATTATTCCAATCAATTTGGATCCAAACTCAATCAATCAATGGATTGTTGAATCTTCGAAGAGCAGTATTGACATCTTAATTTGTTTAGATTTACTTTCGATGAAATTCGAAACATTCGAAGAGGTATTATTAATCATTGGCAGAGAGAGAGAGAGAAAAGTGAGACTAAATTGATCAAAAAAAAAAACCATTCCTATCCTCTCTCGCGAGGAAACTTCTTTCGATTGAGTTTCTAATTTGGAAATTAGATTCGAAAATTTAGCTCGATTTCGATTGGATTCCATTCGGTTTGTTTGAATCGCTCTATCTTTATGTTTCTTTCTACTGTCTCATTTGATTTTTGAAGCTAATTTACGACATAACGAGAACGAAATCAATTCTAAATCGCTCTTTTTTCGAAGAAATCGAAGAGAACTAGTGAACCATCAAAATATGGAACAATCATTGAGATTTAGAGAGAGAGAGAGAGAGAGAGAGAGAGAGAGGCAAAGATTTAGATATGATTGTTTTGTTTTTGATTAATTATTGAATTATTTCTTAAGCCATACGAAAATGAAAAAAAAACAAAATCCTCAATTAAATACTTCGAGATATTTTAGCGAAGAGAAATGAGAATAACGAATTAGTTTGCCATCGGTGGTGTTCAGTGATCGCTACTGCTTTTACACTCTAAGATTATCCATTTATCATTCTAAGATCACAATTCGATTGCTTTTTATGATCAACAAAAACTTTGTTTTTGTTTCACAAAAAAAAATCAAAAAAAAAAAAAAAAAAATAAATAAACAAATATTCCTAGCCATCTTCTCTCTCTCTCTCGATCGGATTGTAATTCTTTGGCTCAAAAAATTTCATAACTTTTTCTCTATATTCCATACAGACACACACACACCTACATACACTCCTTGTTTTGTAATTGATTCCCCTCAATGAAGAAAATTCAAAACGGAACTCCACTTTACCTTCTCTCAACAAAATGAATTTGAAATAATTGAGATTGTTTCTTTCCCATTTCAATTATTTCTCGCTAAAGTTTTGCATCTTTTTTCATTTAGATGCTTTCTCGGATCGAATTTCTTTTGTTTTTTAAAGAATAGATAGAATGGAAATCAGAGAATGATTATCTTCAGATGGAAATTGAAAAGCCAAATTATTTATCAAAAGGAAAAAATCTAGCCTTGAATCTCGAGAGTGTATCAAATTTCAATAGGTAGTAGCCATTTATAGCTTAACGGTCAGTCTCTATGCTCGCAACAAAGAATAAATTGGTTGGCTTTGCTAACTGTGGTGAATACAGATCAATTAATCTCTTCGAATTGCATCCAAATCTAATCCAATCTCTCTAGATTGAATGAATTAAACATTTGATATAGAGATATGAGAACAAATTTAATGCGATTCGAATGAAAAATATTGCTTCATTGAAATAAGCTTGATTTTAATATTACCAATGGAAACGAACATCATTTCAATTACAATAATTAGATTTTTTTTTTGGATCAAAATTATTAATGA
The DNA here is from genome assembly GCA_020844145.1 of Sarcoptes scabiei. Lineage (NCBI taxonomy): Eukaryota > Metazoa > Arthropoda > Arachnida > Sarcoptiformes > Sarcoptidae > Sarcoptes > Sarcoptes scabiei. Next base: position 2,416,192 of record CP080484.1, read on the forward strand.
ATAGAGAAAGAGAAAAAAACATTTAAAACAAGTGTGATAATTAATTCACTTGAGATTTTCTACTCGATCGCTTCAATATTTTTGATTTGGTCCATATTTAAGAATTGTGTAGAATCTTATTGAAGGCGTTGTATGAGGATTCCATATCGAAGATAAGCTGTCGAACTTGAGATTCATCAAGCTCATCGCTAGCTCGCATCGATGACATAGTATCTAGCCATTCTTTTATTTTTAATTTACCTTCAAAATCATGCGGTAACAAGGTCAAGCGATTCATTGTATCATAGAGATCTTTCAAATCAGGTTGTAGCTATTTTGTTAGTTTTTTTTTTTAAATTTAGGATTAAAAAACAAGATTCGATTAGTTTCAAGAGACGAGATTAAAAATAGAACATCATCGTAATAGGATTAAGATTATTACCTCATCCATTGATTTCATATTTAATCTTAATCGATCGGTTATGGTGATGAATAGCGAAACGATATCGGCAATACATTTCGATGTATTACCTTTATCGTCTTTGATAGTGATCGGTCTACCTTCACGAATGCGTTCCATTGCTGCTGGACAATCGAAACGAAATTTGTTCATGAATGCTTCGATTGTGGGGAATTCATCCGATTTCACTTGATTGAAGGCAACATTAAACTGTACGATTAGCTTTGAACATGCAGCAGTATATTCTTTCGATGTTATAGAATCTCGTATGTAAGCTTTCTCCAAACAATTCAATGTGTTTATCACCGAATAAAGATCGGCCATATTATCATAATGTTCTCGTTCTCTAGCAGTTCGATATAAACGAATCTCTTCGTATAGTTCACCTTGATCGCCCATTTTTTTCACTCCTATTCACTATGATATGATATTTGGGCGTATCTCTGATTGAGAAATACCAATGATTTTTTTCTGGAATAATCTTGAACTAAATTAAACAAAATCAAAATCAAACCAAATTAGTGTAATTATTAATTTCTCGATTCGATCAGTTACAGGATAATTAATTGATATCTTACCTCAAATGCAACGATTTCAATTAATTTATCTATTTAGATTAGTTTTTTTTTTGCTGCCAATGACAATATTAGAGTGACAACAAAAACAAATCATCATCTGGTGAACGTCACTGAGAGTGATTGTTCAAAAGTGTACAGTACTATATGGATGAGATCTAACGAGTGAACTCAAACACATGTAGACATGCACTTTTACTCTGCACAAAATTTCCTTTTCCCATTCGATCAGAAAATCATTTCAATTGAAATTCGAATTGAAAATTTCAATTTTTTTTTCTCTTAGAAAACCAACGTTTCAATCAAATTTCTACCCTAAACGATAAAAACAATTCAAAATGCAAAACGATCAAGGTGAATGTGTAGATCTTTACATTCCTCGAAAATGGTATGTTCTAAATTCTATTGTTTAACTATCTCAGTAGTTTTTTTTCTATCTCTATTTTGGGACTATTTGTTTTCGCTGATCATGTCATTCTGCGTGGACTAAAAGTTCGGCATCTAATCGAATCATTCATGCCAAAGATCATGCATCGATTCAAATCAGTTTTGTTGATGTCGATGAGAATGGTCTCTACAAGCCATCGTGTACCTCGTATGCTATTTGTGGTGCACTAAGACGAATGGGCGAATCGGATGATTGTATAAATCGGTTAGCGAAAAGAAGTGGAATATTGCCTAGGTAAATTCATTTTGCACTATAATTTCCTTTAATCAGATTTCTAATCTATTTCATCTTTTTTAACGTTTCTTCTGATAGAAATTTTTGACATAAGAATGACTGCTGAATTGATTAAAATTTGAAATTTTTTCTCAAAAAAAAAAAAAACAAATAAAAATTTTATTGCTAAAATTATTCAATTTTTAATCCTTTGTTTTTGTTCCAAAGACAAAAAAACAGATCCTATAGTCTAACAGAATAGGAACATATTCGTTGCCTCTCTATAGAATAGAATAATCTTTCTTATAAATAAATGCTTATGAATAAATATAATATGATGACTAAGTAAGATTATTAAAAACGCAGATGATCGTTTTTCGTTTAGTTTGAGAAAAAAAATGTTGGATTATGATCAGTTTTTTCGCTCTTTAGATTTGTTTCATCAAAGAGATATCAAGAATCAATTAATCAAGTCATCATCAAAAAGAATGTAGGAATTCAAAAATCAAAGAATGAAACCAAAATACCGTTGTGAAATTCCAAAGCCATAAAAACAAGGTGCTATAGAATATTTTCTCGGTTTGTGAGGAATGCATTCTATCCCCTGTTTCCTGTGTTCATTCACTAGAACGAATCCATAAAATCTTGCAGCTTACAATGTTTTTCATTGTGTAGTCAGACCACAGTGTCTGTGTGCGTGTGTGTGTGTGTGTGTGTTTCTCTCACGCAAAAATATTCAATTTCTTGAATGAAATGAATGTTAAGCAGATTTTATTCTTTGCAGAATATTCTTCTTCCATCGGAGTAATGATCAAAGCGCAAAGCACTTCTCTGTTTCCCTCTCCGTTCGATTATTTTTTTTCAGTTTCCTATACTTCTCTATAATTCATTGATGAGATTTTTTATCATCTCTATCATCATCACCACCACCACCACCACAGCCACAATCAAGTCAAAAAAAAAAAACGAAATAGAATATTGATTTGTAAAATATTCTATCATCAAATTGATTCAATCTGTCAGTCAGTCATTCAGTCGGTTACTTAATGATTAGAGAAGAATTTCGTCACCCGAAAATGCGTAATAGAACCAAGTTCGAATCTCTCGTAGAGCCATAGTTTGATTTAGAAGCTAGATTGAATCTTTGCTCGGTGGTTGCTAGATTCCTATCTGATCCTTTTCCTGCGTTCTGATCTTGTTCCATGTTTTTTCGAATCTCTCGTCCAGTTGTCGTCTAAAAACTCAACAGATCGATCGATTTCCTGTTTCGATCTCAAGCTTCTCTTGATCGTGTCCACATCCTCATATTTGGACCGTATTCGAATCGTAATCACTAGTACTGTGTTGATAGAGAAAATCAACAATTTTAAAATTTTGATCGTCACTTATCTGAAAGTAGGATTACTGATAATCAATCGATCAAACAACAAAATCAAAAATCTAATCGAATCAAAATCAATCAAGATCTTCAAAAAAAGGCCAGGATCCGATTTGGTTCTTTAGATGAGACCATGTTAGAAGGTATTCCATTACTTTGATTATTATCAAGCTTTTTTTTCTTTACCTTTCCTATCGAAATTATTTCACTAATTTATTTAATGGCGATCGATCCCATGAATTCCATCACTTGATTGAAATTTATCTTTCGCCATCGATCTAGTCCATTTCAATCATTTTTGATTGAATGAATGTAATTCAAGAAGCTAAAATCTAACATAAAAAATGGTTCCAAAATGATTAGCAGCCATATTTATCCTCGCTTGTTGATTCCCTTCCGATCAGATTTAAGTTAGTGTAAAATGAGAATGAGAATGAAATCAACCCATCTTATATTGCAATGATTTTTCTTCTCAACATCATCAAGTGATTTGAATAATTCATTAGGCGAATTGCTGTTGCGAATTACCAGAATATCTTCATCATCTACTCGAATTAGAAAATTCTATGCTTGCCATTGATAGCAATCCACATAGAATTGATTGTGAGGTTAAGAAAACCAAAGAACCTCAGCCTTTATCCTCATCCTTCTGCTCATATCTCCATCGTTTTTCGTTAAGCATCAGTAATGAACGAGAAACCTCAACCACAGATTCTGAATTCTGAAAGTTTGCTCTTATCTGCATATAGAAAACCAGACATTTATAATTCTATCATCCATTTTTCGACATACTCCTCTGATATCTTTGTCGTCTCTCATTCGTCTCTCATTCGGCATAGGCATAGATTCATTTCGAATTCAATTTATCGAATGTTTTTGTCGAGAAGAACTTGAAAGATTTAAAACGAACGAACCAACGAAAAAAAAACAAAACAAAACAAAAGCCAGATCCAATTCTTCCCTATCACACACCCCCACACCTCTCTCTTTCTGTCTAGATTTTTTTGTTCGTTTCTATCTGCTTCTTCTCGGTGTTCTTGATTTCTTTTTCTTTCGTTTTTTTTTCTCCTTCTCGTTTCGTTAACATTTAAGAATATATTCTGTGTGATAATTTTTCTTATTGCCATATGCAACGGTAACCTTAGATTCTGAAATGCAGAACACACTTCTTCCAGTCTCTCTCTCTCTCTCTCTCTCGTTCTGTCTAGTTCGGAAATCATCATCGAATGAATTATGAACCAAATATAAATTGCCAAATGAATTCGATAAGAGAGAGAGAGAGAGAGAGAGAAGAAGAATCGAAATGAATTTCATCTGATTTGTTTTAATATTTTTGATTCTTTTTCATTTGTTTGTTTTGTTGCTCTTGTGCGCTTTCGATTGATTGATTTTCATTTCGCTCCCTATCTTTTTCTCTCTCCCTCGATATGATTCCTTCGACAATCTTCATTAGCTACTGATTGTTGCCGATGATGATGATGATGATGAATTTGGTTAGTTTGGGTTTTCGGTTTGTGTTTGTTTTATTTGTTTCAAAAAAATGTTTTTCTGTCCCCTTGGTCCCTGTTTTCCTCTTATATTTCTTCTTCTCCATCATCAAGCTCATCATCAATCTAGAATGATTTATCCTGCCTCATCGAGAAAAGATTTCAGCATTCAAAATGCATTGAATGTTGCTCTACAATCACAGAAATATTTCTTGTACCTTGGTTTTCTCTCTTTCTCTCTCTCTCTCTCTCTCTCTCTCTGACTCTAGGATTTCCTTGGTTTCGATTGTTGGCCCAAGAAATAAATTGATTGATTCTATATGAGAAAGTTCACGAACACAATTATACCAACACAAAATCTGTAATATTCAAAAACAAACAAACAATGGTAAAATTTTCCCCGTTGTCTTGTGATCTCTCTCTCTCTCTCTCTCTTTCTTTCTCTGCCACTCTAACTCTCTCATTTTCTTTGGGCTTCAAAAGTTTTTTCTTTAGAGTTCAAATTTGAAAGTGAATTACCCCTGAGGAGAATAGCAATCCTCATTTGACGGTGTGAGTGTTTGTGTGCGAAACAAATACCATTGATTTCTTTACCCACAATTGTTGCTTGAATGATCTATCAAATTTTATGGGACATTGTCCCTAAACAATTAATGCTGATTAATATCGATTTCGCTTCTATTTTCCTTAGCTGTCCAATCTAGTCCGTTTAATTGTTGTCCATCTTGGAATCTAGATCGATCCTAATAGAAATAAAGACCAAAATTATCGAACAAAATAATGTCCAGTAAGAATGAACAAAGTGATCTACTTGAAGAATCTCCGTCAACGACTACAGCTCTGATTGGTATAGCATCGCAACTTAATAATCTAGACAACTTCGATGGACAGAATTCTTCCGTAAGAAAACGCATCACAACCGGACGTCCTTCTTTGGTTGGTTCGATAAATCTATCTAAATTTCGATGTTGGCCAATCAATCATATCCAAAGGAATAATAATGATAATGATAGAATATCATCAACAAATTCAGCTCCACAACCCAAATCGTCATCATCGACATCATCATCTTCATCATCGGCATCGAACAATTTACATTCCCGTTCATTAGGTTCCATTAGAACACCATTGAATGTTTCTATACCATTGAACGTATCGAAACGAGATGGATCGAATGAAAAGGACGCGAACCGTCGGCGTGTTATGATCAATGTTGGTGGTGTCCGGCATGAAGTACTTTGGCGTACATTAGAACGTTTACCACATACCAGGTTAGGCCGTCTTCGCGAATGTACTAGCCAGGAGGCGATTTTTGAGATATGTGATGATTACAATCCATTGGAAAATGAATATTTCTTCGATCGTCATCCAAGGTCATTCACAGCGATTCTAAATTTCTATCGCACAGGAAAGCTTCATCTTGTAGAGGAAATGTGTGTGATGGCATTCAGCGATGATCTCGACTATTGGGGTATTGATGAACTCTATCTCGAGAGCTGTTGTCAGCACAAATATCATCAACGGAAAGAGCACGTTTTCGAAGAGATGAGGAAAGAAGCGGAATCATTGAGGCAACGTGATGAGGAAGAATTTGGTTCCGGAAAATGTGCTCAATACAAGAAATTTACTTGGGATCTTCTCGAGAAGCCAACATCATCGTTCGCAGCTAGGGTTCGTTCATTATTTCCATTATTACCAGTTCTCGTAGATGATTTTAACGATATCGAATCGATTCCGATTCCTATTTGGTTCGAATCTCTAGATATTAGCTGTGGTCTCCATTCTTTTCATAGTTTTGTCTACGGTCGCTTTGACCTTGAACACGATCGATAGTTTTCAGATCCAAGATCCTGTTACCGGTGCTAATGAAGAAAATCCCAAATTAGCAATGATCGAGGCGATCTGTATCACTTGGTTCACATTGGAATATGTTCTACGCTTCATGTCATCGCCAAATAAATGGAAATTTTTTAAAGGTGGCCTTAACATTATCGATCTTCTTGCGATACTTCCATATTTTGTGTCATTGTTCTTGATCGAATCGAACAAAAGTTCCGAACAATTTCAAGATGTCCGTCGTGTGGTACAGATATTTCGTATAATGAGGATATTACGTATACTCAAATTAGCTCGACATTCCACTGGTCTCCAAAGTTTAGGTTTCACTTTGAAGAATAGCTACAAAGAACTAGGCCTTTTGATGCTTTTTCTAGCCATTGGAATCATGATTTTCTCCTCGCTTGCGTATTTCGCCGAGAAAGATGAAGCGAATACAAAATTCCGTTCAATTCCGGATACATTCTGGTGGGCTAGTATCACAATGACCACAGTAGGTTACGGTGATATCTATCCAACAACAGCTTTCGGTAAAATTGTCGGCGCTGCTTGCTGTATTTGTGGTGTTCTTGTTGTTGCATTACCCATTCCAATTATTGGTAATTTTTTTGATTTGCGAAAATTGAATTTCTATTCATCGAATCATTTTTCTATCATCATTCAATTCGATCTTATTCAGTAAATAATTTTGCCGAATTTTATAAGGTTTGTTGTCATTTAAATGCAACTGATTAATGTTGTTATGATAACAACATTCATTTTTAAAGACTCAAATGCGTCGAGAGAAAGCATTGAAACGCAAAGAAGCGTTGGAACGAGCACGAAGAGATGGATCGATCGTATCATTTCCACATGTGAATCTACGTGATACTTTTGTCAAATCAATGGAGCTGATTGATGTGATTGCCGAGAACAATAATCAACAACAGGTTAGAGGAGGTATTTCTAGCCCATAATTGATTTTTTCAACAATTTCGTTCGATTCTCATTCGATAGATTGAAACCAATAGCATTGTTGATGATGTACAAGCCAACAATACTGGGATTGGTTGTTACAAAAATTTCGATCACTTTCTCAAGGGTGGTTGCCTTTCGAACAACACTGAATCGGAAGAGAATCGAAATCGCAAATACGGCGGCGATCATAATCCACCATCATTGACGAACAAACCCAACGAGAATACCGCTGACAGTCTCGATATTCAATCCAAACCTAGCTTATCAGTTTTATCGCCAACAAAAGCAACAGAATCAATGATTATGGATCGTAACCAAACTGATCGGATCGATCAAATCGGATCTAATCGAATGATTGAATTCGATCTGCAAGAGAAAATTGATTTCGAATCTGCAAATAACATCATCAATAAAGATGATTGTAATTCAAACAAATCTAAGATCAATGATGTGCATTGTATACAAATGAATTCGTTGCGAAATCGAAATGACAGCAACCGAATCGCAAATTGATTGTAAGAGTTCACACATCGAATCGAATATAGAATATTATTGAATGAATTTTTATTCTCTATTGCACAACCAGAATGGTCCTTAAGATCGAAGTGTTGTCTTTTTTGATCGAATCGAATGGAATCAAAATGCATCCCGAAATCGATGAACCATCGATTGATGGCGATAAATGATCAATTTTTGATGAGACTGTCTCACCGATAAGATCTGCAATTATAGTTAGGTAATTCAAAGCAATTCTTGTGTTGTGTTGATTGTTTACTTTTTCTTCTGGTTGCGAGAATTTTTTGCCGAAAAAAAAAATTCTAACTCTAATCGATTGCTTTGAACCATTTCACATATCCAACACTCAAATTATATTCTCTTGATTGATTGTTTAGAGATTTTAAGGAAGAAATCATCTTCGACGGAAACAAAAAAGAAAATCTTCTACGATCATAATTGATAGCTTCATCATCGCCATCATTCCGTAGCTGCCATTTTTGTTGTAAAAACAAAAAAAAGTTAATAATTATAACTCAGTCTGAACAAACTCATCTAGACATCAAAACGATAGCGAAAAGAGACGAGAAGAGAAGCTAATCAAAACGAAACATTAAGACCCATAGGGAAATGCTTTCGTTAGGTACTATAAAACTAGCACCAATTCTGTGGTGTGAGAGAGAGTATGCGATACCTCATAAAGATTCCTCTAACGATTGAAGCTAAGAAAACGATTCTTTCACTTTCTATTGATTTATTTTTAGTTATTAGGCAATTGAATTTTTATTACTTTCTCTTCAAACAATCATCAAGGTGATGGTGTTGATGATGAGCCTATTGATGGATGGGTGAGATGATATTTTTACATTTTCTTTCACTTTCGTTCCAGTGATGATTAAGCAAACAAATTCCATAATAACTTCTCTTTCGAAAAGATCAAACGAGCTTTTTTAAAAAAAAAAAGACTTTAGCTAAGCGTTCCAGGAGAGAATTAATTGAATGATTTTGTTGTTGAAACTGGAAAAATTGCATCTAATAGTTTGATCTTGATTGTTTTCACAAAAAATAGTAATGGATAGATAGAAATATTCTTTGAATTCATTTAGGTCCTAGATCACATCGTAACATAATTTTTTATCCAATCAAAATTTGACCCTTTTTTTTCTGATTATTTTGAGTGGTTTTTTTTCTTCTTTGTTATTAAATTATTGTTTATGTTACGAAATTATTTTAGGTTTGCTGAGCTCTTAATCGAATGGGAACGTAGACACACACACAGAGAGAAATGAAGAGAATTACAAATCGATCGTTTTACTCAAACAAAGTTTTCGCCAAAAAATTGTTCGCAAGACGTGGATTGAAGCTGGCAGGTGCTGTTGGATTTTTTCTTTTTGATTTGCAACCAAAAAAAAATTGACTGTAACTGTATTTATCGAAGATTCTTTAGTTTCTTCTCGCTCACTTCTCTTTGTTGTTGGTTGCTATTTACAACCTTAGAATCGAAATCTTAACGGAGAGAGAAAGAGAAGAAAAATTCAAACATATCTGGATCTGGATCATTTTTTTTTTTTGAGCTGCTCAACAACGAAGCAAACAACAGACAATGGCGATTCGTCTTCTGTCTTTAAGGCCCTAGATTGATCTTTTTTTATCATTCACTTTTCTGGTCCTTTTTGTTTCGCATCTTTTACAATTTTATTCCGATTATAGAACTGATTTGCTGATGATTTATTCAATGTGATGACAAAAGAAACTATTTTTGTCCTGCTATTTTATCTAATGAAATCTGATGATTATTATTGACTGCTTGTAATTTTTCATTCAGGACAGTTAGGACTTAACAGGAAGGTCGGTCTCGATCCTTGAATACTCAATAATAACTTCCCTTCATTAATTATACAGATCAATTTTTTACATTAAACTTCTAGTTTCCCTTGGTTAGGATATGTAGATCAGTTATGACTAATTCTGGTTCGAATAGATTTGTTTAGTTTTTCTCAATAAAGTTTCGGATATGGCTAGACAAGTTTAGGTTAGGATTTTTATTGAAAGAATTCATGCTGGGAAGTTATTGAGACCAAATCAGTGTATGTTCACAATATGACAAAGAAAATTCAAATCAGAAAAATCGATTCAATATTATTAACTGTTTTATAGCGACACAATTTAATAAATTATTGCATAAGAGATTGTCTAAATAAAACTTCAATGAATTAAACGATTAGATAGTGCGAGACGTATACGAAAGAGATTAAAATGAATCGAATGAGATTTTTTAGTCGAAAAAAAAATTTCGAAAACTCCGAATTTCGATTTAAATACGATTGTTTAACAATAGTTAAATTTTAATTCGTTTCAAAGATTCATCCTTATGGTCCATTATATTAGCATCAATCTATGAATTAATGATCGAATAGAATTGTCTTTAACAAAATTTAAAAATTTAAGACAGGACTTTTTTTCAATAATCTCTTTAAATTCAATCAATGTTGTTCGAGGTGAAAAAGATAGAGAATTTTGAGAGATTTTTTTAGTGTAATTATTTTTTGAATAGCTAAGAATCTAATGAATTTAAGAATAAGAAGTCTACGAAACATCGGACATTAAAACGAATGAATTGATGTTGATTGTGGATACTTATTATCTGTCAAGTCTTCTTTCTATTCTTAATTCTCACTTTAGTATTTTCGTATCTCTGTATTTCCAATTTTGAAATATCGAGATTCTGATAGTTATCTGAAAATGTAAGATATAAATTTAAACATTTGACTAGTTGAGCTGACTGTTGATGATCGCATAAAAAATTATCTTCTCCCTATGTATTTCGATTCAGTTCAGCATTAACAACAGTATAATAGACAGTTAACGATGTAGTTGATATTTTTAAACAGCAAAAAACAAATTACGCAATTGATTTCGGTTCAAATAATTGTGGGTGAGTTCGTAAATAATTTGTTTCTCTAACACGAATAATTATTGCGCAACAAAGACTTGAATTTCAAATATTTTCATCATGATAGAACCATTTTGTTTTTTTTGGATTTTTCGAACACGTTCGAACATACATTATATTGTCAGGCGGACGTTTTTTCTCCTTGCAACTTGTCAACATAGATAAGATACTCAAACAAACAGCTTGGACTGAGAGAGCTGGAGACCAATCTTCCGTCAAAATCGATAAGCATATATGACCATTACTGTAGACATGAGGATGAACTGGGATGTTAGAACCGACAAAAGTCACCTCAGGCGATTCAAATGGATACGTTGAACTTTAAAGAATCTTTAGGCAAGGAATTTTAGGAATTTTTCGAAATTACCTGAATTTAAATGCTAAAGTAAATCGTTCCTCTTCATAAAGCGTTCCTTTCGGGCAAACAATATCGACAAACCATCTAATTAGAATAGATTGAATCGGAACATTATGACTTTGAAATAATCAAAGAAAAAAACTGACCTAGACAAATCAGATTCAATTTTGTTTTGATCGATTAACACGCCTACAATTAATTTGAATCAGAAAAGATAAAATATTTCGCAAAAAAAATCCATTTAATCCATTGAATACCTGCAGGAGGATCTTTGCTCAAAGACATCAATTCTTTTTTGAGTCGTCGCTTTCAAAAAAGACGATAAATAAAATTAAAATCATCATTATCTAGTGGTAATTTACCTCCATTTAAAATGTTTAGCTTCAAGTGGAATTATTCTTTGAAAAACGGAAAAGGAATGTCATCGATTGAGATTTTTCTGAGAATCAGATTGATAATGTGATTCTAGAAGCGATAAAGTTTTGAGATTGAGATCACAAAGTAATGAAAACAACAACTGGAAACTGACAAAAACTGGAAAAAGAGAAAGAAAATTTGAAAAAATCAAGTCAAATTTCAAATTAATTCTTAGTAATTAAATTAAGCCTGTCAAATTGAATCGAACAATAAATAAGATGAGGATGTGATTAAGAATACCTAATTTAATTCATTGAGAAGAGATTCGCTACGATCAAAGATCGGAAATATGATCGATTACAATAAAAATGAATGAGAAGAAAGGAAAAAAATTTCAAGATTTTTCTATTTATTGTAAAAATTTTGGTAACAAAAATAAAAATAATAACAAAATGATGAAGATCGAAAATGATGATGCAATTGAAAAAATAAGGAAAATTTTGTTGTGAATTATTATTATTATTCTCCTCACTGTTGTTCGCGGAGATCAGAATGAGCGAATAGGCAGCGATGATGGAGAAAAAAAAAAACAATCACAACCTGACGCCATCTAAGATTAGAAGCTCTAATCGAAAAAAATAATTTAACATTCGAACATTTTTTCAAATTAGATTCTAAACCAGAGGTTCTTAAACACGGCTCAATTGAGTTTTGGTGAGTCGAATAACGTAGCGTGTGCGCTGGATTCTGATTGGTTGAATTCATGTAAAAGCCAGCGACAGCGCCACAGAATTCAATGTTTCACAAAAGTCAGTACGATTATGTTCAAAATTCCACTGATGTCGCTTCTTGATGTTTTTTCCATCAGAATCTTATCATCATAATCTACGCAAATTTTGTGAATTTATGAACAAATTTTCATAATTCCATTAATTAAATGAGGAATAACATGATAAGGAATGACTACCAGTTATTTTAAAATTAGATTCGATGCAAAATTTGGAGCAAATTTCCTAGTGGAAATGTTGCTCCTAGTATAAAAAATTGACCTATGTCTGTCTGTCTGTCTTCTTGCCTAAACGCGCTAAGCCGGACAGACAGAAATATTATTTTTTTTTACTTACTCGAATTTATCAATAAAAAATAGTTTTGCGCGTAAATCTGCTCTAAAAAATCACAAAAGTGCTTGTATCAGAGAGATTTTTCCACATAAAAAGCTGAATTTTCAGCAGCAAAGACAAGATGCTTTTAAATTTGAAATTTTGAGTTAATCAAACCTTCTAAAAAGCAAACGACGTTAGTGAACGGTTAAATAGAAGGCATGTTGGTGTTGAAAAAGTGTTCTGTTTGGTGTTATTATAGTTGTTTTAACAGGTATTCCATTGAAATCTATTTGAAATCTGAATTCAACCCTTTATCAAGGTCTCTACTGGAAAAAAACTGCTCACTACTGCTATATCTCGATCATCAAGAGCATTAGATTCTTCACTAAACTTTTTTTCACCGCATCTTCAAATTTGATTTCTATGGAACGGATTGCTCATGAAACTCTGTTCAATTTAACGGAATGGAAGTTCAGTTTCAGGCTTGAATCAGTTGAGAAGCATATAAATTAGCATTGGCAAGTTTGAATTTGCTTGTTGGAATTGAGTTTTGTAAGTGTTTCAAGATGATAAATCTTGCTTCGATTCCAGTAATGCATCTACAAATCAAATCAAAAGATAGATCGCGAAGCATGGACCTGTTGGTCATTCATAAATTTCAACTAAACTAATAGCTTTTTGTGAATAAGAATTACTATTGGAGAAGACCTTAACATCACCAGCAGAATTAGTTTACTGAGAGAACATTGAGATGCCTGTGAATTTAATAATAAATTCTTGAACAACAATTCTAAGGCTGATCATCGGACTGTTTTATTAGGCTGATTTGAGATTATTGTTTGATGAGATTCGGTCAGGCCAGGCTATAAAACGTTAGATATCATCGAAATCATGATATGATCAGGCTTGATTTGGTTTTGGTTGTTTTGCCGCCCAAAAAAGTTTATGATTTTTAATTCGACTACAAGAGACGGTCTTTACGAATAGACCTCAAAAGCATTCTGTCCAACACAAAATTTAAGTGAGGTATGGGAGAGTGGCGAAAAATCGCTATTACAGAACCGCTGTTCTAAACCTCGTAGATTCAATCGCAATAAAACGAATTGTTGTATTTTCATATTAAAATATTCTATTTATTTTTTTTTTAAAAAAAAGATATGTAAAAGTCTAAAGAAGAAATTGTCAAAAAAAAAGAAAAGTTATAAATCAATCAAAGGAAGAACGCTAGACCATATTCCCATGTTTGATCATAAGCGGGATAGTTACGATTGTAATCGTGATCCCAATCTCCATTCGCATAACGATTTGGATAATTATTATATCTATTCGGCATGTAAGGTGCCGAATAGCTCATGAAACGAAAGCCACGGATCAAAAACAAACCGGTTCGTTTTAATATCGATTTCTTTTGCTTCTTTTTCATTTCATCCATTCTATTTTCAATTGACTCATCCGGATTAGATGTTTTTGTTTTTCTCATCAAAGGCTTGAAAAAGAATCGCTGTCTTAAAGATTTAGATTTCGTTCTTCTGCGGCTATTCAAATTATCCTCTAGGTTTTCCTCTTCTTCTTCAAACGAATCGGAATTTCTAAGAGATTCGGATAACCTCGGCAAAGATTCTTTCCGATCAGGAAGCAGTCGAGTTTTTTCCGTGATTTTCTTTGGCTTTATATGAAATTTTCTCGATTTTGATCGATTTGATGATTTTGATTGCGTCTTATTTATCATGTTACGATCAAAATGAATCAATTCATTTTGTGGATCAAAGCCATTTTTTTGTGCTTTCAATTCATTGCTTTCGATCGATCCATAATGGTCACTCCTCTGTTGCTTGCCATTGATACAACTCAATCGATTGAGTTTTTCTCTCATCAATCTCGACATTTTTTTCGTCTCTTTTGTTCAATTTTTGATCAAGAAAAACTACAATTTCTCATGATTCATCGAATTCTGTGAACTTAGTCAAGTTCACATCAAAAATCATTGAATATTTCGTGGAAATTTTAACTCTTAAATTCGATTTGGGACAATTGAAATAAAATTCTAGACAAAAAGGTTTGAACTCAGAAAGTCTTGAAGCAATAGAAATCATATTGCGTTGTTTAGCAAATTAAGAGAATATAATAAATCATAAACATCGAAAATGATGAGATGATCATATCTTTCTTAAAATTTTATTTGCTGATAAGATAATCCTTCTTGGATATGGATCGATTGATCCCCTGCACTAAACTTCCATTAGGCGGATTAATTGCAGCATCATCATTCCTATTTTTATACTGATGCATGCTTGATGAATCAATTGGCCAAGTTTCTAATCTTCGAAATTTTTCTTAAAATTGATTAGAGATAATAAGAAAACCTAGAGATTCTACTATCGCATATATTCCACGATTTGTTTCTTTAATTTTTCAATGAAATTCTCAAAGCTGTTTCTTATTTAGTATCTTTCAATGATCGAATTATCTCCGGTCGGTCAATTCTAGGTCTCATCCTAATCAACAATATGTTTGTTGTCAACAAACCACTTGTTTTTCCCTTTTATAGGCAATCATAATCCTTGCATCTCGAACTGGACATCAAATAGGATTATTAAACGTTTATGCAATAGTCTTTTTCATTTAAATTAAATCTTAAATTAGATTCTAGACTAAAGAGAAAATCTTTAAATTATTACAATAATACTCCACCTAAGAAGATAATCATTATCTACATCGAAAAGTCTTTATTTGGTCATTTTTTTAATCGATGTTATTTTTAAGTATCTCGCAACTTCCTCTCACTCCCGAATCGACAAAACACCATCGCAATGATGAGTAAGATTGTCAGAAACATTTTCAAGTGTATAATCGTGGATCGACTCGAATGCTTCATATCAGTGAAACCTAAATCTCGAACATCTTTTCCGTATTTGGACAAAAGATTTCTAGTAATAACTTCATTCTCTTTCTGTTCCCCTTATGACAATACTCTGTTTCGCATTCATTCTTCAGCTTACTACAGAGCTGATGTAATAAGAAATTCATTTATAATTCTTCAGCCTTGATCTTAAAGAATTACGCTGAAGGTGATTGAAGTTCGGTTTTAAAAACATCACTTCAACGATTGATTGATAATTTTGATTGATTGTTTCGAATTTTTTCTAGACAAACGTTTAACATTGTTCTTGGAATGATTGGTAAAATGTTTGCATCATTTGCTATGCTACCAGTATATGAATCATCAAGAATTAATTTTGTTCATCAAGAATTAATTTTGTTCATCAAGAAGAGCTTTCATTGATCAGTCTAATCGATGATGATGTATACTTCCGGCCATTAACTATTCCAAACGAGATTCATCGATTCATATTCAATTTTTTAGAATTATCCTTCGATATTGCTTGGATGAGAGTTGAGTCTTCATCAAAATCAATCGACATTCCCACACATCGACAGAGCCGATAAATCATCATCCACCAAAAGAGAGATGGTGTTCCCAAAAGATGAAACAAGCATGCAACAAACTAAACCAATTGTGAGAATCTCATATCAAATATATCTAATAGAATAGAATTAGATTTGTGACGAAATCATTTTGTGTAGGAAGTGTAGAAGAACACTGAGACTTGAAGAATAAAAATCGAATAATAAAATAGCAGAAGCATTTTCATGTGGAATAAAGTTTTTGGTTTATTCGCTATAGAACATTTTCACAAAATGTTGAAGAAAAAAATAAACAAAATGCCTATCGAATCGTTGGATTTCTCATCATTTTGACGAGAAAGAGATTTTGAAGTGAGAGAGAGAGAGATTCCAAGGCAACGATTATCAAACAGAAAAACGCCAACATCAATAACTAAACCGAAATAATCGAATAAAAGCAAATGAAAAGAGAAAGAGAATTTGAGAGAGAGAGAGAGAGAGAGACAGCATACAACCTGGAATGAAGAAGAAGAAGAAGAAGAAGCAGTCCTCGAGCTCCGAATACCATTGTGAAATGACGCCTTGTCTTTGACATCGAAAACATTTCCCATTGAGAGAAAGCGAAAGAGTAAGAGTATTATATTTAATGAAACAGAAACATTTTTTGCTTACAAATTCTCCATACGGAAACCTGAACAAACCCAATCGAATCGAATGTGAAGGTTTTGTTTTTTTTTCTCGCTGAATACACTCACACACACACACACACCTCGAACAATTCATTTCGAACCATTTCTCTATCCCAAACTGATTGACCGAAACGATTTTGAGAAGCAAAAAAAAGGCGGTTTCAATTCATCGGCTTTTTTTCTGCCTCAAGTGAAACATATAAATACTAGCGCATTGATTGAGATTTTGTTTTTCGGCTAACATCGAAGATTGAAATATTTATTTAACTCTTTCAACGTTTAAAACTATAATTCGAGATAATCATCATCATCAAAATCTTCTTTCTTCTACATTTAGTATTTGACTTAGATTATTTTGATTTTTTTTGAAGAAGACTAATTGTTCGAAAAAAATGGCACCAGAGCGTAAAGTTCCTGTTCATCGTTCCGACAACAATTTGATCGATCAAGAATTTAGCTCGATACGAACACGATTCGAAGATGAGATGCGTAAAATGGAAGATGAGATGAATAAATTCCGTACGCAGCTAATGGACCGAGAGCGGACATTTTTCGGGCCTAGTCTCACCAGTGGATCGACTACAGCCGTCGAGAAACGTAGCCGAGAGCTTGAGAGTGCTCCAAGTGGTGGTCAACAAATGACCCATTATCTTGATGATATCAATTCTCCATTGGTTCAAGATGGTCCTGATGGTAAAGTTCTCAAACTAAGATTTGATGTTACTCAATACGCACCTGAAGAGATTGTGGTGAAAACAATTGATAATCGCTTACAGGTTTGTGAGAATTTCTTTTTTTTTTTTGTGCAAACGTTTTTCTCCCTTTCGAATCTTCAATAATCTTGGCTGTCACACTCAATTAGCTAAATCATAAATTGAAAAGGGAAATTAAGCTCTGTAAATCTCTACAAACGAATGTTTCGATTTGTTCGCTTCCATCACAAAAAAAAAATCCAATCTAAACACACTTGTTTTGTGTTTAGATTTTGCTTGATTTGTTTTTGAAAGCTATCAAAATATTTTCGTTTGTCCTTGACAGACAACGACAAACACTCGCTAGATTTGTTTCATTTATGTCTTTTTTTCTTTCGAATATCTGTTTCTCTGCATTTGAATTCTAAAATTAATTCTTCGCTTTCCATTTCTGATGCGATTTTGGTTAGGTTCATGCTAAACATGAAGAGAAAGGCGATAACAAAAGTGTCTATCGAGAATACAATCGAGAATTTTTGCTCCCCAAAGGAACCAATCCCGAATTGATTCGTTCCTCGTTGAGCAAAGATGGTGTTTTGACTGTGGAATCACCATTACCAGCTCTTGAATATCAAGATGGACAACGACGTATTCCAATCCAACATCATTAATCGTTGTGTCTAGATCATCCAATTTATTATTAATATTATTATTGAAATCAACCACCAAACTTGACATCATCACTTCAATTCGCAAAACTGAAAAGCAGCTATGAAAAAAAGAGTGATAGAATTTTACGAAACCCAAGACAAAACATCGAATTCTACCGACAGCAACAAGAAAAAAAATCGAACCATCCGATAATCTCGGTTTGTTGGCGAAATTTATTCTCTCGGCTTATATATTTTACATTCACTTTCGAAACAAAACCTAAAGTATCATCTAGATCTCTATTTGTTGCTTTAAACAGTCAAAACATTTTTGTAACACCAAAAGAGATTAAGAAAAGAATCTTGAATCCTTTCGATAAAAATCTACGACAACCAAAACATTCTTAATCTAGCAACAAACAAATTAATGTGTTCCATTACTTAATCATTTTGTCATCATTGTTTTTTTTTTGCTTTCTTAATCCCATCCTAATTGTTTACATTCTTTCTTCATTTTATTGTTCGTTATCTTATTTCAAGCTCTAAAATTGATCAAAGAGAGATCGATGCTATGTTTTTTCAATTCAAATCATTCATCACCATAGAATTAAATTCATTTAAATTTATTCTATCTCTCCGTAATTTTCTATCGTTCCGTTCCGATTGAATATTCTCTGATTTTAGTGAATCTCCTTTATAATTTTTTTTTTGTTTTTGTTCACTCAAAAAAAAGTAGTGTTGATGTCTATTCCTTTTCACCAGATAAATAAAATGATTGATTATTCTGAATGAATGATTCAATACTTTTTGTTTAGATTACGTTCTTGTTTTTTTTTCAATTATAATTTCGCTTGAACGAGATTACGAACGTTTGAGTATGAAATCAAAGAGTTAAAAAAGGAATTATGTCATTGTCAATTGGTATCCGAGAGAAGAATCGAAAATATTAGGTCATTGCCAAATCAATACTGGAACATATTCTAGTATTTTTAGCTGTCGAATTTTTTTTTTCCCAAAGTTTTCAGAACGACAATAATTATGATGATGATGGTGAGGATGATCGAAAGACGAGAATAACCCATCGCCACACTATTTCGTTAATGCTTCATTAAGCGAACCGTTATGCCATGCAACAGTGCGCCATCAAGAATTTGAAACAAAGCCAATTTATCATTCGATTGATGTTGGCAGGTTAGAGATGAAGAAAGAGAAAAACAAAATAGCCTAAAAGGCATAGGATGAAAAAAATTAATTTTAAACCATCAATTATTTTATGCAAAAAGCGAAAAACAATTCAAACAAAACCGGAAGATATAATCTTTACATTTCGGATTTGGATTTCGTTTTCGAAGCTTAAGCATAGAAAAAAAAATCTGATGGGTAGAGTTATTGTTTTGCCGATTCAAATTTGAAATTTAAAATTAAGAAAAAATAAAATAAAAGATTAAATTGCTCCCAACATCTAAATGATTAATTGTCTTCCGATAAAGAGATACTGAAAAAGATTTCATCTCTTCTATATAGCACCGAATGACGTCTTCAAGATCGAAATAATAAAAAATCTAGGTGACAATCTTACTTTATCACACATACACACACACACACACAAACGATGATGAATTCGAAGCCAATGTAAGAGATGAGAGTTGATGGAGGCGATTCTTAGTGATCGTCGAGGTTTAAGTTTTAAGATTTTCGATTGAAGAATTCGTTTGCCAGCATTCGTTTTGATTTATTTTCCATCCACAATCGAATGACGACGGAACCACATCGAAAATGTTCAAAATGATTTAATTTTCTTAGATCTAATCGATTGTGCTCAATCGTTATCGTTACAATCGTTTCAACGATGTTGGTGATTGATAATTCTTGATAATTGAAAATTATCCTATAAGAAATCTTTGTAACGGAAGAGTTGATCTCAGAATCAAATTAGATTCTACCTTCGGCGCAAAAAAAAATGATCCCAAAAGTTTGTTTGCAATTCAAAAAATTATTTTGAATCTAAGAGAGATAACAAAAGGATTGATTTGAATTTTTAAAGGCGATCTCAATGGAAATCCGTCACATCATCGTCTTAATGATCGTCTTCACCATCTATGTCATCGTCGGTGGAATGGTTTTTATGATTTTGGAACGATCGGAAGAGAGATCGAAACGTCTCGAGATCGAAATCTCATTGAATTCATTCAAAGAGAGAATCTCGAGACTAAACGATCAAAATTTGACGGCGGAAAATTTCAACGAAATCATCAAAATTCTCCTCAAAGCAAGAGATGATAATCTAATCGATAGCGATGGCAATCAACACGCCTATATCAATTGGAATTTTATCAATTCATTCTTCTTTGCGATCACTGTGATCACTACGATCGGTTATGGCCATCTGACACCATCCACCATAATCGGTATGATTGATCATCATTGTGGGTGTGTGTTGGGATTGAAAAAGACAGTTTCTCTGTTTGTGTTCGAAAAGGGAAAATATTTTGCATCGTTTATGCCCTGTTTGGAATACCAATCACTAGTCTTCTGATCGGTGGTGTTGCAGATCATTTCAGTAGATTCTATACTAAGGTAAGTCGATCACATTCATCATAACATCATTCATCGCATACGATCCGAATAAACTAATTCGATTTGATTGATTTATCTATTGATGATTGATGTGGGATGAAGAGAATAGCGAAAAATTGTCACCGGAATCGTGTCTACGAGCATCTTTTTGGACAGATATCGGCTCGTATTTCATTGCTAAATAAAGCTTTAATTTCACTGGTACCATGGTTGCTTGTTTTTCTCATCCTACCAGCTTTGATTTTTAGCCATCTTGAAAATTGGTCCTTTCTTGATGGTTTTTATTTCTGTTTCGTAACTCTATCGACCATTGGTTTCGGCGATTTTGTGACTGGTTCCTCGTTCAATCGAATCGATCTGATGGAATTGTATAAGCTTACAGTCATCTTTTGGATCATATTCGGTCTCGCTTATCTTTCGATGGTTTTGAATTTCATAAGCGATAGTCTTCGAAAGCGTCGCATCTCGAAACATGTAATGCAGCGAATCAATTCGTTGAAATTCAAAATGAAACGACAACAACAGCTTCAACAACAGAATAAAGCGAAAATTTCCTCATGGATCGATTCGAGAAAATCGATCTACGAACGACAACAATCTAGTCCAACAATTTTGATCATCGATCGAAATAATTCTCTAATGGAACAATCATCGTTCAATCCTAGTCTCAATCAAATCAGTGAGATTAGCGATGAATTCTCATCGGTGACTGCAACCAGTGATTCGCAACCGAATTTCAAAAATGATCATAACCAATCATTGAACTTCTGGAAAAGAATCAAATCATTTTGGAAAATTCGTTCCTCTTCACCAATATCTCAATCGCCATTAAAATTGATACCATCCACACCCGTTAGACAATCGAAACGCCTACCATTGCCAACCCCACCTTTGCGATCCTCATCTTCATCATCGTTTTCGATCTCTGATTATCAATCAACACCATCAGATAGAACACAAAACAATATAAGCCACTCAAAGCAAGTAGAAGGATTGGATTTATCAAAGTCATCGAAGGCAGATGCTGTCGATGCAAAAGTTTCAACCAAGAATTCAATCTTACTAGAAGTGAGAAGTCTTCCTGGCTCAATTGATGGCGATTTATGATAAAAAAAAACCTCATCGATTTGAAAAACAAACTTTATACAAATCTAATTTGAATTAAAAAGTTTATTAAAGTTTTTGAATCAAATTTAATCTCAGAAGAGAGTTTTCATTCGAGCTCGAATTCTGGATCAATCTTTTTTTTTCTTATTATCCTGCTTCTGTTGCTGATGGGGTTTTGGTTGTTGTTGTTCTGACACTTCTTCATTGTCTTGAGCTGAATCTTTTCTTGATTTCAAAATCTTCGCTTTGAAACGGATACAGGCTACATTGGTTTCAGTCTCGTCTATCAGATTGATGACAACTATTACAGAGACTGGTGGATAGATTTTTCTTATGGGCAATTCTAGAAGAAAATTATTGCGTTTCTCAGGAACCAATGGACATTTGACACCATAGTTATCACAGGCTTCACTGTTAGGAAAAAAGATCAGCAAAAAATATTGTAATTTTATAATTTTCTTGGAAATACATTTAAAAAATCTTACTTTGGAGAAACAGCAAAAGGTAGCGGTATCTTAGCGATCTGTCGATGTACGAAAAGGGATTAAAATTTGAAAATATTAATTTACTTTATCTAACCTCGCCGATTATTTTGACTTTGACTGAATTGGATTTGACATCTTCAGAGGATCGCATTCAAACCAAGATGACCATCGTAGGGAAAAATATCGAAAACTTAGCTTAATATTGTCTTAGAAACGATGGATCGAGTATTGAATGCTTACTTGGAATGAATGTCAAATTTAAAGTAACATTTTCCCCTCTCACAAATGGACAGAATGGATCGGTTTCGGAACAATTCGAAACAGAAATCGATAGAATTTTTCCATGCGGCGAGGAGCATTTGCGAAACAAACGTGCACATTCGATCGAATCGAACAGAAACATCAAGGAGATCAAAATCGTCAAGAGGATAATTATTGTTTGAAGATTCATTTTTTAGTTTTTATTGCTTCAAAAATATATGGATTAATTTTTTGAAAAAATATTCTCATAAGACAATCAAAGAATCGATTGCGTTTTATTCAGAAAGCTGTTTTTCACCTCGTCTCGATTCGATTGGTGAAAAAGAGAAACGATAAGTTTTCGTGTTTAATTGTTGAAGATGTTACATTCTCACTTCAAAAATAATTTCTTTTGACCGATTACAATGATCGAGAACGATCATTACAATCACCGTTTCTTAAGCACCACAAATACGAGACGCCTTTTTGGCACCTATTTCGATGTTTCCTTTGTTCAATAAACGAAGTCTATAACTCATCTGTTGGTGAATAATCTCAAGTAGGAGAACCTCTGATCATCATCATCATCAAGCATTAATCAAATAAAGGGCAACGATTGATTTCTAATCATTCTAGAACAGAGGTGTCGAAACCCTTAAAATAGGGGGCACTTTTGTATTGAATTGAGGAAAGACTGAACTGGGATTTTCGATGATGATGTAGTCGTGAAACCTCTCTGGTCGAGGAATTTTTTTTTTTAGTTACAGATCTCAATTGTAATCAAAATATGAAATTTAGATAAATAGAAATATCCAATCCTTTGAATATTATTTTCTCAGATAGTCCACAAAGAATTCGATAGTTTGGTCAATATAATCTCGGTGATAAGGTGGTCAATTGATTGCGGATAAACAAGCAACCGAATATTGTTCCGGAATTCAAGGATCATCTCTTGATGAATTTTCTCCAACGAAAGATGGCGATATCTATCGATTTTGATGTTGGTGATTTTTGAAGATGATGTTTTGCGCAAAATTGAGAATGTGGAGATGAGCTGATAAAATTTTGTTTTCTTTCTCGA
This sequence comes from Sarcoptes scabiei, assembly GCA_020844145.1. Classification (NCBI taxonomy): domain Eukaryota; kingdom Metazoa; phylum Arthropoda; class Arachnida; order Sarcoptiformes; family Sarcoptidae; genus Sarcoptes; species Sarcoptes scabiei. The sequence continues at coordinate 2,439,717 of CP080484.1, forward strand.
TGGGCGTCAAATCTTCAAAACTATTGACAAAATAACATTCCATATGGTCATAGGAAAGTTTCAGTCCGTAGATGATTGAATTTTGAACCTGAAAATATTTCTTTGGGAAAATAATGATATTAGAAAGCATTTTTAACGTCGATAATGGCTATCTTGAAGGTCTAATCCGTGGATTTAAATGTGGCATCATCAAACAAGCTGATTATTTGAACCTGGTACAATGTGAAACACTAGAAGACCTCAAGCTACATCTTCAATCAACTGACTATGGTGGATTCTTGGCGAACGAGGCTTCACCGTTATCGGTATCGATTATTGATGATAAGCTACGAGAGAAACTTGTAGCTGAATTCCAACACATCCGTAATCATGCTGTGGAACCACTCTCAACTTTTCTTGATTATATTCTGCACTCATATATGATCGATAATATTATTCTTTTGATAACTGGTTAGTAGGCAACGATTGAATTTATTGTCCGCGAGATTATTAATTTATTGAATTTTTAGGGACTCTTCATCAACGCCCACTTTCGGAATTGATCCCAAAATGCCATCCACTGGGATCTTTTGATCAGATGGAAGCGATTCATGTCGCATCGACCCCGTCTGATCTATACAACGCTGTTTTGGTCGATACTCCTTTGGCACCGTATTTCGTGAATTGTATCGGTGAACAAGATCTTGATGAAATGAACATCGAAATTATTCGTAACACTGTCTACAAAGAATACCTCGAGTCATTTTATAAATTCTGTAAGGATCTCGGTGGAACCACAGCCGAAGTAATGTGCGAGATCCTTGGTAAGTTTTTCATTTTGAAGGAATCATTTGATTCGAATCTATTCTCTTCTCAGCTTTTGAGGCAGATCGTAGAGCGTTCATCATCACGATTAATTCTTTTGGAACAGAATTGAGCAAAGAAGATCGCTCAAAGTTGTATCCTACTTGTGGCAAATTGAACCCATATGGATTGGCGATGTTAACCAATGCCGATGATTATGATCAAGTACGATCCGTCGCGGAAATGTATGCCGAATATCGTGTCATGTTTGAAGCGCAATCAAGTGCTGAGAACAAAACTTTAGAAGATAAATTCTTTGAGCACGAAGTCAAACTAAATATCAACGCTTTTCTTCAGCAATTCCATTTCGGTGTTTTTTACGCCTATCTCAAGCTTAAAGAACAAGAATGTCGAAACATCATATGGATCGCCGAATGTGTAGCTCAGAAACATAAAACAAGGATCGATAATTACATTCCAATCCTTTAAATTAATCAATGATCGATCGCTGATGATTTTTGGTCGTTTTGTTTGTTTTTTCTGTCTGTTTTGTTTCCGTTCTAACTACAACTACGATAGTCAAGAATAGAAAAAATCAATGCAATTTATCTTAAGGTTTTGATTTCGAATAATTCAAAGTTTTCCGCATTCAAAACTCTTATTTATGAAGTAAATTATTTAACCTTTCTAAGAAATCTTCGATCTATTGATTCAGATAAATTATCGACTTTTTTCGTAGAAATTTTTTTTAATTATTTTTGCTAATTAAAGCGCATGACAAAGTAGCCGCAATTGTACGGTGTTTATGAAGGCTACCAGCACACATGTTCTATTGTTGAAATTGAATTTCAAATTCCACCAATTTACAGCTTTCAAATCGTTTCGAAATTTGATTTGATTTATGATCAATTATGATAAGTTTGATTAAGAGGGAAATTTTATCTCAGCTAAGAAAAAATGGATTAAATTTAAATGGCTCTAAACTCAAAGTTTGCCCTTGGATACCGAAAGGAGAAAATATTGAGACGGATGGAATTGGAAATACTTTTCTTCTCGAATTACCGAACGAAGCGGATCCGCTATTAGAACAGAACGCCAAAATCAATCGTAATATAATCAAGGTTAAAAACTACTATTCATAAAAATATCTTTGAGTATTAGAAATTATTTAGCAAAAAAATTTTGGTCTCATAATATTTCCAGACGGCACAAAATTTAACATCTGTGATCGAGAAGATAGAAAATTTTCAATTAGAATCCAATAATATTTTACGGATCAAAGTGAATTTTGATGCAATAGTTCAAGTATGATTGGTTTCGATAATAAAAGTAGATACTAATTCTCTTTTAGAATGTATTGAGTGCAAAAAGTCTCTTTGAGTGTGATGTGGATTCCAAACAGAAAATTATTGTCGAATTTTCATCGCCCAATATCGCAAAACCTTTCCATGTTGGAAATCTGCGATCCACAATCATCGGAAACAGCATTGCAAATATATTGAAATTCAAAGGCCATACAGTCATTCGAATGAATTATCTTGGTGATTGGGGAACTCAGTTTGGTATTTTAAGTCTCGCTTTTGATAGTTTTGGTGATGAGAAAAAATTGCAATCACAACCCTTGAATCATTTGTTTGAAATTTACGTCCAAGGGAATCGACGTAAGTCTATAACCTAGCCTTTAAGTCTAATAACAAATTCCGTTTAAGAATGTGAAATCGACCCTGATTGGAGGGATAAGGCCAAAAAACGTTTTTTTGAATTGGAAAGCAAACAAGACCTCGATGCTTTCAATCAATGGACCAGGTTTAGAGATGTAGGAGTCCGGGAATTGGAAAATTTATATAGACGGCTAGGAATCGATTTCGATGTTCAAACCAGCGAATCGATGTATGCAAATCGAATAGCTGATGTGATGAAAATTTTAGAAACAAAATCGTTGATAAATCAGAGCACAGACGGTGCGATCTCAGTGAAGATATCAGATTATTGTGAACCGAGCCGTACAATTACCGTTCCGATTCAAAAGAACGACGGGACTAGTCTCTATCTGACCAGAGATATTGCAGCAGTGCAACATCGTAGAAAGGAATTCTCATTTGATCGAATGTATTACGTTGTTGATAGCACACAGCATAAGCATTTTCATAATCTCAAAAGCGTATTCTATTCCCTTGAAGATCCAATCTATCAGTAAGTAGTTAGAGAAAGCTATCCAAAAATCAAATAATTGTATCGGATCATATCTGCGTTTCTTAGCCAAATAGAGCATATAAAATTTGGGAGAATCTTAGGAATGAGTAGTCGGAAAGGTGATGTCATCTTGCTTGAGGATATTCTAGATGAAGCGAAACAGCGAGCACTGGCAGCGATAAGATCTAGTCCAAGTAGAAATTTTTTTTTCTTCATCTAAAAATTTTCATCTTTCTCTATGAAACATTCCTATCCTGTGTATAGATACGAAAATTTTCACCGAACTTTTCGATCAGGTTGCGGATGTTTTAGGCATAACCTCGATCATAGTGCATGATCTCTCAAATCGCCGTGTATCAGAATACAAATTCGATTGGAACAAAGCACTTCAATTGAATGGCAACACTGGCATATCGATTCAATACACCCATGCTAGACTATGCAGGTATTAATTCTTTCTGTCTCTGCCTTTTCCATGCTTGATTGTTGAACATCTTCATAATGAAATCTCTATAATCATAAAGCTTGATTGATAATCATGGTTTTGAATTCAAAACGGATACGGAGAACGGAATCAATGTCTCAGCCATCGATTGTCTTGAGGGACGTTTATTACTCAATTGGTTGATGATATTCGATGAAATGATCGAATTGGCCTACGAAAAGCTCGATCCAAGCTATATCACAAACTATGTTTTTCATCTAAAGTAATATCTACTCGATATAAATCTATGTTTAGGATATATTCAGATTTTAATTTTTTTTTATTTCTCTCTCTCTCTTCCCTTCCACCCTTCTTGCGTTGTTCACTGTGAAATAATTCCTTCCCTTGATTGAAGACGAGCGATCAATCGAGCTCATCAGAAATTAATCATTAAAAATCAGCCCAGAGAAATTGCTGAGACTCGTTTGCGACTGTTTTATTGCGCCAAAAATCTTCTCAATCAATGCATGCGATTGCTTGGCTTGAAGCCATTGAGTTCAATGTGATACATTTATCTGTTTTCAACAATTTTTTCGTTATTTAAAATTTTCAAATATTTATTTGCTTAAATTTTCCTCTATGAGATGCTAGTAATAATCAATATGAGTTTAGCAACGATCGGTTTTAAGCCATTTTAAAATCAAATGTTAAATTGTTCAATAATTTATCCAAATTTGATCAAATTTCATTATCTATCAAGCTTTTTTGACATTTCAAACATTTTGACATACACTTTCTCTATTTATTTTCCATCCGGTTGTTCAAAAGTTTTTTGTCTTAACAAACTCGCTCTGCTATCTAAATGCTTAGAGTTTGGCGGATTTTGGAAGTTATAAAAATTGAATAAAACCAAAATATCCAAGCATTGAACGGAGAGAACAATTTTGTGCTTCGCTAAGTGGGAGAAATTTTCATTGCGAAAATAAATTCAGTTCAAATTAATAGATAAAATTTTCGAGGAAAAAACGAGCGATAGAATCAAAATTTGAATCTCTATGCGAGGCTGTGCTAGAGAGGGACAGAAGAAAAAGCGAAGTGGAATGTATTTTTTTTTTCTTTTCGAATTTTTTTTCTTCTCCTCTTCTATCCATCAAATCTATTATTTTCCTTTCTCTTCTTCTCCTCCCTCTTTCGATTTTTGTTTTTTCTTCGCTGCTTCGATTCGAGACAATGTGCGAACCTACACCACTTCTTTCGAAGGCAGAGACCCCGAAAATTGAGACCCGGCAGGCAACATCATTTTCGTTCATTCGTTCTCGACCAGGGCAGAAGAGCAGCGATGTAACAGCAAATGATCGGCTAAACAACGCATATCAACGCTCTTACATACACACACACACACACACACAATGTCTCATGTAGATGTAATAGAACGAAACTACCGCCATTTGATGAGCGAGGTAAATACTTTGAGAATACAGAGCTGTTGAAACTTTTATCAGAGAGAAAGAAAAGATAGAAAAAAAAAGAGAGGTCTGATTGTCAGGCAGGAGGGAGAATGGCAGCATTATCGATAAAAAATGTACTGGTACTGCCTCGCCTATTTTTCAAAGTTCAAAAAGCGAGAAAGAGAGAGAGAGAGAGAGAATGGAAATGTGTTCGATTCGAACGAATCGAACGATATCCTTGAGAGCAGAGAGAAAGAGACGCTTCATTCCACTTCTCATTATGGTATCTGCGTGTGTATGTGTGCGTTGGAAAATTCGAATTTCTAGTTGTTTGGATCATTTCGCTTTTGCTGTTCTCTTGTTTTTCACTCTGATCTGCAGCGATATTAGATCTGACACACGCATTTCAATCTTTTCTACCATCATCGAGATATTCGTAGTTGTCGACGATTCCAAAAGTAGGAAAATTTTTACCACTTAAATATTATTTTTTTTTTTGGTACTTGGCGATCCACTCCGTCTTGAACGAGAACGTTTTTTTTCTCTTTGCTCTGTTACTAACAGCTTTTGCAGCACTGAAAACCGTGTTTTTTTTTGCGTTTTCTACTTTCGTTTCTCGGATCAAACCATTCAACCACACTTTTTTAACATCTCTTTTATCCATTCCATTCATCTATCTCGATTCGTTTATTCGTTCATTCATTTCCACCATCTACGACCGATCGACGAGTGAACTGATTAATAATTGTCAAAATACATTCTTCTTCTTTTTGCTCGTTTCGTTTTGTCTCGCTGCTCTCGTTCGGTCGAAGTTATTCTCTAAAAAGCCGCTCTATGTCCATGGACAATTTTGATGTTCTGCCACTTTAGCTAGTAGACTAGTTTCGATATCGAAAACAAAAGTAATATTCTTAATCACGAAACGAAGGCGATTTTATTGAGAAGTCGTTACCGAGGAAAAGAGCTCAGCAGCATCGGCACCTGTAATCTCTGGGTATGTGTGTGTGTATGTCTGTGTCTGTCAATGGTCTTCTTCCATAACACACTCCAGCGTTCGATCTGCAAGCAAGCAAAACAAAACAAATATCTTCGAAAGACCAGCAAATCCAGAAGTGGATATTATCAACCGAGGTGCTTCGCTTTCACACTGTATTTTCGCGTCCGGTGTGTCTACCGTTTTTCACAATCTTCATCACATCGATACACCGCCACCAAATAAACATCTTTTCTTTTCAAAAAATCAGCGGCGACTTTTAGACCATCAAATTATCCACTGAGAAAGAGGATTGTTTCATGCTGCCGAAGTTCACGCTACTAGAAGATCTTTTTCGGAACTTCTTGTGTGACCGTACTCTACTCCAGAGAAATTGTAATGCAAATGATTCAACTTACAAACACACCACTCTTTCGGAACAACAAAATCGTACGTATTTCGCACATTTGTTTTCGCCAAAATTTTCTCATTTTTGTTTCAAAATGTGCCATTATATCTTGACCCGCGTAAATATTCAAATCCATTTTTCGGCAGTGGAATTATTCCAACGATGAATTCGATAATCAACTTGATTAACGATAAATTTGAACCGTCCATAATTCTTTTTTGATATTGTATGATCAAAATTGATCATGAAACCATGGGCTTATCTATTTGTCAAATAATTTAATTTGCTTTCAAATACAACAGAGCCAACAAAGAAATGCAATGATTATGAAATTTTGTTGTCGAATTAAACTCAGATTCTTCACAATTTTATGTCCTAGAGTATCGATGCTATAGAGTCAACTCTATAGTCTGGACTCGTAGAAATTCATTTTAAAAAGAGCAATGAGCAATCTAGCATACTTTGAATGCTTCAATTAATGAAACCTAAAGCGAGCAAATCTTCGAAACGCGTTAAGAATTCTATATCGAACAATATTAGGCTAATTCATTCTTTTCTGTTTTGCTATAGGATTAAATTTGAGAAAGTCTGCTAGGTTTCTAGTAATGCTAAGAATAGATTTCTAAATTATAAACTGTTTTTTGGACACATCAATAAAATATGGCATCCATTTGATGCTGTTATTGCATCTAGTTCATTGTTCCTGTTTGTTTTTCAAAAAAATGATAATAGTAATCGTTGATAAACATTCATCTGGCTTCTAGATCATTCTGTTTTGAAGTGATAGCGTTTTTGTTTGAAAAGATTTTATTTTTTTCGGTGATGTTTGTTCCATTCAATTTTTCATATATAATTTTTGTGTTGAATATGATTTTGTTTCGAAACTCTGGATTAAAAACAAGATGATTTTTTATACTCTCATAATAATTAGTAAAATTTACAATTTTTTTTTTTAAGAATTCACGACCCAAACCCAGACGCCTAGATTATGTTTGCTTCTGATTCTGAATAAGAGAAGCATTGTAAATGAAAGTTTTTTACGGTGCTTCTTTCTCTTCATCTATCTGATTCTGATTGATGAAATCGGTCGATGTTTAGCTATTTAACAAAAATTATTCTGGCAATGAAGAAAATCATATCCAAACCATAGGCTCCCAAATTAAACTAAGAAAATTCCTTTCGAACTTTATGTCTGGCGTAGTGTACGAGGATTCTATTGAACTCTTTGGTCGAATCAGTTTTAGAGGTTTAGGTCTAGTTTTTGTCAGTGTATTTTATTGGCGGTAAGAATAGAATTCGATTCCGCTCTTTTGAGAGAATTACACTTTTGTTCTAGAACCGAGAATTAGATAATGGAAGAAAACTAAACAAGATTGGAAGATAGTCATTAACATTGTATGTGTAGGCTGCCATAGACGCCAAAAAAGCTATTCCTTTTTCTATATGAGTTCTCTTCTCTGTCTGAACCGCTTTCGCTTTTTCTTTGGAAATCGGTGTTTTAGAGTATGTGTGTGTGTATGTATGTTTCTAATTTATTCAATTGATCAATTCTTGTATGCTATCATTTTTATTGGTTTTTTATTTTATTTTTTTCTTAGTTTCATATGAGTATCGTCAATGGAAATGGCCGTTCTAGAAGTAACAAATAGCTACACCGATATTTGATGATAACACCGGCGGCGACCGAAAAAAAAAGATCAGCACTTGAATCCATTCTCTTAGAACGCCATCAGCATATTATTGCTCGCTACCACTATTATCATAATTATAGAACAATTCTACCAGTTAACTACCACGGCGTTTGACTAAACGCGAAACCGAAACATTTTTTTCCACGATACTTATACCCACGGTAATAGCAGCGGCCATACTTTCTTATTGAACCACCACTATGGAAGCGATAGAGATAAAGCCGACAGAAATCATATGTTTACAAGCCAACGATTCTTTATTTGATCTTGATTTTATTCGGAAATGCCTGATTGGTCTTTTGGAATACAAAAATTTGTTGCAAAAAATTTACAACGAGCCAAATAGTCTCAATGATGAAAAACATCGTTTCGAGTATGAAAGAATAGATCAGAGGTTTCAAGAAGTCATTCGCGGCAACGAGCAGGTTCTGCAAAGATATATTCAAGATGATTGGACCACAACGGACGAATTCTCAACAACTTTACAATCATTCTGTGATCCAAGCATGGGAAATTCTGAGGTATCTCAAGCTTACATCACTACAGCAGTGCCAACAACAACTACTACAGTCGGTGCCGATAATCTCAACTCGAGCTACAATTGTTTGGGTGAAAAGAAAGATGTTATGGCAATCGCTGCTGCAGAAGTTGTGATGCATTCATATGAAAATGGTCTTTATATTTGTGGATGGCCATCATGCGAATATCAGACATCAAGTCGACGGCATATCAATAATCATAAACTAGTTCATACTGGTGATGGAGAATTCAACTGCGGTTTTCCAGAATGTGGCCGCCGTTTCAAATCTAGAGAAGAGCTTAATGAGCATGCAGCGATTCACAATTCAGATCATCCTTATCCTTGCGTTTGGCCTGGATGTGTGTTCCGTTCAAAAACACCTGCTTCTTTAAAGGCTCATATGCGAGTTCACATGGAGCGCAAATATAAGTGCGAATGGCCAGATTGTAATGAAGAATTTGGCAAAACCACAGATCTGATTCGTCATCGATCAACAGTACATGATCAAAATAATTCGGCAACTCAGCAGCAATCCCAGTCTAATCAATCTGGAAGTGTTGCTTCAGCTGCTGGTTCCACGGTAGGAACAACAACTGTAGTAGCTCCAACTGTTGTTGCTGCTGGAACTGGTCAATCTAATCAAACAGTCCAGATTGTTCAACAATCACCTCAGCAGCAGCCGCAGCAAGTCACAGTTGTAGCGCAACAACCGCCTCAACAATTAGCTCAGATAATAAATGTTCAAGGACAAACTGGCGCATCATTGCAGCCTACACAAATAACCGGACAACTTCCGAGTGGTCAACAAGTTACTTTGATCCAATTACAGCAAACTCCATCATCAAATATCGGAACTGCTATAGCTCATAAAACCATAGTTGCCCAACAGCCGGCTTCTAATGCACAAGTGATTCCTAGTACTCAACCTCAACCGATTACTACAGCGATCGCAGTTGCCGGAACTAATGCTATGATAAATACCCAACTATTTCGATGTAATAATCCAACTTGTAATTCACTCTTTTCAACTCTTTACGATCTCAAACAGCATATGATGCAGCACACAAAGGTAAAGCAAATGTTTTTGATTATTTTCCCACTAATTTTTGCTTTAACTTTGACTCTCACGACTCAGACTCAAGCGAATGAAAATAAAAATGCGAATTCTGCTGAGCGAAATTATGTTTGTGGTGTCGAAAATTGTGGTCGCCGGTATAAAACTAGAAAAGGATTATGGGACCATTCTCATACGCATCGATCAGATAAACCTTATGCTTGTAATTTTCCAAATTGTAATTATCGTGCTGTCAGCTCTAGTTATCTGAGATCTCATATGCGAGCTCACAAAGGTCACAATGCCACTGTTAATAATACAAATGTTATCAATACAGCGCCACAAAACGTTGTCGCAACCAATTCTCAACAATTCTTAGCTCCAGGAACAATGATTCAACATTCTAATGGAACTCAAGAGTTCATTTGTGGTCTACCAAATTGCAATAAATCTTTTGATTCTCAATTCGGCTACCTGAATCACGTCAAATCTCATGCAGCGACTGCTCCTCCGACGCAAATAGCTCAAGTTGTTCAAGCTCCAGCTCCCGCTCCACCTCCGCCTCCTAAAAATCGGTGTCGAAATCCTGAGTTGGCTCGCTTTAAATGTGAATTCGTCGGATGTAATGCTGCATACAAATTGAAACGAAATCTTAAGGATCATATGATCCGGCATACGATTTTGGAGAAACCTTATCGATGTGATTGGCCTGGGTGCGATTATGGTTCATATAAATCGACTAATGTTGCCAAACATAAATCCGTTCATTCAGATGAAAGAAAATATGCTTGCGATTTTTTCAATTGCGACAAAAAATTCAAAACTCGTGAAGGTCTTCGTAAGCACATGCTGTCGCATCACAAACCTCCAGTAGTGACCAATAATATCAACTCAACCACAAATGCTAACACAACGACCAATTCGATCCAGATTAAAATAGATCCTGCAGTGACACAAAACAATCAATGATCCACCAGGCTTTAGTTCAAGCCATTTCAAAGGTTGCAGATCCAATTCATTTGTTAATCATTTTATTAATTTCTATCAATTTTGTTCTAGACCATTATCTATGTCGCGAGATGATTGTGAATATTGAAAGTCTCTCGACCACTGTCACTTGTTGATTTTTTGTTATTCATTCAATTTCATTCGTTCAGGACTGACAAACTTTTTGTCGTTTAATCTTATTACATACAATCATCATCTTCATCACATCATCGGATATCCAATTTGTAAACAGAAACAAACACATCATGTAAACATCACTATTTCGATTTTCCATCAAGAAATCATCAAAAAATCATCAAAAAATTGATTGATTGATGACAAAAGCATGAAATATTCATTACAAAAACTTCAAGATCTCTTCCATTTTCTTCTTTCGATATGTTTTTAAACATTGGTGTCAAACAATCTCGATGCAATTAATTTCTTTTAATTTTTCCTACCTAATTGGATTATTATGTAATTGCTAATTATTGTGTAAAAAAACAAATTACCTTGAATTTCGAGAAAAGTCTGTATCTTCAAAATATCCATACCATCTAAATATCATCATTTGTAGCATCGATAAGGAAAGTCTATGGCCTGAAAATTTTCTCTTGAAATAAATTGTCATCATTCAATGATACGATTTATTTATTTTAGCGAAAAAATGCTAACATTGCAAAACGAAAAATGAAAATCAGCTATGTTCGGACATACCATAGGCGCCGTTAGAGATTTTCGTGTTGTTGATGGGTGCGACTATTCACTTTTTGGTTTTCCTCGTTTCCGATTGCGAATTATTTAATCCTTTTGCATCCGAATCTCTTCCAATTCTTTTCAAATTTGGAATTATTTTAAATTATTAATATTATTATTATTGCTACTGCTATTACTAATATAAAATATTAGTTATTGATATTATTTTAATTATTACAATTTTGAAGATGATTTTTTATTCTTTGGTTCCTTCGCTCTACACGTCTCAACACAAAAAAAAAAATTTTTTTTGCTTTTCTGTTAGTTTTGTTTTTGCTCATCAAATTTTTCAATATTGGAATTTTGTTCTTGCATTAAAAATGAGATACAAACCGAATAAATTATTAAGAAAAATTTAAATTTTGCTTTTTTTTCATGAGGACTAAACTTGCGAGCCATGGATCAGAATTTTGATTGCTTAGAAGGATAAAGGAAGAAGAAAACGAATCCCAACAATTCTCAAACAAGAAAAGGAATGCGAGAAATGAACAAAACCGTTTGAAATGAATCTCGAACGATTACGTTCCAACGAATTTTTGGATTGTTTTTTTATTTCTCTCACTTCTCATCACATCATCTTGCAATTGTTCCGAACGCCAATACAAAAGAGCCTCTATTGGATCGCGATCTTATCTATGAGCTTTCCTTTTTTTTTGTCGCGTTCTTAGGTAAAGATCGGAGAGATTAGCTCTAAACCAAATGTTTTCATACTATTATACATTGGCACGCTTCGACCGTTACAATTTCTCTTTTCATTCAAACTATTCATTTTGGATTTCAACTGCTTCCCATTTTGGTTCTAAATCAAACTTTGATCTAGAAATCGGATTCTCCGTTCGGCTTTCTCGTTTTCTCTCTTCTCATTGTCAATGTTTGCACGCGTTCAATTATTTAGCAAAGAAAAAAAAACGCGTGCTTTATTGCTCTCTTTCTTCCTTTCAATATTTAACGGTCTTTTCGATCCTAAAATTTTCATATTCATCGATTCACACGAACCGAGCTCCACTAGCGCAGCTATGTTCAATTACTCTCTCTCTCTCTCTCTCTCTCTCTCTTTCTTTCTTCCTCTCACTAAGATTTGCTTTGACAAAGTTCAATATGCGGTATAATTTTTTTCCGAGGATTGTTTGGTCTGAAAATTTATCGATGTTGCTGGATGCTGTTATTAATGAGATTCTTTGCTCTATTAAATCGTTGAAAGTATCTAAGCTTTACCTTACCGAAAGCAAGTACGAGAAAGAAAGAGGCCATTTCTCCCACACTGTTTTCTGATTTCCATAACGGTCGATGATCGAACGGGAAAATCCTAAACGGTCGATGACGATAGTGACGATGATGAAATGATCTAAACAGACAAAAAAAAATTATTCCATATCGAAACGGAAAGACGATCCTGAGCATAAGCAATCCAATTGATTTGAAATGCAAATTCTAAGAGTCCATTCTTTTCGATATTATTGGGACAATGAGAAAATTAAGTTTTGGGAGTTTAGATTCTAGAATTCGGAATGGCGATTATAAAGATTGATGCAATACAGATTAGATCTTTCCGATACTTGATTCAGAAACAAATTATAGCCTCGAGTGATGGTCACCATGATTGTTGGATTCAAATCAATCAGAATATTTGCGAATAATTTTTTTACTGTGGTTAGAAATTTTGTTTCATAGCCTACCTTAGAACAGATTGTACGAATAGATTGAGTTTTGTTTCTCTATCAAAAAATAATCTCAAAAAATTGTTCCAAATGGTCTGATTCACATACGAATCGATCGATTCCGTACTACTTACGTAGAGAGAGAGAGAGAAAGAGAGAGTGAAAACTAGGAACAATAAAATGATTATGACGGGTGTGTGTTTGCTTCATTTCTTCATTCCTAAATGGAAGAAAGCTTAGCCATTTCATCAACATCACTGATGTTCTACGTAACTCAATATTGAATGAAGCTGTGTTTCTATGCATTGATGTGCCATATCAGAACAAGATCCATGAAAACTAATAATAATAATACTAGTGCCAAAATATATTAAATTTTGATGAATGAAAAGAAAAGCAATTTACAAAGGTAGTGCTAGAGACTGAAACACTAGCGGTGTTTGTTCGCTCGCTTGGTTCGATTGGTTAGCAAGCTGGGTGATTGACTGGCTAGCATCTGGCTTCGTAACGATAGATTTAACAAAAGCGAACAGCAGCACATACATCACCATCGTTCACAAACGCGAATTGTCGAATGTCTATTCTAGACGAGATGATCAACATTAGAGAGATCGACATTCAATTTATATTTGTTCCAGTATTGAACTGAATCGTTCATTTCGTTTCGATGAATGATTTGAATGATCACACACTGGTTGATCTCGCTTAGCGATCAAGATGTTCTCTGCGTGCTATGCCCTTGTAGAATTTAGGGTCGCGCACCAGTCAAAAGCATAAGTGAGCTCGAACCGATTTTCATTCACACAAATAGCTTAGATCGCGAACTCGATCTGTAATGAGGCAAACAACAAGAATCTCAGTATCAAAGTGAAACAAATGCATTTTAATTTTCAATTTTAAATTATTTTTGAGATAAGATTCGATTTTTGTTTGGAAAAGAAAATTTTCAATGTACATTATTGATAATCAATCCATTCGATAAAAGGGAATGCTTATCTATCTGATCTGTCTACGATCGTCCAAACTAGTAACCCTTTAGATGAGTTTATATCGGTCCGAAGAGGAAACAAAATTGTTGATTCTAATAGCACTGATTTGATTCGACTAGATCCAACATAGAACAAGACCTAGACAATCTCACTCATTGAAAGTGCCTGCGTGTGTGTGTGTGTGTGTGTTATATTTCCAATTCGATTTGTAGACTTTTTTTGTTGTTAAATCTCTTCCTGGAGGTTTTCAAAAAAAGAAAACAATACCTAAGAGAGGAGAGAAGAAAAGAAAAGGTCCAATTTGATCACTGTTGTGATGCAAAGAGAACAAACTCCTCTCCCTCTTTTTCACAAGCGCGTGCGTCAGCATTAATTTTGATTTGATATTGTGGCGCGCGTTCTCGTACAATGGGGACCAAGATCTATGATGATGATGTTGGTCGATATACCAGAGATTAGGTATGCCACGAACGGTAAAACGAAAGCCAGCAGCAACAATCGAAAGCAGACAGTGGAGTTTGAAAGAGACCGATGACTATGACGACGATGATGGAAAGCTAAAAAGATTTGCCATTTTTAACCGAACGAAACCATAGTCCTCGTCATAATGCATTCGATCTCTAACCTTACTGCCGATCGGATCATCTGGTTCTAGATGAAATTGTGAACGAAAAAGATTGAAACATTGAATCGAATGAATTACTTCGCTCTAGAGATTTATTTTGTTTTCCGTTTTAAATTAATCAAGATCATTTTCGATCGTTTCGCAATCGACATCTTAACACTACTAACACGAGTCCAACTGGATTAATTAAACCAACTGGATGGAGCGAACTAATTATCTTGACTTTCATAGTGATGATTATATTCTCAAATCACTTTGTTTTTTATTTCCGTTCCGTATCGAACCACGGATGCTTGTGAAATATGTGAAATAGATTCTATCGAAGATATTCTTTCTTCATCGATCTTCACTAGTCAACGAAGACATCTTCATCGATATGAAATCGAATAATTTGCAATCTAAACGATTCTCAATTAAATCTAATCGAATCTTTCAATGAATTTCCAGAATAATTAATCTCCATTTAATTATGTAAATCTTATCCTACTATCTCTACTCAATGGAACGAGTGTGAACACTCTAGTCAATTTGAATTTTGAAGTAAATTTCTCAATTATTTTAAGATTTTCTCATCCACTTTCGATTTGATTTAAATTATATTTATTTTCGACGAAAAAAAAATATTCGATTTTTATTTTATACTCTGTTTTTCCCAATTCAATTCTACCATTTTAATCGTAGATACACTTAGATTAGAATTTCAATAGATGCACCTCTATTTGATTGTTGAAATATTTATTTTAAGCAACAATCAAGAATTAAATTTTACTTAAAATTTTCCCGAATAAAACTTTAAATCAAAACTTCGATTTAGAATAGATTTAACAGCGTAGAATTTGTTTTTATATTCGACATTAGAAACCAATATGATCTAATTGATTTGTTAGGTTTCGAAGAGATTGAAAGCTTTAAGAAAGAAAAATGCTTAGCCGATCAATTTTGATCATATTGATTTTGTTGTGATCGAATTTTTCCACAAGTGATCCAAATAAAACCACAACAATTGAGACGAAATAAAAATGTCGACATTTTTGCCAACTTTGACCAAAGCTGGTCTCACAACGATCTATGACCACAGTGACGATAACAATCGTGACCGATATGAAGAAGATAGTGATGATGTGCAAACAAAGATCAAACCTAATCAGTCTAGTCCCCAGAAGAATCCGAAACTAAACAATCACAGTGGTGATGATGATCAACACCACGATCAAAATGACCAAAAGATTGATAATGGCGATGATTTTGATGAAGATCTAGATGATGATGGTGATGGTGATGATGACGATTGCAATGGTCTTCAAGATCAGATCGATATAATCAAGGCGAAAAATTATCATTCAAATTATCATATTGATGATCATCACAATGATCTTAATCATCATCGACAATTTCTACATTTGAATGGGATTCTATCGGATAAATCTCGGAACACTTCGGTCATCGTATCACCAAGTGTGTATTTTTCCTATAATTTTTTTCTCGCATTCTTTCTTGATATATTCTTGATAATACGAAAATATTTGCTTATCTAATATCGCAGACCGACGTAAATATCATCATCGACAACAACAACAACAACAACACGAACAACATCAGCATCCGAAATTCGATGATCAATTCAATGATGATAATGGTGATGGTATAAAGGATGGCGACCTCAATGATGGAAGAGAATTTATCGATCAAACCAAAAATTGTTCCATCGGACGAACACAATACCATCAAACGATACCGATGCAACAAGCAATCAATTTCATGCTAGGTCAAGCTAATCTAGAGGCTTTAATTAATCATCATAACCAACAGCAGCAACAACAACAACAACAACAACAAGATTCATTGAGAGCAGCGATATGTTTTGCGAAAAATAATCTCCTAGAATATTATTACAAAAATAATCTTAAAAGCGATATGATCGTAGGAGAATCGGAATCCTTAAATGGAGCCCTCGATGACAAAGAGAATGATTGCGATGATGATAAGGAGGAGGGGGAGGAGGAGATGGAGAACAACGACGATCACATCAACAACGACCACAATGGCGACAATGGACATCGAAATGATAAAGTTTACCTGACAGGATTACGCAATGGACATGATCATCATTCGAATGTAAGTGTGAATCTATCTAGAATGAATTCGATCTCAACAATCTTTGAATTGAATTGAGAGAATCTAAGCGGAATTGATTCAATAGGAAGATTCTCTTCATTATTCATAGAGAAGTTTGGTTGTAATCGAACAATAACATCTTCAAAGATTACTATTATACTCGATTGATTTCTTTCAATGCTTTTCTCTGCTTTTCTTTTTTTTTTTTTTTTGCTTCAATTGCTTCAATTCCTCTTCTTCTTCTTTTTCTTCTTCATAAAATCAATTAGATTTGAAGCTTAATTAATTTTATTTAATGTTTTTTTTCCAAACTAAAGAAGTGAAAAAATTCTACATGCCCTACTCCTTTCTCTCTCTCTCTCTCTCTCTCTCTCTCTTGCTTCTTTTCTATCGATCCTTATATTTTGGATCTAATCTAATTTCAAGAACATAGCTAGATTTATTAGCTAGACATACGCTGAAATTAATTTCACAATATTATAATTATTATTATTATACCTCAATATTAATATCATTACTCGTTCAACGGTTTCTTTTCTACGTTGAAAGGTTGATTAGTCGGTGTGTGCTTCTCTCGAAAGAGAGAGAGAGAGAAAAGTAAAAATAAATAAATAATCTAGGTTTTTTTTTTATATCAGAGTTTGCAAGAAAAAATCCTATGGTCTGATATTTTTCAATTTTCATCACTGACTGCCGAGAAACCAGAAAAGATTGATTGAAATCATCGTAAAGAACTATTTTGCCCATCTCTCTCTCTCTCTCTCTCTCTCTTTCTCTCTCTCTCTGGGCAACGATTCTTGGTTGTTTCATAATCATAGTAATAATAATAATAATAATATTACTAAAGAAATAAAATCAACCAAGCGATTCCAATACTTAGACAGAGAGAATGGAGGAAAAAAATTATTTCAAAGAAATTAATGCAAGAATCGAATCGAATCCTAAGAACGAGAGAAAGAGCCATAGAGAAGAAAGAGATGAGATTTTTGGAGAAATTTGGAAATAAAAATGACTGTTCCGAAAAAAAAAAATTGTTCCTACGAAAAGATCGAATGGTACTCTAGAACACATTCCTATCGATGATGATCTATGCTATTTCGATTTGTATTTTTGAGATTTTACCTTTAGTTTTATCTTTTCGATTGATTATTTTATTTCTCTTCCAACGATATCAAAGACCATTGAATTATTTCATTGTTTTGGAATTATTTCATTGTCTTTTTTTTGCTTGTCTTGCTTCCAAATCAATTTCATCATCGACACATAACGATAATGCCGAATGAAAGCGATGAGAAGAGGACAAAATCAATTGAAAGCAAATCATTACACCGAGAGACAAAGAATAGATTTGTTTCATTTAAAGTTTCATATCCGCGCGTTCCGTCGAAGATTGCCAGTATTTTCTTTTTTCAAGTGGGCGTTTGTGAAGAAATTGTTAGACTCTCTTTTTTATTGTTATGTTTCTTTTCATTTCTTCTTTTTTTTCCGATTGAAGCAAAATTTGAACAGAGAAAAAGTTTGAAAAATATCTGATTTTTTTTTTTCTTTCTGGTAATAATCTGGAATATGTTTGAGAAAGATTTTTTTTTCTCTACCTAGAATCTATTGACGTTTTTTCATTTGAAGATATTCTATAAGTTTCAAAAAGATTTTATTTGAAAATTTTCGATTTTTATAGATTACGAAATGGAAAGGAGACCAGACTGAAATTGTTGCGAAATAGTTTCAAAATTTGCCCTCAGGACTTAGTTAGTCTACAGATAGTTTTCGAGAATCCATTTAGTTTGGTTACAAAGAAACAAAAACATTTTTTTTTTCGCCTCTTTTAATCAATCAAATTTTTGGATCGATTCTGAATTTTGGAGAAAAAATAATTTAAAAATCATTAAGTTACAAAAACTTAAAACTATCAAATTCTAGAGCCCAGAGTTTGGATGATATTTTGAGATTATTTTATCGATTCTATCTTTGTTATTTGAGAAGATGGGAGGAATCAGAACAGAGTGATCAATTCTAATTCTCAAGCCTTATCAATAAGTGGGCCATTCGAAAATTTTCAAGATAATCTCATAATCGATTCTTATTTTTTATGATTATTATTCATCATCATTTCTTCGATATAACTTTTTCAAAGAATTGATCTCATAATAAAGAAAGAAAAAATTATAAATTGATAAATCTAAGATTAACGAATTTCCCTTATAATTTTTCTTTTTCTTTTCTTTTTCTTCTTCTCTCCATCTTCAACACCTAAACTATTGTAGGCTTTATCCTTATCTCTTAGCAAATACAATCGGAATGGTTGTGTTGAGAACAAAACCGTCAATCATAACGAATACGATGATCTTGGAGGTGATTGTGGCTCAGGTGGAGGAGGGAAAGAAATGGAACGATCGAAAACTCTTCAAAACGGTATCAATCATTGCGGCAAAGATGAATTCGTTGATAACCAAGATCTCGATGATGATGATGAGGAGGAAGAGGAGGAGGAGGAGGAAGGATACAATTCAAACTTTGATAAAAACCAAATAGATTTAATTGAAAATTCAGTTGCACTTGATCTACGGTGTGATCGAAAGAAAGAAACCTCACCATTGCTCAATATTCAACCAAACGATAGATTCTCATCGAACTCGTTGCTTTTGCTCGTCGATAAGAATCGACAAAAACGTCAACAATTGCAATCGCAACAGAAACATCGACAACATCAACAATTATTATCATCAATCTCATCGATATCATCATCTTCTTCATCGTCGTCTTCATCATTATCATCATCAACGCTGTCCTCTCTATCATCAAAGAAGAGTTTGAAAGCGAAAAAAAATTTATCAACCACGATCGGGACGAAACAAATACAAAAGTCTCAAGATAATTCATCGCTGAATAATACTATTTGTCTATCTAATTTATCGAGTCCACAAGCTATCAATGGCTACGATAATGAAAATGATAGTCTCAACATTGACACTAATGTGAATGGTTCGAATAAGAGGAAAAAAAAGCGTTTGAAAGCAACAACATTGGGATTGGAGAGGAAAATTCTATTAAATAATCATACCAATCATACCAATAGCAACGGTGTTCTTCTATGTAATAGCAATGGCGTTGGAGCAGTTTCGACATTGTCTCAGGCCAACAAAAAATCTAAGTCAATGAAACGATTCAAATTCGATGAGCACAAATCATCTCCAGTTTCCGGTACGTTCATATTGGATTCCGATAATGAAGAAGAGTTCGCTAGTCTAATGAGCCAAGGATGTGCGGTGAAACGTTCTGGTGATATTGATCCAAGTCTAAATATTGTTATTATCACGCCTGAGGCAAGAGAGGAGATCGCTAAAATCGAGAACAAAATTGGTGATTATGTTTGTGCTCTATGCAAAGAGTTTCATACCGATGCATTCGCTTTGGCTCAGCACCGTTGCTCCCGAATTGTCCACATCGAATATCGTTGCCCGGAATGTAATAAAGTATTCAATTGTCCAGCTAATTTAGCTTCGCATCGAAGATGGCATAAACCAAAAGCGACGACCACTGGCGGTATGGTCTCGAAAAAAATGAATGCAATTTTTTTGAACAAAAAAAACCCTCAACTCAATCATTATCTAAACAACGACAGCAACAACAACAACAATGATGATAACAAGATAGATAATAATAATCATCATCACCATCATCCTGATACTAACAAATCAAGGCTATTGATTGATTCGAAGGTATCGAAAATCAATAGATTGAAATCAAACAATCGGATCCACAATGCTGATGATGGGATTGCAATCAGCCAAAAGAGCAACAATCATCATCATCATCAGCATCGGTCTCATCACAACCATCACCAACAACAACAACAACAACATCATCATCTTGGTGAAACTCTTTCGAAACTATTTGATTCATTCGAATGATTCGAGTGAATCCATCGATTCGTCCACCAGACATGTTGGATTTTGAATCAGTGAAATTTAAAAACCAAAAAAATATTTGCCTTCAAAAAATTTATCAGATTGAGATCAGAAATTGAAATCTCTTGTTCTTTAAATAATTCAATTCCAAAATAACTCTATTTGATTGTTCAAAATCTCTCAATGCTTTGGCTTCTTTTCTATTTTTTAAAGATACGTTTCGATCAGATTGTTTTTCTTCGAGACAATCTCTCCGTCCAATAGAAATCCATCCAGAATTTAAATTGTTCTGATAAGATTTTTTCTTTCAAAATTCTAATTAGAATCTTAAAATAATCAATAACTTGATGGCCGATATCTATTCTAATTGTTATCTAGAATCAATAATAATATTAAATCGAATTGATCAATTGACTGGAAGAAATTGTTTAAAATCTCCATTATCTTAAGATAGACAAAAATTGATCTGGATCGAGGAAATCTAGATATAAAATCATTCCAATTGTGTCTAGTTATTTTTAACTAACCAGGTATAGAATTTGAGTACTTTTTTCCTAAGATTAGATTACTTCGAGAAGAAAGGCAATAGAATATAGGTCTAGATTTAGGGATATTTATAAGTGCGATCATAATGATCTATTTCTGCGATCTATAAGTGCGATCAGGAATTGAAATAGATCCGATTCTTCTAATTGACAATCGATGCATCAAAAGAAATTACTCTACAAAGAGGATATTTCCTCAAAGATTGAAATTCTAATGCGTTTGGAACTTTTTTGATTGCCAAAAAAAAGCAAGATTTGATTGATTGCACTTATTTGTTGATTTTGTCGTTCGTTTATCTCTCTGTTTTGTTGAAGAGAATCTCTTATTCTAAGCCTTTTCGTCTCTTTAATCCGCTTTCCCTGAATAGAGACAATGGATTGTGAATAGGCTCGGAATTCTCATCATCACTATTCTCCTCATCACTCTCAATGATCGAATCATTTAATTTTGATGATTAATACCTTTACGATTGCAACTGGTTCTAAAATTTGGACGATTTGGTTTCATCGTCCTTCGGTTCTATGGGTTACTGCTCATCTCGATTGAATCATTTATTCGACAATTAAGAATAGAAAGAGAGAAGAAATCAATTCGTTTGTTTTGTGTTCTTCCTACCTTTCTCCAATCTACATCTATCAATACACAATCGGTGAAATGAGATATTCGGAAAGAAAACGAGATCAAATAATCAAAGGTAAGAAGAGTTGGTAGGTGTGTGCCAGTTCGATTGGGATGAAATGAGTGAATGGAAAATAAAAAAGAACAACAAAGGAACGGGTGTGTGATGATAATTTATATTTATTAAGTAAATATTTATCTAGAATAATTATCTTCCACAATGATTATTTTTTGTGTTGGTATCTCTCTCTCTCTCTCTCTCTCTCTCTCTCTCTCTGTCCCTTAGCACACAGTGATTATCTTTGTGGTTTCTCTTCAATTCGATTGATCCAGCACTACATACTGTTCTGTTTCCTTTTTGGAACATTATCATAAGCTAGCCAACAACGATACCGATTCGATAATGATGACGACGACGATGATGATGATGACTAGAATTTGGGGAATAAATTTATCTAGATCGATCGAAGTCGGTTGGATACGATGAGCTTCTTGTAAGAGATAGCTAGAGAAAAAAACGCCAATTACAAAAACAGAAACGTAAAAGAAGGAGAAAAGGGCAAAAAAATAATGTGCAGAATATTGGTTTGGTTTGTAACAAAAAAAAAAGTAAAATAAAATAAAATCTAGATCCAAATGATATGATTAATTGAAGATTTTTATTCTTATTCTATTTCTATTTTTCCATAATTAATTGGATTTTTTTTTCGCTCTCATACCGCATTGATTATCGGTCAGATTTAGTAGAGACTTATGCACGTACAGACACGCTCTGTCTCTATTCTATCTATTCAATATGGTTCGAATCAAAAATAAAATTTCTTTCCAACTCGATGGAGTTTATGGATGTGTTTGGATAAGACCTGAGGATATACTCGAAATTGTTACAATCAATCTAGAATCTTCTTCCTTCTTTGCTTTTTCAAAGTTCTTCTGGAAGTTTTTCTAGCAAAAAAAAAACATACTGCATTATAAATAATTGATGATCTTCTACTTACTTCCTTTTAACCAACGTAGATTGAACTCAGAGCTTGAAAAATCAAAGAAAAAAAATTTACCGCAAAATTTTTGGCCGGGATGGGGTTCGAGGTCTAGAGAGAACTCAATTTTATCGTTTTGGGCTGAATTCAATTTAAAAGTTTTTCGCGATTCTTCTTTTTTTCTTTGTTACATGATGATGACACATTAATTTCTCTTTTTTCTCGAATGAATGTTAAATGGATAATATCTAAATTGTAATCATTTGAATCGAATTGGTCGTTGTGAAAGAAATTTTGTCGACTAAAAATAAGAGAGAGAGAGAGAGAGAGAGAGAGAGAGAGAGAGAACTAGGGACTCAGAGAGACATTTTGAAACAACGAGCCGACCAGGTGTTTGTCAAGAGAAATTGAGAATTCATTTTCCTTTCTGACAAAGAGAAATGAAACGAACCAACAAATCGATTTGGTTCTAGTTTTTTTTTGTTCATTCGATAATCTTGGATCCTTTCGATATCTTGGTCTTTGCCTTTCTCCCTAACTCGATTTAGTCTCTCTAGATTTGAAAAGATCAAAAATAGTTCAAAATAAAATGGATAGCTAGGAACTTAAATTACCTCTAATTCTTATTCTTTTTCTTCTACCCTATTCTTTTCCATCTGTTCTCAGTTATTTTATCCAATAATCAAAGATGTATAATGGCAGCAATTATAATTATCATCGAATATCTCCTAAATAAATATCGAATGAGATCCAGAGAGTAGATGTGGAAACAAAAAGATTTGGGACTCTCGAGAGACATAGATTCGTTCGTAGATACAACGAAAAGAGCCCAAGTCGTCTGTTTTGGTTTGATTAGAGCAGGAAGTAGAAATTACTAAAATTTGAAATGACTCCACACCTCTTCCTTCTTTGAAAGAACTCTCAAATGCTTGGTTTTTTTGTTCGTTTCAATCTAAATCGTTTCATCGTTATCTTTTTTTGATTGTGACAGAAAAAATTTAAATTTGGGATCAAGATTTAAAAAGTTTAATAGGAAAATTAT
Source organism: Sarcoptes scabiei (assembly GCA_020844145.1). Classification (NCBI taxonomy): domain Eukaryota; kingdom Metazoa; phylum Arthropoda; class Arachnida; order Sarcoptiformes; family Sarcoptidae; genus Sarcoptes; species Sarcoptes scabiei. Next base: position 2,463,436 of record CP080484.1, read on the forward strand.
TATTTTCAATATTGTCGGATGAAATTTTCGAACAATCAAGTTTTTTTTGAGCTTGAAGAGGATCCACGCGAAATCCGAACACTGCTACTCAATTCCTCGACAACAGCGACAGCTTCCTGTATGGTGGTGGTTTCCTGCAGAGCTTTTCTCAACAATTCACGTTCGGTCTCTATCGTCATCGGTTTCGAAACAAAGATTTCTCGATTGATATCGATCCCCTCACCGAAAGAACTTTTTCTATCATTGCGATCTGCTTGATAGGTTGATTGTATACCATTTTGATTGTAACCTTTTCGAGATGAAGATCTGATAAGAAATTTTCCAAAAGATCTCGATATTTTTCCCGATTCAAAACAACATCGACATTGATAATGACAACGACGATTGCAACAATTTCTTTGTAGAGATTCACATCGGCTGGATTTATTTTGAAATATCTTGTTGCAATGATATGAATCATTGGGACCGCATTTTCGACTTGATTTCAATTGTTCAAGGTCCATGAAATTACGATTTGACGAATCCAGCTCCATGCTGTTTTTTCGCATCGAGAATCGTTTCGAAATCGATAATCTATGTAAAACCACTGCGAAGATACTGTTTCGTTTCATTCTGCTCAAAGATCTAGATTGATCAATTGAATTCGATTCGCAACAATTGTTTTGGTTGCAACCAGCAATCATTGCTTTCGTTGCAAATCGCTTCGATTGATTTTCATTCGATCGATTAGATTCGTTAAGAATCGCTTGCGCCTTCCGTTTCCGTTTAGATGACGATGATGAAGATGATGATGAGATAGATCTACTTTTGATCTGTTTCTCTCTCTTCTTTTTTCTCTTTTTGTTCAACATAATCATTTTCTTTGTCATTCTCATCATTGTTCGTTGCTCATTTGAAGCGTTCGATGTCGATTGAACTTTTTCCATTGATGAAGATGAGGATAATCGGTCTTTGAATAACTTCTTTCGATCTGTGGCTCTCTGACCATCATCGTTCTCATTCAAGAAACTTGATCCGATTGGCCGAAAACTGATCATCTCACAGCTAGAAAAACAATCTCTTTCGAGAGAATTCTCATTCGAAAAGCTACGATTCTTCCGTTCAAGATGGCGTAAACGTTGCCAATGATTTTGATTCGCACTGATATCAGAATTCATCTCCAAAATTGTTATACTAGCTTTAGAGCAACTCTCTTGCGATCCGAATTGCGATCTCGATTGATTCGATTCGAATTCTTTAGGTCTATGGTAGTGATGATGATGATGATGATGCTTGGAATTCAACCGACATCTACAATGACAGAGTAAATGTTTACGATGTCTCCGCAAATAAGAATGATCATCCCTTTCTACATCATGAGCTGCTCGATGAAAAAGATCATTTTTCTTTCTATCAAATCTGACCGATTGATCTTCTCTCACGATCAGACAATCAGTTTTACATCTATTTCGATTCTGTAACATTGATTCATTACCGTTTGAATAATTTTTATTATTCTCGCTCGAGACATCATCATCATCATAATCATTCTTTCTATCGCGACCAACATCTTCATCTTTGCTTGATTCGATTTTTTTCAATGTCAATTGATTCTGATTTCTAAAGAATTCCGTATCCAAGCGACACTTTTTTTCGCCACAATCAATGGCGTTATTCATTTCGAAATGATTTTTGCAATAAAATACATGTTCCTGATTCAATGAGCAGATAGTCTTTTTAAAATTCTGAATCGAATTTGGCAGATGATCATAACTATGGTATACTGCGGAACATTGATGAGGATGAGAGTTCTGTTGCCTTTGAAAAGCATTTCTTTGCTGATAATTATTATGATTTTGAATGGATTGATTTTGGTAATCATTGCGAGATGGATTCAGATTCGTCGATCCAAGCGATTGGATCGGTATTGATGAGCCTAATAGAAAGCGCAGGAACATAGAAAAAAGAAATCAATAAAATCTGGTTTCGATATTTGATTAGGTTAATCTTAACTTTGATGTGATTTAGGCAACGAGTCACTTTGATCTTTCAGCATCGAATTTCGATTCTCGTAATTATAGTGATTATGTCTACGATGATGATGATGATAGTGATGTAGATAGGCTTGACGATTTTGATTGAAATTTTTGGTCGCTTTATATCGCAACGCTCTACTCTTACAAAATCCATACCGAGAGGCTAGGATAAAAAAATCTCTCCGATATTGTTTGGTAAAGATGACGTAAAGGAATGGATTGGCACATGAGTTTAAAGGGTAAATTGTAACCAATAATATTTTTGAATTAGTAACATTAATCAATGGATAACCAGCAATTGCTGTGAGACCGAAAAACGCTATCGGTGCCCAACAAGCAAAATCGGTAAATATTAACAAAGCCATCCGTTTCGCTATGGTCATATCATTCATTGTTGCGCGAGTTTTTTGGCTCACGATTGAAATATACATCTGAAATCATCATAATTAAATGTGAATGTACAATGAATCGTTCAAGACCTCAAACCTTGAGATAGCAGGCACAGATTGTGATGAATGCTAGCTGATTGATAATCAACAATGACACTAGATAGAGAATATCACTTGTGGTTTTATGCTCCATCGGCAAACAAATGCTAGTCTTCGAGTACGAGCTGATGCCAAACAGAGGCAGTGAGGCTAGAAGAATCACCAAAAACCATCCGAATATCATAATTTTCACGGCAAAATTTAGCTTAAATCTACGATTCAATTGTATCGCATAGGTAATGGCAAATAAACGTTCCAATGTTATCACTGTCAATGTGAAAATCGACAATAGTTGAGAGAAAACTGTTATGAAACCGGCTATTTTACAACCGATTCCTAGATGGAAAATCAAATCACAAAAAATCAAAGAACTGAGAGCAGAATTTGAGTTTCGAATGAGAAGATTAACGAACCGTGTTGCCAATCAATCGCATAATTAAAATAATTCCCTTGAGTCCAAAGATTCACAATCGCAATTATGAATAGATAGACACCTAGAAATAGGGGGTTGGGGGTAAATTTATGATTAATTAAATTCTCTCAGCTTTACATCATTCTCAAAAGGTAGAAAATCATTTTATTTGATTCGGAAATAAATTTCGAAACTAACCCATCATCAAATCAGCGATGGAAAGATTGATCATTAAAAATTTACTAACATTGAAGGTGAATCTTGAGCTTTGAGGATGAGAAAAAAAAACGAAACAAAAAAAAAATTAAAGCAAAAACAGTAGAAAAGTCCCAGAAGATTGAAATTTTTTTTTCGTAATCACTCTAAACCTCATTAGATAATTGATAATAAAATAATCCGAACGTTTGCTTAAACTATCAGTTCAGAGGTAATTCGATAGTTTTCTCTTGGGTGATTCGGAACCAAGAATCTAGTCAGTCTTCAAACTAAGCTGTCAATTCGAACTGTAAAGTTTGTGTTGTGAAATAGAAAACTAATCAGAAGAACTTTGAATTCTCTTTTACTTCTTTTTGGATTCTTTTGCATCACACCTCATTAATTTGACAAACATAGATCAGATTAACTTTTTTTTTGTCAAATAAAATAAATTGTCAAACAAAAATACCAGAAAAGTAGCCCTAATAAAGATTATAATAATCAACAATAAATTGGATCTTGTTAATCGACCGAATGACAGGGTATTAGAAGAAGGAAATTGGAATGAAAATTATCTTTAAATTGATTGTTTCTCTCCTAAACTAATATTCCTTTTACAATCATTTTTTCTTCGCCTATTTTTTCATCGGATAGAATCCAAACCTAATGAGAACAACGATGACAGCTACGTTTCCGGAAACGGCTGCAAACGCAACGATCCAAACGATGAAACGAAGATATGTTTTGCCCATAACATCTTCGCAAGGATTAAAAGCATCTGGTAATGGATAGCAACGAACTGCTGGCATTCGATGTTTGATGTCACCGCAGAATTGCTATCCAAGTGGGAGGAATGTTGTTTTCCATTCCGTTCGTTTATTGAGAACACCGTAATTGTAACGATTCGATTGCGATTTTCGAATTGCAGTCCATTTAAAAATATTTGGCAAGAGAACACAATCATTCAGTGATTTGCAAAAAAAAAAAAACATACGACAAAGAAAGGAGAGAGAGAGAAAGAGAAACTCAAAGAAATTCTACCTGTTTAGGACGAATAAAAGAATGTGGAATGCCGAAACGCCCAGGTAATTTATCATTTTTACTTTTCATTCTAGCGTTTCTCATCGATGTCGCCAAAACTATTGATGATGATGTCAATGAAGATGATGATGGTGATGGCAATGATTTCGTTGACATTCGCCTCTTCTCATAAGTATCATTAGGAGAGTGAATCATATCTTCGACCAAAGTGAATCGTTTCCGTGGTCGATCTCTTCCATCCCAGCCATAATCGCTTTCTAAATGATCGTTCTTAGAAGTGAAAAGATGAAGAGGAAGTTTTTCATTGAGTACAATCAAAATAATTAGATCGAAACAATCAGCAAAGAGATTTCATTAATTAAAGGATGCGAAACAATCATTGAGACATAGGCGAAAAAACGAGATTTTAATTTTGATTGAAATTAATATTCTGATCGAATATTGTTATTTTTTAAAATAGGCAAGAGAAAAAAGTATCGAATCAAATCTCTCGTGTGATTTCTGGTCTCTTTTTTGACAGCTAGCCCATCAAATTTTTGATTTTCTTACTTTAGATTCGTCTGCTTCTCTTATAATTGTATCGTCTTCACTATATATTTTGTGATTGTAATTTGATCTTAGTAATCTAATTCTATTGCTAAGAAAAGAGATTCTCAGTGATGTTTCGATTCTAATCTTTCTCGTTTTCGTTTCAATTGGAAGATAATTAATGAGATCAAAATCGCTATCCATCATTGATCTCATTCACTATTGATTGATTAGTGAAGAGGAAAAAAATGAGAAGAATCGAATGTGAGTGAATCGAAATTCGATTTAGTAATCAACAATCCATCAGTTTAATAATAATGGAATAATAAAGGAGTCACTGAATGACGGACTATATATTAGATGGAATAATAATAAATCGTTTTCTCTGCCCTTCACTTACCAAGTCAGATTTTCGAGACGATCGTCCAACATCAACATCATCATTAACGAAACCACCGTTTTCATCATTATCAATTACATCCTCCTCTTCCTCCTCATCATCATCCTCGTCTTGTACATTACTATCGCCAGCGCCCAAGCAGTACCTAGCAAATATGTTTTGGATAGCAAGGATAGTTAGGATTCGGGTTGAGGGAACAAAAGTAAAGAAAAATTTTTTCTTGATTGAGTCCAAGATAAAGATAATTGATTTGATGATAATGAAACTAGATAAAGGCTATCAACAATAATTAGTTCTAATAATAGTATTGATTTCAATCTTAGGTAATCCTTTAGCGGAGTATTTTTTTCCTAGATTTATCCCGAAAAAAATATTGACTCCCATCAAATTTACCTATCTGTGTTGAATAAATTTTTCAATCGTTCATATTCGATCGGATTATGATTGGCTGGAAATTGGAACGCACAGCAATGATAAGGATAGGTAAGATGGGCCTCTTTGATCGATTCAAAGTGATAGATAAATGGTATCTCTTTCAAGGTGAATGTCTCCACTATTCGTAGGATTTCCAATGATTCACTGAGACCTGATGTCGGAAGTTTTGTGATACTGGTTTGGGATAGATCACTAGAGTCCAAGACGAAGCAATGTCGTTTGCCATTTGAAAGAAAATAAGAGAAAATCAAAATTAATCGAAAGAAAAAGAGAATTAGCGCTAATATTTCTTGAAACTTGAAGATTAATTTAAAATTTTCGATATGAAATTTAAAAAACAAACTTTAGACCTCAACATTTGATTCAATAAAAATTGTTAATTCCAATCATTCTTATATCTGCTTTGTTTCCCTATCTATGCTGATACTTCCAAATAGCATTTAACAGAGAAAATAAATCGAAAAAAGACGATTCCATCAAAGCGAGCAGAAAAAAGGAGAAAATTCTCGGACATCTCGGAAAAGATGAAGCCAAGTGAAATCGATCTCGAAAAATTATGCAACGCTTTGATGTAGATTGGTGCAAAATCATCTTCAGTGTTGAATAACTGGGCAGAGAAGAATCGAATAAATGTCTAGTTTGAATTGAACGGGGAAAAGAGAGTGTGGAGAAAAAAAAAACAAATCCACAATCCATCCAATTCGAATTTCGAGAGGTGTAAATTCAGAGAAAATTCTCTATCGAATTCGATGATGGAAATCAAATTACTAGATGCCTATTCAAATATTGCTAACATTAATATTAATGCCAAATGTGAAGCTCAATGAGAGCGATCCAGAATGAAGCCAAACACTACGGCTGATCTTCGATCGAATTAGCAGTTCTGTTTCTCTCTATTCTTTCATTTTAAGCTCTCAAAACTTTGACCATAGAGTGGTATGAAACATTGTTTAAAACACAGTAAAGATTTCAAAATGAATAATTTCGATAACTTTAAGCTCAATCTAACAATAAAATCTTAATTCTATAGATTTATATTAGAATCAATTGAAAACTTAAAAAAAAGAATTTTACAACACTGAAAGAGATTACATGTAAAAACAAAGCTATTTCCGTAAGAATATCATCAAAATCAATTAATTTCGAACACTGTACATTTTTCTCTCTCATTCAAATTCGGTTCGGTTACATTTTTCTCAAAGGATTCACTAAACACCATTATTCTTTTGTGTAACTTTCTTATGTTTTGTTTCCATTCTAATCACTAGATTCCTATTGAATCACTAGACTCTTGAATAATCAAAGCAACAATGAAGGAAACAATTGAATTCGAGCTATTACAATAAAGACAAAAATTTTTCTGCTTTTGTTATAAAATTAGAATGGAATTTAAGTTATTTTTACATATTCTATCACTTTTGAAATTCTTTTTAATAGTTCCAATCGGATATCATTCTCTCTCTCTCTCTCTCTCTCTCTCTCTCTCTCTCTCTCTCTCTCTCTCTCTCTCTCTCTCTCTCTCTCTCGGAATTCATCATCATTCATTGTCCGAATGAATCTAAATGGATGAATATTCATGGAATTTCGAAATCAAACGGTCATAGTGTTAAGATTCATAAAAAGAGATTCGTTTTTTCTCATTGAAAAAAAATTCTAAGAAACAGAGAGAGAGAGAGAGAGAGAGAGAGAGAGAGAGAGTTTGATTAATGAGAAAGAGATTGCGAAACGGAAAGAAGCGAAACGAAAATCTTCATCGATTATTTCAATTTTGTCTTTTAGATTAATTTTCACAATTATAACGGAAGGAAAGTTTTGTGTGGTCTTCGCTAGCTATTATTGGAGCCAAATTCGGGTAGATTTTGGTTGCAAAAAAATAATAACAAAGAGAGAAAAATAAAAAGAAAAAAAAGTAAAGCTTACAGCTCACGAAGATAGAGACCAAAGAATGCTTCCTTCTCCAAGTGGACCAATTTTTTATTCCCTTTAAGGCTTCTTTTTGGACCGAATTTTTTTCGCCATTTTCAAAACAAGAATTGATGTGATGTGATTTTTTTTTAATTTCGATCATATTCGATGATGATGATGAAAACCGTCAAAAATCGTATCGATTTCAGTGTTGACAAATAATCATCAACAACAACAGCAAGATACGCAATATTTTGGACCGGATATATTCGAAATTAGTTTATTAATTCGTTACGACAAACGTTGCTAGATCATAACTTACAGTTTACCGATTTTGGAACCATTGAAAGCGTAATCTTCGATGAACTCGATTTGATTATATTCGATATGGCTTTTTTGATCAAGATGGAAAAAATCAAAAAGAGTAGAGAATTAATTATCCGTGGGGTTGCAAAACTATTGAAATAAGAAGGGGCACTTTTTGCTTCGATTTGTAAAGAGACCGACAACCGAATGGCTGCAGTCACTACATTGTTCCGATTGTTGTGCTGTCAAATTCAAGATTGAATCAAATAAAGAGTTGGGACAAACATTCGATTTGATTTGAAATCAAATTGAACTTCTATTTCTTTTATCTATCCTTCGTTCCCTATTGCCTCGATTCTTATGATCGGCTTTAGTTTGAGAGCAATTTCATCAAAGAACAGATTCGTTGATCTAATTTTGATCGATTTTGATCCGAATCAAAATTTTTTCTTTTCGCCCTCAATATTCGTTAGATAATCCTCATTCTAGGTTTACAATTTAGGCTCAAAATGCCAAATTCAGTTTTCATTTTTTTTTTCGGTTGCAAATTGATCGGTTCTCTTTCCTACGCTCTAGTTTTGTTTTCCGGTGAGAATTTTTCTTTCAATTGATCGATTCGATTTGAATCAAATCTATTTTTCATGAACCTAGCTAATAGCTAATAGCTTTGATTCTAGATTCTTGCTTTGATTAGTTACGGATTGATGTTCGGTGGAATTTCTTGATTTAATTCTAACGAAAGAAAGTCAATCTATTCGAATCGATCGTCAAAAGTTGAACTAATTAACTCTAGCCTCCTACGCATAAAAAGATTTGTTTTTTTTCGGATACGAAATATCTCAATCCTTACATTATCGTTGAATAGAATCTAGATGATTTTTTTTTGTCAACAAGAAACTATGGAAGAGATTATTCAATCGGATTAGGAATCCAATCTCTTCAAACAATGATCGTTTTAAAATGAAACGACTAGCTTGAAGTTTATTAATTAGTTTTTCCCCTCTCGCTTTCTCTTCCCCTCATTTTCATTTTTTTTTCAATTAATCGATATTCTGACTAGGCCACATATCGAGAATGAGCTACTGGGAAAAAATGATTTCAATTTCAATCAATGATTTTCAAGAAGATATTGAAACAGAATGAGAGCAAACAAATCAAACAGAATCAAGAGAACTTACAAACTTTCCACATTGATTAGAATGGAATTCTGAGTAAGATTTTGTATTCGATTGTTATCCAAATCACTGAGAAAGAATAATTTCAAATTCAAAATTTAGAGTTTGTGAAAAAGAAATGAAATAATGCGATTGTAATAATTCGTCTGGGAGAGAATGTAAAATTCAAATTGGCTGTGTTTGTTTTCGCTATGTAACCGAAAATTTTATTCCTTCTAGTGATAACAATCTATTCGATCTCTTCGAGAGATATATTTCACCCACGCACATTATTGAGACAATAACTTCGGATGAGTTCTTCTGCTGCAACAAAGGCAATCGCTCAAGGCCAGTATGTGTGATTTTGCTATTGATAGAGATGTTCCAATCATAGACATCATCAATCGTTGCCGAATAAGTATAGAGATAAAGAGAGAGAGAGAGAGAGAGAGAGAGAGAGAGAGAGAGAGAGAGAGAGAGAGAGAGAGAGAGAGAAATAAAAGTTAAAAATTATTGCTTTTTTTATCCATCAAAATTCGATCAATCATCTCATTCTTTTGTTAGATCAAAATTCCCATTTTAAAATCCATTTTGTTGGATCACAAATGATCATTATTATCATCATCGATAACATCTTAGTTTAACATCTACATACATGTGTCGGAATCTTCTTGATGGATCCTTAAAAATATCATCGAGAATATTCTCAAGTTTTGGTGCAATCTTGATGTAGCTAGTTTTTTTTCAAAGGAGAAAAAAGAAAAAAAAATTGAAAAAAAAAACCAAAATGACCAAACAAACTATGTTTGGCTAGCTGGTGATTGTGATGATGTGATATAAGATTGGTGAGAAGATGAATGATCATCCGAATGAGGAAGTAGAAGGGAGAAATAATAATAACAATAATAATAATAATAATCAGCAGCTTCATCACCAACAACACTGAATGTGAAAGATTTCAACATCTTCATACATCGAGATCAAATCCGGGAGATTTGTGAACGCTCCGTTTTCGATCGAAGACAATTGATACACCGATTGCATATAGCTAGCAGCCATCGAACACAATCATCGTCACCATCATCATCCACAAGGACCGTGGAAAAATTTCAACAAACAGATAGAGAAATAATTAATTGAAAAAAAAAAGATTAGATGGATATAGTTAGATTAAAGATTTTTTCCAATAAGACATGATGGTTGCCGATATTTTTGTTGATTCGATTGCTCTCATTCACAAATCAAAAAGCAAAAAGAGAGAGAGTGAGAGAGAGAGAGAGAGAGAAGGAATATAATCTAGGGAACAAATGTCTAGCTTTCGGATTCTAGGGAATGCTACAGTTTGACTAGAATATGGTTCAAACAACAAAAAAAATCGATTTAGATTTTTTCCCTCATTACTGGCTAATAGCAAGTTAATTTGATTCAAAAACTAGAAATCTAAAGACCATCTCTCTTCTAGATTCTAGGTGATTTTATTCTCACCAAATCTACAAAAAGTCTAGATTACTTTTGTTTCGATCTGTCTGTATCGATTATCAATTATTCTATTAGATTTAGCTCAAATTTCGTTATGGTTCAAAGAAAAAAAAACAAAACAACAACTAGAACTTACATTTCGGTTAGATTCCGATATAATCGCAACGAATCTGCTTTCAATGACTGCAGCCCAATCCGATTCAAAATGCTACAAATATTAGGGAAGCGGAGCAAAATGGGACAAGAATGAGAAAATTAGATTATTTTTCATTGCTTTTTGCAGAGAAAGTGAAAGAAAGGTTCAAACATCTATTAAACATTTGTTTTTTTTTTTTGGTTTTCACGATCTTTTCTCAACATCACGCCTTTCGACAAATCGATGCAACTAGATTCACTAAGTGGACTAAGTCACAGAGAATCTAGAAATCAATTTAATTCTTGGAAGAAAAAGAAAATTATCGGACTCGGATTGATAGAAAATTTCTCATTCGATACGAATCGCATTGATATGAATTATTGAAGAGTTTCATTCTGGTGAGATTCAATTAATCGAATCTTACGCCCATTCTAGGGATTATTTTCTTTGCCAAGAAAAAAATTTGAGACAAGTTCTCAAATGAATGAATTGCAAAAGAGCAATGTTCAAGGTGAACGAAATTCAATAAAATTCAATAAAATACCGATACTTATCGCATTTTCAATCCATAAAAATATCTACAATCATTGAATTATGATTATTTTGTTCAAATTTATTCGAATCAACTCAATGATCTATGGCGAAAAAAAATGATAATGACGATTTATTAGATCTATTCTTGACCGATCGACCATTTTCAACGATAGCTATGGTCTATTACTCTCGCAAAGTTAATTGGTAATTTTTGTTTTTCGTAAATGAAATTTGAGGAAAATTTCGCTATTGGCTCTTATCGATGAAGATGAGGAAGTGAGTGAGTCAGAGAATATTTCATTCGTATTCCGCGTAATTATCTCCATCTAATCCAATCAAATATACAAAAGTAACCATAGGAAATTACATTCTCGAGAACAAACACTTCCGAACAGATTCAATGAACCGATCGAGTATTCAATGTTAACTAGATTTGAGTAATATTTGCCCATAAAGGTGGCCAATACTCTAGCGCCTATAGCAAACAAACATCATCATTTATCCCATTATCAATTAAGAAATATTTCTCTTCTTTTCATAACAGTAAGATGGTAAGATGAAAAGTTTCGTCGCTATTCAAGAAAAAAGATTATTTTCTCTCGATTCTTTCAAATCGATATTTTCTGCAACATTAAGCTGATTTGATTCGATGAAAAGAAAAAATTTCAATAGAGAATATTAGTAATGCTATTCATTGATGAGAATCGTATTCGGTCTATTCGATCTCCATTGAATTCTTCTTCTTTTTTTTCCTTCGTAAATGAAATCAATCGATCAGAATTGCGATCTAGTCTTCTTTTGAGAATAGGAAAAAGACAAATTCTGAATCAAAGAGTTGCTATCTGCTAGAGAGGCGCCCCACCCATCATCTTCAGATTAACACTTTGATGCTTCAATCATTCGCAATCGATTATTTTCATCCGAATCTGATTTGTCGAACAAAAGAAAACAGAGAGAGAGAGAGAGAGAGAGAGAGAGAGAGAGAGAGAAATTTAAAAAATTGAATTTTTTTCGACTGAAAGAGCCCAAATTATTGATTTGTTCGAATTATTTTACTCTTCATTTGATGGAAAATATCAATATTTATACAGCTTACGAAAATTTTCTTTGCCTTATAGATATTTATCTTTGAATGAAATGAATTTCTTCTCTTTTCTTCCAGTTCTCTTGAAACCTAAATTAAGATATTATAAGAAGAAAGATTCAATAAGAAGAGATTGGAAATAATGCTGATTGGTTCGAAATATCAGCGATTCACTTCTCCATTCTATTATCCAAATCTTATTGATAGATTTTTTGCTTTTGAATGTTCAAAAGAATTCTTTAGTTTTTTGTGAAGAAGACCGAGGATAATAGGATAATACCTTAATTTAGCGTATGCTACTTCAATACATTAGATTTTGCCGTCCAATCATATAGAATTTAATTATTCAATCAAGATAAAAACTCACCTTTGATTTCGATAATATTATTTCAGTCCGAGAATAATGAGATTTTGAGGGTTTTATAATAAGAAAATTTAGCTATGAAACATCATTAACTTGCCCAACTAGAATTTTTGCTAGGAAGTTGAAGAAATTAATTAAGGAATTTTTACATCGCCCTCTATCGTCTTTCCATAAACTTGGCCACTTAAATCTACGGAAATCTAGAATGAAGAATTTGATTTTGTATTTGAACAAATTCTATCCGATTCATTATTTTCTCTGAATTCTAGAAAAACAAACACTGAAATAAGACAGAGAATGAAAACTATATATAGGGATCGGCCTTATTTTGAAATTCTAAACTTATTTGAGCTTGTTCAATTTCTCTGAATGATCGGAAATTGAAATAAATCGAGCTTGATATTAATGGAAAACTAATGGAGTTAAGAAGAATGATGTTATTGATATTGAATTGATATTGATAGAATTGTGAATTGTAAAGCAATTTTTTTGAACGAATAGAATGTAATTATGATAATGTCAATAATAGAGAGGGAATGCTACTAATGACATTGATGATAATCTCATATTTCTTAGAAATTACTTCAAAACACCAAAATCTTTGAATTTAAAATTTTATTTCTTAAGAAAATGTATCAAAAATACAAAGAACAATGGAAATATTTTCAATTGAAAAAATTCAATGAGTTTATTTTGGTCCTATAACTCTTCTTTCTTGATTCTGAAGAATTCAAATAAGAATTCAAAAGAAAAATGTAATGCAACGTAAAAGTCATATAGACAACGAAGAGAATCGGAGGAATAGAGCTTCGAATTCCGATTTTTCGATTCTAAAAACTAAAATCAAAAGAGGAAAAGAGAATGAGTTATGGTTATTATTATTCTTAGTGAAACAGATAAAATTATAAATATAAAGAAAGACGAGAGAAAGAAACAAAAGACAAACAAACGAATCGAGATTTTGAATAAAATATGAATGAAAAACTTCTCTAAATTCTAATCCAATCTGCTTCAATCATACACTTTATCCAACACTTTGGTCTCTTTCAAATTCAGATATTTTATATTTCAAATGAAATTCCAACAAATCTCTTGATTAATGTATTGATCGCAAAATCTAGAACAAATCTTACGATTGTAGGCATTAGCGATGCTATTAGTCTAAAATACAAAACAGAATTTGCTCTTCTGAAATAAATGGACACTTTGGATGTGTAATTTAAAAACAATTTCGTTTTTAGATATTCATTCTTGGAAAAAATAATGAGGTGACTATAGACACAAATTAACTATGGCAAACAATTTGTCTGCCAATCGAAATCTAATAACTCTGAGAAAGAGATTCTGTAAAGCGGAAAGAAAAAATTGATTGTCTCCACTTCTATCGATTGAATGATTTGAATCTTTTACTCTTTGCGAAGAAATCAGTTTGAAACTTTTTTGATTTGATGTCGAAGCTTTTCTTTGTTTTAAAGTTCTACCTGATGTTGGCGAATCGAAATCTTATCCAACGTATGTTTTCAAAAAGTTCATACGAAATCAAATTTGAGAGAATAAATTTGAAAAAAATTCTAGAGAAAAAATCGTAACCAAGAAAATTACCTTTGCTTCAATTCTATCATAAATCTTTTGGTTTCATCCAAAACATCGAAGAAGAAGCGATTGAAAACAAAGAGAAAAAAAAATTCAAATTTGAACAATCTAAGAGAGATAATCTTCAAAAAAGGAGATGTGTGTAGCTTTGAGCCAAGCTAGAAAAGTAATTCCATTTTCTCCTATTTATATTGTCTTCGTTCATTGAATCAACCAAAAGATTGAAGTGGGGAGAAATTTTTTTTTTGAGCATTGAATCTACACCAAAAACCAAAAAAAAAAAAAAAATTCACTCGAAAAATATAGAGATAGTATCAAAAGATAAAAATTATTTCAAAGCCATCAATTGAAAAAAATCTCTGGTCCGAAAAAAACAAGTTTCTTTTTCACACCGATGGCCATTTTTTTTTTCATTTCGAAGCAGATTAATAACAAAACCTTAATTCCTTCGAATAAAATTCGAAATTGAAAGCCCTATGTTATTTATTTATTTTTTTTTTAAGAAAGAAATTCGAGCGAGAGAGAGAGAGAGAGAAAGTGACAAAGTGAGAAATTCCATTATCTCTTTGTCGTTCGCAACGCTTTGTTCACCTGGTTTTTTGATGGCGAAGATCTAGCCGTTTTGTTATAAATATTGCATCGCTAAGACAAGAAAAAAAAGCAAATTTAATCAATCATCTCGCCTTGAATTTTTTTTTCAAATCTCAGTTAGAATGGAAGAAAAAGTTTGGTGAAATAATATCCAAGATATAATCTTGGCACACAATCACTTCTGGAAATCTCGGAAGAACTAAAAGTGTTGTGGCAACTAGAGCATTACCGAATCCATCGAATCATCATTTTCGATTGATTCTGATTCGGTTCCGTTTTCTTTCAGGCGATTTAGAATCTAAATATCTAGAGTCTAGATTGAAATGAAACATAAAGTGAAGAATTTTTTTCGCTTAATCTCATCTCACAATGATTAAAATCAATGAGTATCAGTGTTGAGATTCTATTTTGATTGATGAAATTGAACGCATTCCAATTTCATCGCCGATGGAAATGGAAAATGAAACGAGTAAAACGAGACGAGAGAAAATTTCGCTTGATAGAGATGAAGAACAAAACAAGCATGCTGGATCGTTTCGATTCTTTACAATCTTTATGCAAATGATCAATGACTTTCTCGAGTGCTAGTGCTTGTGCAAGTATGTTTCCATAAGTGAAAACACAACAAAAGTAATAAAGACTGTTATAATAACAAAAGTAGTGATGTAAATAAATGTTGGCTATAAATCTATTTCGAAAGCTGGACTTGGAACACTTGAGACCAAACTAGACGGATGCGGAGAGAGAAACGAAACGAAAAATTTTTCCTAAGAAGTTCATATTTATTTTGGTGTGTGTAATATTTTTCTCTTCTGTTCTGTTCTGTTCTGTTCTCGATTATTGAAATCGAAAATCTTAAAATGTTCAGTCTGGTTATTTTCTCTCTCTCTCTCTCTCTCTCTCTCTCTCTCTCTCTCTCTCTCTCTCTCTCTCTCTCTCTCTCTCTCTCTCTCTCTCTCTCTCTCTCTCTCTCTCTCTCTCTCTCTCTCTCTCTCTCTCTCTCTCTATTGCATTCGTTCTGATTATATCAGAATTCTTCTCAACAAATAAGGAAGAAGAGCAAAACTTTTCAATCATTTCTCATTAGGATTTATTTGTTTTAGCTTCTCCGCTGTAGAATTTCATTGAAATTTTGTATTCTATTTTATTAGAAAATCTGCTGATGATCTGCGATATGGATATTGGAGAGAGAGAGAGAGAAAAAGCAAATTTTTAAAAAGTAAAAGAAAAAAAAATTCCAAAACAATAATGTCAATAATAATAATAATAACAATAAAATGGGAATATTTTTTTGACATTTTCTCTCCACGCTTCGTTCATTCCTAATTTTTTTTTCTCTCATTTTGCTTTTGTTTCCTTTTTATTTTGTGGAATATTCTTATCGCTGAGCTTCCGTTTCGTTCCCTTTGGAATTTCTATGAAAAAAGAGAGAGAGAGAGACTAGATGAGAGAGAAATGAATGCTTTATTCATTCGAGCTCGAATTTTTTTTTTCTCTCTGAGCTAGCTGAATCGAATCGGACTCAGATTAGATATAGAACAAAAAGGATTCTAAGTTGTAAATTTAGTTCTAATTCGCTGTAATTTTCCCTCATTTGAAACATTGCCTCATTTGCTAATTTCTCTCTCTCTCTCTCTCTCTCTCTCTCTCTCTCTCTCTCTCTCTCTTTTGCACAGATAAGAATGTAAAAAAAAACAAGCAACTTTCGAAAGTCTCGAATCAATTATGGACTTAATTAACACCTTCAATTTGTTGTTTGATTTGTTGTCAGTTTGAGTATGAGATGTGTCGTTGACATCTTCGATTTCGTCTGAAACAACAATTAATTCTTAGATTTGATTATGTTTGAAGAGTTTTTCGTTCCAATCATTTCACAAGAATCACTAAACAGAAAAAAAAATCTCATTCAACTGCTACTGATTCAGCTTTACTGTTTAGACTGATATTTTTCTAGGAGTATCATTCTACTCCTTGGAATCCTTTCAAAATTTTATCGAATCCAGAATCAGCAATAGAAATCAATAAGATCCAATGAGATCCATTCGATTGCATTTGTTTCGTGTAAAAATATCGAAAAAACACACACACACAAATTCGACGACTTTGGTATCAAACAAGACACTGTTAAATTTCTTTCAAATCGTACGAGATTTTGATTGAACGAGACGAAAAATCCCATAAGATTTTCGATTAAGTGAAATTCGTTTCCCATATGAGGTCATTAATAAATGATTCAAAAACAGGGTCTAAAATTCTCAATCAATTATGGATATTTTTCCCAGCTATTCTTTAAAACCAAATTTGGAGCGAAAAAAAACCTACATTTTTCGAACTGTTTTGGTGAAATTCTGTGGAATATCTTTGATAGATTCCCCATAACAGTAACAGAATACAGTTGTTGATGATAAATTGATTGTCGGAGATGTTGTTGGTGTCGTTGTTGTTGTTGTTGTTGTTGTCATTACTGTAGACAACGGAATAGTCGATTGATCTTGTGATCCGATTTCAAGATACGAAGATTTCAATCGTAAGCTATTAGATCGATGTTGTTGAAGAAAATTGAGATGATTTGCATAGCTGAATGAACCACTTCTATCTTGAGCGATCTCGAACGATTGTCTAGATTGATGTGTGGAATGAAAGTGATGATCACAAAAACATCCATCAAAATCGATCGGTGTTGTTTGATCTTCAAGATAACTATCTGGCCGTGGAAGTTTATCTAAATCTCCAATGATTAATTGTCTTTCAATTTTAGGAATCATTATGTAGTCGAAAGAATTCGTCCCAATTCGATCGTTTCGATCTTCATCATCATAATTAATGGCGATATCATCACCATCTACATCAACATTATCGATCTCGATTGAAACGTCTTCAGTTTTGTGATCCTTCGTTTGATTCCTATCGAACAAATTAATGTTGGAATATTCTTTAAAATCATAGGAAACATCATCTTCATCGTCTTGATCATAATCATCACCATTTGTTTCATTGGAATTGTGATGATTTCTAGAATAGTGGAAATTACCAAAACCAAGTTTTGGTATTTTTAGAGGAAATTTTCTCCTTTTCTCTGTACTGTTACGAAGGTGATGATATTGTTGTTGTTGGAACGATTCGGTTGAATTAATTTCCCCATTGTTGTCATCAATCATATCGATCGTTATCACAGATGGCCATGTTGATTGTTTCAATCGAATTATTTGTGAGAAATTTCGATCAAAATCCTTCGCAATCCTTGAATTAATCTCGTTCAAATCTTCTATTGAAACATTCTCTAATGATTGATCGATGATATGAGAGGTTTCGATTTCGATATTCATCATCATCATCATCATCATCACTACCATCATCAAGAGAAAGAAATCGATAATCTTGGTGTTGAATTTGGAGAAGAAATCAATCACCGATTGAAAAGGATTCGGATAGTTTTGAGTCCTATATGATCTGGTTGGCAAACGTTTCGATTGTTGCTGAATAAGAAGTTCCATTCTCTTCTCTTTCTTTAATCGTTCGAATCTGATCAAATCGTTAGGAATTCCATTTATCTCTTGCTAGAGAACAAGATGAGGAACGAGTTGAAAGAGATTACTTATAATCTCACCAATTCATCATCATCATCAACCCAAGATGTTTGTTTGTTTCCAGGTGTTTGTTTGTTGGCACGAGACCGAAAAATTCCGATGAAATTAATTTCGTTCATTTTTTATCAAATTTAGAAAAGGAAATTGAAAAAATATTTTTCCATCTCTCTCTCTCTCTCTCTCTCTCTCTCTCTTTCTCATTAGAATCGTTCAAAGATTAGCTTAGAATTTGGAACTTTTTTGGGTGCAATATCGATTTTTTTCTCTCAAATTAAGCCGGTTTCACTTCGATATCGGTGGTGATGGCGATGAAGATGATGATGATGATGATGATTATCACAATTATGGATGATTAGTATTCGATTTAGTTTAGCATTAAAATTTTCCCTACGAAATATATTCCGATCTCTGGAACGGTAGAATCGGGCTCGCGGAACGGCAGTGTTCTGGTTAATGGACCGAACTTTGTTCTCATAAAAAGAAGGATTATTATCGAACAAGTGATGATCACACTCTGATTGCATGAAGATAAAAGACTCTGGATTCAATTCGATTGCTTCTTTTCGTTTTTTCGCGGTCGATTATAAATTCAGCCGAGCATACCATTATGACTATCTGATAACAAATAATGTTGACGATTGCGAACGATAGAAACGATCAACAATTCTGATCCACCATTTCTAGATCGTAGACTATAGGTATCAAAAGTGGTAGGTAGTGGTTCGTGGCGATGTATGTAGATTCTTGCTTTCTCGATATTGCGGAAGCGTTCAAACGGAACGGATGGCGGCGTTTTGGAAGCAAAACAAATCACAGACAAATTAGGACCAGAGATTTGAAATTCTTCCATTCTCATCATCATCTAGCATAGAGTTTTCTCTCTTCGAATCGAAAAATCAATGAAAACCATCCGAAATGAGATATTCGAGCGAATAGACTTTATAGTTCATCAGAAATCTTTCATTCGAAAAAAAAACAATGAAGATTGAGATGAAATCAAAGCCTAACAAGAAATAAAAGTATCAAAATATAAACTGTTTGTTTGCTTTTCTGTAGTTTGATGTTGATGATCGTTTTGATACAATTTGCGGTCAAATCAACACATATTGACTAGAATCGACTAGTTCGAATAA
This sequence comes from Sarcoptes scabiei, assembly GCA_020844145.1. NCBI lineage: Eukaryota > Metazoa > Arthropoda > Arachnida > Sarcoptiformes > Sarcoptidae > Sarcoptes > Sarcoptes scabiei. The sequence continues at coordinate 2,482,816 of CP080484.1, forward strand.
TGATTAAAGCCTAAAGAGGAAGAAAGATTGAATATTTGCTTGTCAATAAATTGCTTGTTTTTCAATTTTGGAACGAAAACAGAGAAGAGAACATAATTGACAATATAACTCTCACAAGCGTAACAATTCAAAAAAGGGTTTAAAAAAATGATGTTTGTTCACTCCAATCTAAACAAAATTGTTGTTTTTTTAGGGGGCAATGATGGGATACGGAATTCGAAAAGAGATTTCTGTCCCTCGAACTCTCTAAAGAGAATCTAAACAATAATTTCGGTATTGTTCCAAATCAAACTTTGAGTTTGGCTTTTTTTCTGGATGATTGATTTCGTTTCGATTTCAATGTGAGAATTTTTTCCACGAAATTCCATCTCGTTTGATTCGTCACTCTAATTTCATTCTGAAAGCAGAGTAAGATAGAGAGAGAGAGAATAAACGAAATTAATTGGACCGATAAGATTTGATTAGCGCGGATTTTCGATTGAATAATCAAACGATTTCGATGAAACAAAAATTTGATTGAAGAAACAAGAGAATCAATTGATAAGAAAACAATAAAGTCGTCACATCACAATACAATTGACAATTTTGACCATTGTGATTGATTGGAAATAATTGATTTGGATCCAAATCGAGTGTTTTTCGATTGTAGGTTGCGAGAGAGAGAGAGAGGCCTAGCAAGAGATGCAAAAAGGAATATTTTTAATTAGCTTTTTCTGGTCCAACAGCAAAAAACTGAATCCACTATGATTGCTCAACACAAGTCTAAGTATCTAGCTGATTAGAGAATTGTTGGTTTCGCAATGGTCCTTTCTATCGGAGAGACCGATTCTGATGAATACTTTATCGAAATCAAATTCGAATCAAAATGTTTAGGCTGGATGAAAAAAAAATGAAACCCTAAAATAACATCTAGATTTCATTTCTTTAGATCCGAACTAAAAATTCTCTTGAGAGGAAATTGAAAGATTTAAAAAAAAAGAGTTTGGTTTCAACTTAACTCTTTTTCATTCCAAATTTTTGAATCAATGCGAGTACAGTCAAACGAATGCAATCGAAAGCAACGAATCAATTTCGGTGAACGCCATTAATCGATAGGCTTTGATCGCTTTGAAGTTCTAAAAACTTCAAGTTGAATAGACGCGACAAAGTTAGCCGAATTACGTAGACTTTAAAGAATATTTCCCTAGAACACTCAACGATAATCCGATCGAAAATTTTCGATAAGCGAACAAAACAAGATTGATTGAAAGCTTTTAAGTTTTCAATAGATCGAATCAAATAATTAAGTTTTAATTGATTGTAGACAGAAAAAAGAAGGGAAAACTTCAACAAATTTGACTGAGATCGAAAGAAGATTAATCTTTTAGAAGAAAAAAAAAATCGTTTGGGTTGGGATTTTTTTTTCAGGATCTCAAAATATATTTTAATTCGCAATATGAAATGCTGTCACAAATCTTCTCGATGCTGATCGAACATCAAAACTTTGAAGCTTATCGAGGATATTGGAATTATGGAATTCGAATCATAAATCCAAAATCTAGGCATCGACATCGATCGAGATCCATACATCAAAGGAGGATTACGAAATCGAAACTCGAACGAGAGAAAAAAAAAATCCAATGCAATCGAAATATGGAAAGATATCTCATTCATTATAGAACTAAGAGATTTTGGTGAAGAGAATCGAATGAGAAGACTGTTGAAGATGAAGAATGATGATTTGAAAACAACTGAAAAATAAGAGTATAATCACCAACAGGAGAGTTTCGTTTTAGAAAGAAAAATGATGATCGAATCTAGAAGACCGTAACTGAACGGAAATCGAAACGAATATTTTCTTCTCGAAATTGTTTCGAATTGTCCGTTCATTGATTTCATTTTTGCTTTAAAGTTTGAAATTTTTCTATTCATCGTATCGTTTTGAATCGTATCAAACCTCCATAGCGGTAGAAAATGTGGAAGTGATTCGAGTGTGCGTGTCCTAGTAGGATAGAATAAATTATGTTATTCAAGAGATGTAAGATGTTTTTTTTCTGGTGAAATAATAATCCGTTTCAGTTTTCATCTGATTCAAACGAATCATTTATTATTCGGATCGAATTTCGCAATTCTTTTCTCTCTCTCTCTCTCTCTCTCTCTCTCTCTCTCTCTCTCTCTCTCTCTCTCTCTCTCTCTCTCTCTCTCTCTCTCTCTTCCTGTCTGTCTCTTCGATTTCTATCTATTGCGAATTGATATTGAATTTTCTTCCTATTACTCACTCACTTACTAAATCATTACTTTTACAGAAGATTGAAAAAAAAAAATAGAGAAAGGTATGAGAATCAAGCATCCTAAATCTTTCTCTTCCTTCCGGGTTCAATTGATTTTTCTTGTCCTAAAAATTCTAGAACCAAGGTGATCGAAGATGATGATGAGATAAGCTCAGAACTCTAAGATCTTGAAACGATTCGCGATGAGATCAACATAGAGTACAAATGTTTTTGTTAGCTTAGAGAATACAAAAATAGAAATAAGTATAAAGGAAAAAATTTAATCAATAAATAGACGAAGTTTTGTAATTAAACTAAGAGAAAACAATTTTAGCGTAAACATACAAATTGAAAGGTAAATTTTCTTCTCTTTTCTTTTCTCCAAATAACAAAATTCTAAAGGAGAATAAAGACGAAATAAAAATTAGCAATAATAAAGATTTGTTTGACAAGGATCGGACTAGAATGTTTTTGTGCAGATGTCGATGGGTGCGAGAATACGCTTGGAAGAAGAGGAAAAAATTATCCCGAAAATGCAAATAAAAGTGGCGATATACAAAATGTGGAATAGAAAATGTACAGAACAATGATAATCAGTCGAAGAATGAGACGATTTGATAAAGTCGAGCGCCTAAGATTCCAGCGATGTGTAAACTATAAATCAGAGTCAAAAACAAATTAAAGTTTGTAGAGTCAGAAATGCAAGTTGAGAAACAATTGTTTTTGAGAACAAAGGAGAGTTCATAACTAGACCGTGATTTTTTGTCGAACTGTTTTGCGATTTAATGAAGGGAAACTTTTTCACAAAAAAAAAATTATTCTAGACATTCCATTTGAATCAGAATAGCTTTCATTCACTGCGTTTAAGAACTTTGTTCCACCATTTCTCAAACGCTTGTCCATATTCGGTTTCTAGAGATTTTTCCGAAGCCATTATGTAGATTGCGACAGCGATTCCGATCGCTGACGCAACGAAAATATTGTGACGGAAAATGATACAGGTCACGATACACATACCAAGATAGGTCATGTATCGGAGTGGTGAAGCGTAGGGTTGTATCAATGGTTTTGGATCTGGATTCACGCAGACACCATCTTTTAAGATGTGATCAGTAGCACATTTCAGACACTTTTGGCATCAAATATTGAATTGATAGTAAATTGATTTATGAACGAAACATAAAAGATTAAATTCTTTAGTTTAAATTTTTTCCTTCATTTTACATACCGAATCTGGTCCATCACCATCGCAACCATCACAAGCTGAATCACATTCTGCATTGTTAACAAAAATATAAGACTCTAATGGATCAGTACTGATTACTATTGCTTACGATAACAATGGTAAGATCCAACTGTATTAATGCAAAAGGAATTCGATGGACAGAGATCAAGAAGATCGTTGGAGCATTCATCAATATCGAGGCAACCAAATTCAGTTGACCAATTGAAACCATTTTTACAAACATGACAACCTTTTGGGCCAGAATCGAAGCAAGAACCGAGACAAGAAAGATCACATAGAAGACATTGAATAGTGCCATCGATTTCTAATCGCGTTTGATTTAGATAAAAGGATCTATCACAGAAATCACAATTACGGCCAGTGTATCCTCGATTGCAAATACAATGACCGTTTCCTAGACGTGTTCCAGAGCCTGCACATTTGCCATTGTTTGAACAAATTCGATCAGGAAATCCTAAACATTTTGAACATTGTGGCCCATAGTGTCCTTCTGGACAGCAAACATTCAAATTATCAATACATAGAAGGTCTAGTAAATTTTTTCCGTTGACGACGAAAGAATTCGCTCCATTCAATGTATTCAAATGCCACCATTCTTGAATTTTGGCCATGTTCTCTATAGCGAAGGACCGACACTGGAACAGATTAGACAATTTAAATACATTATAATGTTAAATTTAGAATCAAAAAAAATACATCATCGCGTCCAGCTTTCATATTGAGACAAGTTTGTTCTTGAAGATAATCAAAATCGATTTTCTTCGAAAAGTTTCCCTTCGAGTCAGTCCAAAATTTTCGAATAATCTGAGACAGATCATTTAAAAAGGATTAGTCTTGTTAGATTCAATAAGCGTCTTCTAACCTCAAACATCGAATTGGTCATTAATCTACATCTTGTGCATCTACCAAGAACTGATGGCGATGATTTGATAGAATCAGATGAGAATTTCGAAGATGAAGACAAGGAAGAATTGGAAAAATCGGAATTCGAATGGATTGTTTGGAGAAGATTCGTTTGGCTAAGATGGATATTGCTTGTGAGTGTAATCCAGACCAAGACTAGATTCATGATTGTTTATCAAAGACTAATTGTGACTAGAAAATTTGCAATCTTAAAAAAAAAATTCACCAATTTAAAATCGAAAAATCATAGGAATCTCATTTTTTTCTCGAATAGCCCTTAAACAAAGCTCTCTCTCTCTCTCTCTCTCTCAGCCTAGGTCCTTTTGGATTCGTTGTCTATGAACTTGATGTGTCTGTTGGATCAATCCAACAATCGGAAAAGACTGAACTCAACGAACCATGTGTAGGAAATCTTCAAATCAATTCAAATTCCGGATGATATCAAGATAAGAAATTTAAATAGTCCTGAATGGATTCGATCGATAATGATGTTGGTGGTGTTGGTGGAGAAGAAGATAATGATGATATTGATCGCAGAGATCATCAAATTAGAACCAGAATAAAAACAACAACATTCTCGGCATTTTACAATATAATATTGCAAACATCTTTACGTTGTTTTAGTTTCATAATCAACGCTTTCATTGTAAGATTTGTAAGCAAAGAAATTCTCGGCATCATCAATGTTCGATTGTTGTTGCTCTACACTACAATACAATTTCTGAGCCGAGAACCGATCCGTAGAACTTGCTCACCAAATAGTGATTCAAAATGTGATAGAATCTACAATGAAAATTCAAAAACATGGCTTTCGATGTTGAACATAACTTTTCTATCGATTCCTATCTCAACAATTTTCGGTATGCTTATCTCGATGATCTGGTACAAAGTCTTCAAAAGTCCTGATGATCCACTTCTTCACACTCAATATTGTTGGGCAATTATGGCTGTGTATGTTTCGGTTATAATTGAATCGTTTGCTGAAAGTTGCTACGTTTTTGGTCAACGATATGATTATATCCGTTTGAAAGTTTTCATCGAAGGTCTTTTTCAGATCACCAGAAGTCTTTTGTTTGCGTTGATAATCTTTCGTTATCCAGATTATTCCATTTATGGTTTTGCAATCGCACAATTAATCTCATCGATTCTTTATTCTTTGTTGTATTATTTCTATCTACTATTCATCGTTAAACTTCCACTCGAAACGTTTCTTCCGGTCTATATTCGTAAAAATCAAGCTATCTCGAATAACATTGATCAGAATTTGATTAAAACTTGGTGTGTTTTTCTAAAAAACTCTACACTGAAACAATTTCTGACTGAAGGCGAACGTTACATTATGACAATGTTTCCGTTGATCAGTTTCGCTGAGGAAGGTGTTTTCGATATCGTCAACAATCTTGGATCGTTACCTGCTCGATTGATTTTCCAACCAATAGAAGAGAATGGTTATCTTCTTTTTTCCAGTTTAGTGAAACGAAATGTGAAGATCGAATCGCAACGCAATAAAATTATTCAATCTCTAGAAATTTGTTCAAATTTAACTAAATTAATGTTTTTGATTGGATCATTGTTGTTTGTTTATGGTTATAACAATGCATCACTTCTTCTTTACATCTATGGGGGTTCAAGATTTCTATCCGATCAGCTCAGTTCATTGGCTATCAATTTATTCCGATCGCATTGTGTCTATATTGTTTTAATCGCTGTGAATGGTATTCTCGAGTCTTATTCATTCGCTGTGATGAGCACAAATCAATTGAATGATTTCAATAAGAAAATGCTAATGACATCGATCATCTTCGTAACAAGCTCATTGCTAATTACCAGTTTGATCGGCAGTGTTGGATTTATTGTGGCCAACTGTTTCAATATGATCACTAGAATCATCATAAGCCTCTATTTCCTAGGCCATCTACTACCAAATCACCGCATTCTACATTTTCTGAATGAATCGAAACCAAATCCCTTGACATTTGTGATCTATTCGTTAGCGTTTGCAATCTTAGTGATTGTCCGTCGAATGTTTCTTGAGCCAATCAACGATGTAATCACTTTGTTTCGTGCTTTCTCTTTCATTCTCTTCAATGGATTTTTGTTGCTAATCCATTTGTTATTGCTTTACATAACCGAACCAAAATTGAGATATTTCTTGAAAAAGAAAATTTTCTATAAATCTAATAAAATCAATTAGGTTATTTTTTTGATGATCTTCATTTTTCTCAACATTCGATTGCTTGAGATTAGAAAAAGGGGGAGAGAGATCGGCAAACAAGAGAGGCAATCAATCATTTTCTTCATTTACATCTCGATGTGAGATCGATTCAACATGTGTCATTCTCGTTCAAGTGGGACAGATCGGGAGAATATCTTTACAAATATGATTTGAACTGAAATCACAATCCTCGTCAGTCATCATTAAAGATTAGTCTCAAACAGAACTGTAGTAAATTGCAGTGATTCTTTCTCTCGATTTCTTTTCGATGAAGAATACTTCTCTTGGATGGAGAATGAATTCCAAAGAAAATCGAAACATCGTGCCATCGCCAATGCTCGAGAACGGAACCGAACCGAATCGGTTAATAATGCGTTTGCTTTATTACGAAAACTACTTCCTACAAGACCTAAGGATCGCAAACTATCAAAAATCGAAATCTTACGTTTAGCATCATCGTATATTCGACATTTGAATAATGTCTCTCAGGCTCTGTTCGTTTTCTTTTCTCGTTTTTTTTTCGCTTTCGATTCATTAACAATTTCTATTGTATTGAAACAGTTCCGTAGGGGAAGACATCGAAAATATTTGTTCGAGAACGAATGATTTATCTTCGACGAGAAATCCAATAAATAGAAATGAGCATTTCTGCACATTTTGTTCGACATCTATTAATTTCTTAGACGAATTTTTGGTTTCTACTGAAACAAAGCTGGTAAAATTGAATAAAATATTGAAATTTAATGATTTATTTGGAATTTTCTTAGACAAAAAATCAAAATTATCATTCTGAATGTTTCGGTGGTGATCTATACAAGGAAAATTATGATTTTTTCTCATCCGATCAACAAGTTTTACTTTGTAATAGTGATGATAATTATTGGTTTGATAGATGTGCGACGCAGACTTCGAATGATACGGACCATCATCAAATTACTCTGCCTCAAGAACAGTGGTATTCAAATCATATTGACCATTAATACAAATCAGTTTCCCTTCAGTGACTTTACCATCGAGAAAATGTCTCAGTTCGTGTATGGAAAGATTTTCAATTTCTGGTGATTGCATATTGAACATTTTCAATATCGAATAAATTCGTTCCAATGGCAAAGCGTGCAAATTTTTAAGCATATTGTCAATAAAATTCCAAAAAACTTGCAAATTGTTTTCATTTTTCGTCTCATTCATCGATTCTTCATCATCTAAAAACATATCGAAATCGGTAGAGATAGGATTGAATTGATCAGATAAAGGATTCGGTTTGTGAAGTGATGGACTATTTTCTACGATTTCGAAACAATCATTCTCGATTTCTCTAAGAACGCCAATATTTTTCCAATAGAATATGCTACGGCGTAAAATCGATGGTAAAACATCTAATTCTTGAGAGATGGCAGAGAATTTCCATTGATTTTGTTTCTGAAACAAATAAATTATAGCAGCTTGAATAGGTCGGACGGAAAATTCTTGAGTTTTATCCTTGAATTCGATTTCAAGCTCAACTGTTCCAAGCTGATAATGCCAAATTAATGTTCGATTAACTTTGACGGCTTCAAAAGCTTCCTTATAAGAACTAAACATTTCTTCAAGTTCTTTTGGCAATTTGAAATTTTTGATTTCGTTTTGAGAGAATCCTAAGTTTTCGGGCCAAAATTGCTCAGATAAAATCAAACCATTGATTGGGAATTGATTTTTAACGTTTGAAATGAGATCGTCGAATTCATTTGAACTGATACGGCTATTTATTCTTTCAGAATCTCTAAGGTCTTTCAGCATAACTTCACAATTATGCAGCTCAGATTCACCAAACCGTAAAGATAAAACTTCTAAATTTCGTATTTCAAAATCTAGATTGATGTCTCTATTCAGGATTAATTTTTGAGCTAATAGTCGTTGATATTCTTGAATAAATAATTCTTTGCTATCAAATATATCGATCAACATCGAAATTATATCAGAATTAATAACACTGGAGCTTAGTTTAGAGGCGCACATCGATTGAGGTTTCCAAGATTTCCATGATTCATAAATTACTTCGTCTTCATTTTGATTATCTTTAATGATGTCCTCTCCACGAGTGTTTTCGAAATTGACTAAGCTATCATTGGTCAAAATTGTTATTATACAACGAACGGTATCATCTCTGGTCCGAAGATAAGTTCTAATAGGCTGGCAAACAATTTGCAAAATCATTCCTTGAGGATCCAAAAGTTTTAAAGCTTTGATCGAGGTGATATATGCTTCTATGATGTCAGAAGTCGGAACACCAGCATGCAAAAGGCGAACTTCGAGAGCTACTTTGAGAGATTTAGTAAACTTTTCTTGATAAAACGGCTCAAGTTTAATACATTCATGTAGATCTAATAACGATGGCTCAGAATAGGGAAAATCTATTATGATATCAAATAATTGCTTCATTCTGCTATAAATATAAGTATTTGTAATGAAATTTTTGATTTTGTTGATGTCGATATGCTCAACTTTATCGTTTGATTGTGAATCAATATCATTGCTCTTATTTTCATCATCTAGATTATCATCAGCTTTAAGACACCTCTGGCTTTTTAGATGGATCGAAATTTTGGAATCGTTAATGGACCCATCGTCATAGATTCGTTTTATCCAATTAGTGACTGTATTCTCAAACCAAGTACAGGTCAATGATAAACAGCTTATATCAAAATTTTTCTCTTTGCAAAGACCAGAGATGTATGTCTCGATTGAATTATATAAAACAGTTTTAATGATATCATCGCAAAGAAAGTGAAAGACTCCAAGTTTCTTCAAGTTTTTTAAAAATGGATCGAATCCTTCAGAAAGAGTTTCACAATGACAGGAATTTTCAATGTTGTTTTTTTGAAATTTACAAATTGAACAGCTGGCAAACTTTGATTTTTTCTCGGTCATCGATGTTTCTGGATGAGTATTGAATACTTCGAACGAAAATGTAAATAAATCGAACAACAAACTTGAGAAAATCAAAGGCATTTCAGCGATAAATATAGTGTAGAGAATGGAATGAAGTTTTTTGATAAATGATGTCGATTCAGAAGGGTCAATAATCGTTTCAATCAAGGGATTTTCTATCCAATGAATAATTAATTGATGGAGTTGATAAATTTTTTCAAAAATATAAATATGCGATGGTATGGATTCCTGATCCGTGATTTGATCATTGAAATCTTTCCAAAATACTTTCAAAGCTTTTACAAGATATCGGCGATAGCATTCAACATAGTACCCTACAAATACTGAAAATGTCTCAAGATCATTTTGGATTGATCGTATCAAAGATTGACATTGTTTCCATTGGTGCGAAGCGGGATCAATCACAAACGCCTAGATAAAATTTTCAATTTAAAATTGTATGGAAATTAGAAATGACCTACCGTAGGATAATGATGATTTAGCTTTAAAATAGCAATCAATGGCTCCAATAGATCTCCCATTGTCGAAAAAAATCGAATAAATTTTCAGAAAAAAAAGAACTCTTTGATTCTTGTATGATTTTTTTGAGATTTCAAAAAATATGATTCGAATACTATTTCAATCGTAAAAGTCTTTGCAACAAAATCGGAACATTAAATTGTTTTTCTTTTTTTCTTTCAATTTCTGACGAATGAATTTAATAAATTGATTCTTTTCTCAAAGATTTTCTCAGATAAACTTGAAACGAATCTCCAAAAAATATAGAGAAAAGGCACAATGAAGGATAGATTGAATAAAATCAATCCGATTTGAATGTATTCAGAAATTCTCATCTCTGACTCTAATTGTTCTTCATATGATCTTTGAACTAATTTTCTATCATTCATCATTGGAGACGTTTGATTAGGCGAACAATGTACCAAAGAACAAGATAATAAAAAGATTTTGAAGTAAAACATTCCCAATTCAATGTCTGAAATTCTTTGATCGAGTGGTTTATTAGAATTCTATTGGTTCGAATATATTTCGATGCATTTTTTTGCGAAATCGAATCGAATAATTCCATTTAATCAAGATTGAAAAATTGGTTTTTAATTAAATGATGAAATAAAATGAATTTTTCGACGAAAAATATTTGGTGTGATACAGAAACGATCTCTCATCAATCTCTCAATCAATCATTTGAAGATGATTTTTGCACAAAAACTAATGAACTAAACAAAAATGGTTTAATATTGCCTGATTCATCTGTATACCTTAAAAGTTTGGGTGAGTTCATCGCGTCAATTAGAATTATTTGCTAACAAATTTATCTATTCTAATTTTAATAGAGAGGAAACTTGAAAAGCTCCATGAAGATGTTCCAAGACGGAAACATCAGTCTAAAACAATGCTCGATGCATTAGCTTTGAAACGTTCCGATTTATTTGTCTATGATTTCTCAGACAAATCTTTCGATGATTCTTTATATTCCAATGTTCCTGAAGATAAATCCGATGTTAATTTAAGAAGATCTATTCTAGGAGAATCATTAGAAAGAAAATTATTCCCTGATCGATGTGAAATCGATCCAGAAGAATCAATCAATTTAATTAAATATGATCTTTTGAGCTTGTCCTCTGAAATGAATAGAATCTCTGATTAGGTTAAATAAAATTACATCAATCAAATCTCAATCAATCTCATTTACAATATTGGTTTCGATCAAATTTTTCTTGAAATTTGGTCTCGATCAGGTGAATTTGTCTGAGAAAAAGAACACCTTTTTTGAACGATTCGAGGAGTGAAATATTTTCAAATAGATCATAACTATTTCAGTTGATTCCTTTTCCTCTCACGTTGGTGCAGTTATTGTTGTCGAACAATCTGGTTTAATTTTTATTAACTAAAGTCGCAAATTTTGGTTTCGGTAAGTTGAATTCAGCAATAAATTATTGAATAATTTAAATCGCTTGATCTTCATTCCATTTTATCATTAAAATTGGCAAAATGAAGTGCAAAAATGCCTAAAGAAATCAAAGAGATCAAAGATTTTCTCTTGACAGCCAGAAGGAAAGATGCGAAATCCGTCAAAATTAAGAAAAACAAAGATAATTTAACGAAATTCAAGGTTCGATGTAGTAAATATCTCTACACATTAGTGATCAAAGATCGTGAGAAGGCTGATAAATTGAAACAATCTCTACCACCTGGTCTTCAAGTCAAAGAAATATAAAAATTCACATACCTTGATCATTTTTAATGGCTTGATATTTGAAAATTTTAAATATATTCCGATTTTTTTTGTGAATTCAAGATTGAAAATGATGTAAACACTAAACAAAAATAAATTAATATTTTTAAAATTTTCATTTTAATTGTTTCTACTTTCTACTAATTTATATTGGTTTCACCGTTCTGAGTTCATTCATGATGTCTAACTCTAAGTTCACCAATTATCACAAAAGGAGAAGAATTCAATCGGAATCCATTATTTTGGTTCCATATCGCGAACATCACGTTCCAAAATATCATCAATGGATGCAAAATTCTGAATTACTTTATCTTACAAACTCAGAACCATTGACGTTGGAAGAAGAATTTAAAAATTTAGAATCATGGACGAATGATCCATACAAATGTACTTTCATTATTATTGATCGTCATCGGTTCGATTTATTACGAGGAGAAATCAATGATATCGAAGATGTTAAGCGAAGAGAGGTGCAATCAATGATTGGCGATGTGAATATCTTCTGGCTTCAAGATGATGAGGCCAATGATGTAGGAGAAATCGAAGTGATGATTGCGGAAAAATCTGCACGCAATCGAGGTTTTGGTCGAGAAGCTACAATACTGATGCTGAAATTCGCCTACGAAGTTGTTGGTCTGAGAAGATTTCAAGCGAAAATCAAGATGACCAATCGAATTTCGCAGAAATTATTTACAGAAACACTAGGCTTCAAAGAGGTCTCAAGGAGCGAAATATTCGATGAGATCACATATCGATGTGATTTTGAATCTAATAATGCTCTACTAGCACTCATTATTGGAAAGAAAAATGTCATCGATGTTTCGGAATCATAATTTATTAATTTTAAATGCTTAACATATTATGAATGGATAGTAAAATGTTTTAAATATTTTCGTTAGAAATCTAATTAAAAACATCGGAGATATTTAACTCAAATGTTTGCGTTTCTTAGATTCGGATCATTTTCTGGATTCAGGAATGGATCACTCTCTGCTGATTGTCTTCCGTATTTAATGAAATAATGGATCACAATGAAAAGAAATAAAAAACTGATCAGACCGAAAATGATAAATTTTTTGTAAAGACTCAACGAAGACATTGCTGTATGATTTCTCATGTAAGTGGATCTTGATCGAAGCCATCGAGATAGAAATTCTACGGGTGATTTCGTCCGATATTTATCTTCAATAATATCATTAACACTTGAAAGTAATGATCTTCTTGATTCATTATCAAATTTAGATCTCATCGATGATGATGAACCAAAACAAAGATCGCCGTTGGTTGAGATGAAATTTTTCACATTGTTTACATTGATCGGAGCCGAATACTGCCCTACGCTCAAATTCGTACCTATCGGTTTGATTGTAGTGAATGAATTGTGAAAAATCTTTGGATGATTTAAATCGTCTTCGTTGTTGGTCATCATATCGATTCGAGTAGAATCGTCCAATAATGATTTATAAATCATTTGACCGTTGCCCATAGATTCCGATGAGATTGATGATGATTCATTAGGATTTTGTTTCAGACCTTCCATAGCCCAATCAAATGATCTGATCGCATTCTCCAAACTTTTACCAACAGGAGATTTAGGATTGATCGAGAAAATTGGCTTGGAACATATTGGACAAGTGTAGCCTGCCGGCGCTGTATTAGCTGGCATTCGATTCGCATAACTATTTAAACAATTTAGATGAAAAAGATCTGAGAAAAAAAAAAGAAAATTTATCATCAGAATCAGCGTTTAAATAATGAGCGGTGAAATAGAATGTATGAAGATTACGATAACAACAAAGACGGACACATCCGCTTTCCATATTGAAATTCATCGAGCATATTTGACATTTGCTATCAAAATTACTATTCTCTAGCCAATTCAAATACGGAGCGATATAACACTAGGACAAAGGAAGAGATAGAATTATTGAAAACAATTTCATTAAACATGGAATGTTAATGAAATAATTACCAATTTATGTGGTCCATCGATCATACAATACTCACAGACATTAACTTTATGCTCGAAACAAAACTGATTGGTCACTTTTTTTCTAGGACATTTACAAAGGACCCATTCTGAATGGCGAAACGATTCTGAATAAAATTTCAGGAAAAAAAATTTGACAAAAAATCCATTCAATCGAGCATAACTTGAGAGGAGAATATTCTCAATCAGCAAAATCAAATCTGATTTCGTATGATTACAATCACCTAGGCAATATTCATTAATTAATTTCATTCATCTAAGATATTCAATGATCGGTCCATCTGATGATTGAATCCAAATTCAGATCTATCAGACTCTTGACGTGTAGTGAACTCATCATTAAGACTCGTACGATTTCTACCAGAAAACTTATCTGCCGATCGGAACGAACCTGGTGTTATGTGGATCTTCGAACACAGCATCTCTGATCGATCGCCACGATACGGATACGGTGTATGTGTGCGGAGTTTGTTTTGATTGTAGCTCCAGAGCGACAATCAATCGAATTTTTCAATTTAGATCGCATTTTGGATCGGATGCTATTCATTGTAAAAATTTTTGATTCAAAATGTCTCTAGTAAATTATGATTATGGCAGTAGTGATGATGATGATGATGATGATGTTGGGAACATAGATGAGAAAGAAGTATTAAATCAAAAATCTGATGCAGACATTAATTCCACAACCAAAAAGGAGCCAAAGATTGGCATCCCGAATTCATCCACATCATCTGATCAATCCAATTTCAATTCGTCATTTTCTATGGTGAAATATAAAAAATCAGACGGAAAAGTTCAAATCAGTGCCTTTAATGATAATACAAAAGAATTACTCCTAGCTCAACCAAATCTCGAAAGTGATGATGATGAATTGGATGAAGAAGAAGAACAGAGACGAAAACGAAGGAAACGATCATCAAAAGGATCTTGTCTTTTGTCGATGTTACCTAAGCCTAAGAATAAATCAAAAACATCTACTACATCTATGATTCCTGCCTCAGTGAAAAATCGTAAATCTGAGCAATCGTCTAAAGGACTATCATAAGCCAATTCCTGCAACATCGCTTTCATTATCGAAACAACGAAAATCTCGATGAATCTGATGAATATTATTCTCCTTTCCCCAATAAACATTCATCCTTAATGGATCTTGTAGAAAATAATGGTGACGATGATGATGGTGATGATGATGACCAAATTTATGGACCACTAAGACCAAGCGATTCAAATTCATCGAACGATCCGATCGAATCTTCTGCTATCCCAGATGTTAATGATGACGTGACATATAAAAAATTCATAGCCTCCAAATTTGATGATTCATACGATAATATCAAAATAATTGATGTTGATGTTTCTAAACATCTTTCCGAGAACAAAGATTGGCTAAAAAATATCTCTATTGAAAAAGATGTCGACATCAATATGCCAGCACCGAATTCGATGGCTCGTCGAAAGAATCAAATCACATTTTTAGCGTATCAAGCGAAAAAGAATGAGCTACAATTGAAAAATCAATGGGCACAAAATCGCTTGACGAAATCGCAGACTAGAGCCAAATATGGTTTCTAATTTTAGGTTTTTGAGAACGTTTTGTACCTTCTATCTGATCTTTTTTTTCATATATTCAATAATACTTGTAATTTATTTGTAAACCGATAATTGTAAATAAAAAAAAACTTTGCAATCTCCAAAAGCTTTCGAATTTGATTCCGTCTTGAAGCGAATGCGTTCAAAGTTGACTGTTATCATTCAAAGTTGCAAAGAGTACCATCATCATTATCCTAGAATCTCTTTGGAAGAATATGTGACATAGAGAAAACCATCTTGATCTTTGAATTGTTTGTAAAGCTCTGCCGATGTCTTCGTTAGTGATGGTATCAGTTGTTGACTACCAATCATCAAAATCAATGTCTGCCCATCATCCAGATTCATACGATGCCGTAGAATATTTTTAAGCTGTCCAATCGTTAAATCGTTTGGGACCAAGAATTTAATTTTATCCAATAGAGGTAGATTTTTCTCATTTTTCGATCGTTCAATTACAATCTAATCGATCGATCGATCGATTTGTTCAAACCACAGCGATAGAAAGTGGAAGAAAGAGAATTAAATCAATATTTCGCAACAATCTAAACGGAAATCAGACTGACCGGAATTTTATTCGGAAATTTCGCTCTAATACCGGTGAATTCATCTCGACGTATCGCTTTGGAAGGAAAAATCAAAACAAACAATCAAATCTGATGGAATAGAATGGGAGAAAAAAAAAACAGAGATCAAAAGATCAGAGAGATCACCTAGAGATTTTTTTTGCTTAAAATCTTTTTTCTGATTTTGTTGTTGAAAATGTTTGAGAAATAAATTCAATGTTAATGTCATCGTTGAATCGTCTTTCGCTATGTTATCGTTCAAATTTAAAAAATACAAAAAAAAAATATTTTCCTTTCAAAATCTTAGACTTTTTTTTTTCTCTCCATCCAACAAGAAGAGGAACTCTGAATGGATCAAATCGAAGATATATCAGACAATTTAGTGAGTAATTTCATTCTCTCTTTCTTCCTATCCATTGCAAAGTTGATCGATCTCTTCTGTTTAAGAGGAGAGAAAATTGATGGAAATAAACCAAAACATTTTTTTTCTGCATTTAAAAATTTCTTAATCAATCGAATTTCTTCTGATTATAATTGATGTCTTTGATATTTTTCTTTTTTTGCACTTCTGAAACATTGCCATTTGCTATGATTGCGATCTGGTTACTTGGTAGCTTGTTTCTAATCGAGATTTTTTCTTCTCTCTTTCTCTCTCTCTCTCTCTCTCTCTCTAGCCTTTCTAGCTCTCTTTTCTTTTGATAGTGTCTTTATGTTTGACAACGAGATTCTGAACGTTTGATGACATTTGTCTCTTGTTTATTTTTTTTCCTGCAGCGAAAAAAAAACCTCCCCAAAATTCGACTTAGAGAGAAATTAGGATTAGGCAATGAATGAAATGTAATTGAAAGCGATGAGTTACATCAATGATGGCCAAGAAAGTACTTGTTTTTTTTTTCCTAGGAATCACCTCTCTTCTGTTTCAAATGTTTAGATTCATTAATCAAATCAATCTCTTTATTTAGACTCGAAAAGATTCGATCTCGATTCTGATCAAGTTGATGATCAACTTTGCTAGAGAAACCTTGAAAAAAAAAAGATTCTGATATAGTAATTATTATTTAATTGGTTATGCTACTTTTAAAGAATAATCAGAATGAAGAATCTCTTGATTGAGTAACGGCTAGATCAATCTGATACAATCAGATTCTTTTTAAATTCTAAACTCTAGAATCAAGAGAATCTAGGAATGATATGAATTCGAATATGAAAAAAATTCACAGAATTCACTTCGCATAGCGCATGCATTCGGAATCAAATTCTTCTCCTAATCCAATAGAATATGGAACTAAGGAAAGAGATTGATTCATATTGGCTAAGGGTGTGTTTGAGTGTTTTGTTTCGAGCAGATCGAGTTTGATAATCAAAATTAGACCTTTGGATTGAGACAAGTGTTCAAAGAGATGATTCCAGATGCTTATGAAACATTGATCTCAATTAGTTTGATTGAAGAGATCAATCTTAATCTCAACGAGGATATCAATTTTGCCAATGAAATCGAAGACGATGATCTCGAAGATGTGGATGAAGATGATGATGATTTGGATCGAATCGATTCATCACTCAAACATCATCATCACAAAATAAATGGGAAATTTTTTTGGCGTTGGATCTATCCATCGATCGATTGGGATCGTCGTCAATTTATCGAAAGAAAACTCTCCACAATGAAACGTATCAACAGCATAGGACAAGGAGGAGGTGAATAAGATTTGAGAAAAAAAAAGTATTGCATAGCCTACTCAAATTAATCGAAAAAATTTTATAGAAAATTTCACTTTCTATAATTATCATTTCGAATGGATCTACATTCTGGTTGAGATGAAGAGAAGATTCCACTTCGTATTACTAACCAAAGATTTCTTTCCCAATCATTATCGATCTTTGTTACGATTGTTCTCTGACCTATATTGGCAAAATGGAACATCTTCCTCTTCATCATCGACGCTAAGATCATCAGCCAATCATCGAAAGGATGGCAAAGAGATGAAAGCAAACAGTAATCAGAAATCAATTAGATTTCTTCTAGATTGTTATCTAAATTTATTGATCAATAATGGAATCGATGAAATCATCATCGAACAGAAACGTTTCTCATTCGACAATAAGGACAAATTGAAGAGAGAATTCTTATCCGGTAATTCTAGCTTTCCTGATAGTGGTGGTCATGGTGATGATCATCATCAACGCAATCAATTGAGATCGATCATTAAGTTATTTTCGCTCGATTTTATTCTTGTCTATACCGCACTGTTGTTGAAAAAACGTATCATCGTCTATCATCACGATCCGAAAATTTTGTTTGATTTCGCTGTTGCCCTACCAGATTTGATGCCACATCGTCCAGATGCTAGACATCAAGAGCTTGTACCGAACATCGATCTAATGGATCCTAAACAAATCAATGATCTTCAAAGACGTTCACATTTCATCGCAACATTTCTCGATGCAAGAGTCTCGGAACGTGAAAGCTTATTCGATATTTTCATCAATCTAGCAGCGATCGAGATAACGATTCCGCACGAACGTAAAGAGATCTTTGCGATGACCAAAACTCACAAAGAGATCGCTATCGCATTGGTACGAGTCGCCAACAAAGATGATAGCGATGATGATGATGATATAATTAAAGAGGTTTCGAAAAAAACCAATGAAATATTGTCCACTCTTCATACATCGTTTCTTGATTCTGAAACGAGAAGAATTCTCGATGATGATCGCCTTGAAGAGAGATTCAATTCATCACCATCGTCATTGAATTTGAAACAATTCTATTGGAATCTTGCACTTGCTGAAGGCTTTAAATTTTAATTCAAGATTCTAATTCGATGATACGAATCTTATCAGCGCAAACTAGTATAGCAGCGGATAGGTTGTTGCTTGATCGATCAGTATTCGATGATGTTATTGTAATTACTTTGCCGCCATACTGAATGCGATAACTGTTTACGGATGCGGAATGTGTTAGCAGAAGAAAACTTGATGAATTCTTTCGTAAAAATTTTTCGATAATGTTTTCGTCGTCATTGTGGCAATCTGATTGGATTTTTGATTGATTAAGAAAATCAATATGTTGTCTTTTGAATGAGGAATTTCGATCAGATTAAATAATAGATAGAGTATGAGAGAAAAACATACGAAATTTCTAAAACTTCCTCATTAAGCCATGCATTTTTGTGATAGCTAGTCGATGATAAACGCTCGACTTGTTCCAAGAGTGAAATGATATTTTTCGGCAATCCACGGTTAGCACAATAAATTCTATCATCTATCATTGCACAGATTGATATTTGATCGAAGGAAGCTTGGATCAATTGTGTAAGTTGGAATCGAAGTGAAAGATCTTCACAACTATCCAAAAATCTAAATCGTTTCGATACCGAAACGATTTCATTCATTCCTCTCAAAAAGAAAAATGACTTTGGAGCAAGAATTTTATAGCAGAATATATAGATGATACATTCAAGATTCCAATCATTGCTTCCGATTAGATTGCCAAGAAAGAGATAATTACTAATGTTTAGAAATGGTGAACAATTCCAAAATTGTTTTGAGTATCGAAAAAGATTGCGAAAATTTCCATTTAGATCACCGAACACATAAGAAGGTGATTGAATCTGTAATAGAAATAAAAAACAAACATTTAAAAATAAATTGGATGACCTAAACGATTGATTGTTTCATAAATTGAAGATGATTAACTTTAAGAATTCTTGATTCTCTAGCGAATATTTTCCTCACGGCAATCAAAATGATCCGTATCGCATCAAAAAGATCTTTTCTCTTCTTAAAGAACCAATTTTCAATATTTTTCAAATCGCGATCGCTGACAATCAAAGAGTCGTTTGCCGTTGATAACATCGGAAATACTATCATTGCTAATTTATTCAAACGAGTAAGAATATTGTTGGCTAAGACGAGAACGTAGTTTTCATTTATCGATTCTTCCTCGCGAAATGTTTCGAAGTAATTCTCTTCTCGTCGAATGAGTTCCAAGCGGAACATATCGACAATCGTGCCTCGCTTTCCCAGATTAATCATTTGGTTCGAAAGAAAGAATGGTTTTCTTGCACACACCGGACAGATGCTGTATTTGAATTCCAGATTATCGCCAAGAAATCGATATCGTTGATTGAAGATTGCTGTAAAAGAGAATCGTGCTCCAATCAAGACGAATAGATCAAAAGGTGAACGAAGTAAGACGCTCATTAGACTTGGAATCGTTGGATTGTTACGAGTCAAATCGATGATCAAAAGTTGAAAATGAATTTTATCCAAAAGATTATCTAAATTTTGAGCTTGTTTCAGGAACAATGATCGAATATATCTATCACGAGCTTGATCCAATTCGATCCATTCGATTTTGCTCGAAAGGAGTCTGTAATCATCTCGTAACTTTCCGATGTAATCGTTCATAAGGAAACGAAATTCTTCAAAATCAATACGCTCGTTTTGATCGAGATCGTAATATCGGAAGAGATATTCGAATCGTTTCAAAGCAAAGTAAAACGATCGATCACTTGCTTGATGTTCGAATTTCTCGTCTTGATTTAGATCCATTCGATTGTGATTCATAATCGTCAAGCCAATCAGTAACGATTGGAAGGTCATTACATCATCATTATCGTAATCATTTTTGAAGCAATTGAATAACATTTTTGATCGTCTAATTATATCATCGAATGATTGAATTCGTTGATTAGTGATACCGATTCTTAGCATAAAAATTATGAATGAAATGAAAGATATTGTTTCTGATGGATAGCAATGCAAGAGAAATTCATTGTAGAAGGTTTCAACATCTTCGAGATTCACACAAGCATATTCAAGAGCGTTCGAGACTAGCGAGCGATCGATCGGCATCGGCCATTCTATTTCTCTCAACAATGATCGAGACCGATTTGGCCGTAAACTTTGGCCACAGAGTATTCGATATGGTTCCACACCCCAGAGAAATCTGCCATCGTCAAAATTGATTAATTCCACTTTCAACATCCTTTCCAGATCATCAACACTGAACCAAAAAAGCGTTTCGCTATTAGTGAAACAAACGAAACGATGTCGATCTTCAAGCAAAATTCTATAGATCGTTCGAGTGACGAAATGATTGTTTGTTGGATGACGAAAACGCCAAACATCAATGATTTGTACGGATTCTATCGCTACTTCTGGCAGTGAATGATTGGAAAAAAATTGTCTCAAAACTTTATCAAACGATTCTGTCGAAGAGATGATCGACAACGTTGGAAAGAAGAAGAGATTATCGATGAATTTTTTCAAAGCGATCTGTCGATGATTGATACAGATAATCGCTAAACAACAACAATCCTTGTCGAGAGAATTGATTCTGTTGTGCCGATCAAATTGCTTCATATCGAAAGGAAACTTACGTTGGTTTGTATTGGTTTTGTTTGTTTCATTGTCAACACTATCGATCTCGATCACTGTTTCAGGATCGAAATCAATCAAACTAGGATGACTAGATAAATTCTGATCTGTGTCAGCATCTTTACTTATTTTTAGGGGATTTTCTCGACTCATTTCGAGATCTAATTTCAGATCGAACAGTATCAAAGATTATTGAAGCCTTAAGAAAACAAATTAATTTGCATAGAATTTGTTATTAATACAATCAAATTAAGAAAATAGATCAATAGAATTGAATCAATCAAATCAAGCTAAAGTTTTTTTCTTTTTGAATCTAATTCGATCCAATAGCTTTTCATCGTAGATCATTTTTTGTTCCTGAAGATTTTGGACAAATTTTTGATTCGATTCGTTCGCTTCAAGAGCATTACGTAGAGCGAAAATACACCATTGCTGTATGAAAGGATTGTTTTGATCGATCCTGGTACACTCCAACAACGCATACAATGCGCCAGATTCTCGTAGATAATCTTGTCCCTCTCGATTCTTATGCAAACAATTAGCTATCAAACCAATAATGTCACGTTTGAATCCGGAAACTGGATTGATCCCGTTCATCGATTCATCGAGATCATCCAGACGACTTTTGACCGCAAAAATTGATGCCTCTGATTTCGCTAGTAATTGCAATTGTAAGAGGAGTTTGATTAAAATCCTAAATAAATCTCTATGATAAAATGAGAAAAAATTGCATCAGTTTCTGAATTTGCTTTCTCTTGGAATCTATTCCAAAATCATACTTATCACTTTTGATAATCTTATGACAAAATTCAAAAGAACATGATTTCAGCAAAAATTCACATATCTTACAAACTAAATGAATTTCTTCTTGATTGCATTCTTTATTGGAATGGAATGTTTTTTGTTGAAGATAATCGGATATGTTTTGCTTAAAAAATTCAGAAAGAAAAACAATTATATCACGGTCGAAGCATTCATATTGACTATCATAGTCGAGATTTTTCATATTCCACTCTTTAACATTAGCATTTTTAGCTTCATCTTCGACAAATTCTTGGAGAATATCGATCAGGATGAGTCGATAATTCACTGTTAATTTTGAAAATAATTTTCTTGTAAATGTTTTTTTCTTCAACGCTATAAATATAATCCATAGTGCCCATTCGGAAATTTCAGAAATGACTAAATTGAATAATAGCAACCAGAAATCCAATTTATCATTACAATCTAGTTCATCGAATATTGGATCAACAAATGATTGACAATGACCGGTTGAATGCTGAAGCAGTTCATACATCAATGCAGTGATTACTAGACAGCAATTCTTCTGAAGAGATCTATTCTCTTCATTTGCGGAGAACTTTTCCAAATCTAAAAGTTTTCTATTGATCAGAAGTTTTAAAGAATTAAATTATAATTCAATAACAATTCAAAAAGTGATTTTTTTCTCTTACCGATAATATTGTTGATCAAAAATAAAATCCCAACAATTTTCGAAGATCCATTCGCCACGAGTCAAAAGACTTAATCGCATTAAATTATATTGTAATTTAAGAGTTCGATGAGCGAAATCGAATGAAACTTTATCGATCGGTCGATCCAATTCATTTTTTAAAACTAGCATTAATTTATCATGAAACAGATGGGATTCTATTAATAATCTCGATGATACCATGGGATGATTTTGTATCTTTGAAGAAATTTTACTCAACAAACTGATTGGGACGCAAAGTCGTTCCAAAATTTCATCTCGATTGCAATCTTCATCATTATAGCTTTCTAACCGATTTTTTAGATTTAGAATATTTGAATAGATTTCGATTGAAACAAGATCATCTTCGGTCTCAGCTTCTTTTGAGATAAGATTTGATTGAATCTCATTATTCATTTCTATCTAATAGTCTTAAATTTTATTCATTTTATTACAAATATAGTCTTTTTTATTTGACAAAAGAAAAAAAACAGCTCAAATTTAGAATTGCTCTAAGTGGTCGATGAAAGATTATTTTTTGCATAACTAACGGCTATTAACACATCACATTGAAAGTGTTCCAATTCGATTATTTTGGATTCTTGATTCTTCGTTTAAATCTTAGTTGTAAATGTCCCAAACACGTCCATGACTATCCTCTCGATCCAAATAATTTATATCCATTGTCCAAGGCGTATCATTTGGTCCATATGGAGTCAGAGGCAGATCGAATGGTAACGGAAATGTTGATTTGTCATCATCATTCGAGATGGTGAAAGCACTTTTCTTCACCTGAAATTGAATAATTCGATTGATAACTCGAATTTTTGTTTGTTAACAATAGAATTGCTTACTATTAATTCGGGCAAGAAAAGAACGCCTAATTCGTAGGAACGTATGAAAAGTTGAGATCCTTTCACTTGTAATTCACCCCAAGCTGATTTCGATAAATTTGCTGAGGTCAAACAAAACCAACTGATTGATTTGAGATCATTTGAATATCGGCAATATGATTTAATATGTGGAGATGCTTCATTTCTATTCGAACGTTTTGCTTTCCATTGAAAGAAATAATCATTCAGATAAGATTGCTTATTCGCAGTGGATTTTTGATACATTAATGAAGTACCAGCATAATAGCCTTCGAGACTAAGACGAACGTTTTCGACTGACGGGTAAATGCATTGGAGATTCGGTTTTAGGAATGAGATCTCGTCAGAATTCACTGTAGATAAGGAACATAGAAATTGACTTGTGAGCCATTTGTCTGGCTTTGGCCCAAGTGAACCAATACTTGAGAATTGAGCAACAACGTTCCAATCAACTGTCTCTTTTTTCGGTCCATAAGGGCTTGTTTTGAGAATCTTTCTTAATTTCAAATGACCGTACAATGATCTATCATCGCCTTTGTGACGTCCAGGCACAGAACCGATAAGGTAGACGTTGATTTTGGAACAATCACATTTTTTCAATTTCTCAATCCAATAATTGATTTTTGGATTACGATAAAAAGATAGGTATTGAATGATGTCAGATTTGAAATTTGTAATGCTATCGTTAGCTTGATTGTTGAATTTTAAAATTGGACTTATCCAAACACCTTGAGTTTTGAATGCCCAATCATTTTCGATTAAATTAGCTGTCAGAATGATTATTCTCAAACCAATTTTATAATGCAAGATGATCATCTTAGTATGATGCGTACCGAACAAATCCGGTAGCTTGATAGGACAAAGAATGATTTGTTTATGTGTTTGAGCTTGAACTTCGAATTCATCATCTTGTGAACCTCTACCGTAAACAATATAGATTGGGTTATTTCTAAAAACCGATGGATATTGCTCAATTAGCCTAATGAATTCATAAAATAACGTTAATTTGTTAATAAATGGAGAGGAGTAATTGAAAAAGAAAAATATTCACCATTCAATATCGTAGAGATAACTGAAGTGTATCGATTCAACAATAGTTCCGTTTCTTTCATCGAAGATTTCATCCAAACTGATAACATTACGCCATCGTTCATTCTTGTTCGATTTGATTTTGGTCAAAAAAAATCCATGACATTCATCTAGTATCTCATCGTCTATTAAATTCGATTTGATTTTTTTCTTCGAATCAATTTTTTCATCATCAATACATTCACTAGACGTAAGCTTTCGTTTGATTTCGTTTTGATTCAGATCTTTAAAATCTTGCTCTTTGCTACGAACTGATTTCTTGGCACTTGGCGATATATTCATCTTTGATTTATGAGTGATTTTACAATATTAAAGGTGAAATGATTGATAGTCTCGGACTAAATAATCGGTAATAATTTGCTCAAGACAGACTCTACGAACACCTGAAGATCATCTGTTCTGGTGGTCCAAAGAAAATTCGAATTTTTTTCCCCGCTGAATTGAATAAAAGTTTCTGGAAAAGAAAACTCGAATTGATTAATGGAAAATGATGATTGGTCTAGATTGAAATTTTCGGTGAACGCCCGTAGAAATTTAACACCTTCCGATTCGAGATAATTGATTTATTGAGCGAAAACTTTTTTTTGTTCAAAGAGATGATCGTTTTGATTGATTAAAATTTCTAGTGATCAAATTAGATCTTGACTTTTGCTGAAAGAAAAAAAATTTACAAAAAAAACAATTAGTGTATCGTATCAATCCGATTCGATTGGATAATGAATCGTTCTAATCGCTAGGACTAGTATTTAAAATTTCGAGACTTCACACGACGTTTCTTTATAGAACTCGAAACTCTTTATCTCTGAGAGCTAGTCTCTCTCTCTCTCTCTCTCTCTCTCTCTCTCTCTCTCTCTCTCTCTCTCTCTCTCTCTCTCTCTCTCTCTCTCTCTCTCTCTCTCTCTCTCTCTCACTCTCTCTCTCTGAGATAATTACTTCAAGTCTAGTCTAGAAAGTTCGCTTATCTTATCTAGCAGATAATGCGATAAAGACTGAAATGTTATCTAAGTTTCAATCAAAATTCCATAATTTAAACAAAGAATAAATCATTTTTTTTTATTCTAAATTATCAATTGTCTAACTATCGAAGGCCGTATTTCCAACCCCTTTTCTTCGTAAATCTTTCCAGATCGTATTGGTGAGAGATTAATAGCGCATTGAATTAGGAACAAAATTTTTGATAGAACAATTTTCCATAATTCAATTGAATTTCGCCTTTCTCTTAGTTTCATCTGATAGATGTCTAGATGGCTAACAGCGATTCATTTCCAATTGTCCTATAAGCGAAATGATAAAGTGAAAATCTCTATAATTTAAATAGGATTTTCTTTCTGAAAGATTTTCAATTTTTCAACCGAATAGAGAAGAAAACGAGAGCTTTAGATTTTTTTTAGCTGTTTTGATTTTACAAATAAAAACTTAGCAAAAATTGTTGGACGTTTTCGATGTCCGTTTGCGAACGTTAACGTTTTTTTTCTTCATTTGGAAATTCATAGTTTTTCTATCCTCGTTTTTTTTTCTCCATTGCACCATCCATTTATGGTAACAATTGAAAATCGAATGAGAATCGAACGACATAAGCATTCAACAAAAATATTATCAAATACTGTGCTGTGGTCTTTCTTTGAGAGAATATCCCGGCGTTCCAAAAGAACGAATTTAATAGATTAACACACACACACACACAGAGAGAGAGAGAGAGAGAGAGTTTTAGATAATTAGAAAATAAGAGAATCTCCGAAGCCAACGCTTTGATTTATTTTCACCTCTATCTGTATGTGATGTAATTTGGTGTGATGGAGAAGAAGAAATTCATGGCCTCTCTACAACAGCTAACAAACAAACAAGAAAACAAAGTTCGAAAGTATCCATCCGCTCTCTCTCTCTCTCTCTCTCTCTCTCTCTCTCTCTCTCTCTCTCTCTTTCTCTCTCCTGTATTCTCGGAAAATTTGTTCCAAACTTCAAACAATCCAAATAGATGCAAACAATCGAACCTCTTAAAGATCTTTTATTTAAGGACATTTTCGAATGTCTCTCTCTCTCTCTCTCTCTCTCTCTCTCTTTGTATCCATCTGGCTAGCTCTCGGTGCGATCCATCATTACGCAATAAGCTGAAAAGATTGCTTCGAATTCGGACGAGAAGAATAAACGCCAAAAAAATTGTAATTTTGTATCTAAAATCTCTTCCCTCCATTGATTCAAACACACCCCAACGAGACCAATTTGAGAACAATGAAGTGATTAGTGATGAAAATTAGATGTGATAGATTTCGTGTGTTCGTTTCATCACCATATTGTTACAAATAGAATTTAATCCTTTTGTTCCAGAAGTAATGTAAAGATTTGCTCTTGTAAAAGTGATCATTTCGATTTCTTTTGAAGTTCAATACGATTCAAATTATGTTGGAATCTAGATTTGTGGTCTATAATCATTATGAACCTCCGATTGATTACACTGATGATGATGAAATTAGGAACGTGAGTGATAGAGATTCAGATGATGATGATGTTCGGAGAGAAAATGAATATAATGATGGCGATAATCATTTTGATCGAGAAAATTATTCCAATATTCATAATAATTTTGATGATTTCGATGATGAAGAAGGAGAGGAAGAAGAAGATTCAAGAGGTTCATGCTCGAGTCGATCAAGAAAATCATCCCAAAGATATCAAGCTACACTTGATCGTAGAACAAGACCACATCAAAAATCTCATCCATCAAAAACATCGATGAAATTTCCATTGCCAACTATTGACTTTAGAAATCTGACCTTCGATAGACCAATCGGTCAAGGTGGTTTTAGTCGAGTTTATCGAGGTAGATGGAACAACGATATTATGGTTGCGATAAAAGAACCATTCTATTATTCTCACAATTCAATCAGTCTGATTAATCGAGCTATACTGGAAGAGGCTCGTCTTCATCTACATCTAAATCATCCGAACATCATCAAACTGTATGGCATATCAATCAACGCACATCGATTATATTTGATAATGGAATATGCACATGGTCGATCGTTGCGAGAGCTACTTTCGCAACGCTCACTTACGCCCAATCTCATTATTAAGTTCGCCATACAGATTTCGAGTGCTATGGAATATCTTCATAGTCTTCGCCCGAAACCAATCATTCATCGTGATTTGAAATCCCTGAATAGTAAGTTGGAACTAATGTAAGATTTTTGATGGTCAAATTAATTGTTTTGTGATTGAATATTCTAGTTTTATTAAATAGACCAATCACCGATGATGATTGGTCGTACAAGCAAATCAAGTTGACAGATCTAGGTCTGGCTAGAGAGTTTTCAGGTTCAGCACAATCAATGATGACGCAATGTGGAACATATGCTTGGATGGCGCCTGAATCCATAACCGAATCGAAATTCTCGAAAGCTAGCGATGTTTGGAGGTTCTGAATATTATATTCTGATTCGGTTCAATCGATTAATTATGGATAATCAAATTTATTTAATAGTTTCGGTGTAGTTTTATGGGAATTGCTTACTGGACAGATTCCATATCGGAACGTTTCCGGTGCAGCTGTAGCTTTTGGAATCGGTAATCGAAAATTGACACTACCAATACCCGAAAGTTGTCCAGATGAATTGAAACGAATTCTTAAAAGCTGTTGGCAACAAAGCCCAAATCAACGTCCAAATTTCCGAACGATACGTTTGGATTTAGAGAAATCTTCATTCAATGTAATTAATAAGGAAAAATTCGAAAAAATGAAACGAATCTGGTTCGAAGAAATCGAAACTATTTGGAAAGGATTGAAATTGAAAGAGAAAGAATTGGAATTTCGAGAATATAAAGCTAGAATGAAAGAAGCGGAAGCCAAAGAAAAAGAAAGAGAAATAGAACGGATGAAAAAATTCTTGCTTAAACAATCAGATGAATTAAAACGACGTGAGATAGAAGTTGTAGGAAGAGAATTGAATGTCCTGCTGCATCAACAGCAACAACAACAGCAAACCAACGATAATAATAAACCGATAAAAGGGAAGAGAAAGAGAGAAAAACGATTGATTACGAAAAAAAATTTTCTACAAAATAATTCCGATGAGGTTAGAGGTGGTGACCCAGTTATTGGTTATCCCAAAAATTTTTGCCATAATCTTACAATCAGAAACGCTAGTCCAGAAACGAATCAATCACAAATTAGTCTACAAGCCAAAGCTTTGAATCAAACTTGTAAGATTTTGAATTCTTTATCATTTTGTCTTTTACACACTAGTCACTTTTATCTTGAACTTTAGGGACTCCTGGAACGAAAATTCGGCCCGAATTGAATGTGAATCTTTTCAGCAATTCACAGCTAAACTCTCGAGAGTTGCGTGAGTTCTATATGATCAACTCATTAGGCTTTTAAATAAGTTATTAATAATTAATTTATCATTATTAAATCTAGAAAACGAAGACAATGCTGATGATGATGTTAACAATGACGATCTAGATCGATCCAAAAACACAAAACAAAAAAAGAAAATTGCAATTTTTATCCGAAAGATTTTCAAATCTTCGAAATTAAATCTCCTCATAAAAGATTCTTCACAACAAAACCGAACCAATAAAGCAACTAATTTAGAGAAAAATCGAGATAATGACAGTGATAGTGCCGATGATGTTCATGATGATGGTGAAGATGATGATGATGATGATGTCGAAGATGCTCATTCCAATTTACTCGTGGCAAATAGATTGAAAGATAGAAATAAACCATTGATATTCAATCGAACCTATCATGGTCAAACGAAATATTCCGAACGTCAACAAGTGAATCTGTTGGAACATTTTCGTCGGAACCCTAACAATCCTATTCGAAATTGTCTTCATGAAAATTATTATCACAGAAATACAGCTCAACCCCCACCATTTGATGATGATGAAATGAGTAGTTCCGATCGTCAAAGTTATGATTGTGAAGAGGAAGACTATCGAGATAAAAGATTTGTAGTAAGGAAGCAATCGCAATCTCGACAAAGAACAACATCCAATTCATCCACTAAAAATGACTATCTAATTGATGGTAATATCCATCATGACCGATCGACAACTATCAATGAATCAGAGCGAGCATTCGATGCCGACCTACTAAAAGAGATCGATCGATTCGAGCATGAATTAAAATTAATGAATTCTAGAAAACCAATCGAAAACTTTCAAAAGAGATAAAAAAGGAATCGAAATCATTTTTCAATCAAATCTATTTTGTGGTATTTATTTACAAGAAATTAAAAAAGAATTAATAATAAATTTCTGTGCATCGTTTAAATTGAAATATGACGAGATTACAAGAGTTTGATTTCATTTTGGAGCTTCTTTCTAATTCAAGATGGGTGATTGTCTCGATTCAAACAGAAATAGTTAGATTGTAGATCATCCCATATAGATAATAAAAAAATGAGAGCAAATAGAAGGCTAATTTTGCCCATCCTTCTTTGGTAGCGTGAGATAATTGATCTGCATTCATAATTGTTGTCGGATCATAGAGACCAGGCGATGACATAATAGGGCGATTTTTATATCTACACATAGATTGAGAAATAATTCGAGAGAACAAAAAGGATTGACAAACCTATAAATGTGATATGCTATCAAAGGTGCATTGAGAATCAAAGTGAACCATTCGCCACAAATGAGAAAGAGAAAATTGAAAAAGAAATGGATACCGAACTCAGGTAGGACTAGCTGATATTCGATCATAAACGATCGCCGATGATTTGATATAAATTAGACCATTAAAAAGTGAAATTATGAGAAATATCAATTTGACCAAAAAATGGACTAAACGAACCGGATTCAATGTATTACATTGTGAGATAGGATTTTTGTAATCATTTTTCAATTCATCGAAAGCAATAACCTGCGGGAAGAGACAAAACAAGGTCAAAGAGAAGGTTAAAGATTTTATTCAATCATTAAATATCAGAGTGGAATGATGTTTTTAAAAAATTAATGCTATATCTGACATGGAACACTGAGAAGAATATCAAAAATGCATCCAAAATCAAAGCCAGAATATATGTGAATGCGGTGAATGTGAATGCCATTGTTTCGCGATGATTGAGTTCTTAAAATCTCGAACAATTATCGAAGAATAAAAACTCAAAAATTAGATCGATAAATTTGAATAATTAAGTTTCTAATTATGGATCGATTGATTTTATAGAACTAATCCACGAGAGATCATCGAAAGAAAGCGATTCGTCGTTTTGCCCAAAATAAGAACATAGCATTTCAAGAATGCTTCGAATTTTCTTTTTTCCTTTCCGCAACAAATGTTACCGTTTTCTATTCGATCTATTCGATTAACCTTGATTTTTTGTGTTGGAAGTTTTCATTAGATCGAATTATTTTCCAATCATCAATCATCAACAACCTAATCAATGATATAATATTAGGTTGAACATCAAACAAAAAACATTAAATTCAATGCTTAGGTTGAATGTAATTAAGTATCCATTTTATTCATTGTTAATCGAATCTAAAATTTAAAATTTATCTCCGTCTAGAAGACCTAAAATCTGAATGATGATAACGTTAACATCTTTTTTTTTTTTTATAAAATACACGATTTATGAAGCAATTTGTTATATGATGAATCAAACGTTAATTTTGATTAGTCGTTAATCCACTCGATTTAGTAATTCCGGGTCGATGATTTCTTTCGTTATTCTTATCAATGATCTTTTGTACTGTTTTGATTTAGGAGACATTCGATTGATAGTTATCGTTGCTCGATGGTCGATTGAATAGAGATTCTATTTCTTGAAATGATTTGCCTTTGGTTTCCGGCAAAAGAATAAGATTGAATATGGCGCAAACTAAACAGATTATTGAATAGATTAGAAAGAGAAAGCTATCTCCAATTAATTGGCTGATGTTATAATAGAATGTAATAATAATAAAAGCGCAAAACCAATTAAAAGATGAGACAATGATTGAGGAGAGTTTTTTCACATTGAACGGCAAAATTTCGCCCATAATAAGCCAAGGAATCGGTCCAAGTCCAAAAGAGAAAAATATGATGAAAGAAACTAATGAGAAGATTGGTATCCATCCATATTGAGTATTTAAATCCATTGTTAATTTTTTATCATTCAAATAGTAGAAGATACTAATCGGTATCAGACTGAGATGTGCACCGATGCTTGAAACAATCATCAAAATTTTTCGCCCGAATCTGAAACATTGAATTTTTTTTATTAGGCTGAATTTTTCATCAAGATGAAAAGCTGGTATTGTCTTACTTATCAGAGAAGAAACAAGCTAGAAGTGTGGCTAGCACTTGTATGATACCAACAATGATGGTGGAATCCGATGGCGAAATTTTTTCAAATTCAGAATGGGCAAAAATTGATGTCATGAAAAAAATGATTGCGTTAACACCGGAGAATTGTTGGAAAAACATCAATGCGATTGCAATGATCAACGGTTTATAATATTTTGGCAAAGCGAATAATCGAAATTGTTGCATGGTAGTTGCGTTACCATTTGAATAAATCACCTCATTGAGATCATCGTTGTGAGTAGGCAAAGTTACATCGACAGCGATTCGCCTTGATCCTTCGGCTCCATGCAAAAATATGTTTGCTTCGGTCGCTTCAGAAATTCTCCCTTTCTTTAGAAGCCATGCTGGCGATTCTGGCATGAATAAAATTGTTAACAAAAGTAACGATGGGAAAACAGTCGAAACCAAAGCGAGATCAGCCCAGACTAAATATTTTCCGATTATGTAAGTCAAAACGATTCCAAGAGTCACAGTTAATTGAAAACCAGAACCAAAAAAACCTCGTTTGGCTGGATCACATGTTTCACCAATATAACATGGCACTGTAAGAGAAATCAATCCGCAACAGAAACCAGTCAAAAATCTTCCAATCATCAAAGTGACTATTGAATTAAAATTTCCTGAGTAAGCAATCAGAATCCAGCCAGAAACAAACGGAAGTGTTGTGAATATTAAAATTCCTTTTCGACCAAATTTTTCATTGAAAATACCTTCAATAATTAAAAATAAAATCATCAATCATAAAGTTACTGAATGATTTAAATCCTACCAGCGAAAATGGAACCAATTATTGCACCGAACGGTACAAGACTAGCGAAAAATGAACTCCAAAATCCATTCAAATGGATGTGAGATCCTTCTTGTTTGAAGCTTGCTAAAGCTGGTGCTGAATAACCAAGAACAGTGCCCAAAGAGAATGAACCGATCCAAGCACTGAATGCTGCGAGATAATATTTCGGAGTTCGATGTTGATGATCTTCGATCAACAAAGTAGTGTCAGCCATTTTTTCTGGCTCGATTCTGCAAGATTAAGAATGTTGTTTTGAATTATAGTGAAATCAAACAAAAGTTCATCTTTTCTCACAATCTATCAGGCAACAATAATAGAAGATTTACTGTAACAGCAATAACGGATTGATGGAAACAACAAATTCGACAAAATTTATCCACTGAGATTAATTGACATTAATTTCTTCGGCTTAAGAACTTCGATTCCGATTCAAACAATAGAGAGTTCAAAGACGTCATGCAGAATTCATTCGGATCAAAATTAATTGTTACAAATTTAATTGATTAATCTTAGAGAGATTTTCACTATCGCAATCACCAAAGAGGATCCCATTTCTCTGCTTCGTTTCTATCTCTCTCCTATATTATGGTTTTTGGAACTAGAAACAAATCCCAGAAACAATCGGATCCTAGACGAAGAAATGGAGAGAACAATGGATACAGTTGAATCGAAAGCACCATCGCCAGCAGCAAAAGCTATTGGAAAAACAATTTCCAATTTCTCATCTCCCACGATATAATTTCTTGAGATGGCGTATCATCTGGTTAAATTTCCCTTCTCTTCTCAGATATTTTTCTTTTTTAGCGACATCTCGCGTTTCATATTGTAACAATAATTGAATTTAAATTTTGGATTTCAAGAATCTAGATTAGACCATTGTCAACTTTTCCTTTTGTTGGTTTCAAAAACAAATTAAATTAAATAATGGATATTTTTTTTAAATTCATCAAAATTTATTTGTCAAATCGGTTGATTTTCTGTCTTGATCATTCAAGAAGAGAATGGCGGATCCGATACCGGATGTCTCGAATTTGTTTAAAAAAAATTCAATTCAATGCTGGTGGATTTTTTTTCATCCAAGAAATCTGTTCCAGACAAGTTTTGTTCAGCTAAACAATTTGTTTATTTTTTTTGTTTTTGGTAGTGAAAAAGAGAAAGCTTAGATTGTTTGGATCTGGTTCTAGATCATTCTAGATGTTCATCATAGCTTTTTATGCATTACAGCCAAGACTATTTTCTTGACTATGGAGCTCTATTTGAAGAATTGAATTTGGTTAATGAACTTTCCAAGTTAAATTGAACCTAAAGTCATACAATGAATAAAATAAAAAAGCTTTAGACCATAGAGCTCAGCTTTTTGAATTAATTTCGGAATCAGTAATTCTGAATTTAGACATCATCGCAAACAGACAGTATCTGATTGATCTATTGTCTTCTTTCATCATTAACCATAATTTCTAATCATCATTATTGATCAGAAATACACACATAGAGAGAGAGAGAGAGAGAGAGAGAGAGAGAACGAGAGCAATCAGAAAGATTTATATAGAAAAGATAAATTGAAATCGAAGCGATGAAACCACAAAATAATCATAGCGCATCTGGTTTATGTCGTGTCGATGATGAATTTTCTTGTTTCAATTTCTCGATAGGAGAAGATCAATCTGATTTTGGTTGAAGTTGAAAAGTTGAAACATCTGGATAATTCTTTGTTGATTTTTGATTTCATAGAGTAATTAGTTTCTATGCCTACGATATTTTCATTCCATCTCTCAAAAATCATCTCTATAGAGAATCAATAGAGAATCTATAAGGGCAAGTATCAAAGTTTATTGGTTCAAATTAAAATCGATTCTCGCAAACCATGATCATAACGATGGAATCTAAAAGGGAGAAGAAAGAGAGAGGATTCATTAAATTTAAACAGGCAGAATAAATTCGATTTCCAAGATCCTTTCTCGATCGAGTTGCACAAAGTTCAAAGGTTATCCGAGCATCTATAGAAATCAAACCTATGATTTCTTTTACACTGTTTGAATAATTGTCTCTTTTCATTGAAAAAAAATTCCCTTTCTAAGTTTAAAGGTATAGAATGGAATTCGAAGCAACATCTCGATCAATCCTCTTTAATCGATTATGCACGATCATCATCATTAATACCATCCTTATTCGAACGTCATTAGCATCAACCAGATAATTTTACAGCAGATCAGAATTTGAAAAACAAAAAAAAATCATCAAACATAATCATCAATTTCAACACGAATACAGTGTTTGAAGTGATGACAAGACAATTATGTTCCGATAATTGGCATGTCATCATATTAATTTCTGTTTGCAATGAATCTTTATGATGTTTTGGTATGATCGAGGTATCCTCACCGGCATAATCGAGATATGGAGGATACAAATCTAACTAAATTATGATAATCATCAATTTTCGTTGATTGGATTTGAGCAAAAGGGGATCAGTATCTTGATAAAAGTAAATGTAGAAAATTAATATGGTATAGGCAAAGTTTTCTTCATGACCAACCAACCAAAAACCTGAGATGATGAATTTGCTTTCGTTTAGAATCAAATAAAAACAGGTGCCTTGAAAGCGAAAAAAATTTCGCAATATGTTTTGGAAAAAGTTCTTATCCATAATAACTATCAACCGTTTTCTTCTTGCTTGTTTTATTTCACGAATGAAGATTTTAATCGACTTATACTCTCGCCGTCATTTGATTGATATCTAGAATCTAGACTTTTTGATCTGGATTTCTTTCTCATGTGCTCATCAGCACCTGAATATCAAAGACCAAATTTTTTAGGTTTGGTTCCGACGACGACGACTTGACTTTCATATTAATAGTTTTCACGATATACTTCAACCTTGATAAGAATAACATTATTTACATTAGAAAGAATCTATCAAAATCTTCGAGCAAACGGAGATCTAAGACTAACTAACTTATGTTATCTTTTGGTGATAGGCGAAATTAATGTGCAATAGGTAAACCTGTAATATTTCGTTCGTAGCTGCGGCTGCAATAATAATCATAATTTTTTATTATTATCAAGTTTGTCAAATTGTTTGCTAACATCAATGCAATTATCGGCACCCAACATCGCTTTAGACGTACGTGCATGATATCGATGGCCATAAGAAACCTTGAAGGAGAAGGTCTTTTAGAGGCCTAGAGTTTAGTATTAATATCAATATAAAGACAAAGTTTTGATGATTCCCTCAGCAAACCAAAATTCAGCTTCCCATCAGCTATTAACGTTTGTCTTCTTTTCAATTTCACGATTATTTTTTCAAGGTCTCGAACAAACATAGAGATCAGTGAGATAGAAAATTAAGAGTACTAAATGGTAGATGAAAAAAAAATTACCAAAAGGAAAATATGAAAAACAAACAGAAAAAAAGAAAGTCAACTTGTGGATTGAAAAAATTTTAAAACAGCATTATTCCACCAAACGAAATGAGAAATGCCATCATTCTTGAAACTTGAATTGATGAGTACTGTCAAAAGGAGATCAGAATATTGCTTTACCCTGTGTTTGTTTACACATCTTCTGTGATGAAAAGAAATGATGACGATGATATTCGAAACAGAGAGATCAAAAATACATGCTAGGAATCGTTGCATTTTCATTTCGAATAAGAAAGGTCAGTATTTCCGATCCGATTTATTCCTGTTCTCAACCACCACATCTTTCTCAGTACTTTGTCATCGCTATCATCATGTTTCCTAATTTCTTTCTTAAATCAAAAATTTAGAGTGTAGAAATCAAAACAAATTATGTCAATAAACTTTTAAAATAGATACCAAACGATTCTCACATAAAAAGTGATGAGATAGATCATTTTGTTGATGTAATTCGCTGATTTATTTCATCATCGATTAATCTTAACAGCTATGTTTCTCTTCTCTCTTATCCATCGATACAAAGAAATCCTATGATTCAATTGACCTAGAAGCATATTTCCCATCCGAAAGCAACAGTGGTGATGGAATGCACAGAATTTCTCAATCGATCGAGTATTGATGAAACGCATATGTTAGGCTAGAATATGCGACGATTGTGCGGAAATTTTCCTCTTTTCCATTCGATTTGATTTTATTTTTCAAACAAAAAATAAAGCAGGGGAAAAACGAAAAATCTCAAAACTTAGTGCGACACTTGAGAGCTAGACATTTTCTCATCTCAGACAGAGAGGGGAGGGGAGACCAATAGCGAAGAAAGAGAGAGAGATCGTTCGAATTCGAATCTTTTCGCTTTCGCCTTGTGTTCTAGTGAAGCAGATCGTTCGAAATGCAACGAACAAAAATGGATTCCTATGTTCAATTCTACAACGATTTTTTCTATTCTACTGCATCCGAACCATATGTGTTTATTCTTTCTTCTTAAAATAAATTATCACTGGTGGATCCGAGTCATAGATAATCTGAAACCATTCGTTTTTGGAAAGAAGTTCGCGAGATACTACGATTCGATAACGAACTAGAAAGAATAGTGAGTCTGAATTTCGTTGACTTTCTTTTACGTCTTACGTTTCGCGTCTTTTTTTAACTTTCTTTAATTCTAATTACATATTAATTTGTTTTGATTGAAAAAAAACTTAACCTTTCGCCGAATATTATGACCAATTTCAATTTCATTAGTAAATTTATTTCAGAAAATTTATTTTACTCAATATGTTTCCGGTCATCAAAGGATTTATTAGATTTCAATATTAGTGTTGCAGATTGATCTTAATTGAAATTAACTGATTATCGTTTTAATTTTTCACTTGTTTCACTTTCGTTTCATACGATGATCATTGATCATCAAACTTTATCAAATCGAGACTTTTTCTATGAAATAATCGAGATAATCAATGGCCAACAATCAATTCTATCCGGATCGTTGCAAAATAATGGATAATCGGCTCAGAAAAGACCACAGATGCGACGACTGCCACGCGTCATCATTCCATTGTCAATTAATATTGAAGCGCATTAATACTTATCATCTGTGATTGCGATCGATTGTTAACTATCCGTTCACACTGAAATGAAATTCCTCTTCGAATCAATAAACTCATTCTTATTTAGTTTGAGTTTAACCCTAGCTAGTTTGTTCTAGGATACACGATGAAGTATATCTTCTTCGTTTATGCAGAACCGAAGAGCTGGTCAGTTAGGTCAATCAGTTTGATTTTAAAATTTGATCTTTCCCTCTTTTGATGTTTTATTTCTCTTTCAAGCTTCGTTCAGCTTTCGAATTCATTTCGAATAGATTGTAGGAGTTGACCGTCAATAGATAGAAACGGACTTCGATCAAATGTGTTTGAAAACAGTCTTTTTTATTGTCGATTATTTCCATCAATAGCGCTCATTCATAGCTTCAAAACAAGCTAGGGTCGTCTAGCAAGTTTGGTCTCTTTTTTTGCCAAACGCTATTGTAAATCAGTAAATCAGAATATGGAAAAAAGAGAACGTATCAGAGGAAGATCGTGAAGATGATGATGAAAAACGATAGCTAGCCTTCGGATTCTTATACAGAGTGGGTGTTAGAGAGTCATTTTGATTGCAACACTAAGCGAGAAAAGAGGAAAAAAATCAATCTACAAATCATCATCATTCGTAAAGGCCTAAGTGAATTTGTAATTGAAAAAAAAAGTTCGCAACAATAAAAATACGCGTTTTCTGCCGATTATTTAGCGGGAACGTAATAGAACGAAATTTCAAAAGTTAATGATTCAAAATGTGTCTGCTATACGATTGAAAGCGCTTTGAATGGTCAAATCATAATCAAATTCGAAAGAAGATCGGCTATGTGATTCAGATCTCGGAGATTCTGTTTCGAGCGAAAATCACTCTACTTAGAACATTATAGTCTGTGTATTCATCATCATTATCTATTTATCGAAGAATCGTTTGTTTATTTAACATTCTCATCAATATTCATTTTTTCATTCGCCATATCTACTATTTAATCTATTCTCACTATTCAATCATAATCGTGCTTAAAGTATTCTTTTTGATGTTTTCCAAATTCATTTGTGACAGCTACATCATTTAGTGCAATCAATTTGATTGATTTCTTATGATTCTTTGAATTTTCCCACAATTCACCTTTCATAAATAAATGTTTGGCTGGCTTTTTTTTGTTATGATTGCCTTGAAATCTAGTTTCAAACTCAATACATAGATCAATGGCAATTTAAATTTATCCATCGCTAATGATTTCTTAGGATTTTTCACATTAAATCGATGAATCATCAACATTGGTGCTCTTCCTAAAATCTTCGAGGAGCCAAGACATCATAATCGAATTCTTTAAAGATTGTTTTGTAAAGAGAAATCATTTGAATTTGAATTTTTCATCCATCAGAGAGTTACAATCTTCCTCATAATCTATCACTATCTTTAATCATTGAATCCAGAAAAAAAGTTAGATAAAAATTTTTAAATCATTGTTTGATTTCCTTCCTTAACAAGTTTTACCCTCGAGTTAATTATTTTTTCTGTGGCTTTTGATTTGAAAATTCAAGTTCAATAGAGGAGTCAATTTAATGAACTGAACTGATGGAAATTCGAATTCGATGTTTGATAGTTCTAAAAACCTTAAAGATTGGATGATAAACATCCATTTGATTAATTTAGTCCAGTCCATTTTGCCGTTAACGATAAGAACGATGCTAATTGAAATTGACTACGATCAAAATTCGATTGTTTGAGAAGAATATTCGGTGTTTTATTCTCTGTAAATTTCTCGATTGAAATCAAGGTATTTTCCGATGTTCCGTTTTGATTCACTACTGAATAATTGCATCTATCAATCTCAACTCTCTACTTCTATTCGCCTTCAATACATCTCTCTTTTTTAGCCTTTGTCGAATTCTCTAAATCGGTTTCTTTTTTTTCTTTCCAACCATTCACACACAGATTACTTCTGAAAGATATTCAACTCTTTCGTTTCCTTTATTCCATTTACTGCTCTTTGGATGTTTGTTGTCCATCTTTATCTATCGTTCTTCGAGAAAAAAGAAAGAAATTGCGCTTATTTTTCCTCTTTCATTCGACAAACCATTGGAAACTAAATTCGAAAGTCGACTGGAAGAGGCAGAAAAACTTGGACAATTTTTCTTTCAACCATCAAGCAAGCTCTCTTACACACTAAACTTTGCACTAATAAGCGCAAATAAAAAGATCATCAACTGCCAATCTAATGGTAAAGGCTTATGGTGTGTATTGAAGAGAAAATCGTATGTCTGTGTGTGTAGTGTGTGCATATTTGTAATTTGTGTTTCGATTAGAAACAGCGATCAATGTGAAACAAGGTGTATTTACCTCGCAATCGGCAGTTTTCTAGCTTTTTATTCTCTTATTTCGCTAAACCTTTGTGTGTTTGTGTCCAAAACACTCATAACATCAACAACATGAAGATCTCTTGAATGCCAAGGATATACCGAAAAAAAATCAAGAAGGCGAATCACTAAATCCTTGCTTTTCTCTTTTCGAAATGAACAATAATTTCAAGCGATAACAATAACTTGAAAAGATTTGCGATAAAAAAATAATAAGAAAATCATCCATTGCCATAATCGATTTATCTATTCCATGATCCAAAATATAGTGTGGTGGTCCATTCTGATGATCAATCATTGCCATCACCATCATTTTAACGTTGCACAAATATATATAAACGAGAGCTCTGCGGGCTAATGGGCTAGCCACGTGTGTTCTTCTCCACTCTTTGATTCTAATCGCGATCAATTCTCTCACTTTCTCTACTCTCTTTCCGATCTAAAGAGAAGAATATTTCTACAGTGCTGATTAATAATGATAGATGTATATCATTGTCGATCTCATTTTCATCTAGATTCTATCAGCAGATTAACTATATTCTGCTTTTGAATGCTTCCTTCTGTACGAAAATTTCTATTTTTGGTTTTTTCATTCGTCCCATACGATTCTTTCATCCTCGATCATTTCAAGCCTATGACCATTCTCTATTCAGTTATTCTTCTCCTCTCAAAATACTCATCAAGAATTTTGTAAGAATCCGTGAAACATAGTGTTGAGCTAGCGAACCACAGATTGTGGATAATTTTTTTCGATATTCACTAACAAAATATTGATCAAGCGTGACTATGGTTGTCATGGTCGACATTGAAAAGTAAGTGCAATATTTTATGTCTCTTCTCTTTGATTCCTTAACAATAGAAATGGCAACCTCAATGGTTGAACGAAATTAAGACCGATTGGGCGTCCACGAATTGACAGACCAATTATTATGCTTGATTTTAGTTAAAATATAGACAACCCTTGTAAAATAACGCGATATTACAACGATTCTTCACTTAAATTCTTCCTCTGAATTGTCCAAATCAAATTGAGTAAGAATGAAATAAGGTAGATTATTTATAAATGATTCTTAACAATAAAATTTTTTTGAATCGAAAACAAAATTTTCTGAGAAAAATAGAAGAAATAATAAAACTGATGGTTTCAAGGTTCATCATCTTCATAGGATAATTATGCTTTGATCGATTGCCTTCTGCCATGTTATTTTGTTGTTATTCATATAGTTGTTATTCATATATTTATAGTTTTCATTGTTATTCATTTTGATTCGCTAAATGCCTGTAGAAGCTTGTTTGTAAGCCATTCTTTTTCTCGATTGATGAAAATTATCATTGAACATCGAATATAGCGAAAGTGTTTGTGAAATGCATAGTGAAATCGAATCAATCCTCTCTCGTTCTCTTTCAAATAAAAAAGATAATGATGTGAAGCTCCGATGGGCTGTTGATAATGGCAACAGTTTGGCCTATTGATGAAGAAGGCCAACACTAATATCCTTGAAATCATAATCATATTTTTTTGTGGGTCTGTGAGTGTGTCTGTATCCGTCTATTTATTCCCTCCGTCTTATGACATATCTATTCCGATTATAATTTATTTCTACATCTCTATTTTGTGCCCATCATCTGTCATCTCATCAAACCACAACAGCATCACCACTTGCTTCTGCATTATTCTTGTGATGATAACATGTGAGATCGAATTCAGATGTGTTCCCCTATTAGAGATATCTCTCATCTGATCATGGTCTTCGTTTAGACATCGGAATGTGCTTCTCTGAACCAAAGAATGGAAAAAATATGACATTAAAACTATAAAACCAGATAAGCATATTGGCGTATATATGAAAATTTCTCTCTAGTATATAGTACCAATTTTTCTTCTGTGTGTATTCTGTCTGGTCATTTAGGTCAAATCGACTATTATTTTTTATGATTCGAAAATCATTTCATTTTGACTATCATTCACAATTCTTGATTCTTCTTGTTGTTTATTCCTGTCTTGTTTTTTTCATCATCAAAGAATCATTTTCACCACTACCCAATCGATGGGTTGATGGGCGAATCATTCTTGTAGA
Organism: Sarcoptes scabiei; assembly: GCA_020844145.1. NCBI lineage: Eukaryota > Metazoa > Arthropoda > Arachnida > Sarcoptiformes > Sarcoptidae > Sarcoptes > Sarcoptes scabiei. The sequence continues at coordinate 2,525,060 of CP080484.1, forward strand.
TGTCGTAGATGAAGATGTATGGAAAATGCGAAAAATTTTCATTGTTCTATAGCATCTGTATGTCTGCATAGCAGTCAAAAAGTTTCTTTTTGCTTCAATATGTTCTTGGAACATTTCGGGGTTCACTTTCTCCGATTCGATCATTTGAATCTCGAACATTGATGGTAAAGCATGAAATTAAATCAATAAACCTGTATTTCATAAGACATGACCGTTCCCGTGATGATGACAATTTCAGCAGTGGTGCAAAATACAATCACATAACCATTCAGATTTTCAGCGATGATGTTTCAATTTGGCTTTCTGTTCTCTATCTCTCTCTTCAACGATCTCTCAAACAATGGTAGTCGTTGTTGTTATTGTAGATTGATAGGTCGTTATCGGTTTCCATCACATGTATAATCGTACTTCAATAAATCAATTGGAGATTTTACATAAATCGATGCTCTGTGGTGTGTTTTAATGTTTCTGACTGTGGAGTGCTGATCAATGACAACTTAAACGGGACAAAACGAAACGAGAAGAGGATTATCTTCGGCACCAAACTAAATGCGTAGATTGATGATTTACAAAACATTTGATATCAAATATTGGTCTGACGAAGAGAGGAGAAAATCTCAACTAGAAACATAAAACATGAAACGATTGGAAAGTATGTTTGATATCTAACCAAACACACTCCGATACCACCAATCCTGAATGATTACTAAGTGAAGAAAATGCATTTCATATACCGATCATATTTGATTTATTATTTTTACGACGATTATTAGTTTTTTTGAATTGGTTACTAACGGCTTTGATACAAAGTGATCAAAATAAAATCAATCATATCTGCCGAATCGGAATTATAGATCGAAGATTATGTTGGTGATGGTGCAATGATGAAAATCCAACAACAAAAAGATTCGTTGTGAACAACACAATCTTCGTTCATTTGCATTTGACTTTTCTAGTCTCGATTTTTCTATAGATTATCCAAATGAATCATTTTCATTCAATTACATCTTTAATCGACGTAAATGCTATCTTTCTATCTATTCTTCATCCTTCACCAGAGAGCTTTTGTTTTCGATCCTTTACGATGTCAAACCTTCGACCATCGAATTTTTCATTGATTCTCAGCCGCCTATCGATCGAACTCTCTTGAATTTTCAATCAAAAAAATTATCGCAATCGCAAGCGAATATTGTTCTCTGTTTTTGAATTTATGTTTATTCTGGTAGAAAATAGCTCTCCATTCAAGATTTTTGCCGCATGAAGATCATTTCGAATGGATATTAAAATCGAAATCATTGGGTGAATTTCTCCGTATGTGTGAGTGTGTGAAGATTTTATGATTATGATGTTTAGGACCTAAATTTTCAAGTTGATGTTGTCGATGAAGAACAAGTTGTTGTCGTCATAGTTGTCATAGAGCTATTTTCGTCATGATTTTAATCACCGCATCAACGATTTCTCCATCTGTGATTTAATCTTTAACGCAAAGAGTATTTATGATTTCTTTGTCCAAACACTTGATCGATCCAGAAATAGTAACCGTTAAGTGATCTCTAAGTGATTATCAGCATCGAAACCAGAAACGCCCACAAACACAATCTTTCGTGAGACATCTCAATATTTTTCATTAGAACTTGATCTAGCTCTCTATTTTTCTCCCCGATATGATTGTTGCTGATGCAAGAGATTTATGTCGAAAGTGTCTTCTATTCATTCAACACAACAGAGATAAAAAGATGAAAGATTTTGAATTTTAAACTAATTTGCAATGACAATCAACCTATGTCTAACGAGCTCCGATAGCAAAAAGTTTCTTTTATTTGTCAAAATTTTCAAAGTCAATTAATTATCACTGCATCGTTGTATTATCGTTCAATATCATCTAGATCGAATCCTGAAAGAAAAGTGAAACGATCTTTTTTCTATCAAGTAGCTTCTTGGACCATTGATTTTGTTCTTAAAAGAAAACCAATTCGGATGCACTAATTAATAACATTAGTCTTGATTCAATATTCTTGCTAGATTGAAAATATTTTCGATAAGATAATCTTTTTTTTATTCGATCGATAAAAAGTAATCACTTTTTTGTGAAACCTATCTTTCCTTCTAGATTCTATAGATAATCTCAAATAATGACTTTGTTATCAGTCTGAAATTTTGTTTTTTCTTATTACAAGTAGTGTTTTGCTATGTACTAAAGGAGAATTCTCTCTCTCTCTCTTCATTAATTTTTATTAAAAATAGAACCTAGTTCATTTTCCGGTAAGTTAATTTATGACCTTCAATTTTACGGAAGCTTTTTTAACGAAACTCGATTAAAATTAGCTTCCATTAGGAATTTCAAATTTTTGTTGCTATAATTTTTTTTTATTTTTATTGAAGTCATTGAAATTGATGAAATTCGATGAAAAGATAGCACAAATGCTCTCGCATTCTCATTGTCAATTAACCTGTTAGAATATAATTTTTACATTGCAAAATTGCACCTAAAATTATTAAAGGCGTGGTCCTAATGCTATTGCAAATGATTAACTGTTTAGGTTTCTGGTGAAATTCATCACCGATATACACGCATAGCAGAACAATAAGTTATAGCAATCATAAAATACCGTTGATTTCTGAATGTCTCACAATCAATGAGCAACTTTATTACGAAAGCAAGCAAATGAAAAATTCTTAAGTAACGAAAGATAGTAACGAAAACTATTTGTAGTTTTTCTACAAAACAAACGACTCAATCACGTTGCAAATTATTTAATTTGTTTTAATCAAAACATTTCCGATATATTTCGTTGAGATAAATTGGAAACACATTGGAATTTTGATCGCACATTTCGTTCTGAATAGATTTGATGGATTAAATTGATTAAAGCTTCCCATAAGATAGTCCTGTCTATTTATTATTCAGAGAGAATTCACACAATTAATAAGATGTATTATACCAAATGGTTGTAGTGTTTTGTTTTTTATGTTCTAACTTCTATTTGAAGATGATTTTATTTCAATTGGTTTTTTCCTCCAAATTTTTCATATGCGACTCGCGAATTTTGAAAACGAAGAATGCAATGAATAAATGATGCAGAACTAAATTATAATTTTTGAATCTAAAGAAGACAGAAACAATGACAGTAGCTCATTTGTATCCTAACCAAGCGATGCCGATTGCAATTCTCGCTCTCGGTGATTTCCTTTCATTTTTTTTTTGCAAATCGATTTGTTACTTTCGCGTTGGTTTCGAATCGATTTTTTCGAGATTTCTTCGATCCTAGGATTTTACTGTCCATTCTTGAACAAATGGATTTTTTGTTCGATGCTTTCTGAGATCAAAAAAATTTATAAACACAATCAAAATCATTTCACTAATGCGATTGAACGAATCAGAAATATCATACGATTGCTTTGCGCCATTTGTTTGTGTATCCTTCTCTATTCTCAGATCTATGAACCAAAGATGATTCATCGTAAATTTCCTTTATATTTATCGTTGGGGAGAAATTATTCTTTTCGGCATCTCTTTGTTGGCACGTTTATGGTGATTAAGCTGATGCTTCCCGACCCATACGGAATCAAGCGTTGTGATTTCCTACTCTAGAAACCAGAATTATCAAAATCGATCGATTACAATTGATGTATTTTTTATTAGAAAAAAGTTTTCTTATTGCTTTCTAGAATGATCCGAGATTCAATGAAAACATCTTCGTAAAAATTTCTTAGATTGTATAGATTGACAAGAGGTTGAGGATAAAATCTACTTCAAATCAGTCTAAATCTGATGCTAATCTATTAAATAGATTACATTTTGGCTATCTAAATTGAATGAAAATACTGTATAAAGACTTCTCAAACCAAAAAAAAATGGAGTTGTAATCAAAAGATTTAAATCAATGCTAGAGAAGACGATTCTCATCGAAAAATGTTTTCTCTCCATTTCATCAAAAACATGCAGATTGCCTGATAAGTCTTATGACAAAATAAATAAACCAATACATCTTTCCACTCTTCCCTTTCAATCAATTTTTTTTCTTAATTTTCCAAAGGATTAATCGGAAAAAAAGAAAAAAATTCTCCACAAAAAATCAAACAAAAGCAATTCATTGTTGTATTGAGTATCAATTTCTATACTTTGTTCAACTTTGCTCTCCATAACTTTATCAAAGTGAAGAATGATAATGTTGAGCTTGGATTTTCCATATATAATTTTATTGTTAAAAAATGTCATTATAAGTTCTCTAGTGATCACCCGACGATCTATGTTACCTTTATTAGCATTCGAGATTGTTCCATAGAGAGGAGAAAATCGCCATCTGCTCTCACATTTTCATCCATCTAATATTTAATCGATTTTTAGACAAATCGCTGAAACGCATCGAGATTTATGAGATTCACTAGCTGTTAAAACTTCAAAAGGATACGTGTGTTCGTGTGTTTGTCCAGATTGCAAAGTTTTCAAAATGTATTTTCATTTCATTCGGATAGATATCATCAACAAACGTCAACAAACCATCGATAGCCACAAACAAAATCAAACACTAAAATCTGGATTATTTTGGATTTCGCTCAATCCATATTTACAAACTATTTGATCGAATCGAAGAATAGAGTGCTGCTTTCAACCCTTATGATTAATCTCATCTTTCACTCTTTTATGATGATGGATTAGAAGCCAAGCCTTCATTCAATGTGATTATGGTAGGGATTTTGGTGATCTAATAACGTGAGAATCGAGGCGAAAATCAATTTGAGTCAATTTATTTTTTTCGCAAACAAAAAAAAAAATAGATTGCAAAGCAACAGAAAAGAGAGATGTTGATAGCAATAAATTTCAAATATTTATTGCTACCGTCAAGGATGATGATATCAGATTCTCCTAGATAGGATAAAATCTTTGCGGAATAAATTTGAAAAATTAAATCTAGAATAGATGCACAATTTATAACATACCCTTGTTTCGAATTCAAATCGAATTTCCTCAAAATCGTTATTTGTTTCAACAGCTAAACGAAAACTATTTGAGAATAGTATGAATATTTCTTGGAAAAGTATCCACGACGGAAATCCACAAATCTTATCTGTTTTGTTTTTCTATCGAAACAACCAGTATGAAACCAGACAAACCACAATGATAAATTTTAGTACGAACATCCGATTAAAATCAAATCAAAATTGATTTCGGCTATGTTCGATCTTGTACTCTTCTGACCACTATACCAAACGATAACAAATTGATTTCTTTTCCTGTAAAAGATGATCCTTTCTGTTGTTTGTGTTGTCTACAATCTTTTAGATTGAACACCTAATGGCTTTCGAATTGTAAAAATATTAGTTAATCAATTTTCACACGATTCACTTTATATTTTCTTCATCATTCTATTTTTTTCTCGATCAGAGATGTTTCAATCAATAAAATAATCTATTGATTCTATTCTTGTTCTAATTAACTTGTTTCTCTCGTTTATCTCTATAGTTCAACAAACCAAATGTTCGGCAAGATGGAAGCCTTACCGACGTTCAAAGCATCGGCATCTTCAAAACCGACAATATCCTCAACAACAACACTAACAACATCAAGTAATTATGATCGAACATGGCCATTGTTCATCATCACTGAATGCTCTGACAGTGGTGAGATTCTTAAGCTTAGTATTAGAGTTCGAGGTGATTACACCATAGGAAGCATTATGGCGTTGATTGGTGAAAATATAAGTAAGTTTACATCATCGAGAATAACTTCTTTTTCTCTGGAAGAATTTCTTTCTGCTAGATTTTTGTTCATTCTTTTCTCCTCTTACTTCTCTTGTCTATGAATTATGAATTCGTTATAATTCTTGTGATACGTAAATGATTCTCAGATACCAAACAAGACTTGTCTGATTACGCACTTTGGTGGCCCGCTAAAAAACGTTGGCTCAAACAATGCCGAATGACTTTGGATCAAGTTTATGTCTGTGCCAATACTGAATTACATTTCACATCAATGAACAAAGTGCTACGGATACAATTTCCCGATCTAAACATTCAAGAATGGAAAGTAGATTTTTCTGTGAATGTTTTGACTGCGATCGCCAAACTATGTCAAGTGATCAATGTAAGCCATCCGGAAGAATTGTCTTTTGCTAGACCATTAACCAATAATCAATTAAAACGTAACAATCCATCAACGGCCGAAGCAAGCCCTAGGCAGAGGTTCGGTGGCACCGCTGGTCTCTATGACACTCTCAATAAATCACGAAATAACATTTATGATAATGACACTATAAATCAATCGAACGGAAGTCTCTTGTCAAATGCGACTTACAATACAATTTCATCAAATGGATCAATGAACGGTTCCAATCATAGCCTTACCAACAATGGCATTGGCATAGAATCGGCTGAAGTTCTGCTACCGCATCCAAAATCATCAGCACAAAAGGCTCGATTGAATGCGGCGTGGCTTAATTCATCTATCTCACTTTACGAACAAGATGTTTGTGCCTATGATCTTTTATTGTTGAAATTCAAATTCTATTCGTTTCATGATCTTAATTTAAATGAGCTCACGCGTGTCAATTACCTTTATGAGCAATTGAAATGGTCAATTTTGACCGAAGAAATATCTTGTAACGAAGATGAAATGTATACATTGGCCGGTATCATGCTGCAAATAAGCCTCTATAGCGGCACAAATGGAGGTTCTGGTGGTAGAATAAACGAGAACAAAACAAAATTTTATTTAAAATCTTCCAATGGCAACGCATCAAATAATGATCGGAATGGATTTTGGTCAAACAACAATAATAACAACAATGATGAGTACAACGGGAAAAACGGGCATCATTCAGTTTCGAGCAGAACAAATGGCTCATTGTCATCGAATGATGCCGATGAAGTTGATTATGCTTTGGAATCATTGGAAAAGCAATTAGAAGGTACTCGGCTAGAAACGACGTTCAATGGGAACAAAGATCGATATGACAAGGCAAATAGTCAGACTAATTTGATGATGATACCGAAACTGTCGGACAAATTAAAAATTTCATGCGATAAATTACGGAAAAGCTCTTCAACTTTAGGTCGATTAAGATTGATCAATACAGAACGATCATATTTTGTTCTATTTCATGACACAATCATGCAAGCTTTCAAAATACAAGATTTTCAATACGATTCGTTGAGAAAAAATGAACCAGTATTCACGTTAAATTTAACCGATTGCGAAGTGAATCCTGATGCGTTAGCGAGCCAACATAAATTTTGTTTCCAAATAATCGATTCATCATCAATCTCAAAAGGACCAATTGAATATATGGTCCGATGTCAGGATGAAATTCAATACGCAAAATGGTTTAGTGCCTGTAAGCAAGCTAGTCTCGGTAGAACTATGGCACATGCCGCTTATGATGAACAATTCACTAGTACATTGAGATTGCTAAGAATCCAATCTAAACTAAGTCATCAGAATGGTCATCATCGTAATAAGGAACAGTTAAAAAATTTGAACATTGATATTCATCAATTCATCGCGCCTAGATTCATCAAAAGAAAATCAAAAGAACAGGTTTGGTAGTTCTTTAAGTTTTAATTTCTCATCTTATGAATCTTATTTAAAGATTATCAGTAAAATTAGAACGGCACATGAAACATTTGCTAATGAGACATTGGTTGAAGCGCAAATGAATTTCATACGAATTTGCCAAACGTTACGAAGCTATGGAATAAGCTTGTTTATTATCAAATTCAATAAGTCAAAGAAAGAGGTATCACTTGAGAAATTACGATCTAAGAGATTTCTAATTGTTTTTTCATTGTCGTTGGAAATCCAGGAACTTTTAGGTGTGATGCCAGATAAACTTGTTCTGATCGATATCAACACCGGAGCAGTAAAGAAAACGTGGCGCTACAAAACTATGATCAACTGGAACATTAATTGGGAAGTGAAAGCAATGTCAATCAATTTTAATAATGAAACAATCGAATTCGAATGTCTTAGTGCCGATTGTAAAGTGATACATGAATTCATCGGTGGATATATTTACATGTCAATGCGTAGCAAAGATAATTACCAATTTGATGAGGAACAGTTCTTTAAGTTGACAGGCGGTTGGAGCGAAGACGATATGGATCAGAATGATGATGAACATATTGCAATGTGTCGGCGTGAAATATGGGCTAATACTATCAAATATAAATAAATCTAGAGCTGACTTATGTAATGAATTTTAAGTGGACCAGAAGGAAAAATTCTTACTTTGTCATGAGAAAAATTCTCCTGCATTTATTTATTTCAATGCATCTCTGTCAAATGATTTCGATGATGAATTTATTGATTAATTTTTGGTTTTTAATATTGAAAATATTATTTTTCTTCTTCTTTAATTACAGAGATATGAAATAAACTTGTATAAAATACTTATTACTATTTGAGTTGTTTGGTGAACACTTTGCAATATTATCAATCAAAAATAATGAATTGAAACAGACAAAGGGAACGAAATAAAAAGATTATCTCTCTTTTATGTGCTAATGGAATATACAAATTTTGAATCGAATAATTCTGAAAAGTACAAAGCTGTCGATTGATGTAAATGAAATATAATATTGTTTAAATTATAACATAGAAAAACGAAAATGGATTATTGTTTACGGAAACCTTTCAAGATTGGATAGATATAATCAAATGCTTGATAGATCTCATTACGCTCTTTGGCTCCTATTCAAAAAAAATCTCATCAGCTAAATTTATAGGTATTGAGCAGAAGCGAATAATTTACCTGTTAGCACAACTTTACCGGAAACGAAAATCAGCAGTACTATTCTAGGTTTTACCATACGATAAATGAGGCCAGGAAACAATTCGGGTTCATAGCTTGAAAATTGTCCATGAGTCAAGACTAAACCTTCTAAACGAATCGGAAATCGAACATCACAACTACCGACCATATTTTGTATTTTGAATTCGGAAAATTTTGCCTTAAAGAAATTCATCGAAGAATAATTGCGATAAAATGAATTTTAATTATCGAATTAGTACCTCGAAACCTAATTTCTGGACAATTCTAGCGTATTTTCTCGCTGCTAATCGTGACATGTCCTCACTTTTTGCTCCAGTGCAAACCATTTTACCAGAGCTGAATATCAAAGCTGTGGTCCTAGGTTCCCGAATTCGCATTATAACAGCAGCAAAACGTTTCGGATTATACTCAGCATTTCTTGCATGCAATGCAATTTTTTTAAGATCAAGTTTACACCCTAAATCTACCGTCGAAACAATATTCTGCAACTGTGGTACTATTTGACAATCGACAGACATCGGCGTGATCGGTGTTCTTGGTGTCATTGGTCCATTAGCGAACGATTGAAATAAGTTCGATGAAGGGGTAGGTGGTTCATCTTTGAACGAACAAATTTGATTCCCTGAAGAGTTCGGTGTTGCCGGTTGAACATTTTTAGATTGATTGTTTTCATTTTCATCTACGGATGATTCTAAATTAGCATTTGATTTAGGTGATGAAGGTCCTGTTGGTAAATGATCATTATGTTGATCATGATTCGATAATGGCATCGGTGATGGTAACGCAATTTGTTGCTGCAAAAACGCTAAATGCTGAGCTTCTGGGTCCATTTCATTTTGATTGTTTGTGACGCTCAGAATGTTATTGTAAGAATTAGAATGATCCATGATGCTTCGATCTATAAATGATAGACAAAAAATGACAAACAATCGATTATGATTGTCAAAATGGAAAAATTGGAAACTTACTTAAGGGAAAATTATTCGCTAGAGTCAATCACCAATTTAATAAGATTACTTCAGACCTTAGAACTCGATCGAAAGAAATGAAACTTTCAAATCATCATCGAATTTTGACGGATTATCCTGAAAATGAGAATTTAGAATTATAACAAAATGAAAATAATAGGTTTTGAATCAAACGATAAAATTCAAACAACAGAAGAAGATTGCAAGATGCAAGAAGAGAATAAGAAAAGCTGAAAAAAAACATTTGAGACTATTTGAATACCGATTCCCTCCGATTATGTAACCAGTGTGTGAAAATAGCGTTTGAATCACACTCACATGATTCAAAATTTTAATTTGAGATTTTTAGTCTGGAACGACCACATTGACTTTAGAAAACAATTTATTTACCAAAAATTCAAAGTTTTATAACCTGAATAATGATATTGTATTAAAAGACAATGACAATTTACAATACAACGTTTTGATGTAAAAATTAAAGTTTAAATTACATTGAGTGATATAATTTTTTTTATCAAATTTCTAAATTTGGCGTTTGGATCTTTTACGTGTGAGTATCGTTATTGAGCTCAAACGATCAGCAGGAGTCGATGATAATGTTTTGCCTCGAATTTCTGGATCACCATCGGTTGATTTTCGCAATGTTGATTTATCGCCGTTGACGTGTGTTTTGTCTGTTGGAATAGAAATAATTGTAGGATGAAGAATAGATGTATTCACTGTTGATTGTTTTTCAGTAGGAATCGAAGGTGAAATCTTTGATCCCGTTTGAGATATATTACAATTAGATATCAACAGGGGATTCGAATGTAAAGTTGGATTAGATCTTGTTAATTGATTACTTAAGATAGGAGAATTTTCTATGGAGTCATTAGGACATGGTTCAACAGCATTTTTTAAACACTTTTCATCGGACTTCGGTTTGAGAATATTAGCTGCAGATGACGGTTCAGATGGATTCGAGATCATGATGGCTGAAGAGCTCAATAAAGGCATATTTAGAGAAGATCTCTGAATCGAATCTGGAAATTGATTGGGTTGATTGACTGCTAGCAAAACCAATCGTTTGTTTGGTGATGAATTTGATTGTGGCTCATTTACAGTGACTAAGTTCTCTAAGGTGACAGAGCCTGGAATTACGGCTTTTGATGGATTATTAGCAGTGATTGAGATCGCCTGGTTAGAGTTATGATCGATTTCAGAGGAATTAGAGGCTATTTCATTTTTATTTTTAGTTGCATTTGACTTGTTTACAAGAAAATTCTGTCTCGAAATAAAATTTTGACAACTCGATTCGTTCGGAAACTCTTTCCTTACATTGCTCTCTCTGCTCAGTAATTGGTAATGTCGATTTTCCCCTCCACCTTTCAATTCTGGTAGATTACATCTACCATAGACAGACTGACTAAACTCAATAGTGGCTAGATTTGAAATAAAATAACATTATAGAAAATGAAATCTTGATTATTGAAATGCAATAACATACATCTCATAATTTTGCAAACACATTCTTCGACATCTCCTTGATTATCTTTAATGATTGTAGCAAGAAGACAATTTGTTGCAAAGTCTGATGTTGGAATGAAAGCATTTTTTTCCAATTTTCGAAGTAGGTTTTTGATTTTATCGACTATAGAGATGTTTTCATCTTCATTTGTCGATGGTTTTTGAGTAAACTTGTTCAAATGCGCGACTAACATTGTATCTTCAAAATCATCATCAAAGTTATCCTGGTCAATTGAGAACGATTCATTCGAAAGCGGTTGTTCTATACTTGGATCTGTCAAAAACAAAGATTGAGAATGAGGCTGGGGTAAGGTGGGAATCATAGTCGATTTTGTGACATTTTGTATCTCAAATTTTGATCGGTCTTGATCATCTGTATGATTATTTGATAAAAGACAACAAGATAAACGTAAAATATAATAACTTCAGAGTATTGTTTATCATAAAACTGACTGTATGGATTCGTAGTTTTAATAATTAATGATTGAAGTGTTTGTTGATCTTCTACATCTTGTTGTCTTCGTAATGCAATTTGAGCCGCCATTATTTTCTGACGCTCACTGATCAGAATACATTTTTCACAAGCGCAATCTTTAAAACGGCATGTACGTTTATGACCTTTTATTGAATTGAACACTCCGTGATTACGACATCGAGAGCATTTTGGTATCTTCGAAATGCAATGAGTTTTCTTAGCTGGAGCTGTTTCTTTAGTTGAATCTTTCTCTCTGCAAATAGATTCACTGGTGAATTTCATTGAATTCTCCATCTTTCGGTATTCTTGTAGAACGAATAGATAAGAATAAAGAGAAATATTGCTGCTATTGTAGCTTTGCTGAGATATGATTATTTGATTTCTGTCTTAAAGAAATCGAAGCAGATAAATCATGATAGTGATGTTAATGATGACGATGAAGACAGTTTTCAGCCAAATATCTGATAAGATAGATTCATTAATGAATGTCAAGATATTCTTTTGTTTTCGCTAAGATGATACATAAAATTTTGTAAATTTTTCGAATCTTAGAGATTGCAAAAAAATGAAATGTCAAAACAAAATATTCGATAAGAAAATTTAAAATTACCAAAAAAAAAAAATTTAGATGAAAAAAAAAACTTACAGAATAGTTTGCAATTAAGAGGAAGAAAAAGCAAAAATCGAATTTGCGAGGAGAAAAATGCTACTTTTTTCTTGTCATTAAATTTTTTTTGCATACTTTTCTCTCTCTCTCTCTCTCTCTCTGTTTCTCTCTCCTTTTCTCTCGTCACTTGTAGAAGCATTTGTTTGAAATATCCGAACACATTGGAAACGTTTCATGGATCCTTATGGAGTGTGTCGAGTTTTCCATTCTTTATCCATTTCTCTCTCTCTCTCTCTCTCTCTCCTTCTATCTTGATCCGAAAGAGATCGAGAATGAAATTAATTCTTTTTGCGCATAAGATACTTAGAATAAAAATTTTTTTTATACAATTTTTCAACTCCCTGGTTCTGGGACTGCGCTACCGTCTAGGTTCGATGTCGATATGAATCGATTCGAGATTATTTTGCTATATTTTTTTTCTTCCATCGAATAGCATCAAATCATCTCTTTTCAGCATTGCTGCTACTTGCCTTGGTTGTAAATTTCGTTAGTCTAGAATGGAATGAAATTAAATACTTCTATCGCTCTCTACAGTGAGCAAAGTTATTAACAATTGTAGCTCTTTCGATACAAATTCTTCTTTTATGGACAGAATTAACTGAAAAAAACAACAAAAAACTTTCTGTTTTTTCTGATTAAAAGTCATATGATTTTGTTCGGTACTCTCAGATTCATTTCAAATTGATTAATTGAAATTCAAAAGAATTTATTAATCCAACATAGTTTAGTATTCGGGCTCAATAGGCAGTGAATACTTTAAATTTATTTTCTCAATCTGGTAGCGATAGTTTGCTACATTTGTTTCCTCTATCGAATTTGAATCGAATGTCATTCAATAATGATTGGATCAATTATTAATTTATTAAACTCATATTCTCTAATGGTATGGATTAAAATTTAAAACAAGTAGGAAAAATAAATTGAAAATTTTTTGGATTCCAAGAATGTGATAAAATGACAGAATGAAAAGAGAAAAAAATGCATTTCCTCTTATTAGCTATTCAAATTAGAGAAGATAATTAGATAGAAATTGTTTCAAGAACGAAAAAAAAATTGGAGGAAAAAATTTATGGCAATTAGAAGTGAAACAATTTGGTTTACAGTAAAACTAAGACTGAAAAAAGATTACAAAGATTTTTTAATCATAAAGTATGAATTTTAAATTAAACACTAGTATTGAAAGTTTCAGGGGTTTTCGACAATCTTCCGATCAAGAAGTTTGCAAAGATCATTTATCATCGATCATCCTTATGGCGATTTCGGTTCGATCAACGCTTTCTATTTGTCTATTAAAGTCATCGATCCATTCTCTAAGTTTTTCCTAAATACGAACAATAAAATAATCAGACAGAATTTTCGAAAATTATAAAATATTAGGCTGAGGACTAAGTCAGATAAAAAGCTACAACTTATATCCTCTTAAGCCCAATATTTTGTAATAAAACAAACATTTCGCTGAATAGCTCGATCCCACAAATTCATTCTATGATGTTCTTCGTCACCTGATGAAGGCCAATTATGAACACCTTCATCATTTAACTCGTAGCGATCAACTTGATTTGGTGTCGAACAACGAAATATTGGATCGAAATCATCGATCATGTCAAACTAAAAAAGAATAATCAAAAATTATTGAAAACAGAAATCGAAATCCAATATACCGAATCATAACAATCATTGTATGACGAATGGAATCCCGAACTTTCGGAATCACTATGGTCATGTTGTAGATCTATTCCATTATGATTATAGTTGTTATTCTCATGCACATCATCCAGAGGATTATATTCAATGTCTGGATTAAGACCTAATTTACGTTTATTCGATCTTGATTCTTGAGCATCCATCACATCACTTGTTTCAAAATCATCAATTATACTCTGTTGGATCGACGATGGAGACATCGAAGATAAAGAATGTGATTGGATCGAAGATCTATTTCGATCGGTTTTGAAAAACTTTCTTGACGTCATTTTTTGTGAATCGATTCAAAATCAAATTCGAATTTGAAAATGAGAAGATAAATGACAATTTAAATTGTAAAAAAGTAATAAATCTGTTACTTTCGTTTTGTATACACCTTTCTCTTTCTCTCTCTCTCTCTCTCTCTCTCTCTCTCTCTCTCTCTCTCTCTCTCTCTCTCTCTGTTCTCTGTGCATTGGCTCACTTGGCCCTTTTGTCGGATCAAAATTCTTCGAAAACTATATCGACAACGCTTGTTTTTATTTTTAACTATGAAAAATTTGTTTTTTTTACCACTCACTCTGCGTTCAGTAATCTAAAAAATTGCATCTTGATTTTTTGCCGGATATCATCGAAAATTTGTAATTACATTTTTTCAATTGTTTATTCCAATGTACAAAAATGTCAGACAAAGATCAAGGTAGCAGATCAACGAATCGGTCTAATCAAAATGATCAAAAAAATGAGATGGAAAATAGTGACAAAGAGGAATCTGTTGAAGATTCGCAATCAGACTTTTCGGATAGTTCAGAGAATTCTGGTAAATTTTTTGATTCATTTTATTATCAATGCATTGCAATCATAATCTTTGTTTACCAAAATAGATTTGAACAACGATGATATCAATGCCAAAGAGAAAGAAATTACATTGAACATCAGTGATATTGAAAAACAATTCACTATTGTCAAGCAGATGTTTGTTTACGAAAAAAATTACGATATTGATTCAAGAGCGGATCAGATTTTCAAAGAGATTGCTCCGGAATATCTGCAACCCTTGAAAGAATTGTCTGATATAAAAATGAAACGCATCAAAACTGCTGAATTGATTAAAAATTACCGAATGGAAAATCTAAAGCAATTCTATGAGGCTGAATTGTCAGCGGAACATCAAAATTATTTGGTTAGTATAAAAAAATCCTTATGAACTTAATTATTAATTTTGGATTCCTTTCAGAATGAAAAAGAACTTCTGGCAGACACGATAAGAAGAAAGATCGAGGAGAAAATACGAGAACTCAATGAAGAAAGATATAAAGCTGATACTGAGTTCGCTGAGATTCCATGTAAAAATTCATTTGTTGATGATTTCGATCGGAAAAGAAAATCATTCTATGCTTCAAGCATTGTTCATGGCCTCAACGATGAAGAAATTCGTAACGATGTTAATTTCATACGTTATTGTCTATCACAAAAAAACAATCTCTTTCATTTCGATCATCCATCAAATAGTTTTAAATTTGCCAATCCATCATATTAATTGTCATTGAAATCTTTCAATCAGTTTTGTATTTTGTAAAAAATAAATTAATTCGACTACCTTAATTTTTCGTTTCAAAATTGATCTAAAACCGAATAAAAGATTGTATTGAAATTCGAAAATGAATATCAAGACGATAAAGTTCAGAAACACGTGAAACTCTGATGCTATTTCTATGATGAATTTGAAAAGGAAACAAGTAACAGAACAATATTGTCTCCATTTATTTATGTTAAGATAAATTTACAACTCGTCAATCGAATCATGTTTTCTGATTGAGAAGTTTTAAAATCAACATTTTCGGAAACTATTCAGAACTGGTCCAATGTGATCGATTGTTTCAAATATTTCTGCTCGACTTTTTGCTCCTTTGGAAACGAGAGAAATTCTGATAAATTCGATCAAATGAATATAAAAATTTACCTGTAATGATGATTTTACCGGAAACAAATATCAATAAGACTGTTCTAGGCCTGACCATTCGATATATTAATGCCGGAAAGAAATCTGGGTCATATGTACAGAATTGGGAATGTACGACTGATAATTTATCCAACCGTATCGGAAATTTCATGTCAACTGTTGAGACCATGTTTTGGATTTTAAATTCTGAAAATTTCACCTAAATCATCAAAATTAAAAGTGCTATGAACGGAATTTAATCAATTATAACAATCATTTACCTCATATCCCACTTTTCCGATAATTTTCGCATATTTTTTGCATGCCAAACAAGCTAATCGTTCACTCTTAGCTCCAGTTATGACGATTTTCCCTGAAGCAAATATCATCGCTGTCGTTCTTGGTTCAAATATTCTCATAATGACAGCTCGGAATCGATTCGGATTGTATTCGGCATTACGAACACGTACCACAATACTGAATAGATCAAGTTTGCAGCAAAAATTTGCTGTTGCAACAACATTGTGGACGATCGGATTGATCGAAGTCGTTTGACTGAAGAAAGAGACCGATGATGTTGTTGGCTGAGCTATTGCTTCGCCGAATATAGATTGATTGATTGACTGGGTAATCTCTTGCTTCGGATTGATTGCATCATCGAGATTTTTTTCGACATCTTTATCGATTTCGGAAGAATTTGATTCACTGCAGTCATTCATTTTTTTAATGTTTAAATTTTTCAATATAATCCTGATGATTATCGTCCAAACCTCGAATTTATTAGAGATTTTTACATTCAAAGTGAAAATAGCTTGCTTTTCAATGGATATTCGAAATAATTTCAATTTGAATGGTTTTGAGAAAACGATTCATTTGATTGGATGGTTTCTTAATTTTCATTTTTATTATTAATTTATTTACAAGATTGTAATACATCATTACGAATTTTACAGATTAAATCTTGATTAATGAGAAACAAAAATTTCAGCGAAGAGAATTCAATCAGTGAATCATGATGAATTTGTGTTGATTGCTGATAAAGTATGGATTTAGAATCAATATAGATAGGACGTTTACCAGTATTGAATATATAAAATTCTCCAGTTTGCTGTAAATTAATGATCGCTTGTAATCTTGAGATATTGGATGATGGACCTTCAAGAGAGAGATCAACATCGACCGAGAAATCTTTCGTATTTCTTCCTATAGTTATCTCTGTTGAACGCATTAGATAACGAACGAATCTTCCGCGAAGAACAGCGTACGTTTGATTTGACATGAAATCTGATGAAGCTATTCCAGTTATGCTGTCTAGCAAAACTTGATACTTTGGTATTTCATTCTCCAACATTCTGATTTCTAGCATGCTTTTTCGAATGCTTTGAGCGATTTCTTTCTTGATCATCTCATTGTTTGTTTGGCAATTACTTGATTCAGGATTGTTTAATTCCTCTTCTAGTTCGGATCTTACAAGATTTTCGACCTCTGAAAAACTTATTACATTTTCATGTCTCGGTAAAGGTTGCAACGATTGATCTACGAGAAGGTTATAATGTTTCATTAGATGCCAATGTTTTAATAGTGATTTAGGCGTTCTTGTCGGTAAAAATGTTTCCGAGTTTAATTCAATCAATTTCTGTAATGACTCAAGAGTAGGTATCTTCCTAGATTCAATTTTTTTGAGCAAAGATTCTTCAGCTTCACTAAATAAAGCTTTTGATTGAATCTGAGTGATTACATCAGAATGTAATTGACGTATTGCTGCCATTGATATGATTTTAACATTTTTATTATAGAGCAAAAGACGCCATCGTGCTTCGACATCTTCATAAGAGAATTTACAAGAAAATTTCACTCCGTAATACACCTTTATTAAATCATTTGTTTGTTCGACATTTATCAACAGAGCCAAATCATCAGTCGGCTTCCAACAATTGATCTCATTCAATCCATTACTTGAAATGTTCGATTGTTTTTTGATCTTCTTTTTGGGGAGTAATACCGTGTTCAATTGCAAGGATGAATTCAGTGAAGATGGCGTCGAGATGATTGAACCAGATTGACTAATTGGAATCTTAGCTTTCTTCGGTGTCTCGATGGCAACCGGGCTTTGTACTCTTTCTTTTGAATTCAATTCTAAATTTTGCTGCTGTTCGAATATATCATCGATTTTATCTTTCTGTTTCAAATATGATGTAGAAGAACTTTCTACTAACTCATCATCGAATTTCTTTCTTTTTATCGATCGAGAAGAGATTCTTCGTCTTGGACAATTCTCATCCAACATTGTTGAAGTTTTTTTATATTTTCTTGATGATGATGAAGCTGGTGACAATATTTTTATCTGACCATCATTCGTTTCTTTGTTAATTGATGAAATTGACGATATTGTGGATGATTCTTTAGAAGATGACATGACTACCTCGAGCGATATTTCTTGAACTCGGTTCTTTCCAGCTTTCAAGAGTCGCTTTGAGCCCAGGTATCAGTCTTGAACTACACATAAAACGAGTGATAAAATGGGAGGAAAAAAAGAGTCGACTATTTCTACAAGTTTAAGAATGGCTAATCTAGAAATAAAAATTATGGAACAATCTTCAATGACAATGGAGTCCATTGAATGGGCCAACGATGAGGCGCATTTCTCATTTTCTTTCTGTTTCTACCTAGGTGAGGTATTCTGGATCATTTAAGTCAAATCAGCAATCCAAGAGAAGATATTTTGAAAATTCTAAATTTTCTGATTTAAATTGATTGTTGGCATAATTCTCTATGACATTTAGTGATTTACAAATTTAGATTGTTTAGAAATTCACTTCTTAGAAAATGTTTCATCGATCATTTCTACTTATATGAGAAAAAAATCTTTTGTTCATCTATTTTCTCTACTCGTTTTTTAAACAATTTAATTCGAAAATAACATCTTGAAATTTCTAGAGAAGAACTTGTTTGCTTTAAAAGGATTCGGAGCGTTTATAATTTGGTCATATGTCACCTGTAAGAATCAACCACCTCAACGTGATTGATCAGTGATTCTATCAAATTTTTTGCTATAGATTCAAATCTTTCAGATTCAATCAAATGATTTAAATTTTTCCAAATCGATAATGTTTTGTTCAATAACGGTTATTGAGTAACCTTTTTTTTTGAAAAAAAATCCAGAACAAAACTGATCTAGTATTGGTGGCAAGAAAAAAAGATAAGACAAGCGAAAAAATAAGCAATTTCTTCTACATTCGAAATTAGACCAAATTTAACGCATACACAAACACTTGTTTGATCATTTTTGTCTATCTCTGACCGATAAAATCTAGATTCTAGAAAAAAGAAGTATATCAACTCAAAAGAGACCGTATAACTTTTCTCTGGTCTGGTTTTTTGCTCAGCCTCTAAGAAAAAAAAATTGCCTTCTCTCTCTCTTTCTCTCTCTATTTGGAGTCTGCTATCGTTTCAGTTTCGCTGTTGTTTTTGAATGTTATTCACTCTTCATTCATTAGTATTATTATCAATACAGAGGCAACCGCCAGCTATCTTTTTGTGAAAGAAAATATTTACCTGTTCTATTCGAAGAGAATTCTAAAGGAAATTTTATCCCGAGTAAAAGAGCGACACTTCAGAATACACAAGCACCTTCACTTGCAGCTAAGTGGAATCTCTGGTCAAAACATGGCCGCTAATTGAAGGCAACCAACTGGTGGTCACTGAATGTAACGTAGAAGACTAACACGATTCACCTGCTGTTATTATCGCTGAAATATTTTTTCCTCTCTCTCTCTTTCTATGGAAAAAAGAAGAAAAACTACCACAACAACAAAAGAAAAACGAAGAATAAGAAAGAAAGAAATTTCTCTAATTCCAAATCCATCATCATCTCCAACCACCAACAATAGCATTGATTTGATTGGCCTTAGTAAACAAACCTAAAGAATCAATGAATGAATGGGTGAGATGATATGAATCAAATGATTATAGTTTGTAAATAAATTATGATGGTGTGTTGATGTTTGTGGCAATTTAACTCATTTCGTTCAAGCTTCGAAACACTCGAAACTATGCAACGAAATCTCCTCTTTATCAATTGGATTATATCAAATTGCTGTTATTTAGTTTCAATATGTTAATAAATCGATGGACGAGAACGTTTGACGATTCGAAGTAACAACTTCGAGTTGTTAGAAAAAAAAAAGAAAATTTTTTTTCTCCTAAATTTAATCAATGATGTTGTATCGACACACCTTTGGGAAAAAAATCTTCAAAATCTATCACTAGCATCGTAATAAAAATCAACTTGATCGAATTAATAATCTATTCTGAAATCTATTTCGTTTCAAGATTATTATAAGGATTGTTATGCCATTATTTGATTTAAAGGTGAGATCAATTTTTGAAATTACCCTCGATTGATTTGATTTATTCTTCTCAATTCCAGTCGTAGAATATCTAAGATTTATTAATTAATTTCAAGCTAACCAACCATGTTTGGAAAGAAGAAAAAAAAGCCGTTGATTTCGGCTCCGACAAATTTCGAGCATCGAGTGCACACCGGATTCGATCGTAAAGAAGGAAAATTTGTTGGCCTTCCACCTCAATGGCTGTCTTTGATCCAAGGTGCTCGAAATTCATCACGCCCTAGACCAATAATTGATCCATCCAATATCACTCCTACGGAGATAATGGACATCAAAAATCACACCATAGTGCGTGGACAAAATTCATCTATCAATATTGCATCGACATTCATTGCCGCCAACAAAGAAACTATCTCCAGTCGAAATCTTGTGACCAGATCGAATTCATTACGTAAAGTTGAATCGCCGACACCGTTAAAAAATCGGTTTGCTTTGCTCAATCCACCTGAAGAAATCGCAGAGATTGTCACCAATAATTCTGTTGACACCAATCACATGCAACATCAGCGAAGTCAATTGTCATCGATGCAACAATTTCAATCACAGCAACGAATGAAATCGGATTCAATTATAATTAATAGAACTTTGAATAATTCTTTGAATCAGATTAATAATAATAATCACATTTTGAATCATAATTTGAGTAATTTACCTCAAATGACTCTACAAAAAGCATCGAATTTCGATAATTCACCATCGAATCCATCCCTAATTAATCACCAAGTAAATCATACATCTTTAATCGCGAACCATAAAATTTATCCGAATCGAGATCCAAATTCTTATCAACCAAAAGTGATGTTTCCTGGTGACCCTAACACAAGCAACCTTCAAGCGATGAATCAATCCAGTATGTTGGCGAATCGTGGCCTTAATCATTCAAACAATATGCATCATAATCAAAATTTTCTACCTGGTCATCTACAATCATATTCTTCTCAAATGCCTCAAGACGCGTTGGCTAATTTAAACAAGGAACAACAAGTCCACCATCAACCGGTCGCAATGATTTCAACAATGAACAATCTATCTCATCAAAGTAAATTTCAACATTCCTATTTGAATAACAATGCTCAACAAGGTCAACAACATTCACCAAACAAGCTACAAAGTTTAGCGGTGACCAATTCGATACAATTTAATCAATATTCGAATCAAAAATTGAATCAAAACAAACAAATCAACAATGGTTCGATTCAAAATGTTTCTAATCAATCGAAACCTCTCAATAATCAAGCTGTTTTGTTAGATAACCCCAATACCCAGTATATAAATCAATTAAATCAAAATTTTTCTCAAATTTCTCTGCAAAAACCTTTGAATGTCACTGATCATCATTTGCAACAACAGCAGCAAAATTTAACTCATTCACAACAATTATCTCCATCATCAGCTCAATGTGGTCGAGATCATCAAATGACCAAACCCAACATCAATAGTCAATCATCGTCATCTAATGGTTTGCAAACGCAACCATCACCATCATTACCTAATCATTCTGGCGTTGCTGTTCAAAACAAATCCAATCATTTGAATGCTCGTGCCAATGAAATTGCTTCGAATAGCAATAATAATACTAATAGTAAATCGTCAAATAATTACGGTAGGGTCGTATCTGTCAACAATGGAAACAGTTATGCCAACAACGATGTCGTCGAACATAATACACAACAACAATTAGCCCAATCTTCCTCTGCAACTACGAATACCAATATGCCTGTTGTGGAACAAAAAGTGACCCATGAACAATTTAGAGCTGCATTACAAATGGTCGTTAATCCTGGTGATCCAAGGTTTGATCTGTGGTTTTGTTTAAGAGAAATCCATTTTAATTATGTTTTTGACAATCATTTTGTTTTGAATTGATGCAGAGAATTCCTTGAGAATTTCGTCAAAATCGGTGAAGGTTCAACAGGTATTGTTTGTATTGCATTCGATAAGAATCAAAGAATCCAAGTCGCTGTGAAAAAAATGAATCTAAAAAAACAACAGAGAAGAGAATTATTATTTAATGAAGTTGTGATTATGAGAGATCATCATCATCCTAATATTGTTGAGATGTACAATTCATATCTGGTTAATGATGAACTTTGGGTTGTAATGGAGTTTCTACAAGGTGGTGCCCTTACCGATATCGTCACCTGCGCTAGGTCAGTTTTGTTAAAATTTTTTCGATTTTTGGTCTAAAATTCATTTCGATTCTAAAGAATGGACGAGCAACAAATAGCAACAGTTTGCAAACAATGTTTGAAAGCGTTAGCATATCTCCATTCACAAGGTGTTATTCACAGAGACATTAAAAGTGATTCCATTCTTCTGGCTAGCGATGGCAGAGTAAGTTTTTCACTTGAATTTTTCAAAGCCTAAATAAATTCAAATATTTTATTAAGGTGAAACTATCAGACTTCGGTTTTTGTGCTCAAGTTTCAAATGAATTACCGAAACGAAAATCTTTGGTCGGAACACCTTATTGGATGGCTCCCGAAGGTAAATGAAATTTCGATGTGCAAAGGTCACTGGTTTTATCTAAATTCCTCTATATTAGTCATCTCAAGATTACCCTATGGCCCGGAAGCTGATATTTGGTCGCTTGGTATCATGGTGATCGAAATGATTGATGGTGAGCCTCCGTTTTTCAACGAGCCACCTCTGCAAGCAATGCGAAGAATTCGTGACATGCCGCTGCCAAAACTAAAAAATTTTCATAAATTATCTCCAAATTTAGTTAATTTCCTAGAGAGAATGTTGGTTCGAGATCCAAACAAAAGAGCCAGTGCGATGGAACTATTACAACATCCTTTTTTAAGATTAGCTGGGCTACCAAAACTCTTGGTGCCGTTAATGAGGCTTAATACAACTGAAAATTTTTGAATTCGACTGCAATTCATGATTTGAAAGAAACATTTGAAAAACCAAATTAAAATATAACACTCATATGTCGATGTCTGGAAAACTATGCCGTCCAGTATTGCTGAGACTGAAAAAATTTTCTATTGTTGAAGATTCAAAAAAAATCTGCATCGAAAATCTAAAACAAAATTATTGCATTATTTACGAAGTCTTAGCAATATACTCAATCTTTAAAATATTAAAATCTGTAAATGAGAACTTTGTAATTTTTCCAAATTCTAAATTCTAACGAGAGAATAAAAAAATTAATTTATTTATTAAGGCTGAATCTTGAGTGAGATATTCTGTTTCCTTCGACTTTGTTTCTCAAACATTAACGATAGCTTTGGAATCGAGATAAATTTTGTAGGCGTCTAGAACGGGCGCAACCTCAACCTTAAGAAATTCTAAAACTTGTGATGGTGCTCGACCAATAAATGTTTTCGGGTCCAAAAGATCATCAATCTCATCATGTATTGGAGCAAAATAGTTATCTTTCTTGATCCGATCAATTAAATCATTAGGAAGACCGAGACGTTTCACTTGTTCGGCTGCTTGCTGAGAAAGTATCCGTATCTTTTCATGACATTCTTGACGATTGCCCCCTTTTTTTACCATCGCAACAATTATGTTTTCTGCCGCCATAAATGGTAACTCCTGTCGGAAAAATTTAGAGTATAATTCTAATAAAATAAATTTAATCACATCGCGTACCTCTTTGATGTGTCTGTTTATGACCGCTGGATACACCACAGTTCCTTCGAAGATGTTTTGCAACGTATTCAAAATGATATCGGCTGTTAGAAAAGCTTCAGCGATAGATATACGCCGATTAGCGCTATCGTCCAATGTTCTCTCCAGCCATTGTACTGATGCCGTATTGAACGCATCACTCGACAGACTAATCAGATGTCTAGCTAATGAGCAACAACGTTCACTTCGCATAGGGTTCCGTTTGTATGGCATTGCTGATGAACCTATTTGAGTGCTTTCAAATGGTTCTTCGATCTCTTTACGATTAGCCAACAATCTAATATCCGTACAAATCTTATGTATCGCTGAGCCTAACAATGAGAGTGACATCAAAACCTCAGCATCCACCAATCGACTGTAAGTTTGGCCAGTGACCGGATATGATCGTCTAAATCCAGCCATTTCGGTTACACGTTGATCAAGTTTTTTCACCTTCTCTTCATCACCATTGAAGAGCTGCATGAAAGATGCTTGAGTGCCGGTGGTTCCCTTACATCCTCGAAACGCTAGATTATCTCTAGCTCGTTCCATGTTTCGGAGCGCGATCAAGAGATCTTGGACCCAAAGACAGGCACGTTTGCCTACGGTAACCATTTGAGCAGGTTGGAAATGAGTGAATCCAAGCGTAGGTAGATAGTGATATTGTTCGGCGAACTTCGAGATTCTCGAAAGACATCGAGCTAATTTTGGTAGAATAATATCATAACCATCACGAATACAGATCAGATCTGTATTGTCTCCAACAAAACAGCTTGTAGCACCAAGGTGGATAATTTTAGCAGCGTTCGGACATTTATGACCAAACTCGATGACATGGGCCATCACATCATGACGAGTTTTTTTTTCCTCTTCTAAAGCGAACTCAAAATCGATATTGTCATAATTGTTTTCCATCTCTTGGATCTGTTGATCGGTGATCTCGATTCCTAGTTCTTTTTCCGCCTTAGCCAATATGATCCATAATCTACGCCAAGTTGAAAATTTCTTCATATCACTGAAATTATAATTCATCTCATCCGATGCATAACGCATCGATAGAGGTGATTGATAGCGATTCAAATGGAACTCAGTCATTTCATCGTTCATAATCGGTTCGCTATTTTTCCGAATCGAAGTCGTAAAAAATTTGATTTTTTGGAGTTTTTTCGCAAAATTTATTGCCAAAAACAATTTAAAATCAGATTTTTCTCAAATTTTTCAGTCATACGATTATAGAAGAATTTGTTACTGATTTTTTGATAATATTTGCCTAGAAAAGTAGCAAAATTGAATGTAAAAAAGATGAATGATTTTCATTATCGCTTCGAAAAAAAAGAAGATAGAAACCTTTGATTCAAATGAATTGCTTCTAGATCAAAAAACAAACCAACGAAGAGAAAAAAAGAGATAACAAGAGCAAATTTCTCTCCAAAAGAAATGAGATATCGAGAAAAAATAGATTTCTAGTAGCCGAATAGATAGTTTATATCAATCGAACGATTAATTGTGGTGGCGATCTAAAAGAAAGCTTATTGAAAAACAAAATTGAGATTTTCGAATAAAAAAAATTCAAATTTGGCGATTAGATTACTTTCGATTGAGTACTTTTTGCGCCCACTCTTCTCATTGGTCTCGAAAATTTCGAATCCAAAATTCAGCTGATTCCGATATGGTAGTCGTTGGTTGAACCAAATCGAATTAAGAAAATATTTTTTTAAGATATAATTATTATCTCTTCACTTTTGTATTTTTGGGTTGCAATACGATTGAGATGGCACTTTTTTATGATCTGATGCCTAGAATGATCTATTAAAGCATTGCATCGATTAGATGATTTAGTATGAAAAATTTATGATTAGATTTTTGGAGATTTTTTTTTTTTGTTTTAAACTTTGTTGAAGAGCGCCATACCTTTATTAGATTCAGTGCTAGATTTTATGACACACTAGAAGCACCACTGACAAGCGAGCGAGAGACGAAGAGAGAGGTGTCTGTAGTGGAACTATTCTCTACTCTCTCTACAGAGATTTTTTCATTCGCTTTCTAGGTTCACTTTCTAGGTTCGCTTTTTTTTTGTTCATTTACCAAGGGACCATAGATTTTTAGAAGAAATCTAGATTGAGAATTTTGTGAAAATTTTAAGCAATCCGATCTCGAAAAAAATTCGATTGAAATCATTACGATCATTTTGGATCTAGATGGATTCAATTTGAGTGATGAGAACAAACTTCAAATCGATTCGAAGATGTTTTTCGATTCCATTCTGATGCTATTATTCTGGATGAAATTAATAATTGAAACTTTTCTAACACTCGAGATACCATCGCAAAATGTTGAGTGGTCTTTGCTCAATCTCTCAAAACATTCTTAGACCTTAGTTTTTTTTTTAAAGAAATCAGATAATTATGTAGGCATTGCTTGGATTTGATTCCAATCCAATATTGAGTTAATCAATTGGAATTTTTTATAATCGAATCGATTCGTTCCAAATGGGATCGGTCTTTTTGTATAGAGTTACGATAATCTTAGGTGGTGATTTTTCACAGAATTTTGACTAAACTTCAGAGTTTTATTGGTTTTTTTCCCTATTATTAGCTAGAAAATATATCGTAAAATAATCAGTCGAATTGACAGAAAAATTTTTTATACAATTAAAATTTTTTCAAATTTCATCGATTCAAGACATACTGATCATCACCGACATCACTAAGAAAACGAATTAAACCTAGCTTGGTTTGCAAATTTGTTTGACTTTGAGAATAGTTTTGCAAGGTTAAAAATGGGATGTGCTCTTTTACGACCATCGAGTTTCTATTTAGCTTTCCAACATGATTTCGATCCAAGAAGGCTGGTCTTCCAATTGAGATCTTTTGGATTGATGGGGGATGAAACGACACAATCAAATCGCTATTGGCTCATTGCATCGAATTCTACAATCGTAAGATATCGATTTCTCCTAAGCAAAATGATACTGTTGTGATTTATGACGATGTGATCAAAGGTTCGATGCGAGAATGGGCCGAGCTATCTCGATTCAAATTCTAATCAATCAGAGTCTAAGTGAATTAATTTCAATTTGATAGCCCCCTTTTATCACTAGGGTTCACAATAGATCTGTCCGAATTCAAAATGGACCAACTCGATGATGCTCAAGCTTCATCTTTCTCTTACCCTATCTCTCTCTCTCTCTCTCTCTCTCTCTCTCTTTAGACTCCATTTTTAATCCTTTCATCGTTTTTAATTTTTGAATCGTTCGAAATCGTCATTGATGCATAGCTAGCTCGTCTTGATCTAATGGTTGTTCTTGGAATAGCGAAATCAAATCGAATTTATTATTACAGTATGCTGACATCTAATCAACGAATTAATCTTTTGACATCGGATAATTTTGGATCGAAATTGTTTTGTTTATTCTTGAATATCTAATCGGAGGGAAAAAAATCAATTCACTACTCAATCGCCAATATCAAATCTCCACACCGAAAGTTTCTAATTGTTTTTGGCATCGATCAATTCGGTAAGTGTCAATTTTATAATCTAGATTTTAGGGTTATAGATTTAACTCGAAATCGCCATTCTCAAATTGATTGATATTTGATAGCGAATCATTTCTTGTAGCTAGTCCTTCGATTCTTGATAAAATGCAATTGGAAACAATCGATCAATTCTTAAATGACTAAATTCTTAATTTGATTGAACGAATAAATTGTCTTCCATCTATTTTGTTCGTCACTTTCTTCTCTGTGTTTCATTGCTAATCGAATCTAATTCCATCCGTTTGTTGATTTAGTTTTTCGTTCGGGTTCCGTTCCAAAGATCAAATTCAATCATTTTACTCTCTGAACATATTCTCATTCTCTCTTTTTCTTTGTTTTGTTATTAAAAACGAAATTCTTCGCCTACCCGCTTTAGTTCACTCGTTTCCTTCCTCGCTTTGTTGTTTCTCTAGGTTTATTTCTAAGTTTTTCGCGATCAATTCATTTCAATCTCTCCACGGTTCTCTCAATCGAAGAAAGAAAAGAATTCCCTCTCTTCATTCTCCTCATTCAATTTGTTATTGGCAATCTCTCTCTCTTTCTCTCTCTCTCTCTCTCTCTCTCTCTCTCAGTGTCTCGTTGAGAAGGGAAAAAATATTTCTCCATTTCCATTGCCGATTTGAAAGCGGTAGGGGTGTGAATCCAAGAAAATCGAAAGATTCTCATCTAGTTTGCAACAATGTTTGTTTCTGTTTGTTGTTTCCTCTTGGTATCTTATACCACTGAACACACCACAATCTTTTTCCTTTCAAGCAAACTAGAATCATTTCGTTTGAGAGTCGTTTGCTTTACAATGAATGATGAATCGTAGATTTGCCAAGTTTTTTTCTTATTCTGGTCAAGGTCTTCACTATTTTGATTGTCTATTTTTCTGATGATTCGAAAAAATGATTTTTCCTTCCTCTATTCTCGCCCTCTCTTCTCTTTTTGATGTTTTCAGATTCATTTTACAGTTTTTCCTTTAACGATTTTGTACGATTATTACATTTCATTTTTTCTCCACTGCTTTGAATTTGTTTCTTCTCTTCTTCTTCTCTGATGTTTTTGACTATGAGAAATAGCTTTGAAAAATTCCAAAAAACCAAAGAAAGAAAGAGCGAAGAATAAATTCTGTTCCGAACAAAATGAACAAAAATGAATTCAATAGAATTGTTCACTTTCAATTCACTTTCAATCGCCGACAATCATTCAGATTGAATTAATTCTATTCCATTCAATTCTATCCTCTCTCGATTCGATGTGATGATTATGATCGACATTCCAATCCATCTAGAAGCTATATGATTGCAATTCTCCATTATTATCATCTTTATCTTCTCTTCTTATTCTCTTCTTGAAATTCCGAATCAATGAAGCGGAGAAGAGAGAGAGAGAGAGAGAATTGGAAAGCAAGATTTGATGATTATAATCAAAAATTCTATATCTTTTACTTTAATTTACCAGTGTGAGTTAAAAAGTTCTCTTTGTGAACAAAGAAAACTTTGGAATAGACACCAAACAGGGCGTCTCGTGTTTAGTAGGGTTTAAGAAACTCTAGTTATTGCTATTCATTTCATTTCAATTCCATACTCGATTGTAAGATTCCGATTTGAATGGTTGGAGAGAGAGAGAGAGAGAGAGAGAATACTGAAAAAATGATAATTTTTGGAAACGATAGGGTTTTCATTCTCTTTCATTAGATAATTTTCAATTCTTATCACTTCTGAATGATTTTGATTGATGATGAATACGATTCTTCCACTATCACAGAAAATTTTAGAGTCTATGGCTCTGATTAACATCATCGACACTACTATAAGCAATCTTTCGTATGATTCAATTATGAAGAGTATCCATTTTCCCCCATAATTTTGTTCAGTTCCACTTTTGAATGATTAAAAAAATAGGTTTTGTTTTGTTTGCTTAGCAATCAATTGACCATCTCTAATTGATTATATCTATTTTTTTTATTTAATAAAAAATCATTTTGATTTCTAACAGATATTTCACTGATGAGATGTTTCAATCTAGATAATTAGAAATGACATTACTCTTTTCATTCAAGATGAAATCTCTAGTAAAGCGTTGTTACAATATGTTTTCATAACCCAATCGATAAATGAAATTGTAAGATTTTGATGAGAATTTCTTTGAATATATAACACAAACACAACGATTTGATCTCTGCTCGTTGATTCAACTCTCGACACTTGACGTTTTTTATATTTCATAGGCCAATGAATTCAAGCTAGGAAAGTAAAATCTTCGATTTTTTTCGGTATTTTCACAATTTCTATTGTTCCAGTTTCGATTGCTCTCTTTGGTGCTCTAGATTCTTTCTGAAAAATGACTAATTGCAATCGCTTACATATTGCAATAACCATCACCAATGAACCGATATCGATTGATTGAGTGCCGTGGTTGTTGTCGTTGTTATCAACACCAATAACATCTCCACAATAAATCTTCAAAAATTACATCAAAAGACCCAAAGACCTAGTTTGTTTGAAGTTTTTTTCTCATTTCATTCTCGAAGCTTCTCTTGAGCTTTCTAGAAAATATGTTCGCCGAGTAGAGAAAAACAACAAAATCTTCAGGAGTGTAACGATCAGCATCAACATCGTCGTTAACGTTTCTTTTTCTCGCGATCCTTGTCTACACATTTCGACATTGATAGAACCACAGTGTTCTCATCGCAGACGTTGGTTCAAATTGATCAATGATGCATGCATCAATGATTTCGATTAATTGCTAGATTTCTCATTCCATCACTTTCGCTCTTATTCTCTTTACTTTTGGTTCTAATTCGCAAATTGGTTACATTTATCGATTTGCTGACAATAAATCTGATAGTTATCAAGGTGAAATTGATGTTGAGATGTAAGCAATTTTCACAGGGATCGAAACTAACATCAACAATAGATTACAAATGGATTCAAATTCGTTCCAGAAGAGCCCAAAGGCTACGAAGAGAAATTGAAATAGATTTTCATTCGATTGTTACAATTTCTTCTGGAAAATCCTCGAAAATGTCCAATGTCCAAATGGAAATAGCTGGAGCAAATTAATCGATTCTATCTTAATCTATTCCATAATACCCAATACATTGTACACCTCTATACGATCAAATCGATTGATTTTGTTTCAACAGATCTAAATCAATACCTAGGTAACCTCCAATATTGGAGATTTTGAGCGTATATGTCACCGATACACAAGCACAAAAGAAAAGAAACAAAAAAAACAAAAAAACAATTCAAGGTTTTTATTTCTAATCTGAAAATTTGTCTGACCTTTAATAATTCATTCTTATGCAATCATCATTTCGAGGAGACAAGTTGAAGGTGAAAGATCTTGATCTTGGGTCTCGGACAAAAGAAAAAGAAACGATTGGAAACGAAAATTTAAATTTTAAGGTAACAGAAGCATCCTTTCCCATCTTTGTCTTCGCTGAAAAGTACAAGCAGAGAAGATAGAAAGGAGTTAAAGGACGAATGAAAGAAAGCACTCAACCGAAATCACCACTTTCTCTTTCTCTTTCACCAGAACAAGTCCATGCAAATAACTCTCTCTCTCTCTCTCTCTCTCTCTCTCTCTCTCTCTCTCTCTCTCTCTCTCTCTCTCTCTCTCTCTCTCTCTCTCTCTCATCTAGCTTGTATGGAATATAGCTGAATGCCATTGAAAAGAGCTAAGAAAGAGTTAGGATCGATTAATGCATCTTATTGCATCGCATCATCATCACCATCATCAATGATGGTGATGCTCTACCTTTGATGAGTTGAAAACTTCATTTAGTGCGCAAAGGGAACTTAGAGACAGGGGCCGAAAGGGCGTCCATGTGTTTGCAGAGTTTAAGAAGTGCTGATGATAGTGATGAGGAGAATAATCACCATCAAACAAGTGTGGGAATCTATTTCGGTCTTAGAATAGCATGTGTTTGTTTCCATTGAGTATTTCAGGCTTCTTAAGATCTAGATTTTGGATATTTTTTTTCTCCAATAATCAATCTTTTCGTTTTGTTTATGGGTCTTCGTTTTGTAACACAATTCATCGCATAAAGATGAAGATTTTGAAGTAATTAGACCTATGACAATCTCCTTATAGATTTACGCAATACAAACAAAACTTAGACAATATTCAAATTTCGATTTTTGTGAATCTTTTCCATTTTCTTATCGATCTCAATCCTTTCATTGAGCCAAAAATGCTCTCCGTTCATAATCTTTCTATTAATTTGAGTACAACAGGAGAAGGTTAACTTTTTCTCTTTATTGTTTTCGATTCTCAGCATCAAAATACAAAAATATTTGAATGAAAACATAACAAAAAAAGTCATTAAATAATATCACAATGTATTTTAGGCATTCTTTGCATCACTATGTAACATTTCTTTGATGCCTACTCTTCGCACTTTTCTCGGGTCCTCTTTTTTTTTTTTGTCCTTTCAGTTTTGTAAGTTTGAACCATAAGCGGTCTACCTAAGCTTCTCGAGACTCATCTCTCTCTCTCTCTCTCTCTCTCTCTCTCTCTCTCTCTCTCTCTTTGTTCTCTGTCTCCATCGCATTGCATCTAAAGTATATAACCGTAAAAACGGACCACGTTCTCGTGATTTGCATCGAATACGTTGAGAGTTGAGTTCAGTTATGTGTACCTCTTTTCATCGCTGCTAATATCTCAATAATTTTGTCTCAATCACAGTCTAGTCGGTTTGTGAATTGAAAAAAAATGTTCTCATGAAATCTCACCTGTGTTTGTGTTTAGATTCGCCAATTTTTTTTTAATTTAACCCTTTACATGGTTCAAAGCTACAGAGTTTACATAACCTTCGGAATAATCATAAGAAGAGAGAATGCCTGAAAGCAATCCTACAATCTGTTCAACATTCCCACATTTTAGAAAAATTCAATGCTTTCATTTCAATACCTTCTGTGCATCTTGGTCTTGCTGAACATCTTGAGCATCTAATTTCAAGTTCAAAAACATCACTGCGAAAGGGTTCTAAGGATCGTCTCATCTAAGAAGTGAAAATATTTTAATTTGAGTTCGACCTTTAATGATGATGTGAAAGTCACCTTCACCTTCAAATATGGCGAGTTCAATGATGGTCGATTGTTTTGAAAGCTAAGGTCACCTTTTCTTAGCGAAAGATTTCTTTCTTCTTAGGGACCATTTTGGATCCAAAAAGAAAGTATCCTATCGTTCCTTTTTTCGTTCACTTTTTCACATTAGCTTTTCGTTGTGATAGTAGGTAATGGA
This sequence comes from Sarcoptes scabiei, assembly GCA_020844145.1. Lineage (NCBI taxonomy): Eukaryota > Metazoa > Arthropoda > Arachnida > Sarcoptiformes > Sarcoptidae > Sarcoptes > Sarcoptes scabiei. The sequence goes on from CP080484.1 coordinate 2,557,873, forward strand.
AAACGAGATCGAATAAACGAAAGAGTTAAGGTTTTTTGTGATGATGGAAAGACCAAACAAAGGGAATTATTTAAACGATCTTAAAAAATGGGATTTTTTATTTTAATCATTAAGATTGAATGAACGGATTGAACAAAAGAAACGAGCATAAAATGAAATGGAATTTAGTTCCGAACAAATGATGAACTAAGATGCTCAATTGATGCAAAGATAAAGCGATTTCGAAATCAAAGAAAACAAAACGAAGAAGAAAAACCTTTGGAAATGAAAATCAGAATGGATTAGTATCGCTTATGATGAGTGTACGCCTACGCAGGAAGAAAATTGATCATCCACCAACTGTTCTTCTAGGTTCGCTGTTCAGTTAAGAACTACTAAGTTCAAGGACAAGATGTAAATCTTTCTATTCCTCTTGGGGAATAACAATCAATGCATTTTTTCGAAGATTTTAATAAAAAACTTTTATTTTCATTCCAACAATTCTCAACCTGAAAGTAGTCAATCGAATAGACTGATTTGAAACTTTCGGTTACTCTCATCTATTGTTTATCTTATACGATGGAACATTTTTTAGGGTGTACTAGTAATAATAATAATAAGTGAACAGTACCTAAGCATCTTATTTTGAAACACTGTCTTCCGTTCGCAGTACTCACAAACCCCATAAACTTTAATTTAAAAACTCAGTGTTCCAATCTGATAATGTCTGGTTTTGCAATATGTCTTACCTAAAAAAAATATAATTCAAAATTGGAAAAAAAATTCATATGTCTATCATCTTTTTTTTCTCAATCTGGAAAAAAATTTCAATAATTTTTTTCTGAAACTGTTTGGTTTAGACAACAATCGTACGTAAGGTGAAGAAAAATAAAATATTCCAATTTCAGTTTTGCATACAAAAAAAATAATTCTAGATTCTTTGATTCTTAGTTTAAATTTATTCGAATTCCATTTTTTTCGGAAGGGAAAAACATCGCTGTAGACACACCCACACTCGAACAAAAATCAGTCATTGTTGTGAAAGATTGACGACAATTGTTTTGTTTTTTTCTTTCGACATTTTTCTTAAAGTTTTCTGTTTTTTTTTTGTTTTGAACATTTTCATTTGCAATCTCTTAAGCTTTCATTTCTTCAACGAAATTGACATTTACACACTCGTACCATTCTCTACTCGTTTTGACACACACTGATCATCACACCACGCCTACACACTCACACCCACTAACTTTATTAAGAATAGATTAGATCATTTTGATTGTTTCAGCTATCAGAGAGAGAGAGAGAGAGAGAGAGAGAGAGAGAAAGAGAGAAACAAAGAATTTGATATATTCAGCATTTCTAGATTCGATTCGATTCGATTCCAACAATAGAATTGATGATGATGGCTGTTTCACAGAAATAGATTTTCACTTTTCATTTGTTTCTCAAATCAAATTGCTTCGTTACGTTTTGCTAAAGCTCTTCTATTCCACTTTTTTTTGTCTCAATCGAAATCTTACGGAACCCCTTTTGAGCAGAAAATCGAAACGCTAAAAGCTCATCTATGAGAAATGGAATTAAAAATTATAATACTAATAACGAAAAAAAAAAACAAACAACAACAATCTAGATGAGAAAATATCTATTCCATAACAAAAAATAATCTTTGCATTGTAAATACGAATCTACGAAGAGCTAGATGCTTCTATCTCTTCCCTAATCGTATCGGATTGAATCATCGATGATGGTAATGATGGTGGCGATGATTATGGTGGTGATGATGGCGGAACAAATATTTCACGTCAAAAAATTTTATTAATAGCTCTCTTTTCTGTCTATCATTCAGTCTATAATAATTTGATTTTTTTTTCTACTGAATCTCTAATTGTTTTGTTCTCACTAAACCATTATGATTGTAGCTCAGTATGCTCAATGCTTGCTGTACGATTGCTCTCGCATTGAATTCGTTTTCTTTCCGCTTCCATTCCGAATCTGATCTATCGAATACAAGGCCTATGATGATCTCGTTTAGTTTTTTCTTACAAGAAAATTTTGAAAACTTTTTCAATCTTTCTTGTATCTTTGATATTTGCAAGTCTAAAGTTTGTTTGGATTCATTCGTTCTCTATTTCCACTTTCTAATTATTGAATCGATTTAGTAATCAAATTGATACCCCTCGAAAACTTAGATGGTCTATCGTTCAGGCTGGACGATTAGAAGTTTCTATCTATCGGATTGTTTTTCGATTCAATTCTGTTCTTGTTTTTCCGCTACTTCCGTTTGACTTTGCTGAGAAACAAAAATATTTGTTCCGTTTTGCATTGTCATTACTTATCGATTTGTTTTCACTTTCGATCCATCTAGCTTGTCTACATCGATCGGATCTAAATTAGAATATCAATATAGATAGTAGCACTGGCTAGAACTTCGGCGATCGAAGCAAAACAAAGTCTTAAAGCTAAAATGAGAAAGAGAGAGAGAGAGAGAGAGAGAGATGAATCGATCGAGATGGAAAAAATTCTCAAAGATTAAAAAGTTTCTGATTTTGCTGTAGGGTAAAAACTATTGAAGAATTAAAAAAAGAAAACTTCATCGATACATTCGGTTATGGAAACTTATCGCATTTTGTGTTTCGCAAGAATGACCTCCAATGAAAATTCTACAGAGAATCATTCAAAATCAATCAAATGTCTAGGAAACAATAGCGAAATTCTCTTGATCTCAGAGTAATCAAAGAGATCAAGCCAATCATCCATTCGTTTTGATTCAATCGCATTCTATTCGTTGGCATTCTCTAATCGCTCAAAAGACAAAAGAATTATTCAAATCATCGATTCTATGATCTATTTTTGATAAATGATCCGTTCTCTCTCTCTTTCTCTCTCTCTCTCCCTTCTCGGAACCTTGAATGTTTCTCTTGTTTTACCGTTTCTTACCGCTGTTTTTTTGGCCATCTTTCAATCGAAACTTTTGTTCTTTGCGTTGTGTGGTCTGCTATTTGAAATTTGTTTTGTTTCAATCTCATCGACTAGTTCTATTTTATTGTTTTTTTCGCTAGAAAGATCGAAAAGAAAAGAAATGATCTCAATTTTTCGCTTAGAAATTTTGTTTTATTCTTATTGTTTTTCTCTCGAAAATTACCAACACTCTAGGCTTTAGGTAGCTTTTATGTGATCAAAACCGAAAGAGATAGCGAAAGGAAGAAGAGCATTGAAAGTATCCGCAAGAATTATATATAGTAAATCGCATTCGCAAATGCTACTGGGCGCCATATAAAAACAAACCGAGAGAAGTTTGGCATTTAAAAGCAGCATAAAAATATATTTCGATTTCGATGACGAAAGCAAACGTTTTTGTTTTTGCCAAACAAAAAAAAAAGAAAGAAAATCAAAAAGATAAACGACTAAAGTGAGGAGAAAAATCTCAATCAATTCTCTATTTAGGCCTTTTTTTAGACTTTCTTTTCGATTTCGATCTTTGGTCTGATTTTTCCCACTTTCTCTTTCGCTCTCTCTCTCTCTCTATCGGCACTAGATTTTCCAAAGTAGGGAGCGCATTTTGGGAAGGAAACGTCGCATGGGAGGAGGAGTAGAATACCGCGAATCTTCAGTATTTTATTACGATGCTGTACCATAGTACAGTTATCAGCGGTGGTTAACGTTTTTTTTTTGAATTCGCTCCTCAAATCTTAACCAATCTTGCTTCTACAAAAAACTGCTTTTCTTTTCGTCTAATCTTTTTGGTTATTGGTGTATAGAATCTATTCGATACCTCCATCCAAATGTTCCATCATCATCATCGTCAGCATCATCATCATCGTTGCTGTTGTCTTGTCGTCTTCTTAGATCTTCCTTGATTTTAATATAATCATAATCATAATCACCAATCAATATCATCATCATCCACCATCAACACCATCGACACCATCATCATCGTCATCTTCTACATCAACATTTTGGATGATCGTTGTTGGTTTCGAAATATGTTAAAGATTGTGATTGTTATCCCAGTATTTCCTCTGTCTTCGGTCTCCTTATGAATCCGATGAAATTTTGCAATCAATCTCTTTGGGCTCTCTGAAACCGTTGAGCTAGAAAAAATGCATGTGTTTTCTCAATGATTCTCTCTTAACTCTCTCTCTCTCTCTCTCTTTCGGTATTGTCTGTAATCAATACTTTCGCATATATTTTTCTATCTGCTATCAGTTCTATCTGTGGCTGGTTTCCCGGTGACAGAGGAAAAAAATAACTTTTTTTTTTTCTTTTAAATTCTTCTATTTTTGTTATGATTGAATCTCTACTTCTCTGTCTCATTTAGCCTTGTCTCATAAGCTCTTAAATAATAGAATCAGTACGGAAACAGAATGTCAGAGTGAAATCGAGAGAATATTTCGCTGTGATAAGGAACGGTTCCTATTCCATCGAAGATGGTCAGCGAGATAATCAAACTCTGATCGTTGAAGCATCGATCGAGATTCGTGATGATAATGTGTGGGTGTGATTTTTAAACTAGAGCTAACAATATTAATCGAATGATTGATCGTGGCGAGAACATCTCAAAGATTGATTCGATTAATAGATGATTGATATATGAAGGCTATCTTGGAATAGAGAAGATTAGAATTCGAATTTCCGACAATGATGGCGATGATGGTGTCGGTGTGAATGATGAACACGACGACGACGATGATGATGATAATCATGGTGATGATCATTTATTCAAAGTTGAAACATTTAAATTTATTTATTTAATTGTTGTCTCGATTTAAATTCTTTATAAAATGTTATCTATTTTTATTGTCGATATTCTACATTTCGAATGATTAATTAAATAATTTCATGTGCTACCTTTTCCGCTCAACTCTTATAATCTTCGGACCAAGAACTGATTAGAGGCCAAAATCATTTGAACCATAGATTGCCTTTCTTCTTTCTTGATCGATTCGATTTATTTTCGCCGCTTTATTTCCACTGTTTCATCAATGTTCACTACTCAAAAAGTTTAAAATTAATTTCATCGAATCCGCTGGGTAATCTCTCAATGTGATGTTTATCGATTTCGAACTCTCCAGATTTATTTACACCATCCGTTCGCAACGCAACAATAGTTTTCAAGATTTTGGTTTGTAATCTTTTACTCTTATCGATTAGTAGAGATATTAAAATGCTATGAATCTAGCAATATTTGATTGAATTTCTTTTCAAGATCTGTTTTAGAGATCAAAACAAATCAGAAATCTGATTCGATTTCGAATTACAATCTATGATTCAATAGTAGCTTCAGTCATTAAATATTTTACGGTTAATAGATTGATGAAGCGATTGTTACTATTCGCTTCGATAATGGTTTAGACCCTATTCAATTGGGAATCGTTTTCACTACTAACTTGATCAAATCAAACATTTCATATCAATTGCCGATTCTAAGCTCATTTTTAAACAATCATCAATTCAGTAGATTATAAAATAATGACAAGTCATTGCTTCATTGGAATAAATTCCGAAATTCATTCAAAACGCTATTTTTTCACCGTCATTGTCATCGTCGCTAACAAAAACAACACCGAATCATTGTTCATTGATTCATTAGAATCCGGTTCGATTGTGAAAGAATTTGATCGCTCAAAATAACTTCTAATTTAATAGATAAATGATTAGATTGAGAGATTATTTGATAGAAATTAGCTTGAATAGCAACAATAGCTAATAATTAATAATTAATAATCCAAAATATCACCACGTTCATTAATTATAAATAAGCTTTCTTTTTCCTGTCTAGGACCTCAGGTTAAATTTTGAAAATATCGGTGAGATCCACAAAGTGCCATCTAGTTTTGAATCAATCAACCGAAATCTTTTAAAATTAAATTTGAATTTTTCCCGCTAGTCATTTTCGTTTTTTTGAATTTTTCGTACAAAAGAATTTAAATTTGAATTGATTCATTAATGGTTCAATACTGATAAATAGAAAGTTCAGAATTTCAAGAAACCATCGATGATAACTTGTTTCTTAAGCAGAGTGAATCTAATCTTATTTTCAAATTAAGCCATTCTAATGTTCTCTACTAAGGTGTATTTTTAAAGAATAAGAATCAAAAAAACTAGATTAACAGATAGAGAAAGAGAATGAATGAAAATGTGAAACGTTAGATCTCAATCTTATAGCAGAAAGAACCATTCCGATCTAGCTAACAAATTGAGTTATTTATAAAGAAAAAAATAATCTATTCAATAATCATTTTTTTGTTGAAATAATCTAAAAATACTCTAATTTGGCTCATTGAGATGTGGAATATGACAAAAACAAAAACAACTGACAAACAAATAAAAGCAAAAAAAAAAATCTCCCCAGAGAAATAAGAACTACCAAAATCAACGAAGACAACGCCCTCAGCAGATTTGAATCGTTTCTGTAATGGTTCCTTTTGAAGAATTTAGATATTTGGTCCAGAAAAATATTAAAATTTGATGCCAGCTCGAATTAGATTGCAATTACATCGCTAAAATTACGTAATCATCCTGAATTCAAAAGGTATCGATCAATCGAACAAGCAACGAGAGATAGAGAGAGAGAGAGAGAGAGAGAGAGGATTGATGAATACCGAATAAATACGGCATATGTTGTGAATCGGTGGCGGTGATAATGAAGAGGATGATGATGATGATGATATCACTCCTATTTCTCTGTGTTCAGTTTTTCATTCAGCGACATCAAAACAACTTGTTGGCCTTGGATCAATTATTTCGAATCTTCTGTTCTCGCTTTACATTCAACGATTCAAACCTTTTTCGAGTGATTCGCTTGAAAAGAAAGGGAAGCGACAAACGATTAAAATTATTACGATTAATAATATCATCATCGTTAATTTCTTCTGCTAGATGCATCAATGATGGTAATGATGATGATTCTTGCATTTACTGTTAACGATTTGAATTGAGAATGAAAATTATTCACTCTGTTTTCAATCAATTGTACATTCACACAACCACACAACCAAACAAACACACAGATTTCAAAATTTGAATTCGAATAGAGAGAGAGAGGGGAACAGAAACTCTGGTGATCAAAATCTTCCACATCGGATGATAATGATGATGATCACAACGAATAGTTTCATTAGATGCTTTCGTAATTATAGTTTTATCGATGATTATATTCGATCTATATGAATTAAATGAAATTTTTTTTTTGGTGAGTTTGTATCAAATCAGTGAGACGAATGAATGCGACTAGCAAAACGAAATGATCACTAGATTTGAAATAAATTGGATGATTTATTTTATGTTCGATGATTAGCGGAGGGGAACTTCAACTTCTTGAAGAAGATCTTCATTGAGATACAGTGTCGAGATTCATAAGAAAAAAATCGCCACATTCGATATGGGAAATGGATCTCGTTTTTCTCCACACCGATTTTTGTCATATGGATCTCTTGCTGCACAAATCGAAACCGGTGCATTATCTTAATGCTATATCATCATCAATTTTCTCTTTCTTTCTCTCTCTCTCTCTCTCTCGCGATTCCAATCAATCTCTCTCATTGATTCCGATTGACCATAGTACGACTTGTGGCATATCAAAATTGAATTATCAATCTAGTCATTATTGATTTGTTTTGCGATTTCATTACGTAAATTAAGAATTGAACAGATTGATTCTTGATCAATAATTTTTGTTTGAGATATTTTCAATGTCTCATTTCCTCTTTCTCTTTTTCTTCTATCTTTCCAAGTGCCATCATAAGAAGCAATTATCTAGAATAGTTTTTTTTTTCAAATCTCTAAACTTGATATGCTATCGCTGTTTGGAGAACACCGTAGACACAACAAGAGCAGTGAGAAAAAATGTTGGCTGCTTTACAAAATCCTATTTTACATACCAAGTTCATCAATTTAGTTCGGAAAAAGAAAATGAAACAATTTTAATTAATCATTTTGAATGTAAATTATCAATTATGTTTTTTTCATTCATTCGTTAAAGATTGGTTGTTATGAGATTAATCGTTCCGCTTTTTAATTATTCTTCCTCTTTTCATCGATCCTCGAACGTTGCTATGCGTTTGTTTCATCGGCACATTTCACTTCCCTGAACGATCGATTCATTCGATTGAAATCCTGATCGAATATGATCATCAGGTAAACTTGATTGATTCTTACGAGATCATTGCATGTCTAATTTCATATTTATCTATTTTATGATGGTCTTTTGAAATAATCGAGAAGAAACAAACGAATCGCAATTCTAAATTTTGGAATGAATCTTTCAACTGGTCAATCGAAATTTGAAGTCAGAAAAGAGTGACCATCACTACCATAAGCATCGGAATCGTTATTGATTGTTGTTTTCTCCACTACAGTAACAAGAAGATAAGATATAATGTCAACGAGCAGTGCGACAATAATTAATCCATTGATTTCTACGAATAAATCGATCAAAAAAGAATGTGCTAGCGAAAAAGATAATTGTATTCTATTCATATCGAATTCCAGAAATTCTAACCCTTGCGCTTCCATATCGACAAATAGCAGTGATAATAATGACGAAATTTTAACCGAAGATGATGATGATAGTAAAAATATTCTAAACGGTCACGATGATAGTCCGATCGTTATTGAGGATTCCTCTTTAGACATACAAAACGGACACAACTATACCGCGACAAACTCGAAAACTTCCAATCATCATCAACATCTTCATCATTTGAATCATCAACATCATCATCATCATCATCATCAACAATCTCATCAGCTAAATTATCATCAAAATCAACGACTGGATACCTCAACACAAGCCGTAACGAATAAAATTTCGTTGAATTCACAGCAACAAGATCGACTAAATCCATCCTTAAGTACGATAACTGCCAATCGATCATCTTCTGCGACAGTGAAACGAATCGAATTTTCTCTTAGCAAACATCCACAAACAAATTCTAATCAATCTCAAATAACCAATGATCATCATCATCATCACCATCATCCGACATCGATTACCAACAATGTTGTAAGTAATTCTTCTCGTGTTTTTCAATTATAAATTAATTTCTATTATTGATTTCGATTCTCTTCTCTTTCGTTTGATTAATTTCAAAACAAAACAATATGAATTCAATAATTCTGATGCTATTTTTTGGATGGAATTCAAACAGGATATCTTCACTGCTAATACCAATGATAATATACGAGCTACATCAGCAACACTGGCAGCGACAACAACCACCGTAAGTCTTAAATCATCATCATTATCTTCATCGACAACATCATCACCTTCATCATCGCCATCGGTACTAAATTTTCAAACGAAAAACATTCAAACCTCGACCAACACAGCCTCTAATCATAAAAATGATGGTCATTCTCAAGAGATGTTTTGCTCAAGTACCGTTTCTGGTGATTGTTCGACAAATATTTGCCTAGATAGCACCAATAATATTGATTGTATCAATATCAATAAAGCTAGAGATTCATCACCGAAACGCCTTTGCCTTGTTTGTGGTGATACGGCATCTGGTTTTCATTATGGGGTCGCATCGTGCGAAGCATGCAAAGCTTTTTTTAAGCGAACGATCCAAGGTATCCAAAACTATACTCAATTCTAAAAAAATTAATTGAAACTGAAATTATTTCTAATTTTCAATAGGTAATATAGAATACACATGTCCAGCGACGAATAACTGCGAAATCAACAAGAGACGTCGTAAAGCTTGTCAAGCGTGTCGCTTTCAAAAATGTCTCCGCATGGGTATGCTAAAAGAAGGTGTTCGTTTAGACCGAGTACGTGGTGGAAGACAAAAATATCGCCGTATTTCGGAAGTTCCGTATCAAGGAGCAAATTTTTTGCTTAAAAAATCCAATCTTGAAGGTTCTTGTGATTGATTATTGTCCTAAATGAACATCAATAACTTTCGTGGTTCTCTCTTCTATATCTCTCAAAGATAATCGTATTGTTTCGGCATTGATTAAATGTGAACCTGAACCAATCATTTCGAATGCGAACGTTCATCTGTATAGTCCAAGCTCAACAAATGGTATCTCTTCAGTTTCATCCTCGCAGTACAAAAATCTATGTATTCTAAGTGAATTGGTCGATAAAGAGTTAGTAGCCACTATCGCATGGGCGAAACAAATACCAGGATTCACCGATCTGATTCTCAACGATCAAATGCGTCTACTTCAATCAACCTGGGCTGAAATTCTTTCACTTTCGTTGGCGTTTAGGTAATTAAGTTGGCATCTAGATCATCAATAATCATGATGATCTCAACCTTGTCCATAATTAATCGATTGGTTTTGTTAATTGATCACTCTTTTCCCTCTTTTTCACTCGATCACACAATCTTCTTCAACGTTCATCGTCAGATCTCAACAATATAGTTCGCCACCGAACACACCAGCCTGTCTAAGTCCAAGCAACGCATCATCGACAACCAATCCAATTTTCAACAAATTAGTTTTTGCCGCTGATTTTATTCTCGATGATCAACAAGCAGCACAATGTAATGCTGATGATCTATTCACCAATCTGATTCAGCTAATTAAACGATTGAATCATATCAAAATCGCTAAAGAAGAATATCTGCTAATGAAAGCTATCATTTTGACTAACGCTGGTTTGTTCCTATTTTAATTTTCATCATTTTTGACTATTATTGCTAGTGTTATTATTTTGAAGATGCTATTAGCCAACTTAATGATCTCATTAATTAAATTTGATTGTTTTCTTTTTTTCTTTTTCTCACTCTCGTTTTTTATACGTTTTTGCAATTTCGTATCGAAATTGCCACAGACATACAGCTTGAGAATCCTGAAAGTGTTTCGAAACTTCGCCATACTTTAATCAGAGCGTTGCAAGATTGTGTCTCAATTATCCGACCACAAAGCGCTATCGATCATCTAAGTCAATTATTTTTATGTTTTCCATTGCTAAGACAGTTGGATATTGTAACAAGAAGATTATGGTTGAACATCTTACAAGAGGGCAGCGTACCGATGCAAAAGCTATTCGTTGAAATGCTTGAATCTAGTGTTAGTTTTTGATTAGATCCAGGGATAATTTCCTCTCCACCTAACTCTTCGCAAAAATTTCTCATCTTCGCCAATCATAAAGAGAGAGAGAGAGAGAGAGAGAGAGAGAGAGAGAGAGAGAGAGAGAGAGAGAGAGAGAGAGAGAGAGAGAGAGAGAGAGAAAGAAATAAAACTAAATTCTAATCTGAACAAGAAAAGCTGATTGATTGGATAAGAAGACGTACGGCGAACTCAATCGAAGTAAGAAAAAAAAAATTGGGAACAATAGATTAGAGAAACGATATTCTAACTAAACAGCGAAAAAAGAGAAAAAACAATTTAATCGTTTTCGATAAATTAATGCCAATCAAAATATACCTCTAAAGCTAATGAATAGCTATACCTGTTTGAAATAGCTGACAATATAATCGTCGAATTCGGCTGACAAAACATTTCCGAAACATTACAACGAGAGAGCTACCAAATATAGATTTCACCTGGATTGTTTGAAAGGAGGAAAAAAAAATTTTTCTAAACTAATCTCTTTATCTTGTTTCGGTGGAAAATGATCTAATCGATCAATCAAACTCTATGCTTTGAATAAATTTTTAATGAGAATCGAACGAAAGTCAATTCAAATTATTATCATCATCATCATCGTCGTCGTCGTCGTCGGAGATGCCTTATTTGTGATGAGGATGATGATCATCATCATCGACATCACATCATCATCACCTTGATAATGATCATCTCACAACGAACAACATAACACATCCCAACATTCGATGATATAGATTCAATTCGGTGGCTTTATTGTTTTCTACATCATTATCATTGTGTGTCGGTGTGAGTCGGTGTATCGATAATCGAACAGAATCTTCGCGCTCATCACCTTGCCATTTATGGTAGACTTCTCTTCTCTTCGGCATCTCTCATTCAAAGCGACTCATTCAACATCGGACATCTACAATTATCCTCGATTCACTAATGTTATCGACCAAAAAAAAGCAATGAGATCGACCAGAACCAAAAAATAGAAAGAAAAAAAAAAAAGAATTTACCTTTTGATTAGATGAGATTTAGAGAGAAAGAATTCGATTCTTAATTAATGCGAATCAATCAATGCGAAAAACTTTATTTTTTTTTTCGTTTCGAAATTTTTCTTTGTAATTTGTTTTTTTCTAAATTTTCTTGATTATTTTTTTTTTCTTTCAATCTCAATCATTTCTAATATTCTTAGTTATAGTATTATCAATTTTATTATTATTATTATTAATATTATTATCGAGATTTTTTCTCTACGAAAACATCACACAATAATGGCCCAATTAATGTGGGCGTTTCCTTGTGCTATAAAACCATAGCTATACTTTCGCATTCTACAAATTCTCAAACAAAAAAAAAACACCTCCTTCTTCGAAACTCTTTGACTGCATCGTTCTTGTTGCTCTAATAAGTACAAAATTTGAATACTAATTGTTAAATAATGTTCAGAATAATTATTTTTCACTACTCTTGTTTTTATTATTACTATTATTATCATTTCGACGACTACAGCGAAAAAAAAATGATCTACAGATTACTATATGTGCTGATTCAGACAAAAACCTATGTGTTCACATCTGATGGAGATGTCTTAGAGAATTGTTAATTCACAAAGAATTCAAACAAAAAAACAATAAGAGAGATTGATGACACACAACAACGAAAGAACGTTGTACAAAAATCTATCTCGCTATTATTATTATTATTATTTTAATAACAAAGAATTGATATTAACTATTATATTATTGTATTAAAAGCAAAAAAATTAAGAAGAAGAACTTCATCGCCATTTTTCATTCCGATCGCAAACGATCTGTTTGTTGTCCAGATTTTTTCGGTATCAGTGGGTGTGTGTACTAGATTCTTTTATTGAAATCGATATAAGTAGGAGAGATGGAATGGAATCTCTTCTTCTTTGACGTTTCAATGAAAATATAATCTCTCTCGATCATTCTATTCGAAGATGGAATACAATTGTTGCTGCTTTCGATTCTAAATCTTATCGAAATTCAATCGCTTATTTTCTCATTTGATGGATTAGGCAGATTTCGATTTGAATGATGAGCTTGATCTATTCTTTCTCTTTCTTCGGTGGCTATTTTAGATAAATATTAAAATCGAAAAATGATTTTAATGAAATGAAACCACAGGTTTCCTTCTTTTCTCCTTCGTTCCACTTAAGATAGATAATTTAATATGAAATTATTCTCATCTGAAAATCCAATGCAATCTTTCGAACTCTGATCGGTAGTGATCATTCTTATCGTCAGCAAGCTATGTCTCGATTTGTTTCTAGGCAATTCAAGAACGCCTACAATTTTTTCTTTTCTTCATCCCAATCAATGATTTGTACTTAGAACGACACACCTAGTAATTGGTGATGATGGTGTCCTTTCACCAAACATTCTTTTGTTTTGGTGCGACTAACACAATCGTCCGAATATTTGTTGTTTCTCGTTTTGGACAGATCGGTGGCCACCGATCTATCTTCGTCTTTTTTCTTCTCTCTGCTTCATTCATTTCATTCATTCAATTTTTTTCTCGTTCCGATTGTTTCGATTGGATTAGATATTGCTCTATTTCGATGTTGAAAACGTTAAATGACTATCAGAATAGTTTAGGAAACACCTTCAACAAGTTCTTGGTGTAGATGATTTTCCTAGACCATCGGAATGTAATTCTCTCTCTCTCTCTCTCTTTTTCTTTGCGATTGTTTTCGATGATTGCGCTATTATTATTTTTATTTTTGCTATTAAATTATACAAACTTATCGAATCGAGGGAGACTCAAGAAAAAAAAATATTTAGCGTTCTATTATTCAAAAAGATCGAAAGATTAAGGAGAGATAATTTCTTCTTTTCTTACTACGTTTGGTTATTTAGAGCCCAAAACATATCGATTCGATTGGACAAAAACAAGCTCTTTGTGGATGTCGAATTCTTTCCCCATTTTATTATGGTTCGAGGTGTTTTGTGATGGACAAACATAAAAGAGATGATGGTGATGGGTGGCAATCTATGCGAACCTATTCGATGAGATTGATCCATAATATTATCGCTACGATGTTACATCATCATCGAAATCATCTACTTATTAATTATTATTGATCGATTATTGCTCAGATGCTCAGAGCTACAGAGAAGTGAACAAATTGATACAAAGAACAAAAAATGCAAGCTACTAATTTTTCGAAAGCTAAGAAAAACTAAGACGCCAATAATTTGAATTCTGGAATCAAAATTCTTAAGAATTGTAATACTAATAAAAATAAAAGAGAAAAAATTACTGCAAACAGCGAAAATCAAAATTGAATAATCCAAAAGTGGAGAGAAAAAAAAAACGAAAGATTTTTTTTTATCAAATTTAAAATTTTTCCTCGATCTGACCATTTCTTATATGAATTGGTTTTCGATAAACGCACACACAGACACCAATACATCATTAATCATAGGTCCACGATGATGACCAGATCCCAATTCTTGACTCTCTCTCTCTCTCTCTGTGAGTGTGTGTGTGTGTGAGAGATGGAGAGACCAATGATCGCCACCACACAATCTCACTGATGAACAGGTAAGTTCGTATTTTATCGATTTATTGAAATTTTTTCTCTCTCTCTTCGTTCATCGATAAGATCAGACCAATAGATAGACAAGTGAAGAGTATTGAACATTGTCTCTTGTAGATAGAATCGCGTTCAAGCGACAAGCGTTATAGGTTAGAGTTGATTTTAAACTTGTATTTGTTATAGCTAGCAAAGATTGTGTTTCTCAGCAGATAATAATTATTTTAATTGTTTTTAGGTTTTGAAAAAATTACGAACTGAAAAAAAAAAATTCATGCGATACCTAAATTAGAAATATTTTCTTTCAATAATAATAATAATAATAATAATTGTAATTTTGCTACCTTTAAATCATCATTTATCATCTTCATCACAGAGGATTCGATTTCGATTCTCGAGATTCTAACAGATACAAGAGAAAGCCACACAATCAATTTATTTATTGATTATGATGATGAGGATTTTCTATTTGATCTAGACTAAGATAGCAATCAAGTATGGCTGATGTTAATCAAACAACGAAAGCTAGTACCCAAAGCTAGAATTATTACTTTTTTTTCGAAAAATCTATGTATTTAATATCTAAGTGTTTGTTTGATAAAGATTCTTCAAGGTGATGACGATTAGAACGAATAGATTCAACGATTTTCCTGTACTTTAAATCGAGATTAGGATGCTTGTGTGATTGCCGAACGATCAAACAAATGAACAATCAAACTTTTTGTTTGTAGATTTCTCTCTGCTTGCGTCTTGTTTTTCAATCGATTTCTTTAGCCTAATACATCGAGTGTTTATCTAGCCAATCAAAGCTATAATTTCGATATAATTAATAAGATATTTTTGCTCTTTTTTTCCACACAATGTCATTCCGATTGTTATTATTGGCATATTCGATCAAAGATAAGAATATGAGTGATCAGAGATGGTCAACTCAACGCAAGATTATCTTAACTATTATTATCATTATGATCTTAAGATATGAAAGAAACTCTAATCTTTGAGAAAAATATCCAATTTTGGACGAAAAATAATTCACCTATTCGATTGATAATCAATCTTTTTTTTTTTTTTTTTTTTTTTTTGTTTTTTGCTTCCAAGAATCTCAATCAAATCCAATCTTTTGAGTTCAAATCAAAAGCACACAGACACACACACACACACACACACTTACAGACCAAAGGTAAAAACAAATTTATCATTTTGTGGTTTTACAAGTGAATTGCACGTTAAGAATCACTAAACCAATACGGTTCGAATGAAGCCAAACAGAAAAGGATCTAGTCACGATGATGATTTGTTTGCTAGAGAAAAAAAAAAACAAAAATCTCCACCATTATTCGTCTCCCAAAGATGATTGAATATCGAATCCTCGAATCGAAATGATGGTGCACGTTTTCTTTCCGATTCTGAAAGAGAGAGAGAGAGAGAGAGAGAGAGAGAGAGACTATAAGAAAATAAATAAAAAATCAATAATCAAAGAATCGAGAAACAGATTAGAAACGAGAAATCCATCTAAGCTTCATTTGCATCGATCAAATTCGAGATTCTTTCAAATTTTTCCTCTTTTTTTCTCGCTCGATTTTTTTCCAGAACTTCATTCTTCAACAGATAATAAGAGAATTAGAGAAATCAGTGGAGAAAAAAGGAAAAAAAATTGAAGCTATTTTTTTTTCAAACTATTCTCTATTATTGAATAGAATACTTGGAATAGTAACAATCTTTGCTCTATTGATTTTGCAGATTTAATTAAGGCAATCGATTATTCGAGAACAATACTAGCTTTCAGTTTGGGTACAAATCTTTCACTGCATTCCAAGCTGTCTTCCGTTGCTTGAACTTGAATTTATTATTGCTAGCATTGAATGAATTGTGAGATCATCTTTGTTATGCTAGATCCTATGCTAGATGATTCAATACTGCTGCAATATTATGGTTCAATGTTCAGTATCCCTTCACACACCTTAGTGTTTGACTATTAAAAAAAATCATATCGAATATCAAGCCCGATGAAGTGTTTAGATTCGATTTCGGATCTAAACAAATGCTAATTAAATATCTATGCTTGGAGAATACGAAAACAATAATCGAAAAGTTTTGATTAGAGAAAAATTTCTCCGACGACAGCACGTCGTTCCCAGCAATCAAGAGAATTCAAATTAAGACCACCGAGATTGTTTATTGCTGCAGCGAAAATCCAGAAATTTTTCTCTCTCTCTATCTCTCTCTCTGCTACTCTGTCATCAGTTTTCCCTCCACACCTGTAAGATTTACAGGTAGGCTCAAATCTTTTCGAAATTTTGACACAACGGTAGATGGCACCAGCAAGATAAAATCGAGATTAAATTTAAAATTTAAAAATTTCATGAATGATTTTATCATTGAGAATCGATTTAATTTATCTCTTTTCTTGGAATTTTTCCTGCATAGGATGGCTTCAATTTCAGCCATTCTTTTTTTTTGGAATATATCGACAGCACTTCTTGCGTAATTTCCCTCTCCAATTGCATCCCTATTGGCAGAATCTCAGATCGCACTTGTTTTTTTTTCAATTTGAGACGATTTAAAAAAAAGTACAGATATTTATTGTTGCTATTATTATTTTTATTATAATCATGTTTGTGATTGCAATCTTAAATCTATTGCCATCATCATGCTCTACGACAGCATCATCGGTGAGTATTACGTTCATTATCTTCATTATCTTGTTCATCGGAAGATCATCAAAAATGATCGCTATCAGTGAGCTAAATCATTAAAAAGCAATTAACGAATCCATAATCATTTTTCCACTTTGTTCCTCTGTGTCGTTTTTTTTTCACTCTATCATTTCTTAAGAATGTCTGCTCTGGTCCGGTTCGGTACGGACAGAATTCTGGTCAGTGAGATTATGATCATCGAAAACGATCTCTTTCCAGATCGAAAAAGTAACGATGAAAAGAAATTATTGGCAAAAAAAAAAACATCGGTCTCAAACATAATAATATAGCATGGATTGATTCTGGTTCCTTTCATAATTGTTTCTTTTCTTTCTTTCTTTTTTCAACGTTTCGTTTGGTTAATTTTTGTGCTTATGTCTGTACCTTTCGTTGAATTATGAATACGTTTTAGAGAGGAAAAAAGACCAACAAATCGAGATTCGATGATGATCATAATGGCACTATTGGTGGTGATGCTGCTGGATGCTGCTGCACATTGGATCATAGAGGATCATCATTAACCATATCGATTCGATGATGAATCTAGTCATACAATTATCGATCAAAGCTTGATGCATTGAAAATTTTCCAAGTTTTTCATTTTTTTACTTTTTTCTTTTAATATCAAATATCTGAAGTTTGATGTTATGAAGAAGATAGTTTTTTCCATTCAAGAATCTCGAACAATAATTGTTGCTCTTTGGCAGATAATGAAGAAAATATTAGAGACGAAAATCTCTCTTACCTTTTTCAAGCTTTAACCTGTTGGCTTATAATAAAGTATAGTTTAAGAGATAAACAAGAACGAAAACAAAATGCAATGAGAGAGTGTGAAGATTCTCTTCATCGAATATTCATAATTTATTTAGAAAAGAAACGAAGAATCTCAAATGAAATAGAAGAAAAATTCAATCGAAGACCGGGGATCGAAATATTCTATCGAATTCGATCAATTTCGTTTCTCGGAGATAATCCGATGCAAAATAAAACTTTTGAAAAAAGATAGAAAATTATTCAAAAACAAAAAAAAAATGATGGCTAAGAGAGAGAGAGAGAGAGAGAGTAAAAAAGGAGCGAAAAATGGTCCTCTAAGATATGAAAGAAAATCCCATCGATAATAATTTTTTGCCGTTGGCGGCAAAAATCAAACTAATCCGAATCAATCTATGAATGGTTCGGAATGATTTTGTTCAATTCTTTGCTGATCGCACTCACCTTCTCCATCATTTTGATTTTTGTTTTTTTTTCTCTCCACCGATTATTATTATTATTATTATTATCATTATTGCATCGACAGTGTCGTCTACGGAATCGATTAATAATAAATTCTTCCACTTTCTATGATTCAGAACTCTCTGTCTATCCATCTTCTTCTTGTCTTGTTTTAGATTCTAGGTTCGATCTGAAAGATCAATCGATCAGTTTTATATGCAGTGAGATGCTATAACGATGATGCTATCGATCGATGCTGGTGATAGAAGATCGTAACAATCTTCATCAATTAATAAATTATTTATTCGGCAATTATCAAAATTTAAAAATAAATTTTGCAAGCAAAAAAATCAAAAGGAAAGAAAACAATCTATCTCTGACAATGATAGATTCGAACATTTTGGGTTTGGAACTAATATCGATTGAGAGAATAATTATTCCATTCTTTTTTTTTCTTCTTTGTTTTTCTCTTCGATTTCGTCTTCGGTTTCGGATAAGGATTCGAAAGAGACTCAGTGCGATGGCCTTTCCCAAATTTTTTCAACACTTGGTTTGTTGAGAATATTTACTTCGATTCTCGCCACGATTTCTTAATTTCATAATCGCCAACAACAGCAACGCCTGCAATGCAAGTGTTGCACCAAATAGAAAAGAATTGTATGTTCTGCATTCTTCGTTTTCGATCAGTTCGAAGGATGAATTATTGGAAAACTAATATATTTTTCTTCTCCAATCAAAATCTATCGAAATGAATATGAAATGACGATCATCTTTTTTTTATATCGAGTCTGAATTATGATCGTCTTTTTTTACATTTATCGACAATCAATAAATGAATAATCTTCGATCTGCTAGCAGCTAATATCGTATGAATTGATTTCTTAATCAAAAACACAATCATCATCACACCATCGGAATGAATCAATTAATTTTGATCGGAGAGTATTCTCTCTCTTCCTCTCTCTCTCTCTCTCTCTCTCTCTCTCTCTCTGTCTTTTGCAGATTCGATCTGAAGTAAGACGATTATTAGGTAATACTAGGTATATGCTAGATTGGTAATGACGGTAGCGACCGAAAGTTTTGAAAGTCGTTGATTTTTTTTTCTTTCATTTCGATTTCAATATCGAACAATGATGCTGATTGCATTATAAATGATGAGAGAGAGAGAGAGAGAGAGAGAGAGAGAGAGAGAGAGAGAGAGAGAGAGAGAGAAATCGTATTTGGTTTTTTGCAAACATCCAATCTGGTACGCGCATCAAAAAAGCTCATCGAAGAGAAAACCAAACCACAAGCAACTACCACAAAAGAGGCTCAACTAGTGTCGATAAGAAATATGTACAAATATATTGAATATAATACTAAGTATAAGTTTTAGAAATTGTAATTTATAGTGATAAATAATACTTTCGATGAAGGAAGGTAAAAAAAAAGATAATTAACCTGAAGATATTCAGCTACTCTGATCGCTTTATTCGCTTCTGTTTTTATTTGTTGATTTCAATCAAAAAAAAAAAGTAAATGAAAGTTATAGAATTCAAAAAGAATTAAAAGAATCAAAAATGAAGGAAGATAAACTAGAATATTTATCAAAAGATAAGTGGCTACAAACTAACTAAATGAAGATTATGGCGATGATTAGAAGTGAATGTCTTACTGGACATTGAGAGAGAGAGAGAGAGAAAGCGATAGAGACAGAGACAGAGACAAGGCATAAAGGAATAATTTTTATTTTCAATTTTCGTTCACAGAAAATCTCATCAAATGGTATTAATTTTGTTTATTTCGAAAACTAGAGATTCTTCACCTTCACTTCACCAACATTATCGAATTCGTACCGAGTAATGCGCTATGAGTGGAGATTTATAATCTCTCAAAGATCTCAATATGGTTTGATGTTTTCGTTGTTGGAGAAATTGAGATGCGAGAAAAAAAATCTGACCAATTTTCTTTGACCGTCCGTACAAAGAAATTCATTGAATTACTCGAAAAAGACGCACCTACATAGATCGTTCTATGTTCAAAGGCGATTGATTTTTCTACCCTATTCAAATTCTACAATGAATGTTAAATTCAATGCTATCCTAGACACGAACAAATCTAGAGTGGTGATATTTTCAAGAATATTTCTCTAATCATTGATTCGATCGAAACTATTCTGCTTTTATTATTAATAAAATTATTATTCTCTCAATTTCTTTTCCGATATCTTTTTGATTTTGTTTTTCGAGAAAAATTTAGTAATGGTTATTTTCATTCATTTCTTGTAAAATCTAACAAAATCCTTGAAACGAATAATTTCGAGAACAAAGTTAAAGAAGACATAAGTGTTGGAAATGAACGACATAAAACGAATCTAGACGATGTTTGAACTTTTGTGTTGCTTTTCTTAGCGGATTAATTAACACTAAAAATGTTTGGATCACAAATTAGTAAAGCTTCTATCTCGATGCTTTCATCGATCGATATTTTGGAATTTTATTTCCTCTCTGATTACGAATGAGGCCCTCTTCTCGTGAAATCAGTCAGCTTTTGTTGCTTCCGGCTTCGAAAGCGAAGCTTACGCTTTGATGATTAGAGCATAAAGATTGTCTGCGAACAAGAGATTGTCTTCAATTTTAATCTTATGATGGCCTTGTGAGATGGAAAACAATCAACAACAAACAAAACTTGTCCCAAATCACAAAAGTTTAATTTCGATTGCTTTGTAGAATGTGTTCGAATCAATCCATAATTTTTCTGTGCTTATCTATCCAATTTATCTGTGATCCAGAAAAAAAGATAAAAAAACACTCCGTAAAGATTTAGATTCCTTTTGATGGTGATAAAAGACTGGGAATTACAAGTAATTATTACATGACACTGAACATTGGTGTGAAATGGTTATCGCTTTCGAAGGGCCTTCAATTCTATCGTTTAAACGATTTAATTCACTCACAACAATTCAAAACGATAGAATTTTTTCTCTAAATTCCTCCTGAAACACTTCAAAGCTGATGCTGTGAGGTTAGTTTATGTCAAATATAGAAATTTTCAATTCTGCTCTCTATTGTTTTGCATTAGAGTAGCTGAAGCCTTATTGAGTATTTCTGACCCATCAAAACGGAAAGATGCAGGTGATGATGATAACTGAGTTTGATGAAAGACGATCGATATGGATCTCTCTCTCTCTCTCTCTCTCTCTCTCTCTTTCTCTAATGCTGATACTAATCTGAATCGGAATTTCGAAATTATTTTCGCTGCCGGTGGTTACTAGCTTTTTAGTTCTTTTTAGTTTATTTTGTTGTTTTTTCCCTCAATTTGGTCGGTGTTCATATCCGAGATGATAGTCGGCTGTTGATTAGTTGTTGATTTGTTTGTTTGATAGTTTCGGATGATAATGAATTGAAAAAGAATGTAACGAATCTACGTTCTCGTAAAAATTCGTTGCTGAGAATCTTCAACGCTTTTTAGAGATGTTTTTGATTTAATTTCTTTCTGATCCCTAACTAACCAACAGCGAATCGATTGTTGGTGGCCAACACACTGCTATTTTATCTAACCGAATTCCGAGATCGACCAACGAGATGTTCATAAGGATGTTGATGATTAACAACTAAAGAATTAGAAAATCTACAACCTACAACAAAGTTCGAACACCTACACATCACTAAATCTAAATCACTCAAACGCACACACCTACTCTCACTAGACAAAAAAAAAAGACGAGCAATGAAAGGGCATTGCAACCTAAAAAAACATCATTGTTTTTTTTTTGTTTTGTTTTTGCTCTGATTTTTTCTAACCTAAAAGATCAAATCAAGGCGAAAACGAAATGAATGAAGAGAAATAAAAATTAGATTAAAAAATCGATAAAATCTATCCCAACTATGATCCTTGTAGGTGGGTGTGCGTATATTCGTTAATCTACGAAGATATTTGTGTACCAAAAAGCAATCTATCTTGAAGACAGAATAAAAAAAAACCGATTCGTTTCGGTTGTCTTCTTGGGATAAACTTCGAACGGGATTTCAGCAATGGTCGAAATCTACACTTCAAATCTCATCAAAGAAGATTGTTTCGAGCGAATATGGTGTGTGTTTATTTCTCTCGATAGAGGATTATTGTTACAATTATTGTCCTTCAGAATTTGAATTTTAAATTCCAATTCATAGGGTAGTTTTTCGTTGTTTTTTTGCTTCATCTTCGAACAGAATAAAAATCGAGATCAATTCTAAGTATCCAGATTCGAATCGAGATGAATTTGAATCTTAGTGTCAGTTCTACACCCACTCTTTACGAATTTTTGTGTGTTTTTCATCTGCTTAAGATAATATTTTTTTTTCTATTCTACTTTTCTAGTTTCAAATTCGACCGATTTCGAATGGTTTTAATTCGATTAATAGCGAAACTATTCTGTACTGAAAACTATTTTTCTCATATTCTCTCAATTTCTTTCTTCTCTTACTCTCCATTTTTCGATTGTTGACTTGCATAAATCACTTTTGCATTGAAAATTTAGTGAAAAATCTTTACTAAACCTATCTGATGGTGAAAATAATTAGAATGAAGAAGTTTAAGATTAGATTTATTGAATTCGCCAAGTGATTCTGAATGCCGATGCTGACTGTGATAAATTCCAATTCTACATTTCATTTTCTAATTATATACATCCGGAAATGTTGGCATTCGAAAAAATTTTCTATGAAAAAAAAATTCTAGCCATCTTCTTCAATTTGCTTCAGATAAGTGCTGTGGAAACAGTTCAGATTTTTTTTTCGATATCGTTGCAGTTTGAATGCAGAAAAAGAAAAAACAGAGAGAAGTTGAATGAATCAAAGACTAGACAGAGTAAAAAAAAAAAAGAAAAGGTCTTTAAGAAATATCCTTGATGATTGAGCAATTGGAGAGACGATGCTAGCACTTCTACGGATTGAATTTATCATTTCTATCCATTCAAAACTTTCTCATTTCAGCTTCAAATTGAAACTTACTCGTAATCAGCGATTGGATGTGAATGGAAAATGTCAACCGAAACCAAAACGCCTCTATAAAACCTCAAACAAACCATCGAATAATCAGAGGGTTATTTATAGTCTATGTTGCCGCTCTTTTCTTTCTTCTACTAGCTTTGACAGAGATTGAAAAAGAAGCCAATCTTACTTTCCTAACAATTATTTTGAAAGATATTCATCAAAAAAAAAAAAAAAAAAAGAAAACCAAAAGTTCATCCATAGATCATCCACGTTATGATCTAGGCTGATAATGATGATGATCTAGAACCAAAAAGGACCGACTTCAATCAACAAAAAAGAAAAATCTGTCTTTGGCTCAATCGCTAGATTTTTTTTTCCTCAAAACTTTTGCTTAGAAATCGACAAAAAGCTTGGCAGAAGAATCCATACGCCATTTTTGATATTTTAAAAATTCAAAACTCAAAATGCAAAGAATCATTGTGAGATGTGTTAGTCTATCAGCACTATGGAGAGAACGATGTAAACGAACTGAATCATCTTTCTGAGCTAGAGAGCAAGAGAGCTAGAGAGACCAAAATATAGAATAATAAATACATCCGAAATTGAAACCTTCCATTCTACGACAGCATCATCAACAAAACCAGCCAACAGTTTGTTGTTGTTGTTGTTGTTGTTGAATGAGAATGCTAAACAATCGCATCATTAACAATCATCATCAGATTAAAATCAGTTTGACATTAAAAACTTCAGTGATAATTTTGGCTGGCGAAGAATTTGGTCTCATTCTAGCTCGCTCTTCCTTTCTCTTTCTCTCTCTCTCTCTCTCTCTTTTGAGGAAAATTCTTAAATGTCATCGGCGTTCAAATACTATCATAAAAAGCTCTCAATCGATGTTTTGAATGGAATAAATCATTTTTTAAATAGATCAGATATACAAATCTAATGTATGGGTTAGACGAATCCAATTTAGCTAGAGTTTGAAGTGCTTCCATACGGTGTGGGTTAGAAGCGGGGAAGGTGGCAATCTACAAGAAAAAAGGAAGAGGAGGTGATTGATACTCTTTGATGTCTATAAATTGCTTTATTTTTGTTTCCATATACTCAGTCGATGTTTTTTTCCGGTCGATGAGAGTGTTGTAGATTCGCACTCGCAGGTAGAAAAACAAAAACAATTTAATCGATTTGTTCACAATGAGAGAAGAGAGAAAGATCTGTTTGTTTTAGATGTTAATTGCTGTTGTTGTTGTTGTTGATTGTATCAACGATGTTCGACAACCACAACACGGCTGTTCAACCATCATTTTGACAGTTCAACCAACTTTGTCGTTTGTTGTTGTTGTTGTTTTATTTCTTTTAGACAAATTTTTTTTGAGTAATTTTAATTGAATTCTAGATTTTCATCACAAAACAATCTCATTCGAAATCAAATTTAGAGAAATTAGCTGTTCGAATTGTTTTTGTTACTATGGCAAATTAAAGACTACAAACAAAAGTATAATATCTCTCTCTCTCTCTCTCTCTCTCTCTCTCTCTCTCTCTCTCTCTCTCTCTCTCTCTCTCTCTCTCTCTCTCTCTCTCTCTCTCTCTCTCTCTCTCTCTCTCTCTCTCTCTCTATTAAAATTATGAGATGTAAAAGACATTCCACTTAGTCCTTAAGCGATAGAATTATGAAATAATCATCATCATTAGATTTGAACGTATCGATGATGATCGCTTTGTGGAAATTCCGGATTCACAGTCTAAAGTGTTGCATATGTCTTGGTATCCGACTTCAAAACGGTATCAATTTACCAACACAAGAATGTTAGAACCATTCTCATAATTAGAAATCAGAGAGAGAGAGAGAGAGAGAGAGAGAGAGAGAGAGAGAGAGAGAAGAAGATTGAATAAAATTCTGCAAATAACTTATGAAAAATGGAACTCTTCAAAAATATCGCCTAAGATGATTGTGTGATCTATGATGACTGGGCAAAAAAAAATGAAGAAGGCCTTCGAACTTGTCACCCATCAAACCATTTGGCTTCATTTGATTCACTGATTTGTCCATGGTCGGAATCCATCCACCATCACCACCAGCATCATTTTCTAGTCTAATTTTAATTCTTCTTTCCTTATTCTCCATTCAATTGATGCATCCCATTGCTCTGATCAGTTTTCTTTCGAACATTTGATTTCTTACATACGTGTCATGCATAATTGCAAACGAAATGGAGGAAAAAAATTTTTTTTTTTCTTTCTTTAGCTCTCGACCTGATCTCTCTCTCTCATTCTCTCTCTCTCTCTCTCTCTCTCTCTCTCTCTCTCTCTGCTTATCTGGCTGGATTTTATTCTACTTTTCTCTCGATTCTACATTTGAATTATTTCTTTTCTAGTTTTAAATTGAAATCGTTTTACATTTTGACTTTTTCGAATAGTCATCAAGAATTATTTCTATTTATTTTTTTCGCTCTCTCTCCCTCTCTCTTGGATTGGACCGAGAAATTTTTGCCAAAATTATCAACCAAATGTGAAATTCATTTGTTAATTTTGATTCTCTCGATTCGAACCGCTATTATGACCGATTAGCGAATGGATATCTTTCTTAATTTCTCCGGTTGAATGATCTAATGAGAGAGTGGAGTGAAGATGAAATGAATACCAGAATTGCGATGCTTTTTTCTTTAAATGAATATAGCTCTCTCTCTCTCTCTCTCTCTCTCTCTCTCTCTCTCTCTCTCTCTCTCTCTCTCTCTCTCTCTCTCTCTCTCTCTCTCTCTTCTAGAGTTTCGAATTCGTAGCAAAAATCCCGAATTTTATGAATACTTTTAGTTTCGTTTCGTTTCGTTTCGCATCGGATTTTTTAGCTTTTCTATTCTTATTAATCCAATTCGAATTCTCAATGAATCGTTTCGGAATCTAATTTGAATCAAAGCTAGTTTGTTCTAATCCGAAACGATTGTGAACAATTCAATTGTTGAATTGAGATATGAATTCGACCGTTTCATTCACAACTGCAATTCGAGAGCTTTATGTAAAGCTTAGAGTTTAATTGAGTTTTGATTACGGCGAGATCAAATCAAAGGAACGAATGTACTGACACCATCGAGAGGTTGTCTCTATGGAAATCCAGAACTCAATCTCATTCATCAAGTGATTCAATAGTAATCGTTGATGGGAAAATAAGCGAGAAAAAAAACAGAATTTTTTTCGATGATTTCATTTCCTGATGCTTGGTGTGTTCAAAAAAACAAAAAAATTCAACAAAATCAAATTGACACAGACCGCGTATTGACTTTTGATTCGGTAGCAACTAAAATTATGGAACTAGCCGATAGAACCCGTTGTAAGGAAAATCGTTAAAATTTGC
The DNA here is from genome assembly GCA_020844145.1 of Sarcoptes scabiei. Taxonomy (NCBI): domain Eukaryota; kingdom Metazoa; phylum Arthropoda; class Arachnida; order Sarcoptiformes; family Sarcoptidae; genus Sarcoptes; species Sarcoptes scabiei. Next base: position 2,584,669 of record CP080484.1, read on the forward strand.
TTGAGATCTTCTGGATGGAAACACCTTCTAATGTTTTGTTTGCGTGATAAAACAGAGGCCCTAGACAAACAATCCCAATAATGAAGGCAATGATTCTTTAATCAAAAAGCTTAAAATTTTAATAATAATTGGAACACTTTTGAAGTTTGTTCGTTCCAAGTTTAATGATTTTTTTTTTGATTTGGGAGCAAAAAACATTCGAAACTATCGCACGCACACACCGAATCGATGGAAAAAATTTTTAGAATCAAAAACAAAAAGGATTATCTTTCCCCCCTCTATCTCTCTCTCTCTCTCTCTCTCTCTCTCTCTCTCTTTCTCTCCCTTTTGGATCGAAAAGATCTAGAATTTTTGGATCAAATGAGGAAATTCTGAATAAATTTTAACCGAAGAAAATGATTCATCTTCTCTCATATAGAAAAAAAAACAATTTTTTTTGTCGTCAGAAAATTTTCTCTTTTTTCGCGAATAGGAATAAAAAAGAGAATTTGGTTCTATCTGTTTCTTTTCTCTTCTTCTTCTTTTCTGTTCTTTTTGCTTTAGCTGAAAATTTAGGACTGCTTCATTTTCGAAATGAAGCCAACCGTTGGCCGTCAAAGAAAAAACAAATTTATTCAAACTTACATTCACAAAGCTTTCAATGATTTTGATTTCAGATCTGTATCTGCTAATCGGAACTAAGCATCTAGGATCTAGATTCTAGAGCATCAGATTGACCAAACAAAGCGAACGCACTTTGAACTTCTTCCTATTTAGACAAACAATCGTTTGACGATCGCGTTCAACGGATGAAGTTCTATTCATTACGATATTCGCTCTATTCAATATTTTTCTATCTTCCATATTAATCTCGAATCAAAACCAAACAAATCATCTGCACAAAACATCAAAAGAGGTCTTGAGAGGTTTGAACAATGTTTTCCTCTCTATTTCTTCATTTCGATTGATTGATTGATTGATAATTCACTCCAGTTTCGTCCTTCTTAGAAAAGCAATCTATGCAAAAAAACAAAAAAAAAAAATCAATTCAAAGAAGTTTAGAAGCAGACGAAGAAGAAGTCGAACATCGATCGAAACAAGAATCGTAATCATTCTTTTGTTTCGGCAAACGTGCAAACAAAAACAGATCTAATATCTAAACTTAGAGATGATGCTATTAACGACGCCAACAAAGATGGCTATTATTGCAAAGGTGATTGTAAACTTGATGAATAAAGTAACGAAATCGATTGAAAATCAATTCAAACAAGATCGATTTATCTCGATCGTCTCTTTCTCTCTTCTCTCTCTCTCTCTCTGTGCAGGTAAAAAAATTTCGGTGAGATTTTCTAAGTTCAAACGATTGAAAATCAATCAATCGAAAAAAAAATCTCAGAATTTTATTCCATTAGAAATTCTTTGAATTTTGGAGGATTTCTTTTTCTCTCCATCATCATAATTCATACCTTAATCGTGTAATCCTCTTTACCATCGTCCATTATCATTGCTATCTTCTTCGTCTTTTTTTTTTTGTCTTTCATAACCATCTAGATCTTCATATTTTCATCATTAGTGTATAATTCTATTGCACCAACAACAGACACAACAAACACACGTTCTGTTTGTGTGTGTGTGTATATGTTGATCGTATCCGTTTATGACTATGTCATAAACACACACTCTCGACATTAAACTTGAAAGAATTCATCATCATCATCATCATCATCGTCATCAAAATCTCGGATTAGCAATGATGATTATCGTTTCCAGACAAAACTTAACCAAGTGGGGAGGGGGGAAGGAAGAAAGAAATAGTTCGATAGAGATGGAAGCTCAATCAATTCCAATGGGGATAGGAATCTTGATTTTAAGTTTTTATTTTTACGATTTTCGAATGATTTTCAACCTATGGATAATGATGATATAGCATTCATATTCCATTCAACATCATATAAAGTCTATATCAAAAGTCAAAGTTTGGCAATGAAAAATTATAGCCAAAGTATTTTAGGAAACATTTGTGAATCCGAATCAGATCAATGATATTTGAATAACATCTTAGAAATCTAAAATCAAACATAGAACATGTCTAGGGAATCAATAAGCCTTTCTTCATATTGAATCATATCTCTAAACCAATATATTTCTGGTTGATAAAACGGGACAATGATGGTGGTCGCAGCATTCGTTCTCTATCCAAATTATTTCGATAGCAACAAACAATATTCATCGAGGAGGATGGATCATTTTTCTTTTGCTTCTCGGTTTCCGATGGAATCATTTTACACCCGTATTTCACCTTTTTTTTCCACTTCAATTATCCAAATCATAATAGCTTCTGAAAATCGAGAAGATTGATGTGATTTTTGAGAATAAACTCGTCGCCAAATTGAATCTTAAATCAGTCTGGACGATTAGATGGTATTCAGTGTTGGTAGAATATCATTTTTCAAATTGTCTAGCCAATCATCATGAATGATTGCTGGTAATAATAGTTGATATTTGTCATTTGACTAGATCGCGTATCAAATTTAGAGTGAAAGTTTTATGGGATTCCGTAACAAAAATAAACGTTAATCAATCGCATCCGAGGACCATACGGAGACCAGATGAGAAAAAACTCAGAAGTGAATTTTTTTTCTCTATTTTGTGTCTAATCAGCATTAATAAATTTGTTAATTAGAAAATCGGTGAATCTTCTAGACCACCATCATCCTCAATTGTGGATTTCATCGATCCTAGATGGATATCATCTCGATGAATGCAACAAATGTTAGAATTTTTATTCCATTCTAAATGAAAAAAATAATGAAACCGAAATGAATTTTGTCATGACGATACTGATGACGATGAAGGTGATGATGATTATCGAAATATTTTTGTTTTTCAATCCAGACAACTAACACATCTTGTTTATCGAATAGATTATTATTACTATTATTATTATTATTATCATTTCTATGATCATCATCATCGAAAACGAAAATGGTATTAATAATAATAATATTCGATGATCAAAATACTAGGTTAAGATTGTTCAAAATTCATCGATTCGTTCCGATCAGATCAGAGTGGATCGAATCGAAGATTATCCATCAGTTCTTGATCCGAAGATCGTTTGTGAATTGAGAATTTCACATGACATCACAAATCACACACCATCATCAACGATAGTAATCGATAAACAATTGTTATTACTAACATCGTCGAATGATGTATTCGATCTCATTGTCCTTCTATCATATCTAGACATTGAAACTTCAGGATCTTCTACAAAATTAATTCTTTCTTCGATCATAGACGATGGACTAGAAGAAACTTTTTCTTTTTTCGGACTCGCACTTCGAATTCTTCTTGATTATAAAGTATTGTTACTTCCCCTCGATCTATCATAATCATAATCATCATCATCATTAAAAGCTTCGTTGTCTTCGTCGTCGTTGTTTTCGTTTGTTTCGTTTGTTGTTAAATTCGTAGCTGCTGTTTGTTTGTTAATGTTTGATTATTATTGCTTTTATTATTCCATAAATTTCTGGTATCTATCTTTGTATTTTTTTCACACTGATTTGTTTCTGATTTGTTTCCAACAGTTTTCTTCTTGATCACCACCATCATTGAGCATCCATGCATCAAACAAATATAGCTATCATTTTACGCTGATTCGACTAATATTTTCTCGAATTTTTATACAATCTATTCTTCATATCCAGTGTGATCAGTATTAACATTGTGATTTTATTGATATTTTCTAACAGATAGAATAAAAATTATTCCTATCACTGAGAGAGAGAGAGAGAGAGAGAGAGACATACAATTATATCATCATCACCATCATTCATAAACAAATGATTAATAGAATCGAATCAAATGAAACAAACAAACAAACAAACAAATGAAATCAAACAAACGAAAGCTAGCTGAGAGAGTCTTCCTATTGACATGGATCCAGTACAGAAATGACAAAATAAAACAAAAGTCTCACAACAACAAGTCAAGTCAAACAAACGAAGGCCGGTGTGAATTTCTCTCTTTCTTTTAGTGAGAATTCTCGCTGATGAATGGTGGATGAGCCACTATCGATGTCGATATATCTCTATTCTACATCCGATATTCATTTCTCATTTGGTTGTCTTTTTTTTTCGTTCGAGTCTCTATCTCTCTCTCTCTCTCTATATCAAGAATAGAACAAAATCAAAATGATATTCTCGTCTGTTTGTTTTGTTTCGGATTTGGATGGAAACAAATGCTACAATACAAGCAAGACTAGACGGATAACGAAACGAATTCGTTTAGGTTCAATGATGACCGGAATGGCGAAAAATTCGAGCTCAAAAGAAGAGCGAAGAAGTAAATGTCTCATTACTTTCGTGAATGTTTTGAATTAAATAGTAACGAAACTCTAGCAACGATACCTAATGAAAACAATGATTTAGAAACAGCGAGACAGATTACGCTCACACTACTTTCAGAGATACTGGAATATTCCATACGTTTGAATCGACTCTTTCCTCTCTGGTCTATCTGAGTGAATGGGAATAATAATATGATTGGATTTAATTGAGTTACTCTCAATAGTGGTTGATGATGGTGGTGGTTAATTGGTACTCGGTCAGTGTGTAATAATGATCGGATATTAAAATGATTAGGTGGTTGATGATTAGGGCTAGAGTATGTGATGATGATGGTGATGGTGATGGTCACATTGATCAATGTGTTGTTACCTGCCGGCAGATGATAGTTTTTCTCTTTTCATTTCCACTTTTTTTGATCAATCTGTTTTTGTTTTTTTTTTCACTCTTAAATTAACCAAAAAACATAGCAGCAATGATCAGAGATCAGTCTATAATCTTAATCGGTTCGATTTAATTTTGGTTCTTCCTTTCCGAAATTTTTTTTAACTCTCGATTCTCTGTGTGGTTCTTATCGAGAGAGACAGAGAAAGGTAGTCATCTTGATCGAAATCATTTAAGTGAGATTTTTTTTGTATTCTGTTTTTTCCAATTCGATTGTTTGCCAACACAGCGAAGCATTGATTTGAACTAATTCATTTGCATATTAAACTAATGATGCATCCTCACCGGCAATCTAATTCATAGTCTGGTCCATAATCTTGGTCTTCTCTGATCTCTACCAGAGGAAGAATCTCTCTTTCTCTCTCTCTCTCTCTCTCTCTCTCTCTCTCTCTCTCTCTCTCTCTCTCTCTCTCTCTCTCTGTGAGAATGAATGAATGGCTATCGAACAATCGTTGTATGTTACTTGAACATAACCAATTGTTGTTTGATGCAAGAGAAAGAAGAAACAAAAACTGTCAATATCGTTTCATCAAACATCAATCGTTTAAATCGTTGATTTTTTTTCCTTTCGCTCGTTTTTTTTCGTACGAGAGTAAGAAAAAAAAGAGAGAGAGAGAGAGAGAGAGAGAGAGAGAGAGAGAAGAACAAACAGGCCAAGATTATCATCATCATTATTATAATCATCATCATCATCATCACAACCACCATTGTCTGCGAAAAAATCCTAATCTAGATTCTTAAAGAATTATTTTGATGATGTTGTTGTTGATGGTGATGATAATCGACAAACATAATCGACATTGATTATAATGATGAAACTTTATCGAATACTGTACTGCTTAAGTTGATGGGAAATGTTAATGATTTATTGTTGATAAACGCTAAATAAATAACTAATTCTATTTGTATTATTCAGTCAGGATGATATATCGGTGGAAATGGTAATATTACCTTTTCTTTGAAACTTGAAAATTTATCTCAAAATGATAGATAGTCGATGGATTTGTCTCGGATGAAATCAGTCAATGTTTGATGGTGGATGGTTATGGTGAAGGTGATCATCATATCATCATCCTATGAAGGAAACGATATCCGATTCTTAAGCACTTTGCTTTCCCTTCGATCGTCTATCGATTGAGAATGAAAACATATGCGCATAAACATAGACACCATAATGATAGATGATGATCGACCACTTGATGATCACCTCATCATTCTCGCGATCGACTGTTTACTATAGTTAATACCAAAAACAAGAATTAATATTCAACTTTATGGACATCGAATTGATTCTTTCTCTCTCTCTCTCTCTCTCTCTCCCTCTTTTTCGCTTTACTCTTTTCAATTCTTCAATCAGATCAATCTTATTCTGGATTCTGTTCGGTCAGCTCCTCTATCATCATCATCATCATCATAATTCATGAATGCTCGATCAGTGATCGATCAAATTATTGTTTTGTATTTAGTACACATCACTATTCGATGATGAAGATGGAGAGGGTTTATTTTTTGATACAATGTATCAAATATGAGAAAGAAAAAAAAACATTCGATAATTTTTATGAATGAAAAGAAAACCCATCATCAAGAGATTTGATTGATTGATCAATCTTGAAAGAGCTTATCGATGTGAAACACAACAATAGAAATAACAACAAAAAAGAGCAAAAAAGGGTGCCTTTCATTTATTATTGATTTGGATAATATTTTCTTTGGGATTACTCTTTGCTAAACAGGAGGCTTGCTAGACATCAATCACTTTCTCTTCCAAAGACCATAGATTCCCTGAGAATTGAATTGAATTGAAGACATCGACATCAGCAAGTGCATCAGCATCAGTGATCGATTAGAAAAGCATCGAGTTATTGAGAGTATCGACAGGTTGTCGAATGATGACGTAAACCTCTTACGCCTACAACAATTGAAAATCGAGGACAAAACTAAACCAAACAATTGAAATTAGATCGTAATTTTTCAATAGAGTTTCAGTGTTTTTGTTTTCAAAAGAATAAATTAATTCTACTTTTTCATTGCATTGCATCAATTGAGATCGTTGGAGAAATCTGGATGCAACCAGTTAGAGTTTTTTCGAGTTGTCTCTTCCATCATCCAATATCAATCGATTGGCTGATGATCGGTGATGATTGGTTTTGTTGTGGATGATGACGATCAGGAACTCAATGGCAATCGATGTGTCGCAATCTTTTGATTAGAGGTGTGTGTATGTGTGTGTATAATGTGTATTACGATTTGAAAAATTTTCAATTTAATTCAATTGAAAAACGAATTCCGATTTAATTCGATCGATTGATTTTGATCTCATAAATATTTTGTTTCTCCTTTATTTTCTTTGATATCGTAGCTATCAAGTCTATTTAATAATCTTTGTTTCCACTTTCCACCATCAAGATATCTATTCAGTCGGATTGAAAAAATATCAACACTTCGATGCAGTTAGCTAAAGCTTGCAAGCTTTTCTAAAATGTTTCAATTTTTAATCTCGATTTCGACAAAATGAAAGAGTCGGAAAAAATCTGTGATTTTCGATGTATCTGTGTTCGATATCGTACCTTTCTCTTCTCAGATTAATTCCAATTAATTCTAGTTCACTAAGTTCCTAGATATAATATTAGGAGAAAAAAAAACATTAGGATGATAGTGAGAGAATGAATTTCGGTTCTATTGATCGTTGAGTGGATGTTTGCAACAATCGTTGCAAATAATTGAAGAAAGTGAAAATAATTTCGATTAAACATTAGAATCAAACATCGAGCGATTGACTCTACATCCAAATCATCATTAATCTATTCTCTGATTAACAATCGATCCAGACAGATTTGTTTGATTTTTTTGGTTTGCTCTTTTTTTTCTAATATATTAGAATTATTTTAGCTAGTTTCATTTAGGAATCACATTTGTAAGCTTTTGTGATTGGCGATTGTGATCGAAACCATTCGATCAGTGATATTTGTATTTCTTTACTCTCTACTCTATCTCCATTGTTCTGTTTGTTTATTTAGCTCATTTTCAAATCAATCGATACCACTACCGGTTGATTGTAGATTTTATTGTTATTTTTACTATTAAAAATCAATTTTTTTTTTCAGTTTAGATTTTAAGTTTAAGTTAGATAAGTAGGAAATCAAGGGAAAAAGAAATAATAATCTTTTGCATTGATAAATCTGAAGAGAATTGATTGAGCCTAATTGATTAGAATCCCTTCATTACTTTTTCATGTTTCCATCAAAAATCTAATCAATCTAGACCGTTTCTGGGCGTTTCCAGAAATCATATCCATTTTCGAACCCTTGATTTTGTCGAATTTCATTCGTTTGATTTGAACGTTTTAGATTTCAATGGAAATCGCTTGGATTTGTTGACGAATTGAAGTGCTTGATTTTTTCCTGCAATCAAAATCAAAAACATCAACACCAGAAGTTCAATTTACGACCCAAACTAGGTCAAATTGATTTGTATTCGGATAGCTTCGTTCTCAATCAAATTCTGATTCATATTCCATCGAATGGTTTCAATAGGAATCGTGAAATAATTCCATCATATGGATGAGATTACATCGTCGAGTTTTCCTTTCTATTAGACCTTTATCCTCAGAAGAGAGATAGGAGATAGGAGATGATAGAAGAATAAGGCAAAAGTTTTGATTTCGGCAAAGAAGATTCTCTACTCACTCGAAATCATTAAACGGTGGTGCAAGTTTCAGATTCGTAAAAATTATAAAAATATGGATTCTCTCTCTCTCTCTCTCTCTCTCTCTCTCTCTCTCTCTCTCTCTCTCTCTCTCTCTCACTCCCTCACTCACTTCGCATCATTGCGAATAATCACAAAGAGATTGTTGTATTTTATTCTAGCAGAAAAAAGAGGATCAATTCGACTAGTAGTGACTTGAACATTACCATTAATCATCTTAGAAGGGGTTTTTTCCTTGCTACACACTCACTCCCCTCTCGGATCAGATTCTTCAGAGAGTGAAGAAAAATTCAAAATAATCTTTTTCTCTTCGGTTTTCTTTTGATTTGAATATTCGAAAAAAAAAATTAAATCTCAAATCCGCTAACAAATCATCATCGTTTTCACTAGATTCTCTTCAATAATCTAAATCTCATAACGAATCCTTATTCAGAGCTAATTTGGTTCCACTCAATCTAAGCAGATTCTACTAGAGAGAAGCATTTTTTTTCTGAATGAATTTCTTTAGGTTTAATTTATTTTTTTTTCATTTCACAAACAAATAAAAAAGATTTTGATCCTTAAATAATATCTTTTTTGTTCGATTAGAACAAATCTCTCTCTCTCTCTCTCTCTCTCTCTCTCTCTCTCTCTCTCTCTCTCTCTCTCTCTCTCTCTCTCGTTTTAATCTTATCTTAAGTTTTTTTTCTCCTCTAAAAATCATCTCATAGATTGTTGAAAAAGTTTAAATTCGAAAACGAAAAGGAGGGTAAACACACAAAGCGAATGATATGATTCGTTCCCATCAATGTCATCATTGCTTGTTGATCGAAGCACAAGAATAGCGACGCTAAACATAAGAAAATAATCAAAAGGGCCATATAAATTTTTTTTTCTTTGGTCTCTTTCTGATTGCTTGCAAGCACCGACAATCCATATCGAATGGATTCCATATCTTACACAATCAGTGTTGATATAATAATTATTATTATTAGTATTATTAGTCAACAAAATGTCAACAGTTTTTTACCATTTTACGAATCTAGGATTCGATATGGATTTAATTTTTTTATTTATCTCACAATTTTTTTCTCATTCTAAGTGTTCTTCATCTGATGATGCCGATGTGATGAGAAATTCAACGAAAAAAAAAATAAAAATTTAGATAGACAGATAATTTAGAAATTCGCAATCGAATTTGATTCTGTTTGAAATCAAATAAGAATCCAATCTATTCTATCTGTGTAGATAAGATAAGACAATGGGGAAAAAACAATTTCATTGAATTCTTCAGCTTAAGGGGCTCCGATCCGCCATCGAAAATCAAATTCCATATTGTTCATCAAAGATTGGAATGCTAGCGGAAGAAGAACGATCGTTTTCATTATGAGATATATTACCTTTCCAAAATGATTTAGAGCTAATTTTTAGAGCTTAGTGGCAGTAGAAAATATCTTTCGAAAAAAAAAAAATCGATTCTCATTTATTTTGATTATGATGATTTTTCGATGAATGAAATCAATGACGAAACATCATTTATCTATTCTATCTTCATTCATTCGTTCTTCCATCTCTCATCTTAGTCTTTCTGATCTCAATCTAATTATACCCGCGAAAAATCCGCAAAGCAATCATCACCTGGCGGAAATTCTTATATAGGTGTGTGTGTGTGTGTGTCATTAGTGTAGTTAACAAATTTGAACTTGTCTCTTCCTCCCTTTTTTTTCGCTTCTGGCGTTTGTTAAATCAGTAAAACGATTGAGAGAAAAAAAACGTTTGATTATCGTTTTTAGCTTTTAGCTAGAGTAGCAAACTCTCGAATGATGATCATTAATACTGGTTCTAAACGAAAAGATTGATAAGATTTAGAAATGATAATAAACAGTAACCGAAAAGAATCTTCAATCGATAGAATGTGGCGAACAAATTGCTCAATTTCTCAATCTCAAAAATTTTTTCTCAGAAGAATTTTTTCGAGATCAAAACTAATGGTGATGCTGATCTTTTAGTATCTTTTAAACAAAAAAAAAAAAAAACGAAAACATTGACTAGATGAAAGTGGTTAGAAAGCATTCAAATCTCTCAATATCCTTAAGATCTTAATCTTCTCACAGTTCTCCTCCTCATCATCGCCATCACCATCATTCTCATTAAAAACAATCTTTTCATTCATACCGATATTAAATTTTACTTTCGAATCGAATCTCATATGACATATTCTCATTCAGAGTGAGAGAGAGAGTCAAGAAATAAAATCAAAATTTGCACTGCTATTCGAGGAGAAAAATATTCCCACTTCCTCGATTCTTCATTGAAAAGTTTAGAATCGAAATTTTTGAAAAAAACTTTTACGAGCCAGCAAGAATATGGATAATGACTACAATCCATTTCGAGACACTCGATGGGTTAATGATGATGAATTTGATGATGATGATGATGATGATGATGATGATGATGGTGATTTGTAATCATAAGGTCTCCTTCCTTCAATCTCTTTAGCTTCTTTTTTTGCTTCAATGTATCTTCTACATTCCACTCGACTCTCATCTCTATCATTATCATCATCATTACTAGAGTGATCCATATCGTCGCTACGATTTGATATCGAAAACGAGCCGAAAACGTGCTGATATGAATGCGATGATGGCTACAATTCGATTTTTGTCATCCTTCTCTCTCTCTCTCTCTCTCTCTCTCTCTCTCTCTCTCTCTCTAACTCTGCTTTATCCAATTGATTCTTGTTTCTCTTTATTTCTTGATTTGATGGAGAATAATTAAAGGAAAAGCAAAAAAAAAACATGTGATCGAAAGCATCTCAATAGTGTTCACTAGAATATCTCTCCATCTTTGGCAGTTATCGAATCGATTCGGAGAGAAAGAATGAATGCATTTCATCGAAGGTAGATTTGATGAATCTCTTTCAACTTAGCTGTTTTTTTTAATTCATTGCTAAATACTCTCTACAAAGTAAACTATCTCTTAAGCTCTTGGTCTCTCTCTCTCTCTCTCTCTCTCTCTCTCTCTCTCTCTCTCTCTCTCTCTCTCTCTCTCTCTCTCTCATTTGTTTGCAGTATTTTTGAAGCAAGAAAGAAGAAAAAGAAAAAACGTATAAAATCCACTTAAGCTTTGTTTTATCAATCAATCATCCAATCAAAAATTTTGGATTTTCATAAGGAAATAAGATTATTTTATTTTACCAAAACGCTAAGAGAACGACAATCGAGAAGAGGAAGCAAGAAAGACGATAATCAAATTGTAACAATAATAATACTTAGGATGGTAATGAAAAAACTCATTGAGTGAGAGAGAGAGAGAGAGAGAAAGAGAGAGACGCTGGAAATGAAATCTCAATGATTCGATTCAATCAATGTTTTTCATTTCAATCGCTATGATTATTTGGAATATTCTCGTCTTCATCACCGATCGATTAGATATTTAAAACATTGTTTAAAGATTGAGATCACTAGCAAACAAACAATCGAAACAACCAACAAGTTTCAGAAAAAAAACTACAGAAAATTCTTACTCTTTCTAGGTATTATTCGCTCTTTGTGGTAGTTTTTTTTTTGAATTAACCACTGAATTTCGATGAGCTGAATCTCTTATTAGGCAAACTAAAGAAAAAATTTGCATAACAATTGCCTAGATAGAGAAGAGTTTTTGATTTCTCTTCCCAATCTGATTTACAGCCAGAATTTCGATTTCTTGAATTTGATCGATTTTGTTTTTTGGTAATCAAATTGAATTCGATTATCAAAATGTTATTGCATCTCTAGATCGAAGCTAATTATTTGTTTTTGTCTATTCGGAGAATAAAATCGATTGATTTTGTTATGAATTCGATGATAACCTTCTCTCGATCACTTTAAACGCCATCGATTCTTTGCTTCATCGGTGGTGAATGTAGAATTCGAAATGGAATGAATGGAATACAATTTGATGAAATAACTTGATGATTGTAGAATGAGTCGAGTTTTTTCGCTTCTGCCCGTTTTGCAACAATTTTATTTTGCGTGTTTCGAACTTGCCTATAATTGGCCTAAGCCAAAGAATCATTCACTATGGAAACAACTAATTGTTTTGTTTCGAACTTAAGAATTTATTGAATCGAATCTCCAATGATAATAGATCAAAACATTATCTATTCAAGCAGAGGACTGTGATTCGAATGTCTGACTCTTCTTCGAAAGAAAAAAAAAGGTTACTGACCAATCGAATTTTCTCTCTCTCTCTTTGAATTCGATTCGTTTTATTAGTCTGTCATTTGGATCGAATCGAAACCAATCAAAACAAACACTCGGGACTGTACTTACGCGAATCGATGAATTCCAAAATTGTAGGATTCGATTCGCTGTTTTTTTTGCGATAAAAAAGGATTGGACCGTGGGGCATTATCAATGCAAATAATGTTGGATTTAAAAATGAAACTTTACAATTTTTTTTACACGGAAAAAAATTCCTTAAACAAACATAAAAATGTCCTATAAAACAAAACAGAAAAATAGAATCTTTTTTTTGGATCCAATGAGAAACTGTCCTGAGGGTATCGATTGGAATATAAAAAAAATCTCGACATGTCAAAGTTCATCAACACATTGATCAATTTGCGAGAACATTGCCAAGAGAAGGGCAATAATAAAAAGAAAGTCGAGAAAATAAAAGATTTTAGCAGAGACACCAATGATTTTTTCTAGGTCTTTCATATCTATTGGATTTAATTAAATTTGATGATCATTATGATGGCGACAAATAATCTTAAACTAAACGACAATGACACCGGAGACGAGTGTTTTTGATTTTTCCTCATCAAAATGTCCCTGGAGAGAGAGAGAGAGAGAGAGAGAGAGACAGAGACATATTCATCTTCTGAGTGTACATTGACCACTTGAAGTGGTTAAATTGTGATAGAGTAAGCAAAGAATTGAGATGAAAAAAATTTCTGTCACCTACTGAGAAAAGACAGAGCAGAAAAGAATAGTATAAAAAAAAAAGAATTGCCGATTTGGATCTAGCTAAGATGTCCTAGCTTGCTGAATTTGACCTTTGAACGACTGCGAACAAATCGATCAATCTTTCTCATTGCATCTCTTATTGGACGGTATAATTTCACGGTAGAACCAAGAAATGATCAGAGAAACAAAAAACACAACTCTCAATATGAAGATGATGATTTTGAATGTGGAAAATAAAATTGAATAAAATCAATTTAATGACTGATCATTTATGATTGTTATTATTATCATAACTAATATTACTATTCCTCTCTCTCTCTCTCTCTCTCTCTCTCTCTCTCTCTCTCTCTCTCTCTCTCTCTCTCTCTCTCTCTATGTGTGTGTGTGCGTCGGAACCGAAAATTTTCTTGAATTTGTTCACCAGACCACTGAGTACACATGATGATTCCAAGGGTACCGATAACGACGACGACGATGATGATGATGATGATGATGATGATGATGAGTAGAGCTGTCAATTAAGATTAAACATTAGAAATGTCTATAATCTCAATCAGAACAACTCTATGGTGATGATGATTCGATGGAGGGCTGCAATCAAACGCCTATCAAGCTCTCAATCTATATTGTCACACACTATGAGATCAGTTTAGATAGATTATCCAAAGAAATTCATTTTTCTTTTTTGTTTTGTTTCTTTTTTATGAGTTTAATTCTTTTTTTTTGTCTGAAGATGAGTGAAGAATAAATTTGAATTTGAATTCTGAGCATAACAACAACGATCGTAGATCCAGATTCATAGACTCGTATCCTTCACTCTCTCACCGTTCGGACAGCGAGCGAGCGAGAGAGAGAGAGAGAGAGAGAGAGAGAGAGAAATATTAGTTTCAATCTGTCTATCTGTGTTTAGGATTATGATGATGATCAAACTGATAAGGCGATGATTTTCTGTTTCGATGTCAATGATTTATTTATTGTCTCCATTGTCGGTGTTTCTCTTTCTTTTATAACTAAATTTCTAGATAAAGAAGAGAATCCAAAAAACGAAATCACAACCTAACAATTAATCGGCATCAACCAACATCAATAATTGCTCTCTCGATAAAGTTCAAAGGCAACGATCTAGGTTGAATCTGATTCAATTACTGTCATCAGTGTTAATTGTAATTGATTGATCAAAGTCTGATGATTGGATCAGTTCTCTGGATGACTTTCACCTAGGGCCTTGGAATGCGAGTTTCTCTCTCTCTCTCTCTCTCTATGGAAAAATTCCATACTATTGCTTGCGTTGTTGCTGCATACTCAATAACCTTTCTAAGCTAATCTTATCATTCAAAATATTCTTTTAGGTTTGACATTCAAAATAGAAACAGGTGAAACCAAAGCAACGAAGAGAAATTAAGGAAATTAAAAAAAAACTCGAATCTCACACCTTTTAGAAACGAACGAGTTAGTAGAATCAATGTAAAGTAAATCCTAAATCTAACAATCATAGTTTTGATGAAATTCAATGGAATCATCGCCATACACAATCACACACACACACACACACACACAGAGATAGAATAGACAGATATGGTCAGTCTAGTTATCAAATCAAAACGATTTTCTCGTCAAGCAAAATTTGAAATGAAATGAAAATCTAGCTCATTTTTTTTTTTTTTTTTTTTTTTTGAAGATAATTTTTTGGATTTCGTTTTTTTTTCTCGACGGACCAAATTTCGACGGACTAAGAGAGCGAGAGAGAGAGAGTTGGAAATTTGACACTAACTGACATTTTGATTTCTCTGCTTTTTGTTTTTGTTATTTCGTTCGGTTTAGAACCACAACCACTGTTATGATTGCTGTCGAAGAATTCGCTACTCTTCTCCGCATTCTCACAATCAAAAACAATCTGTTGAATTCTCTGGACTGATTCATTCAAGAGGTAGAGCGAGAAAGAAACAGGCGATAATAACTTCTCGATTATGATCATCATCATCATCATCATCACCATCACTATCTTCATCATCGATTTCAATTCTGTTTCGTGCGTATGATGACAACTGCGATGGTGATGAGATTCAATTATCTTTGATGTGTTCGGTGTCTGGATGTTGTTGTACCTAAAATCTCCATATTATCGCAAACACACACACACACACGCCGCTATCCATTTAGTATCGGTCATAATCTTGCCCTATCAGATTTGATCATTTTACTTTTTTTCCGCGAGAAAAGAAATGATAATATGAATAATAATAATAATAATAATTGGTCGAGATAAGATAGATCGAGATGTTCAAGATTTTTCGTTTTGGTTTTGGTTTCTCGCTAACTAGCGCTATACAAAATGAAGATGGAATCAAATGACAAGAGAAAATAGCTGAGCAAGTTGTGCTGAGCTGGATTTTGTTAGAAATTCAGGAAGGGACGATTTCAAGGGGATAGATTTTCTTCTCTCGGTTTAGAAAAAAAAACTTTTTTTTTTTATAAAAGCCTAGATTAGGTATGATCGATATTACGATGCGAATGGCTCAATGAGATTCGATGATGAAACAGAATTCAGAATTCTATGATCGAAGGGTTAAACGAGAAAAAAAATCGAAAAGTTGAAAAATTGATCAAATCTGAAGAACAAAGAAAAGAGAAAAAAAAAATAAACGAAATTCCAATTGCTATCGTAAACACCAGCGATTTTTGTATTCAAAATGCGAAACGCAAAAATCATCGAACTTTCGAAAGAATTAAATGCTTGGTTTTCCCCCTCTCTGACTCCCCTCTCTATGTTCTTTTTATTTAAGAATTTCGATTGATTTCTTTCTTTTGTTTTTTTCTCCACAATTCTTTCGATTTCTTTTTTTTTCTCGAAGTCGCTCGAAGAATCTCAAAGTAAAACTATTTGTGTACTTTGGCATCGGTGTTAGTGATGTTGGTCGGCAAAAAACAAATGAACTTAATCATCTGCTATTAGTGATTGTAATATGATGAAATTCATTCATTTTTTTTTTTCGTTCAAAACTTTGTCAAACGTTTTGTCTTCCGAGAAAGCATCCCTTGAGGCAGCAATCCTTCGCAACAAAACACCGACAGCGAAAAATTGAAAACATTGAAAACTTCCTTCTCGCAAAAGATCTCGCCAAGAACAAGCTTTTGAGATAGGAATAAAAAAAAACAAATGAAATAAAAAAATAAACGATCAGCTGAAGGTTGTCTGGTTACTAAATATTATCCTCCGATCCGAGAAACATCTCTCTCTCTCTCTATCTCCCTCGTTTCCTTCTAATTCTATGTTCGGTTTGTGGCTTCTTCTCTTTTTTCCTTCATTGAAGAACGTCTAAACTGAACGAATTGATCGAAAGAGAGAAAAAAAAACATTCGGTGCCTTACAACAGACAACACACACACACACAGAATCCATTCAAATTTCATTGACTATTTTCACGAGACCGAAAAAAAAATTTACAACTTTTTCTTCTCATCGTTGGAATCTTCCTCTCCAGACATGCAATTTGAGCTTCGAATTGCCAATGCATTTTGAATTCACAATGCTATTTCGCAATATCCATACAAGCACTGTAGCAGAGCAAAAGAGAAAACTGGCAGAGATTCGATTCGCAATTCTTTAAATCGGCAGCAATGAAACTCTTTCTCTACATTCGAAACAATCTGTTTAAGGTTTCAGTATTAAACGAATCTTTTCGAATCTCTTTTCATTTTTAGTTCTTCACTGCCCCTAGTTCCCTTTTCCTCCCTCTCCATCCGGTCTCTCTCTCTCTCTCTCTCTCTATCGTTTCGATCTAGACACTGTTGAATATATCCAAATCTAATAGAAAAAAAATCATTCCTGAAGGATTGTGATTTTGATCAGCAATTTTTTTTTCTCGGTTGTGAAATTTGTTTTAGCATTGCTGACCGTAGATCGAATCGATTGCGAAATCTTTTAGTATTTAGAATGATAATTTAGAATTCATTCCTCTCTCTCTCTCTCTCTCTCTCTCTCTCTCTCTCTCTCTCTCTCTCTCTCTCTCTCTCTCTCTCTCTCTCTCTTAGATTTCTATTTTTTCGTCCTAGTAATAAAATCTCGTTTTATCTTTTCGAGAGATTATGGTTTTTTTTTCGAATTCTGAATTGAAAATTACAGACTGATGATGATGTCATCAAATAGCTCTGTCTGTGTGTTTGTGTGTGTGTGTGTGTCATCGAGAAAGAATGAGAGCATCACAATTAATCATTTGAAGAGAATCAAAATGAAGGTTCGATGTTTGGAATTTTTTTGGCGCATTTTCTCTCTCTCTCTCTCTCTCTCTCTCTCTCTCTCTCTCTCTCTCTCTCTCTCTCTCTCTCTCTCTCTCTCTCTCTCTCTCTCTCTCTCTCTCTCTCTCTCTCTCTCTCTTTCTCTATCTTTCGTTTCCTTAATGTCTCGAATGTTCCCGTTTTTTTTCGATTTTTTTGCGCTATTCCAATCATAAAATTAGAGGCAATGAAATGGAATGATGATTGTGATTATGATGCACAATGAATAATAAACGATGACAATCTATTCATCACTGAATATAGATTTATTTTCAGTGTGATATGTTCTCGTAACACACAATCAATATAGCACGTTTAATTCTACGACCACAGACAGACCTTAAATAGAATTCATTTCATTATCCGATACGAATGTCATTTTTTTAGTATTAGCTCTGTTTCTTATGGAATTCTCAGACAATCGGTACTCTCTCTCTCTCTCTCTCTCTCTCTCTCTCTCTCTCTCTCTCTCTCTCTCTCTCTATGTCCCTAAACGATGTTTCCGAAATGTTTTTCCTCTACAATCGAAACTGAATTCATTTTAGGATTGAATTAGCTTAAGTCTCAAGAAATCTCGGAATTGAATTGAATGCCATCGCTGTTGGGAGAGATCATTCATACAGGTTAGCATTTGGATTAAAATCAATCGATATGGTATATTGAGAGAGAGAGAGAAAGAGAGAGGTGGTGTCAGTAACATTTATGGTACCAAATCTATAACATAGATTGAATAGTCTTCAAACAATATGACACTATGGATTGCATTTCATTATTGTCATCGATGATGATGCAATATGATGAAATCTAAAGCAATCTTTATCTGTTTGCCACCAAAAAGCTCTTTGGTTCGGCAGCATTCATTCCCGTTTCTTTTGCGATTATGCTTGTAATAAATCATCAATGAACAAAATCTTCCGCTATTCTTTTCAGACCAATCTTAGCAGAATTCGATTCTCACAATAGCAATTGAAATCGAGACTCTCTATTAATCAATGTTTATTTGTTTGTCTCTCGATTTCATTTTTTTTTATTTTGTGATCGAGATTCTCTAATTCATCTAGCTAGTCAGTCAGTCAGTCAGTCAATCGAACAGATCAAAAGAGAGTACGAAATCCGATTAACGCGTAATAGAATATTAAACGCAAAAAAAAAAACAATCAATCTGAATCGCACACAACTGATGCTAAGGGTCCAACAACGACAACCGCGCAATTTTGAAGCAAACATTCTGGCAACACAAACATACGCACACACACATCGATAGAGCCATGATTATCATATGAAATACCATCGATATATAGAAAGTGAAACATCAACAGAGTAGAGAAAAGAAGACAGTTTTAGCAGAAAAAATCAGTCGAATAGTCAGAAAGAGAGAGAGAATCCAATAGACAGCTACGAGCATCGAAATGAAAATCGAAAACAGACACTAACTACGCAGAGAGAGAGAGAGAGAGAGAGAGAGAGAGAGAGAGAAACCAGCCAGCATCATCGAAATCCACCAACATCACCATCAACAGTAAAACAGCCAGCATCATCACCATCATCATCGATTCTTCTTCATTGACCTTGAACGCCGTCGCCTATTTGAAGGGTAATTGTAAATTAGTGTGACTGACCGAACGACCTTCATTTTGAACATCATAGTCGCCGTCCGTCGCCGCCGTAATCGCAATCACATATCTCTTTTAGAGGATCGATCGCTGACGAAAACGAAGTTGCGGCGTCAGCGACGGCGACGACCACGACGGCATTCATAAAATGTTCCAACAGAGTTATGTGTTCTGTGATCAACAACAACTGTGTTGTGTTATTCTCTCGTTCTATGTTTGTGTGCGTGTGTGTGTGTGTCTCGTTTGGTTTGATTTTATTGGATTTTGTTTCTATGTTTTCTAACACACATATTTTTATCGTTGCCTTATCTTTTTGTTTGACCAATCTTTTTTTTTCACTGGCTGGCAAACTAGAACTTTTGTTTGGCGGCGAGATTTGTACGCAACAAAAAAACGAAAGAAAAAAGAATCGATGAAAAAAGATGAAAGCAATGAAATTCAAGCGATAATTTTGTTTCGAATTCTATCTTCATCGATGTTTTGGTCTCGAAAATATTGGCGCATTTTTTTTTTTTTTTTTTGGTTTTATTTTTGCGATGAAATTCTCGTCTGTTTGTTTTATTTTCGCGTTTCGCGTCGCAACCGTTATGCTATTGCTGAAAACATTGAGTTGAGAGATAGAAAAACAAGAAAAAAAATTAAGCCCAATAGCTATCGATCAATATGTGATAGGCGAAAATTTGATGATGTGGCTCTTCTAGGATCTAGAGATCAAAAACGAATATGAGGAAAAAAAGATAGATAGAAAACCAAATCAATCAATCAATCAATCAGAGACAATCGATCCCATAAACAAACAGCTTTCTAAGCGAATATATAGGTTAAAGCTATTCTCTATTCTTAATAAACCTAATGAATATCTAGTCCATTGCATTTTCCTATAACGGTGTGCTAACGAGAGCAGTGGAATAAAGGAGTGTTTCGATGTGAATTTTCAATCAATCATCGCATCAAAAAACAATACTCTTACAAATCAATTTAATTTAATCGATAATTTTTTTTCTGTTCTTTAAGGAAAAGTAAAAGAAGGAGGGGTGAGGGTGGTAAGATGTTTGAATATAGTTCACCAAAGTGATGATTTGATACGAGAAGAGTTCTATTTCTCACTCTCTCTCTCTCCCCCTCCCTCAAATCGATCTATTAGTTTCCGATCGAAAGATTATCTCTTGCCATAGTTTGAGGTGAAGATTTTTGATTCGATCGACAATCTTATTCGATGGCTAAGATTTATGAGGAGCTTTCGAAAGAATTCTAATCGGTTCTAGAAATTTCGCTGTAAATTTTATGCTAAATTTTGAATTCGATAGAAAAAGAGGGGTGTTGAAATGAATCTCTTTCTAGAGCATAATGACTGTTTGGGAAACAGAATAAACAAAAAGAGAACGGAGAGAGAGAGAGAGAGAGAGAGAGAGAGAGAGAGAGAGAGAGAGAGAGAGAGAGAGAGAGAGCGAAAATGAAAAGTCCGAGCATCAAAAATGGCAAGAATTGCAATGACATTTTGAAGGCGGATCGAAAGACATCATAAATTAGCTAATAAGCAGAATAATTTATTTAAATACTCTTTTGAGAGCTAAAAACAAAACCGAGACAAAGAACGAAATCAGCCAGAATAATCAATCTGGAAATGGTAGCTAGTTTATAAACCGATCAAAAAAAAAAAAAAAATCCAGAGAAACTGATAGAGGAAAGGAGGGGGAGAATTATCAGTGAAAAAAATGAACCAGTCTCGAAATGATCACAACTAGATGTTCTTTGATAATGGCGATGAGAAAGATCAAATGAAACTAAAAGTTTGTGATGCCGAACGGAATCAGTTTGGAGAAAAGAAAAAAAAAACAAGAATTATTCCTATCATTTTATTTTGCTAATATTTTTTTCGATTTAAATATTAAGAATTTTGGCGATGAAGAATGATGATTTGATGGTTAGATGGTGGATGATGATGATGATGATGATGAACCGAAACGAATTGCTATATCAGAACTGATCCGTCTTGATTCATTGTGATTGTTGTTACAGGTAGAGCGCATTCATTTGAGCCAAAAACTAAACGAGAATCCATGGAAGATAATCGAGAAACGAGGCAATAGAGTAAAACCTAAACAATGGAATATGGAAGAGAGAGGAGAAGAAGAATTTAGAGAGCGAGAGAAAAAAAATCTTAAATCTTAAACTTCGAGAAAACAGAAATTAACAACAAAAAAAAAAAGGTAAATGATTTTTTTTCCTTCTAGCAATTCGATTCCGAAAATTGAAACAAAAGTTTAACGAAACACAAAACTTTGCAACAAAAAACCATCGACAATTATGACAATATTAACTCTCTCTCTCTCTCTCTCTCTCTCTCTCTCTCTCTCTCTCTCTCTCTCTCTCTCTCTCTCTCTCTCTCTCCGATAAGCGATTAGGATTTTTGCGAAATCACCGCTTAAATGGTCACATCGTAACCATCGGACCAAATCTAATCTTGCAACTAAATCAAGCAGATGAATGGTGACGAGAATGAAAACGACGAAAAATACCTGTCCGAATCACATATGTTTGTTTCGTTTTTTTTTCTGAAGAAGTTATTATTGTTTTAAGAGTATTTTTTTTTTCTTCTCATTGCTAGAATCGATTGATAATTGCACGCGATCTTCTTCAGAAGAAATCCAGGTAGAGAATCAAAAAAAAAAAAAGGCTATCAAAATGAATCGAATTATTGGAGAGAATTCTTTTCGTTCGGATCGAATTGATATGATCGGGAATGAAGGGTGCTGAAAAGAGTCAGAATAATACGAAGAGAGAAACAGAGAGAGAGAGAGAGAGAGAGAGAGAGAGGGATCAAGACTTTTACCAGATTAACCGATCTATCGGATCGGCAAAGATTTGAGAAATTGTTTTCTTGTCTTTCTGTATTTTTTTTTCAAACGTTCGGAACAAAATAGCAAACAAAACACCTTAATGGTTTAATTGAAGATTTCCGTATGTTTATTATTATTATTATTATTATTATGATGATGATGAGTGGGAGGAGAGAATTCAAAATGGATTCGGTTGAACAAATCTCTCTCTCTCTCTCTCTCTCTCTCTCTCCTCACCAGCGTAATGGGTCTGATTTAATTCGTTTTGTTTTATTTTGTTCGTTGATCTCCGTATTGAATCATTATTACTATGTTTTGTTATTCTCTCTCTCTCTCTCTCTCTCTCTATCCTCTGTCTCTCGATGAAAGATTCATTTTCATTCATCCATCATCATCATCATCATCATACTTTAATTTTCGTTTTTGTTTTCGTTTTTTCGCTTTTTCTCTCACTTCTCTTCACCAATTTATTCATTAATTTGAGTGAAATAAATCAAACAAACCGGCCGGACTGAGAAAAAAAAAATTGCCGGTTTGTCTCTCTCTCTCTCTCTCTCTCTCTCTCTCTCTCTCTCTTTGCCCCGTCTGCCTCATTTAAAACGCCAGAAATTTTTTTTTTCTCGAATTTTTTCCCTCTTCTACTCTATTTCGATTTCGATTTATTTACGAAAGGATTCCACTTAATATGGATTCAGTGTTTTCATCAGATGACATATGTTTTTCACAAAAATCCAATCTTAGATTTAATTAATTTATTTAATTGATAGGCAAAAATAATTCAAATCAAAAGCGAATTTTTGTGATTGTTTTCGATGGAATTTTTGTCTTCAACAAGTGGTAGCGAATACAAAATCTCTTTTTAAAAAAATGGCGATCTCAACGATAAATTTAATCTTTGCTATCTGATATTTTCGGAAATAGTTTCATCAGTTCTTCTGAAACAATCAATGATTGAGATCTTGGGTCACAGTAGAAAACATCAGCAATCACACACTGAAAACAAAATTTTTTCTGGTTTAGGGTCCCAGTGTCTATGGACTTTTTTTTAATCCATTCAATATTAGATAGAAAGAGAGAGGGAGAGAGAGAGAGAGAGAGAGAGAGAGAGAGTGAGATAAGTTGGAACTTTTGCAATAGAAACAATGCAAAAAAATTTAAATACGGTTATTCAGTAAGGAGAAGAAGAAAAATGGAATCGGAACAAATTTTTGGAATTTTTCTCGAGGTTTTCTACTCGATCAACTTTCTCTCCGACTCATATGAATCATAACATTTCACGTTCATTGATTGGAAAATATTTTCCATCACTGTGAAATGTTTGTGAATGGGAGTGTAGGTCCGTATGTGTTCAAGACATGACCCTTGGTCTAGGACTAGGTATTCCACATGTTGCTCATATCTCGAGATAGCTTCAAAAGTATTTCATTCATAACAATTTTCTTTCAAAGTCTTTTGTTCTACGATGAAAATACCAACGATTTCCGATCGCTTATTTAATCCAACATTCCATTCCAGACAACAAGACAACGATAGTATTGTACAATGCATCCGATCAGATGGAGAAAAATCTCATTGAGCAGGTATTCGAGTAATTTTATTAAATGATATTCGTTTGATTCACTGGAATAAAATCAGGTTGAATCGCAGAGAGAGAGAGAGAGAGAGAGAGAGAGAGAGAGAGAGAGAGAGAGGGAGATGCATTTGGATGTATCTCTAAGGCCGTGAGGATCTTTTCCGTCTAAAGTAAACGAAACACTGAAACGGTTCAGGTTCATCAAGCTTCAAAACTATTTAATAAAAGTAGAAATGTTACTTTGATTATGCATCAGTATGCTAAACAGTGATCAGATTATGAACGATGTAGAGAGATTGCAAACAAAACAAAATTTCGTCTAGAAACGATTGTTGCTGAGTCCTAGACTAAACGAAATTCAAAAAAAGGGGATTCAATTGGAAATGATTCAAATTCCTCTTCATCTTTGTCTGCTTTTTTTCTATTAAATCACATCACCTAAGAGTGCGCTTTTTACTGGTACATTCTTGTACTTTTATCAGTATGGCCTTCATAAAACTAACCACACGTCTCTCTCTCTCTCTCTCTCTCTCTCTCTCTCTCTCTCTCTCTGCAGAACATGGGAAAATGTTTGGAGAAAAAAAAATGTTGATGTTTTTGTTTTGCTAGTGCAATCTACAACAACACTAACATTAACATCGCAGATGATTATTATTATTATTATTATTATTATTAATTGGAGAGGGAGAGAGAGTGAAAAAATTGCGATCAAAAAAAAAAACGCGCCAAAAAATCTGGTTCTCTGTCTTGTTTTTCTGGTTATTCTTCTCCAAGTCTCTCTCTCTCTCTCTCTCTCTCTCTCTCGCTCTCTGCGTCTCTCTTTTGATCAATGCTCGTATCGAATCAATGTTTGATATTGAAATGTTTGATGTTTAGTCTTGTCTATGTTTCACTTCTTCACTTTATTCTGACTCTGTTGATGTTTGTCTGTTCATATTCGATGTTTGACAATGAAAATAGAATCATTGGCATTGGGAGATTTTGAAAAATTTTGACGTTCAAAATGGCAATGATAATGGAGAACATTTAGAGCGACAAAGAGAAGTATTCCATTCAATACTTTATGTTCTTCTTTGAAACGCGAAAAAGTAGAAAAATCAAACTAAGAAATGGGCCTAGCAAACTGATAGAGCTGACTGCGATAATCTAAGAACAACAATGGAACGAAATTCGATCCGATTCAAAAAGATTAACTCTTTCAAGGACTATTGTGGTCGCAAAAAACAATCTAGATGCTAAAGAAACAAATATGAATTATCGGTCCGATTGAAGAGAAAAATAATTAAAGCTAATACATTACGAAAAAAAGAGAAACATTAGACATCACAGACCTGGAAACATCGAAAGAATAAAAATATATCACTGATAATCCAGATGATTCACTTTTATTCGAGTCCAAATTCTGATTCTCTGCTACGAAGATCATCGCATCAAACTATATCTGAATGGAATGTTGTCTAGCTTTCTCTGGTGCTCGTTCTTGAATCGGACAAGCTTTAAGCAAAGAATTGGCGATGTAATCTAGAGTTATCGGTTCGAATCAACTTCATCGCAAACATAATCGCGCGGTGTAATCGCGGTTGCTAATTTTTTTTTTCTCCTTCTTCATTTCTCTTGATGTTTTTTTTACCAATTCAGAAATGAGAATATCGCTAAAAAAAGGCGACATACGTCGAGAGCTAGTAGAGAGAGAGAGAGAGAGAGAGAGAGAGAGAATGAATGTAGGCGCGAAGAGATCTCTAATGGAAATTGGATAAAATTTATGAAAATTCAATCGCGCCATACAAATTAACTAATCATCAATCTTCATCAAATCCATTATGAAATGGATGGATGAAAGAGTATTGAACTTTGATTTATTATTGCCATTTTTTTGTTTTGGCAAATGGTATTTTTATTATTACTTTCCATAAATTAATTTCGATATTTTTTTTTTCGAATTAAAAAATTTTGAAATTCAATATGCTTTAATGAACAAAAACAAATCAACAAATTTTCGGTTCTCGGATTGATGAAATTTCTCCGTTTCTCTTAAATATCCATTTTTGAATGCGATCCTTTTCGTGAGGAAATCTTTACGATCCAGAACCAATTTCCAGTTTTCTTTTTGGTTTTTATGTGAGAATTTTGCAAGCTTTCTTTCTCTCTCTCACTCTTCAGTTAAGTTGTTCAATGAAATCATCTTCTTTAAGAATTTAATTTTTTTCATCATAAAACAGAGAAGTTTTGAATGAAACTTTAATCTTGATTATTATTGAAAAAAAACAATTTATTATTTATTTCTAAAAAGAAAAAAATTATTTCGAAAAAATCAAAAATGAATTGAACTTCAAAATCCTTGAGATTGAACCCTAGAAGAGAAAGTTTTTTTTTTCTAGTCGATGATTTTGTAGCGAATAAAGAAGAAGAGCGCAGGAAGTGAAGCACAGAAAATTCTTCAATTTGAAATCTGGAAAGTTTTTGCCAATCACAGTTTTTTTTAATTCAGCAAGAAAAAAAAGATTTTTGAAGATTTTTCCCCTCGATTCGAAATAATGGCCTTGAATCGAATCAATGGTTTCGGCATCGATTCAGTTGTCTGTCTACGCCACTTTGGCTACAAATCAGACTCAAGCGAAGAGCAGTGAAGGTTACTGGTAATGAATGGAAATACCAAACGCCCAGACTAAAATTCTCTATAGTTCATCGGCCCGATTATGTATCCAGACAACGATCAAGAATCAAGGAAAAGAGAACAAAAAAGACAGACGGGTACTTTTGTCTCTTTTCTCTTTTATTTTTAGACAGCAGCAAACTATGTAGCCTTGAAAGTCTCAAAGCCCGATCCAAACAAAAAAAAAATACTTAGCAGAGTTTGTGAGCGAATCGTTTCTTCATCGCTATCGACTAACTAATCTGGGACTAATAGAGCGAATTTACTGCAATAGAACCAGAGTGGAAAATAAACAAACTTCAAGGCTACTTTAAAGATCTACTGTAGCGTTGTGGGAAAAGCAGCAAGCAGAAAAAAGAGTTCCAAATGGAACAGACACTTATTATGCGCATATTCTGAGCTTATTTTCTGGAAATTTCAGAGAAACTCTGAGGAAAATTCGAAAGAAACTCGAAATAATCAAATCTCTACATCATTGGCAACGGCAAAAACTATTTCCGAAGTTATCGAAATTAGCTGTGCATGCGGAATGAAACTTGTCTATTTTTGAAAATTCACAGAATTAATTTAAATCAGACAAAAGAAATTAATTTTCTACTTTTATTTACCCAGACGATATTGCGATTTTCTCATTCGGCCAACAGACACTGTAGCAAAACGAGATAAAGCAAGAGATGAAAGAAAAACGCTAAGAAAATTCTGAACTTGGATTATTTTTTTATAAAAAAGGAAAAAAAATCAAATAAAGAATCAGAATCGTAGGAATCTAAGCGTTTACGAATTTCCAATTTACAAAATCAAACAACAACCAAGTAACATTGATGATCCAAACAAAGCGAATTATCATCTCTCTCTCTCTCTCTCTCTCTCTCTTCTCATATTAGATTTAAATGGTTTGAATTGAATGACCGGCAATCGATTGAATTCAATCTAGAGAGAGAGAGAGAGAGAGAAGATGGGCAATGATAGCGTGCTCACCTAGTCTGTACATTAACCACCATATGCTAATGCAAAATATTGAATGAATAAACGGACTGAATTTCTTCTCCTTCAATCTCCATCTTACTACCCTAAGATTCAGTATCCTCGTCTCTCTCTCTCTCTCTCATTCATCATAATTTCATATCGAAATTTTTTTTCGGTTTCGCGCGTTTCGAATCGAAGTGAAACGATCGAGACAAACAAACGATTTCAACTTGACCTTTAGCATAAAGAAACTAGAGTTGATCGATGTTTGGCTTTCAGTTATCAGATCTAGTCCATCCATATCTCTAGCTAGATTTTTCCCGCATCGTTTCAACCCTGGACCCTAGTGCTTTTTGCTTAGTAGTGTTGTGGGAAATATAGGCAATACCATTGGAAGACCAGAGATATCGATGTTGACGGTGATGATCAAGATCACCATCAAGATTGAAGGTGATATTTAGACTTTTAAATCCTAACAAGGAATTGGTAGATAAAAGATTGCTACCACTGCTACCGCTGTCTTGATTGCCGTCAAATCAACCAACCAGAATAGAGAATAAACTCCGCGGACAATTCAAAATCAAGAGGAAAAGAAAAAAGCAGCAACTATGGTAAGAGTGTGAAGTGATTGGAAAAAAAGAAGTTGCGGAGGGAGGAAGTACACTCACTATCAGCATCATCATCTTTGACAACGACGCAATACGCAAACGACGTAAAAAATGGAAAAATTTTTCACGGAACATATATAGAGATTCATTGCGAGAGGCGATTGTAGTAGTTGTTTGATGTTGACTACGATAGTGGTCTCTAAAGAAATTGCTGCATTCAACAACGAACACGATCACTATATCTAGCAACACTTGGGAAAGAATACTTGGGAGAAAAGGTACGATCGAAAGGGGTAAAGATGATCTTGGTTGCAAGTGCGAAAGAATACTCGCTGTATTGCTGCTGCTGCTGCTGAAGATGATATGAAATCGGGTGGCGAAAAAATTCTAAAGTTAACGAACGAAGTCAAGGTTTTTCCTCCTCTCTCTCTCTCTCTCTCTCTCTCTCTCTCTCTATCTTTCTCTGTTACTTTACTTTGCCAAAATCATTGCGAATTTTCGTTCGTAAGAAATTCTTTAGAATATTAATTCTTTTTATTCTATGAATGAGAATTCAATCAATGAAGAAAATCGAAAGAGAGAGAGAGAATGTTGTTTTTGTTGATAAAAGAAAGATTTAAATATCTAATAATTAATTATTGAGTTCACTATGATCAGAGTGCTGTGGTATAATCTCATATAAATAATGGCAATAGTTTATGATTGCTTCTTTTTTGTTGGATCGAGATTGTAAAATTCTCAATCAATGGACAAACTAATCATTACCATCATCTCGCTCCTCCTCCTCTTCCATAGTTCTCCTCTTGGTACAGTAAAGAAGAAAATTTTAAATTCCTTTTCATTTATTGATTTCTATCAAAGAAATAAATTAATTAAAGATTATTAATTAGCTTCGATAAACTTTTCGCAAACGATTCGATTCGAATGTTTTGATAGTCCGTTAAGTAGATTAAATTAGAGAGTTTCGGATAACTTTTCGTTTGCCTTTTCCGTTTCAAAAAATATGATGGGCAAAGGGAGGGTGTGTGGTGGTGTTGTTAGCTAATCGTCACAGGTAATTCGAATTTTTTCCATTCTCAGGTGTGCTATGTACCTGCATTCAAATCGAAAATAAACCACCATTGTGGATGCCGTTCTCAGCAGATTTTTTTTTTCCTCTCAACATCTGTTCTTAGCAATTATTGATATCTGGTAAGTTTCATCACCAAACAATTTTTTCACATCATTTAAATATCTCCAAACACAAGAGAGAGAGAGAGAGAGAGAGCTGCAGAAGCTTATTCATTGATTCATTCATTCAAGATTCAAGATTGAATGACTTCGATACCAAAGAAATGAAGAGCGATGAATGCACAATGAATGTCGGCATCCATTCGTTGTAGAAAACATCAGTGATGGAACAGATATAACTCGCACAATACCTTACGATAGCTATGATAATTTACACACACGTTTATGAGCGGAGGATTCAGAGGTCCAATATTCACAATGTAATAAATTAAAGGGGAGAGAGAGAGAGAGAGAGAGAGATAGAAATCATATCGATAGTAGTGTAGCCGATTTGAAATTCCAAATTGAATTGATTGAATGAAGTGCATCGATTCATTATAATAATTTCGAGTACGTGGAAAGAGTGTGTGTGTGTGTGTGTGTGGACATTTGATGACGAGAGAGAAAGAGAGACAGAGACAGATTCAATCGACCGAAAAAAAATTCGGATTAATATTTGGTCTCTTATAGATCAAATCCATCAACGAAAATAGATTGGAACATTCGAAAATCTAATCTTTCGTTTTTACCCCTCCGATAGTGAGCTAAGAGAATAGAATTGTGAATATCAATTTTCAGCACACTTAAGTACCATTTTTATTCCTCTTGAAACTTTCTATAAGACTTGCTATTTCAATACAAATTTGAATGATAAAATCGAATTAAAATTGAGACTACTATGTCATTATTATATTCGAATCAATAGTTTCACGTTAACTTTTAAACTAAGAGAATGATTGATTCCATTCTTGACGGCAATAAGTACCTCTTCCGATCGTATTTGATGATGATTAGCACATCATTGGCATCACTCACTTCCTCTCTCTCTCTCTCTCTCTCTCTCTCTCTCTCTCTCTCTCTCTCTCTCTCTCTCTATTATTCCCATCTAATCAACATCCTTTTATTTGTGGGTCAAAAATCAAAGCCTTTATGTTTTCGCTTAAACTGTCAAAAAAAGAGCTGTCGATTCGATTCTATTGAATTTTTTTCAATTAAATCTCGATAGTTTCGAATCAAATGCAATCGACATCGAATTGGAGACAGAAATCAGATTTATTTGAGAAAGAAAGAGAGGGAGAGAGAGGGAGAGCAATAATCACTTTTTATCCATTCAAATGCCCACACCAGATGATGAGGGTATAATAATCAAATTCGAAATCGGCTCTTTTTCCTTATCCTTCATTCTAATCATCGCTTTTTGTTTTAAGATAGATCGATTGATACCATTGATATGATCGAGATGATAATGACGATGGTAGTTGCCTTGAGGCGAAACGTTATTCCTTCCAATCCGATTTCCGGATGTTGGAGGGATGTTAAGAAGCAAATATAAAACATTCGGAAGAGAATTATTGGAATAAAAATTACCGAGAATATCTATATTTCATCCACAATTTTTAATTTTAAAATTTAAGAAAAAGTGAAAGACAAGAAAAAGGGGAAATTTTTACCCTGGGAAAAAGAATTCAAAGAGAACTAGGCGAAAAGAAATGAAATCGAAGCTTATTGAAATGCTTTTCTTCTCTCCGATCAAAGTCTATTAGTGGTGGCGATTATAATGCTCGATAGAATCGACATCAATAAATCGATCTAATCTTTCAATAATCGATAAATGCAACTGGAGATCATTGCGATTTGATTGAGAGTGATAGAGTGAAACAGGAAAAGGATTAATCGAGTCAAACTGAAAAGCATTCGAATAGAAGGAAAGAAATGGATTCTCAGCCAGCAGCAACAAGAAGATACTCTGATTTGATCTTTTTACTTCGACGTTGAATCTGATTGATTGTTTCGATGATTGTCTGCTCGCGAAAGACAAACAAATATCTACAAATACGATGCAATAATTGTTATGCAATAAAATTCTTCATCCAAATTCCATTTCCGTTTTGTAAAGTTTTCTCTTTGCTTAATTAAATAATCAAAAAAAAAAAAAAACGATAAATTTATCAATCAAAATGTAAATCACACTGGTTACCAAATGATATCATTTACCTTTTCGGTTTGGATTGGCGCCGTCTGATTGCCTTGGATTTTTTTGTTCAACGAAATATGTCTTTGTCATTCTATGTCTGTGTTTGTTGTTGGATTGGCGCCCGAATGACGACCCAAATCAAACGAAAAAAATAGAAACTCTTTAAATTTATTTTTTTTAAATTTAAATCGATGCGCTTTTCTATTTCATTTGGTTCTCATTTTGATTTCTTTATCGATTATACACCAAGAGAGCGAGAGAGAGAGAGAGAGAGAGAGAGAGAGAGAGAGAGAGAGAGAGAGAGAGAAAAGGCGAACGTATTTTTCAATTGAATCAATCCAATCAATCAATCGGTGAAGTGAGGAAATTGTTTGTTTGTTATCATTCTAGAATGATTCTAAAGACTATCGCAGCCATAGATGTGGGTGTGGGTGTGCGAGTGTTGTTCTACAATCTATTGGATTTCATTTCTTATTCTGCAAATAACTTTCGCTTCCTACCACAAAAACAAATCCAATAGTTAATCCAATTATTCAGATTGAGATTAGAAAAATATCAGAGAGAGAGAGACTAATGTTGAACCATTTCGCAATGTTTTCTAGCTGATTGAATTTGTTTGATATCCTATCAATTCTATTCAATTCTATTCTATTCAATCATTTTTGATTGATTAGAATTTCTAATAGATACATTAATGAAATCTAAGAAAGAATGGAAGAAAACTATTCAATATGAGTTCAATCCTTGAAAGATAGGGGAAATCAAATTTATCTATCAGAGATCTCTAATCTCTATTCAATTTCGGCCCGAGATTTTTATTCTCTCCACATTTGAACGCCCCGAAAATGAACGGAAAGAGTAGGGGAAGAATTCTTTTATTCACTTAAAAAGACAATCAATTGTTCTTTTGATTGTTCAGTGTCAATCACACAGCAATTAAATTCAACAAGATGATGTTCATTTTTCGATCTCTAGCGTCGTCATTCACACACACCTACATTCATTGAAAGTTCCATTCGGAACACTTTGATATTCGAAGCGAAAAAGAGAGGGAAGAAAAAAAAAAGGTAGCAGAATATCTCAATATTAGATAGGATCTTTTTTCTTTAAAATTCGAATCCCCTTGGATAGACTGACGCATGTCTTTCTTCAAGATGCCGGTATTGGGGTAGATTTTTCTCGATACCGGCTTCTTATCGGAACACACACACACACACGTATCTTTGTGGATTCTATTCTTCCCTCACTATGGATCGTATTGAAAGTGGTGGTGGTGGTGGTGATGGTGGTGGTGGTGGTGGCGACAATGATTTTTATCAACATTTAGAATGCAAAGTGCGTCTTATCCTCGTTAGTTTTTTTTCAATGATATTGATTCAAAAATTGAATAAAAAAGTATAAATGCCATTCCCTACAGTTGGGCAGAGGGAAGTAGAGAGGGAAATGATTGCAATTTCTTCTCATTCTTTCATTGGCTGTCATCTAATGCTGTGGATAATATCAGTAAAATTTTTTTCCCACACCGCAATATCTAATCGACAGCATCACCATCATCTTAACTACCACCTCCTCTTCTCATTCATCACTGTCTCATAGTCGATTTAAGTTTGATGGAGTCTCTCTCTCTCTCTTGCCTATTTTCTATACTGTCTTTTATTGCTTTTGCTGCCATCTTTTTTACCTTCTTTATCTCCTATCTCTCTCTCTCTCTCTCAATCTCTCTTGCAGTGTTTTTAATTGCATACAACACATTCATACACATACACCATAACTAATTTATGATGATGATTCGTTGTTTAGATGCCGGTTATATTATTACGCTTTGTTGCTTGTTCTCTCTCTCTCTCTCTCTCCTAGAAATAAAGTTATGTAGATTATGATATGATGTTCTGATGAAAATGATGATGATGATGATCAGTAGGTGTCTTGTTGGAATTTTTCTTCTCATCTAGCCATCATCAACATCGTAGTCTTCATCGAAAATCCACCATCAGCAGCATCATTTTTGAATTTTGAATCTGAATGGAGAAGAAAAAAAAAACAGACTGGAACAGAGAGAGAGAGAGAGAGAGAGAGAGAGAGAGAGAGAGAGCAACAAACACGCACACACACTCATTCACTCACTCTTGGAGGCATAGATTCTCATCACAGCCCATCCATCTGGTTATTCACTGCGAGACGAAAGCAATCATTCTAGCCGGTCTTTTTTTTTTTTTTTAATTTCACTTGTTTTCATCGAATCCTCATTTGTTTCATTTCTGTTATATGACGATGTCATTCGAGTAGAAAATTTTCGAGAAGAAAATTCTTAAAGAAAATCTATTGCATGAATCAATCGGAAATCAAAGTATTTATAAATCATCGAATTGGCATCGAAGAGTTGAAGAATTCGATCATCAAGTTTGCATATGTGTGTGTGTGTGTGTGGTGAGGTGTCGATGACACATTCATTAAACATTCACTGAAAATCAATTCGAATCGTTTCGATTGCATCGCATAAAAAACGATTGCATCAGGTTGAGAGAATCAAAAAAAAAACATCGATTAAAATTATCAATTACTTCCTATTATCATTGAAATAATCACTGAAAAACGCTATTTGCTAGCGAAAGAAAATAAACGACAAACCAAAATTGTTATTAGTTCCGGTGATCAAATTGAATTCTTTGATTGTCATTGCTATTATTGTTATAATTGCTTCCAAATCAATGTATCATCAATCGACAAAATCATCCAATGATTGATTGTAGCCATTCTCAAAAGGTATGGACGAGGATAATCTCTCAATCTTAATTCTTCTCTATTTTCTACCGATCATTTGATCTGTCTTTGTTATTCTCTCTGACAATTTCCTGGATCTCAATGATAGCTATTGTGTATTGGTTTGTTTATTATCCTCATCAATATTGATTTGGTTATTGTTGTTATGTTGTCATTATCTTTTGATGCTGTTGTAGATGAGTATGATGATGATGTCATTGCTCTAAAATTTACCTACAAATTTATGATTAAACTAGACAATCATATATTCCTGTTTTATTGATTGTCGATGAGATGGCTTCGCATATTGTTTCAATCTCTCTCTCTGCTAGGTCACCCATCACCCCCACCCTGACCACTCCCAACTTTCACTCATCTCCATTGTCTAATTTATTTCCATTGGATTCTTTGGTGTTGTTTATTGCAGGTGTTGTACTGATTACCATCATCATCATCACCATCATCTTTGAAATCATTTGTTGTTATGTTAACGCCACAATTTATTATTATATAACAATCGTTCTGGTGTTTTATTTCGATCGAATTCTAGTGTTATTTCCCAGTTTATAGAATTAATTAGATTGATTTGCGTTTCCCTTCCTATCTGATTGACTGTCATAGATTGTTTCGGTAAAGTGGCGCGATTGCCGCCGTCCTTGTGTTAGACGATGATGAGTGTCAGGATGATGACAAACAATCGATCTCATTTTCGGAGTGTATTCCTATGCTTTTGGTTTTTTTTCTTTTAAGGTTCTTTCTTATCCTAGAGAATAAGAAAATTCCACAATTTGGTATTGATTATGGGAGTCTAAATACCACTTTGATTAGAATCGTAATTAAGAAATGAAGTTTCTCCGGCAAAATGATTATTGTCATCCAAATCAAATTAGCTGCAATTATTCGCGACATTCTGTTGAGATCAAATGATTTAATTTCTGTATCCTCTCACCTACATCTGCTAACAATTTATCGGTATTCAATTCGAATAATAAAAGCTGAGTGAGAAAGAGAGAGAGAGAGAGAGAGAGAGAGAGAGAGAGAGAGAGAGAGTGAGTAACCGAAAAAAGCCAATTGAACTTTGGAAAAGAGCGCAAAATAATCAACAATCGATCTATTGTCAAATGTCGAAGAGAAAAATTTGCAAACAAAATCAAAACTAAAACGCAAACAACAACAACAACAACAGCCCCTGAAATCAACGCAGTGACAGACTAGTCTCCTCTAACCCCTTTCAATGCACCACCATCAATGTTATAATCGAAATTTCATCACATTGCTGGTGTATTGTCGACTTTCCCTTACTTATTGGTTGCAAATATTGCATAAAGGTGCGGTGAGGAAACGCCATCACTCTCGAATTAAGGATCATCATCGTCTTCATCAACTTGGATGCATTCTAGAGAAGAAACCATTGATTTTTCATGACTGCATTGCTGTTATGGTTTATTTACTTCTTTCAGTCGTTTTTCTCACAATTATGAGAACCTATTGCAATGATTTTCAAAGCTTTTTGAATTTTTATTCTCTGTTCAGTCTCTGATTCGATTTTCATTAGTGATATCGTTTTATCGTTAATAATCGGTGATATTTCTCATTCAATTACAATATCTATATGCATTGAAATAAGGCTTGCCATCTCTTCTCTCAAATGGATTCCTTTTGGACCCCTGTGACGATGAAGTAGGGTAGCAGTCTGATGGAACGCTGACAAGCTTACTAAAAATACACCAGCATTCATTTCACTGCGATATTTAATTGTTCTCATTGCATGTAATGTGCAAAATGGATACGCCTCCGATTTCAGAAACTGCAACTTATTCTACCAGCACTTGATTCGAAGTAAAGAGATAGTGAGTGTATGTGTAGAACAATCCATTGCAATCTCTTTACATTGCTTTACCAGTTACAGCAAATCCATTCTGAATCCTTTTAATCTGTTCTAAACGATTGCTGCTGTTGTTCTCACCAAACACGCTGCAAAGAATTCAAGATCTAATTGAACCTCTACCATTTATCAAGTGGATTGAAGGTAGAGGATAGGTCTAGTAATGAAAATTGAAAGAATCAAACGAGTGGTAGCAATGGAAATGAGATTGCAACCCAATCCCTAGAAAATCAGCGATTCAGATAATAGAATTGAGAAGTGAAGAGAGAGAGTTTCGTGAAGATTCGATTTATTCGACCGACCGACTGACTGACTGACTGACTGGAGATCCATCCATTCTCTTCTTTCGTTATGATATTGTAATACCATTCCCGTTGCTGTTTGTTCGTCGGCGGCCGCGATGCTGTTGATGATGTTGTCTCTCGCAAGTTTCGCTTTTTATTCATTCGTTTGAAGAATTTAGTCGATCATTCGATTGCTAGCTAGCTAGTTGGTTGCTAACAATCTCTCTCACAATTTCGTTGTTGTGCAAATCCTTTGAGAAAAAAATTTCCAACTTGTTCACCGCGGCAATGTTTTCGATCGATTCACATATGGATTGCTTATATTTGTACAGATATCTAAATTAAATGATGGTGTTTGTTTTGTTTCATTTGTGTTAGTCATTGATTTATTCATTCATCGATCGAATCTAACACCACAGATTGAAGATATATATAGAGAACCGATTCGATTAGAGATGATTGTAACGAAATTGTCGCAGTTTGTCGATTGCAATTCTTTGAAAATTTTCTATGTCTATTGGTGTATTATTGCTCTTGCAATAATTTGATATTTTTTCATCGAAATAATTCTGTACTCTTCGTGAAAATTTGAATTTTTTTCTCATCGAACTAGTGTTATTATTGCCACTTAACCATCAACTTTCTGACATTATCGATTTGGTTTTTTATTTAACTAATTCATCGAATATCTACGGAAGTAAAATTTGAACAATGAAAGGAAATAGATAATATTCTAAATTCGATTGCTAGTGATTGATGCTGAAAAAATCGAACATATTTGTCTCTATTGCCGGCGTCTAATTGTATGTGTGTGTTGTTTCGAAAAACCACCGGCAGCTTTTTGCTGAAGAAAAATACAGTTCAAATCTGCTGCTATTCGACTCTCTCTTTTCTCTTGGCGCCTGTGTGTGCGATCAATCGCGCGCACTTTTCTATGCATTGGCCAGATAGAATCTCACAGGCTGTCCTTTTGGTGAATTTTTTGCTTCAAACTTGAATTTTCAAAAAGGCGCCGAAAAACGAAGAACAAATTCGATTGCATTGGATTATTGATTTTAAATATTTTTGATCTGCTCTACCTCTCAATTAAAGAGAATCGAAACATTTTTTAATAGATCCTCATCTCTCTCTTAGTTTTATTGTGCATCTCTCTCATTTCATAATACTTTTATTGTAGTTTTCTACGAATTTATGCAAGACCAAAATGCCTGTGAAAATCGAATTCGCCGGTTTGATGTCACCATCACCTACTTTTCTGGAATCTGGAATGTACGATTTTGATCCGATCGACTCGTTCATTTGTGAGCCAGATTTTCCCTGTCTCGATGATCATTGGTCGAATTTCATTCCTACGCCCCCTCAATCGCCTCAATTTGAGGAAAATTTAGATGAAAATTACAAGAATATTGAAGATTTGCAAAAATTGATCGCTCATGATTGTATGTGGTCTGGACAATGTATGTCGGGATATTGTAACTCAAATAAATCATCATCAAATTCAACAACATCACAAATCAATGGTAATTGGATCAGGCCCGATACGCCATTCAATCTCTCTACATCACCACAGAGTACTTTCAATTATATTTCATCAGTTTACGAATCCAATTCAAACGTACCCTATCCAGATGATGAGAATAATCATGATCAATCCTCTTCGAATAGTAATCAACAAAATCATCGTCGTCATAATCATCATCATCATCATTACCAGCATAATCACATTAATCATCATACCAATCAAAGTAATCAGACGAAGGCCAATAATGGCAATAGCCAACAAATGATTGATGCGAACTATTCTGTCGATGTCGAAAATGTGAATAATGTTTTCGCAATGGTCAACGATCATTCATATGGTAGTGTTTCTAATGCTGCCATTCCGATTGCTCAAATCAGTGAGGGAGTTCCGGAAAGTGTTCCTCGAGATCATCATTGTAAGCTATTATTCTGATGCGATATCTACCATTCTTTGCAACATCTAATAATTATTTTTACTAAAATTAATTTAGGTATCAGTAAAAAACTGACTGGTCAACGGTCTACTATTAGTCAAGCTAGAATTTCGAAAATGAAATGTAAAAAAGTATCACCAATCTCGTCAAAACATCTCAAATCTAGTACGCTTATTAAAACAGAGCTAATAGAGGATGATTGTAATGGCAATCTAGCTTCGAACGATGTTTGTAATGTATGGAAGCCAACGATTATATCTGTAGAGAATTTCAAAAATCTGCAAGAGACAATTCATACTAAATATAAAGTTTCACTTAAGAAGAAGAAATCTGATTCTTCGGT
This sequence comes from Sarcoptes scabiei, assembly GCA_020844145.1. Classification (NCBI taxonomy): domain Eukaryota; kingdom Metazoa; phylum Arthropoda; class Arachnida; order Sarcoptiformes; family Sarcoptidae; genus Sarcoptes; species Sarcoptes scabiei. Next base: position 2,623,079 of record CP080484.1, read on the forward strand.
TCTAATTTCATCATTGTCATCTGATGTACCTACTCTAGAGCTCAACAATTCTACTAGCTCATCATTATCACCATCAAATAAATCAATTCAAGGAAAAAATACCCATCCATTAACAGCATCGAATAGTCCTGTTTGCTCTGATTCAGAAGAAAGTAGTTTATCATATTCATCCTCAGGTGATGTTGATCAAATTAGCCTAAACGGTGTCAATTGTAATAATAACAATAAGACCTCACCGCCAATCAAAAGACGCGAGCATAATGATTCTGAGCGAAAACGTCGAGATCATTTACGAAATTCTTTCAACAATCTACGAGATCAAATACCTAAATTGAAGACATCACAGAAAAGGCCACCTAGAATAATGATCTTACACGAGGCTACCTCATATGTAAGAAATTTGATCGAAAAAAACGATGAATTAAATGAGATTTATCAGAAAGAAACTGAGAAACGTAATCAGTTGATGGAAATTTTGAAAAATTTGAGCGAATCTCTCTGAAATCATTGATCATTTTCATAATCATCATCGCGAAAATAATTACGACTTATTGACATTTTTACACCCAACACACATCCATATTACACATTGTTTCTTAACTTTTCTTGTTTGTATTGAGACATTTTTGCTATCTCTTTCACTATCTCGTTACTTGAATCGGAATGTGGCGTTTTTTTTGATCTGTAAAACTTAATCCCAATTAGTAATTTGAATATTTTTTTTTCTAATTGATTTATATTATCATAATTGTTATTAGTAATTGAAACATCGTTCATCTCAATTATAGGAAATGAAACAGAATATGGAACAAATTAATATATCTATTTAGTAAAATATTACAGAATTTAGTTTGAAAATTTTCTATCTCACTTCTTTGTTCTGTTTGAATGCTAAAATATTCTCTTTTTTTTTGAAATGTATTCGACGATTAAATAGGCAAAATTCAATTGTATTGGAGAACAGACACAGATACAGACACATACAGACTATCTCATACCTATGAGATTGCATCTAAATATTATTATACGATTATTTTGATCACTTGTATTCTCTCTTTCTCTTCAATCAATGATCGATTCGATTTTGTTTTTTTTAATCTAAAAAAAAAATTGATGCAAAATTCAGCCCAAAAATCTAGAGTCTTTTTCTTTTGTTTTGATGTTCGAAAGTGAAAAATTCACACCAAACTTTTGTCAAACAAATCTGCAAAAGCTTTCGTTTTTTGGTGTTTTTAAAAAATTATTCAACGTCTCTCTCTCTCCATCTTCTCGAATGAAACAAAACGCGGATGTCTCGGAAACGAGAATTGGATTCAAGTTTGAAAAAAAAAAGAAATGTCAAACATTTGAAAAAAAAGCTTAAATTTACCACAGCGAAACACACAAATACATTTAGGATTTTCAAATTTTCTATTTTTGTAATGATAATATTAATAATGCTGAGATAAAATAATAATAATAATAATACGATTAACTGTAACCATATTTTTTTTCTGCTCTGCCAATTTTTGTCTTGTTTCTCTTTCGATTGGAATTATGATATGATTATGATAATGATTGCTAATTACTATATCGAAAGTTCTTACATAGACCACATCTAAATGTGGATGAATTTGAAAGTTTAAATCTTTGAAATAAATAAATATCATAACTAATTATTTTGCTATTCCGAAATAATATCGAAAGCGTCACAATTCGATACGTAAAATTTTTTTTTATATTATAGCTGCTATAATATAGCAATACTGTTTCATTTGATCATTGATTAGACATTGGAATTTACAAATCCTATCGATATTCGAAACTAATTATTCGGATTAAAACTATCCGGATTATATTTGATTGAGTTTTCTCTTTCCCTCCTATTCTTAATGAATAAATGGGATACTTTTCGACGTTTCGACGAATGCTCTCTCTCTCTCTCTCTCTCTCTACCTTCCTTTTCGATCGCTTTTGATTTGAAAATTAATTATTTTTTTTTTATTAAATAGCTGTCCATTGATTGTGCTAGATACTGAATAGATTGGATGTTGTGTTATGAAACGAACATTATTCTCTTGGATGATGAAAATTTCACCGAAACGGATGGAAGAGAGTTGGTCGAATGAATAAAGAATGTGAATCTAACACCAACATTTTTTTTCTTCGATCTGGTTTGTTTGTTTGTTTGTTTTCTGTCTAGCACTTTCTCTTTGATGTCTGTGTTCCATCATCGAATTTTTTTCCATTTTTTTTCTTCGGATAATAAATGAGAATAATAATTATCATCAAAAGTGATGCTTATGATCGGTTATTGCTGAAATTAATTTTGGTAGCACAATGAACCCAGCCCAAATGGTTAAGGAATTGTTTTCTTCTCCTTCTTTTTTTTTTTATTGTTTTGTTCTCTGCCCTCCGATGTCCATTATATTCAATCACCATCATCATCATCATTATAATTAGCATTCAAATTACCATTAACACTGACAATAATAATGATCCATTTATGTGTGAGTGTGTATGTGTATGTTTTTCTTTTCTCCGGTTATAATATTACGCATCCTAGATCCTAGACTACGGTGTAGGTATTCTTTTCTTTTCAATCCAATTCTCTCTCTCTCTCTCTCTCTCTCTCTCTCTCTCTCTCTCTCTCTCTCTCTCTATCTCTCTAGTTGAATCTTGATGTTTGTTTGAAAGTAATTGATTTAATGAAGATGTTTTTTTTTGTTCAGATTGAAACATTTCTCTCGCCCTCTTGGATTATGAAAAATGAGTTTATTGAAAAGCTTTATGATCACACCAATTCTAGAATAAACAATGAATTTTTAATAGCACTATAGCGAAATTCCCATAGAATCTTGATAACATTCATTTCAAACGATCGTAACTTGTTTAATGTTTGTAAAATTGTTCAAAAATTATGCAACAAAATATTCGAGATTAATTTTTGTGAAAAGATTTATTTTGATCCAATCTAAATCTTTAACAATCAATCCGAACGATGTTGCTGATGATGATGGCCATAGTGATCATTATCAATCGATCGATTATCAAAAAAAAAAAATGTTTGAAGAGATAAAAAGAAGCAAAATTTCCAGCTTCTCCTCTTCTTTCTTCTCAGGTAACTCTCGTTTTTTCCGCATCTGTCACATTGTACATCGTCTACTCGATGATTACAGCAGCCGTCTGCTTTCGATAGCTATCGAAAAGATTCAATTGAATGTAGGCATCCAGAGTCTGCATTCCAGACCATAGTATGATAGTGACAATGTCAATTTTTGTTTCTTTTCCATTTGATCTCTACTTTTGAGTTTGATCAATCTAAACCCTTCCATTTGATCGTTTGCTTAAGCGATTCTAAATCGTTTCGATTCGATTGTTGCAATTACCACACTCGTTTGTGCGATGTACCAAAAACAGAAACCAAAAACATAATTGCTACAAATGTAATCCAATGTAAAATATTTTTTCTTTCTCTCTCTCTCTCTCTCTCTCTTTTGCTCTGTCAAATTATTACAGCTCGTCTGTGTGTGTGTTGTGGTGACATAGTTTGAGTTCCAAATTTGTTTAAGCCTCTAGCTTTGTACTTTGTAATCGTTTTCTATTGATTCGAGAGCTTTCAGCGATCCGAAAACCACCTGTATTGTTTTCGAAAAAATCTAATTTTTTCAACTTGAGAAAAGTGATTTTTTATGATATTTAATCTTCCTTTTAAGATAGAGTAGGCCTCATTCCATTTCATCACAAAATTAATTGTTTTTTGTGTTTTTTTTCTCTCTCTCTCTCTCTCCTAATGAAAACATTTGAAAATAAAAGGAAAACCACAATCGGATATCGATACAATTAAAAATAGCCGATAATATCATTCATTTATTCCCTAAATAATAACTAGATCAAACTAGAACTGGAAAATGGAATAGATCGTAACTATCTGATAGATTCGAAATCATCAAATCATTAATAATCTTAACAGCAAATTTACCTTTAATTGATCTATAGCTATCATTATATTATTATTAATTATTATCTATTTTCATTTTAATACACCAAAAAAACATTCAAAATTAATCATTAATCAAAATGGTAGTGTGTCAATTGTTTCGGTTTCAATATCGATAGGATATCCACCAATCAATTAGCTCTACAGGTAATATTCGAATGGATTCTAGCTGATCAGATGGCCTCAATGAACGAATATCGATCGGATAGATTATATCTAATCGATTTGTTTGTGTTTGAATCTCTATTCCAAAATATTGTTAAAGCTACGGGTCATATTCTTTCTGAAAACTATTGACCAAATATCGAATGACAATTGCTATTATTTGCGTCCATTTTTAGAATTGATAGCTTTTCTTTTCGTTTTTGTTTCATAAAATCAGTCACATGTCCTGTGACATGGCTTTTTGGGCTTTGATTGCCGACACTCAAACTTAATAATTCTAAGGTCTTGCTTTCTACTTCTTTGTTGTACCACCGTTTCGGAATATACCATCATCATCATCATCATCATAAATATCGATTTGAGGCGATCTTTTTGTTGTTGCTGTCATTGGTGTTGGTCTCTCCTTGTTTCGGTTTGCCCTAATGATGATGATCATCAACACCATCATCCATCCAAAGGCGTCAATATATGAGTGAAAAAAAACGAAAATAAAAACGAACATTTTTCCATTTCATTTGGCATTCTTGGAATGAAAGAGAAGGATAATCATCAATCATCACGGAAGACCATCTTCATCAAGCGAACAAAGCATAGTGATATTGTCAAGCTTGTCATATTGCGCTTGGTCATTCGCTAACATCGGAGTCGTTTTGCTGAGGCGAACAAATCTCATAGATCATTCTAGATTACACCACATCTTCTTCATTACGTTCTCCGAATCATTAACTCTTTCGGGGACTTAGCTTCGTTTTTTTTCGCTCTTTATTCTTCAAAGGATGTGTTAGCTAGTTCTTGATGAATGTTGATTTACTCTTCTTTTTCAGTGCCAATCGAATAGAAAAAACCAAACAAAGTAACGCTCGGACCAAAACGAGAGTCAAAAACCTGTCAAATTTAATTGATTTCATTTCGGATTTCTTTTTACGCTTTTCGGATTCCAAACGCATATAATTGGGTTATCTTTGAAAGCATTCTTTTTTTTCGAGTAAAACAAAACCAAAATTTATTTCGCTTTTTAAAACAAAAAAAAAAAAGAAATGGAGAAGAAAATCAAGACCAAACAAACATTCAACAAACACGGTGGGTTGAGCTGTTCTCTTGAAGAAAGGGCCAGCTAATGAAAAATTTTCGGATTAGTTTTTTTTTTAAGTTTCTTTTTCAAGTTTTACCCTTTTGTCTCGCAACTATCGAAAAGATCTCAAATGTTAATCAATTTCTATTTGCTGTAATTTCAACATTCCTCTTGCGGAGCAAGTGATAAAAATTTCGAACCTCTCTAATTGTTTGACTTTTTCTCTCTGCTTTCTATCTTTGGACGAAAAAAAAAAAAAGAAAACAAATCCTCAATCTCTTCTCTATCCGATCTAGAGAGAAAACGAAGAGAAAAATTGAAATTTTAAAGAATTTATTTTCGATATTTCAAACAACAAAAATTGTCTTTATGTGTTAGTTCAACGCTATTAGGGTTCGAAGTGTGTGTGTCTAGTTAGGTGAGGTTTGCAAGGTGTTTATATTTTCGATCTGCACAGCGGTATACTACTTTTTCCTGTCTGTCTCGATGTCTCTCTTCTTCTCTTTAGGCTATTGCTATTGCTTCGTATAGTGTAGCCGATTATGTCGATTATAATTATGCTCTATTCGCAATGATTTTGATCACCGAACACATTCTTGTAGATTCTTGATCAACAAGAAGCGAACTGTTTGATTCTATCAAATATCCTTCGATATATGGCGATTTTTTTTTCGGTCGTTCGGTTGTTTCGAATCGCTCTCTACCAAGCTTAATTTTTTATGATAGACAAAATGTTTCACAATACCAATGCCTAGCATTCTGATGGTTTTCGATCTGGTTGAAACTGGTTAGAGAGAGAGAGATCAATGAATGAATTTTTTTTTCTTTCCTTGTTCTCTTTCCCTACATCTATCTCTCTGTTTGACTATCGTTGAATTTTTGATGAATGAAGGTAAAGTAAAAACAACAGAGGAGGAGAAATAAGAATGAGACAAAACGAAATGTCGAATTCTTTTTTTCGGTAATCGACAGACACATAACTTTCCGATGTTTATTTTATTTTTTATTTTTTTTTTTTTGCTCAAATCCAAAAATTCTAAGCCAGATACTGAGAGGAGCAGAAACAAATGGCAATTAATAATTCCATTCTCATTATCATCATCATTAGGGTTGGAAGCTGAGAAAGAGAGAGAGACCAAAGTTGAAACCGAAAGGATTGTGCTAGATTAGAAATCCATAACAAGCGATCCTTTCGGACCTTATTTTTTTTGTTTTTTTTTTCGATTGAATTTCATTGTTGAGTCTTTCTCGACAATAATCAATCAATATCGAGAGAGAGAGAGAGAGAGAGAGAGAGAGAGAGAGATGATATTGAAAAGAGAACGATCATTAAACAAAGAGAATTTAAGCGAAACTTATAATGAGCACAACACAGACAGTCCATAAACTTTCTGGAATGGATGAAGATGAGTGGTGAATCATTGATTTATGGCATCAACTGTTCTAGTTTTTTTTTTTGTTCTAGGGTTTAATTAATGATTGTTTCAACAAATGTTTGTAACCTTAATTCATCAATATTGCAGTGAGATTTCGAGTGCTAGGTTGTGATGAAATTTTCTACCAAAAAAGTACCATAGAGAGAGAGAGAGAGAGAGAGAGAGAGAGAGAGAGAGAGAGAAGGCCAACGAAGAGCGCATTTATTACTTAAGATTATTTTTCGATAATTAGCTAGGTTTTTTTTTTTTGATTCAATGAATGAATGATGATTCCTTTCACTAAGACTAGAAGAAATAAAATTCTTCAAAATTATCGATGACCATTGCCATTGGAATCTCTAGGAACTGAAAATGCGGATTGAATTAATTAATATTTGTAATGATAGATTCTCTCGATCAAAACAAATCGAAAATTATAGCTACTTTCTAAGTTGGATCTAGATCTTTTCTATTTATTTTAAAATTTTTCACGGTTCATTCTGTGATAGCTAGAGCGCACATTTCGCTTCGTTTCTCTTCTTCGAGAAGATTTCAACAACAAATTTTACGAAACTTCTCGCTGTTCTCTCAATGGAACAGAAACGAAAAATTCGTGTCGAATTTTTTTTTCTGTATTTTCATTTCAATAATTCTAGAAATGATGGATTCGAATCTATCTCTCATTTAAAATTTTGAATTTAAATAATTTTCCTTTTTTTTTTTTTTGTTCTCTATCTTCATCGAGTATTTCGTGTTCTATCGTTGCGATTGAAGACAAAACTCTAACGCTAAACGAATCGCTTGAATTGTGAGAGCGATAATCAATGAGATTCCGTTTTCTATTCTCGTCGTTCAGGATTGGATCTCTTTAGTTGCGGACAAATGTCTTCAAAATCAAAATTTTTCTCTCTTGAAAAAAAAATCGAAAACTAATATAACTAATCTATAAATGGAATGGATTCGTTCGAAGCTTCGCGATTCTCAAACGGAACTAACAAAATTAAGTAATGAATGATTATTCTTTCACTCATTCGATTTCAGCGATTTCTCAGCGATTGCTTCTGTTCTTCGTTCTTTGGCTTTTTCTTTCTGTTTCTCCTCTTTTTAATCGATGCAAACAGATGGAATGAATTCAATAAAGATACGAGTGTTATGTCTTCAGTGGTCTAGTGAAATGCAATTCTACAAGAAAATCGTTTGATGAACTTTGATGAATCAATTTTTTGTTGTTTCGTATCTCGATCTTTTTCATTTTTTTTTCTTCTTCTCCTTTCAATAGTCTTTCGCTAAATGCTCAATGAATACACTGTGGGAAACAGAGAGAGACAGTGAACAAATTGTCCTTATCTATCGAAAATCTTTAATCGCACATCTTCAATCACCAGATTTGCGAAAAAAAATTGCAATTCAATAATTCGTAGCAAATTCGATAGAGGGCAATCTTAAATGCCTCAATCTACTGAAGGTTAACTTAACGGCATCGAGTTTCGTGTGGGTAAGGAGAAAAAATGGAATTCGAATCCAAACCAAATCTGGCTTGGATTCACTTGAATTTTGTGTTGGGAAGTCGGGAAATCAAATCGAGAAATTGAGGAAGATGTTCTCTCTCTCTTTCTCTCTCTCTCTCTCTCTCTCTCTCTGGTTGTCTCTCCACGATTAGCTCTCACCAGAAACTTTATTCAATCTGACAATATAAATCTAATTCGATTCGTATTTCGATAATGATGAATTGATGATGTCCGTTGCGAATCTCTCTATTTCTCTATATCTTCTCCAAACGAATCGATTTCGAAGCGAGGGAAGAGGGAATGGGGAAATCAAGTATTTGGTGGCATTCGACGATTATTGCCACGACCTCCTTTGCTTGGAACGAAATAAAAACGTACTGTTCGATGATCGGTTCGATCACGATTTCGACGAGATCGAATCTAATAATTAAAAGGGAAAAAAATCGTAAACGCTTAAGAATGAAATAATTAAAAAAAATAAAATATAATTTGACTCTAAGCTATTTCTCCCTGAACTTTGTATTCAAAAAAATAATTTGATTAGTGAAAAATGAGAATGATTATAATAATAATAATTATTATTATTCTCCTTCGACTAGAGAATTTGATTTCGATCTTCATAGATTCTCGATATTTTATAGTCTCAAATCGAGCTACTGCTACTGGCCCGCTGGTTTTACACACATCACAATTGTTGGGTGAATAAATTGATCCAATCAACAAGTGGGCAGTCGATGAGAAGACCACAACAATTGGTTCATTCATTGAATCTCAAAAATAAAGAGAAAATTCTATCTCTATCAGTTTCGATTTCGAATGAAATTGATCTTTACCGAATAATTACGAATTTTTTCAAAGCTATCGACATCAAAAGGGAATCCAATCAATGAAGACCCTTTGCCAAATATCGAGAAATTATCATCATCGTCTTTTCAATGGCCTCAGTGACTATCAACGGCATTCTCGACTACCGAATCGATTCTTACCGATCTTCATTTCCAGTGGACAAAGAAGCTGTCTGATACACTGAGGGTCCAAAGCGATGGTCGAAGTCGAGGCACACAAGGGCTACCGTAACTTTTCTTCTCAATAGCTCTCAGCAAAAAAAACCGATAAAAATTTTCTCTTTCTATTACATTTGAAAAGATTAATCGTTGTTAGATGCCAGAGAACAGAGAATAAATTGCTAGATATAGACAAAAATAAAGAGAGAGAGAGAGAGAGAGAGAGAGAGAGAGAGAGAGATAAGAGATTTAGTATTCGAATAAGATTCCAATCAAAAAGATCATTTCGATAGATATTGATATTCGTTAATTTTGGCAAGAAGAGAGAGAGAGAGAGAGAGAGAGAGATCGTGGGGTAAGGGGAAAGGTCAATTATTAAACTTTCTATGTCCATAGCAATAAATTTTATCACTAAATTAATTAAAGAATTTTTGATTTTTCTTCTACAACGAATAGTTTTCTAGTTTTCTGAGAATTTCTAAGGCTCTTTTTTTTTGGCCCTGATTTTTCTGAACAGAGAGAAAAAAAAATTTACTGTCCTATAAATGGAATCTCATCCGATATCGCCGGTGAATAAACATTCATAACTATTGACCTAGCTGGCTTAAAGAGAGAGTAAGAGAGAGAGAGAGAGAGAGAGAGAGAGAGAGAGAGAGAGAGAGAGAGAGAGAGAGAGAGAGAGAGAAAGAAAGAAAGAAAGAAAAAGAGAGAGATATTGCATTCAAAGTCGTTGATTAGATTTAGATGATTAAGATGATGATTTTTAGGAACTATCGAAGGCAGGTGATGGTCTAAAAATCTGAACGAAAACGAACCTAGGTGAAGGAGATCTAATTGAACGGTCTTCTCTGATGACCTTGTGTATCTATGAGTGGGTAGGAATTTTTTACACAGTAGACAAACATTAATTATTAGAATTAGCCTTTTACTGGATTTTTCCATGTTGCAATTTTGTCAACGGCAACAAAAAACAAAGAAAATTCGCTCCATTGTTGCCTACATCTGCCGATCTTGATTGATATTTGTCTGGAACACATCTACCCGTTTATTAATCTTCAATCTTCAATCATTTTGACTTGAGAGAAAGAGAACACGTGCCGAGATAGCGTATTCAAATATAGGTTTTTGATCTAATTTCAAAGATATTCATTCATTACTTGTCTTATTGTCTTCGAGAAAAAATAATAATCATCCGGGATTATTATTCTCACAAAAACCGACACTAAAGATTGAGATAATATTGTTGTTGTTTTTGGTGATTAGATTAAATTTAGGACACCTAAAATGATGGTATTCGAAGTTTAAATGGACATAATTCATTCTCAAAGAATGATTTGTAATTTGTTCATCTCTCAACATCTTCCTTCTAATCTAGTCCTCATAAACGTTTCGATGTACACTTTTGTTTGTGTTGATGATTATCATCGAGCGAACTATCGATCGATCAATAAACAAATTTAAGTTTACAATGACGCGGGCCGCGAACGATTCTGTTCATCTCTCGAGGTCTAAAAGATCGATCTCTTCTAAAAGCTAACAGTAATAATGATCGATAATCGCATAAGGAAAACTTGGCGAAAAAAAAATTTGAAGGCAGATGATATTTTTTACTAAGTTTACGAAATTATTTCGATTAAATCGGAACAAAAAGAAGAGGACATAGAAAAGGGCACGTGCATCGATTCCGGCATTCTCAATGACAGGGGAAAGAGAAAATCCTAATGACAAAATAACTGAATCGGATAAACAGATGATACAAACACCTGAAAAATATTAGTTGGAACTTAAAACGAGGAGAAAATTTCCTAAGAATGGACACACCGAACCAATGCACATATGCTTTTGTTTAGATTCGGTTCGATTTTGATTCAATTAGACTGAAGAAGACAGGAAATGGTCTTCGAAAAAACAATCAAAGACCATCGAAAACCAAGACAATCAAAGATAAACAAATAAAACCAACTGGAATTTGGAAAAAGCGGAAATTTTAGCGAACTTCAATAGCGAATCGAATGAATGATGAAATTTGAATTCTTTTTTTTTTTTTTTTTTAATTACCATCTCCATCATCATAATCATCGAGCGAATAATAATCCAAATCGATGCCAGTGTGATGGTTTTCGTTTGCTAGAAAAATCTAACCAACAAAGAGAGATATCGCAGCAACAACATAGAAAACAAATCTATACTAGCGAATATCTCACATCTGAAAACGAAATGCAGAGAAAAAGCAAATTAATATTATTACTCTAGATTAGGAGGGGTCCTTCGAACCAAATATAGCGATTTTTTTCTCTACCCAAAGATGGGAAAAAATCTGTTGTGGCTCGGTGGTGTTTTGGTGTTGTGTAGAAGAAGAGGAAAAGTCAATTTATCAAAATGAAAATGAAATATAAAATTTGATGCTTTCGTAGCTGTTTTCGATGATACGTTTGAGATCTTTCTTGTTAATTGCTATTCTCCTACGAATTAGATTTAAAATTTTTTCTCTCCACTTTTCGAATCAAATCTTAATCTATTCTATTCTCTCTCTCTCTCTATTCTCTTTCGAGCGAATATAAAACAAAACTGGCGAAGAGAGAGAGAGAGAGAGAGAGAGAGAGATAAGAAAATAGATCATCTTCATCATCACCATCATCATCGAACGCCGGCATTTGCGAAATCTTCCTCATTATCATCGAGAATTGAAACGAAAACTGCTAGTAAGGCATTTCCAATAATAGAAAGAAATTAGAAACCTTGAATTTATCTACCCAACGCGAGATCGAGAAAAAAAAATTGATAGATATGAATGATGATAGAGATTATTATTCTCGTGGTGATGGTGAGAGAGAGAGAGAGAGAGAGAGAGAGAGAGAGAGAGAGAGAGAGAGATAAATATAACATCGATGGCGAATATCACTCTATACTCTACACAGTACCCTTGAAGATGGTATAGTGGAAAATATAATCATCATCACAATCGACACTGTGCCAGAACATTAAACATCTCGATGGATGAACCGAATTGATCATGAAATAAATGCATTATTCTTCCCTTGAGGATTCAAAATATTTAAAGATTTTGAAATGAATCCAAAATAATGATGCCGATGATGTCACTGTGCTACGGACAAGTATGGTGCTGATCTCATCTATCTGCTATGATCGTTTGACCTCATCTATCCGTGTGTGTGTGTGAGAGAGAGAGAGAGCTGCTATGATATTTCGATTAGATTCAGAATCGAAATTAAAAAAAAAGAAAACTAAATCTAAAATCTCGAAAACATCGAGGATGATTGTAGAACACACACGTACAAGATTTGAAAATCGCCAACGCATTGCTTTGATTGGTTTTTTTTTCACTGTATTTCGAGTGAATCTATCTCTGACTCTATGAATTCGATTGGATCTATTTGTTTTTTTTCAGACTAATCTCCTTCACTCGATTCGAAACGTAAAAAGAAACAGACTTGAATTGATGAATTGGTAATTGAATATTCAAAAGCTATAGATTTAATCTACGGACTAGGATATGGTTGCAGTGCGCGAGAAGGAGAGAGAGAGAGAGAGAGAGAGAGAGAGTAAAAAAACAAACACACCAGGTCTCTGACTCTAGGATCGAATTGATCTAATCCGTAATTGATTGCGAACGACCAATCAATTCGATGGTCATCTGTTACAAATCAAATAGATTCGAGAGGAAGAAGCGATTTAATTTTGAGAAATAAATAAGATTTTAACCATAAAAAAAACGTTTCGATTTCTTTCGTCCCTAACCCAATCTCATCGAAGCTATTATCAATGGGAATAGTTTCTAAATGATTCTAAAGTCCATTCGAATCGATTCAAATCGAATCCATTTTCTTTGTCTTTTTCGATGTATTTGTTTGGTGCGAAAAATCTAGAAATCCTAATCACTGTGCAACTGAAAAAGAGATGGAGAAAAAAGTTTCGAATCTGATTCAGAAGTTTCTAGGCCTAATGATAAGATTTCATTGATGATGATTCGATTACGATGTTGATGATGGTGATAATCGAAATCTCTCTCTCTTTCCCTCTCCATCGACAACAAGCCTTCGATGTTATCAGCGATGCGGATCCATTGAAGCAGATTAGAATTGAGAGCTCGAGTAACGAGGAAGAACAAAAAAAAAAAAAAACGACAGCAATCAACAATCGAATCGAGCTCGTTTTGTAGATCCGATTTACGATTCTCTCATCGAATCAAATTTTGGCCAACAACAACATTCTCTCATTTCCATTCGATATTGGTCTCGTTTTTTTTTTTTTTCGTTTCAAATCTTCCGTTTATCTTTCTGTTTGATTTCGATTTTTTCTTTCTAATTTTTTTTTTGATAAATTTTCATAAGAAAATAACAACAAATGGTTTGATAATGAAATGAAACACATCATCGAATCGGATCGCAATCAAAATCATAGATTTGAAATGATTAGAAACAGTAACATCGTTTGAGTTTTTTTTCCAACTAAAACAAAAAAAAATGAAAAACTCAAGGAAAAAATTGAATTTTTGATATGAGAGAAAAAGAATCAAACACTCTAGATTGCATTCGTTAACGGATCCTAGAAAATTTTTTTCGCTCTGATCTTTTTTTCTTCATCTCGATCACTTGTTGCTTATGATTTGATCCCCACTTTCCCCATCTCTAATGGTTGACCTTTTTTTTCTGTCTTTAAGAATTCGAACCGATTCCCATACGTTGAGTGTTTTTGATTTGACGAATTTCTCGGTGATTGATCTGAATGACAATGATCCGTTACAGCCAAACTTTTTCAATGCTAAAAACTATCCATAGTTAAACTAATCAAGAAATCTAATCTAGGAATCTTGGGGAGAAAAACATAGACAATCTATACCATTCTCTTCCTAAAAGAAACCTAAAACCGAATCGAATAGAAATAAAAGTAACTTGGAAATAGAGAAAAGTTTTTTTCTTCTTTGATCTTTTTTTCAAGAATCTTATGAAATGAACCATAGAGGACATAGCGGACATATATTTAATCGTCGAACCTAAGCGAATTCGATAAGGTTTGGATCGTTTTCCATTAGCTAATGATAGTACCGAATCAATCAATCAAATGAGAGACAAAATTCTTTAGAGATTCAATAGAAATCTATCTCTACTAGAATTATCTCAAGATGCCACAGAAATTAAGTGCACAAAGGATCATGGACTATTCAGTCTTTTTCGATTCTAATTCACACCAGCCATCTGTTGATTCTTCATCGAAATTCATTCTTCATCAAAAAAAAGGGGATTTATTTCGAGAGAAAAATTCAAAATTCCACATTTGTTTCCTGTAGGAGATTGCTTACAAAACTGATTAAATAATTGTTGAGAATATCTGTTTGATATTATTGATATGGCAACCATAATTGATAGCCTTCAAACAATCGAATCCATTGGATTCGATTGAATCTAACAACTCTTTTGATAATAATTTTCAATCGCAAAATTTTAAATCATTCAATTCTTAATGAGGTTTTTGATTGCTTAAGTTTATTCGGAACAAAATGACAAATTTAATTAGAATTGGATTGATTTTGATTATCCTAATTGTATCGGTCTTCGCATGGGATAATGGTCTTTTACGTACGCCACCGATGGGTTGGATCTCTTGGCTTCGATTCACATGCCAGCTAGATTGTGATCAATATCCCAATGAATGTATCAATGAGAAGCTCTATAAAGACATGGTTGATAGAATGGCTCAAGATGGTTATCTAGAAGCGGGATACAATACCGTAAACATTGACGATTGCTGGATGGAGAAGGAGAGAGATCCCGAAACAAAACGCTTAGTTGCGGATCGTCAACGATTTCCTAATGGAATCAAACATCTAGTTGAATATGGACGAGCTAAGAACGTATCAATTGGTATCTATCAAGATATTGGCACAAAAACGTGTGCTGGCTTCCCAGGAACTTATTCCGGCAATGAAGATCATAGTGAAATTGATTCTAAAACGTTCGCTGAATGGGGCGTTGATTCGATCAAAATGGATGGATGTTTTGCTAAACTGAATGAATTCAATAAGAAATTCACTAAATATCGTAAAGCGTTAGAAAAACAAGGTGATAATTTCGTTTTTTCAATACCAAAAACAAATTTGAACACTTTTCGAAATTCTTTCATTATTCAAGATCACAAAATTGCTTTTTGTTGTGAATGGCCGAGCTATCTTTCATCAAGAATAATTGAAGATGTAGAATTCGAATCGATCAAACAAAATTGTAATTATTGGAGAAATTACGAAGATGTTGTCGATTCATATGAATCGTTGCAGAGAATCATTTTCTTTTACGCAACGCACAATAATCTCTATATCAAATTCAATGGTAAATTTATCGTTTAGAAATTAATTATATTAAAAATTTTCTTTCGTTTTTAAATCAATTAGGACCAGGAGGATGGTTCGATCCAGATATGCTGACAATCGGTTTGAATAAAAGCAATAATTGCCCATTATTGATTTTGTTTTGTTTGATTTGATTGAACCAAAAAATAAGGTAACAATGGATTATCACTCGAACAGAGCAAAACTCAAATGAATTTTTGGTCAATGTGGTCTTCGCCTTTGTTCATGTCAGCCGACCTAAGAACGATACGGCCCGAGTTCAAAGCTATCTTGTTGAACAAAAATTTGATCGCTATTAATCAAGATCCTCTTGGAATAATGGCTACGAAAATTATCCATGTAATTTCTTAAGATCTGTTGAATGCTTTCAACTAGATTTAATGTGTTTTTTGCTTTACTACAGAATGAGAAGATTCAAGTTTGGTCCAAACGACTTTCCCCGATATGCGAGAATGGGCCATCACCATTCGTTGTGCTTTATTATTATTCGGAAACTCTAGGCAATGATTTGTTTGTATGATCTTCGAAATTCTGCTTGAAACCTAAAATTCATGTTCAGCGTTTGATATTCCAATCCGACATAGATGAGTTATGAGCTGAGCAAGCTGATACCTGAAGAGTTCCGAAAAGATAAGTATGAAATAAAAGATCTCTATACTGACAAGCAAGATCGATCCATTATTATCACATCGAATCAATCGCTTCGATTACTTGTTCCGAGTTCTGGTGGGAGTCGAATCGTGAAATTGGTTCCAATCACAAACGAATGTCAATGATTTTTCATCGGAAACACTCGAGAAAAAAAGAAAAGCTCTTATAAAATCACAATCAATTCATTTGTGTCAGAAATCAGAATGAAAATATGATAAACCTATATCGATTCAGAACTTTGATTAGACTAGATATCGATTAAAAGCTACCGTTAAGAAACTTGATGATAATGATGAAGATAGACATTTGGAGTTCACTTTAAATGTTAAACGTTTCTGTTTTTTATTTGTGTAGTAATTGTCGATTTGAGTTGTAAGGATCCCATTAAAATCAAATCGATCTCTCAAATCGTTACTAAATAGATGATATATTGATTATAAATCCTAGTGACTAATCGGGCCTAATGCCTTCATAAGTGCGTCGTCTTCTTTTGTTTCACTTAGATTCATTCTAGTTACTATCTCTGCTGATAGATTGAGGATGTTGATTGTTTAAATTTTATCGAATGCTGCCAGAGAGAATAATAATGGATCGATAGCAAATTGATCATTCATTTGTTCTTGAGTTGATCATCCTCAATCTGATTCGAAAATGATTCTCATGAATATTTCCATTTTACTCATCATCGTTGAGATGGTCATTCCGATTTCGGCATGGGACAATGGTCTTCTACGAACTCCACCGATGGGCTGGCTATCTTGGCTTCGATTCACTTGCGAAATTAATTGCGAACAATATCCTAATAGTTGCATCAACGAAAAGCTTTACAAAGATATGATTGATAGGATAGCTGAGGATGGTTATCTGCAGGTTGGCTACAAAACTGTGAACATCGATGATTGTTGGATGGAGAAAAAGCGAGATCCAAAAACGAAACAATTAGTCGCGGATCGTAAACGATTTCCTTATGGAATCAAACATTTAGTCGAATATGGACGCGAAAGAAATGTTTCAGTTGGAATCTACGAGGATATTGGTACAAAAACATGCGCCGGTTTTCCCGGCATCGATAATCATGAACAAATCGATGCGAAAACTTTCTCCGAATGGGGAGTTGATTCAATCAAAATGGATGGGTGTTTTGCTTTGATCAATGAATACAATCAAACATATCCAAATTTTCGTAAAGCTTTGGAGAAACAAGGTAATTGGTGATTGTCTCAGGTTGCTCAATGCACTAAATTATCAATCTGATCGATTAAATAGAGCATAGAATAGCCTATTCTTGTAGTTGGCCAGCCTACATAGCAAACAATAGCGTTCCAGATGATGTCTACGAAGTAATCAAAGAGAATTGCAACTACTGGCGAAACTATGATGATATCGTTGATTCATGGGAAAGTGTGAAGAAGATCATTTTGTTCTATGGCTCCAAGAACAAACAATTTAAAAAATTTCATGGTATTTTTTCCTAGATTAGCAAAACTGTTTGAATTTGTTGCTGAATATTTTTTATTTCTAGGTCCTGGTGGATGGTTCGATCCAGATATGCTACTAATCGGTTCTATTATTGCATTCTAAAAAGGTTAGATTATAATCTATCAATTTTTCTTATTCAGGTAACAATGGTCTTTCATTGGAACAAAGTAAAACTCAAATGAATTTCTGGTCAATTTGGTCGGCTCCATTAATGATGTCGGCCGATTTGCGACGAATTACGCCTGAATTCAAAAAGATTCTTCAAAACAAAGAATTGATCAGCATCAATCAAGATCGTGATGGTCGAATGGCTAGTTTAATTTACAAGGTAAAATAAATATGTCCCAACAAATTTTTTCAAGAGAAATTTTTTCGAATTTCGAAAGACGGACAAAATACAAATTTGGACCAAAAAACTAGCTGCAAGCGCGGAAGGAGAACCCTCATCTTATGTTGTGCTATATTTCTATTTGTATTCCCTTGGAATAGATTTGAATGTAAATCATTGAACTCAATTTAAATTGGATTGTTTTAAATGAATCGATTTCTTTAATTCGCTTTCTCAATTCTTCATTTTTTGAACACAGATCCGTTTCAACGTAAGCAAGTTGATACCTAGAGAAGAGATTCAAGACGAATATCTAGTATTTGATCTTCACGATGCTGATACCGTAATGAAAATTATATCGTCTGAAGAGAATCTTGAACTTAGGGTTCCTAGCTCAGGCGGAAGCAGAATTGTTAAATTAGTTCCAGTCCTAAAAAACGAGAATCTCTTCGAAACGAATGAAGATACGTTGGATAATTTTTGTGACTATTAAATAAACAATCATCAGAAATGATCTAAGCTAAGCTTCTGTTACTAACCGAACTCAATATAAACAATCTTAAAGTTTTAAATTCATCAATTCATCTCCAAAAAACAAAGCAAATTAAGTCTTATTATTATATTTTTTGCTAAACACTTTGCTCTTAACACTTGTAAAAATAATCTTGATCATACAACTATATCTGACATGAAAAAAAATCATTGATTTCGTTTTGAAATACCAGATGGAAAAAATGAGACTACGAAAAATTTTTTCTCGGGAATCCACCCGTAAACAATATTCGAAAAATGCTGCTCACAAACAACGAACCTTTTGAACAGCAAGAGAAACACTTGAATAGAGTGAGAGAGTAAAGAGGGGAAGCAATAAAAAAAGAGACAGAGGGAGAGGATAAAGAGAGAAATAAGAAGGACAGCTAAAGAGAGAGAGAGAGAGAGACTGACTGAAAGAATCGGAGAGAAAATAAATTCGCTAAAACCAGACAAAGTCAAAATTTAATTTTTCAAGCGATTTTTTCTCAAGCTTAGATCGATTGATTTCAAATTCGTTTCAATCCAACCATCAATCAATCAATCATTCGCCATAGAAAAATATTTTGAATTATCATTTGTTTCCAATAGGGGTAAGTAAACGATCTTCGAATCGAATCCTTCACGAAACGAACGCCGAAATAAGTTTTTCTGTTCCTAAGCGAAGAACGTTTCGTTAGGAGAAGAGAGGTAATAATCAACAACCCGGTCATTCGCTTTTTCAATAGCAAAGCTAGCTAGTTGATTTTATTATTTGCCTTTTTATTTCTAATAATCCAATCAATCTAGTTCACGGGATTTATAATCTCAATGCTCTCTTTCTCTTAATTCTCCTCGGTTGTCTCTATGCTAGCAACGATGATGATGATGTTGTTGTTGTTGTTTAGGAAACTTCTTCTCTAGAATCTTAATCATTCATATTTGAACAGACCAGAACAAAGATCAGATCAGATTGTATGTTTTCCGCTTCTCGGTTATTGTCTGTCTCAATTGTCAGTTAGAAATAATCGAAATACTTCGTTGTCGACCGCTGCTATCGTTGTAACTGGTGTTTTTGTTTCCTGATGCCATTGAAGCAAATTCAGAAAAAAAGAATCACCTGCATCATCATCACAAACCATAGCGATAGCAACACCAATAAATAAAATTTATAAAAAAAATAGCTATTATAGCAGTAACAATAAACTAGATTGGTATGTTGTTATTCTTGTTTTTTTGATGTCCATTTTCTGTTCTCTTTCGCACACATTTATTTTCATCATATCCATGATCGAGAGAATCCATAAATTAAAATTGCTAAAAATTATGATCGCCTCGAATGTTTTATTTTTTGTGATAGCAAAATATTGATGCTATGAAAATATTGAACTGTTTTTGCTTCCTATGAGAAAAAGACTAATTTCATGCTTGCTTTCTGGATTTGTTGCAATCAAATTACCTGTCTGATTTCGGTTACCATAATACTCATTCATTGATTTTCCTTTTGTACCATATCCTTTAAGAAGAGAGTTGAATCACACTCCATTATTGAATTTAATCAGCTGAAATCAGTCCGAAAAAAAAATGAACGAAAATTGTCAAACATATCAGTGCGTTAATGTTTATCAAACGTCGGCCACATCAGAAAATCTTAGTCGACATGAAATGCTGAGCTGGGTGAATGAATCTTTGGAAGCAGATTTTAAAAAAGTTGAAGAGCTATGCTCAGGTCAGTATGAGATACGAATGTTGATTTTTAAATTAATTTTCTCTATCTTAGGAGCTGCTTACTGTCAATTTTTGGATTTGCTTTTCCCCGGTTCGATTCAATTGAAGAAAGTCAAATTCCGTACAAATCTGGAACATGAATATATTCAAAATTTCAAGTTATTACAAGCCGCTTTTAAAAAAGTCGGTTGTGATAAGGTACGATTGAAGTTTGAACGTTTCTCAATTTGTCTTAATTCATTGCAATTTATCTTTGCAGGAAATCATGATCAACAAATTAGTTAAAGGCCGATTTCAAGATAACTTTGAGTTTCTACAATGGTTTAAAAAATTCTTCGATGCCAACTATGATGGCCGAGGTTATAATCCTTTTGATGCTAGAGGACAGCAACCAATGGGTTCGGTTACCTCTGGACCAAGTAATGGAACTAAAACTGGTGTAGCCAGACCCACCGCTACTCGAAATACTTTTACATCGAACCGAACTCTTTCTCAAACTTCGACAACATCTAATCGGTCTAATTTAACCAATGCAATCGGTAGAAAAACCGGCAATGATCTAGACATCAAGAAAATCGATGAAAAGGTTTTTTTATATCCTATTTCATTTAGTTCATTCTAATAATAATATCATATTTGATCATTCTTTAGATGAACGATCTGTCATTATTAAATGATACGTTGGCGAGAGAACGAAATTTTTATTTCAACAAATTGAGAGACATCGAAGTGCTTTGTCAAAATGAATCTAGCAATGATGCCGAGAAAGATATTAAAGATCAGATTTTAAATATTCTTTATGCTGTGGAAGATGGCTTCACTTCGCCTGGTGCTGGTGGTGAATATGAAGATAATCTCAACGCTGACGCCGAGTATTAATTCGTATCACATTAGAAAATTTCATCCTGAACGAAGCGAAAAATAGCGAATTTTTCCGACTGATCTTAAAGAATTCAGATTCTAAGAATTGTTTACTAATCTAATTAGAAGATTGATTCTTTGATTATCATCATTTGAACCATTGATTTGACATTTAAAACTCGATAAAAAATCCTATCATGGTATTTTTCATTAATTTATTTTCATTTTTTTTTTTTTTTTTTGGGATTGATAATAGTGAAAATTTAAAGTTTTTTTTAATGTGACGATTTAAAAATAAAATTTCTGAATGATAAGAAACAATGTAAAAAGAATACATTTAACAAATAATTTTATTAATTGCAAAACCCAATTTATCGCTATGAAGATTTAAGAGATCGCTCTCGTTCCAAATTGATGTTGAAATATTTGTAAATGTATTTGATGCGAAAACATAATGCCTGATACATTCGTCGAACTATAACATCGCTTCTTGGTCCAAGATGTACCAAAAATGGATAAAGATAGTATTTGATCAATTTGATCGCCTCTCTGCGTTTGCCTTGTTGACACCAGCTATGACTGAGATAGATGAGGCATCGCGCTCTCAGATTCGGATCATCATAAATAGATGATAATCTTAATTGCGAAAACGTTATGGTCTCAGCTAATTTGGCCTAGTTGCAGTTTTTCGCAAAATCACATTGATGAAATATTGGATTTGAAAAAAAACAAAGGCGAGTTAATTAATCATGCTGAAGAAAACGATCACTATGATGCCTACGAATCTCAGATTATGATCGCCCAATGATGAATAAGCACCTCCGAGTGTTGATAGCCACGAAAGTGTCTCCTCTAGATCCATCTTCAAATGTGCTAGATATACTATGCGATTATTCCTAATAAAAATTAAGAGAGGTTCAACAATCAAACTTATACAAATTTATGATCAAACCATTCGACATTAATCGGCACAACAATATCGAATGTACCGAGATCATTAGGATGGCATAATTCAATATTCAACGATTTTAGTCTACATTTTTTCAGTTTTTTCTCTTTTAATATAAGATTTTCAATATTTTCTTTAACCAATTTTCTATACAAACGAGAATGAATGAGATGATGGTGGAAAAAAATGAATTTCTCATAACGAAGAATAGGAATTGTGAGACGATATCGTTTCACAATATCATTACAATCTTCATCAAAAACGATGGAACTCGTGGAGAAACATTCGTAATTACGACTGCTTGAAGGCGAATTTTTCAACAACTTTACCGATAACCTAATGGAAACGATTTGAAACATCACCTCGGTAGATTTATCATCGTGACTTGATGGTTCCTAAATGCATTCTTAACTCAAATGTTGGTAGCCTCGATCATCTGATGATCTCATGGCAGTCCCATCCCTTTGTTTACACCGTAATCCATAGATGGAGACTTTCGCGAATTAAATGATGTTGAAGAGCTGGTATGAATCGCGATATCTTTTTAGAAGTGTTGTCGAAGGGATTTCGGTCAAGTGAACATTGTCTCATGCTTCTAGGATTTCTACAATCACGCTCGATTCGAATTTATTATTCATTAAAAATGCCACCAAAAAGAAAAATTGTCTCGATACAAAAATCTTCTCCAAATACGACTTCATTGTTGACAAATAAAAAAAGTAAGGTGTCTGCGATTGAAACGCAACCTAATGTTCTCATCAATGATAATGATGTCAATCTACGAATAATATCTTGGAATGTTAATGGTATCAGAGCTGCTATCAAAAATGGTATCATGGAATATCTAGAATCTATGAATTGTGACATTCTATGTCTTCAAGAAACCAAGTGTAATGACAAAAACTTTCCCAAAGAAATTAAAGATTGGAAAAAATTTCATTACCAATATTTCAAGGCTTCTGATCAAGATGGTTATGCTGGTGTGGCTCTTTTCTCGGCCTCTGAGCCTAACAAAGTTACCTATGGTATAGGCTCACCAAAATTTGATTGTGAAGGGCGGATTATCACTGCATTCTTTGATAAATTTATTCTCATAAATGCCTACTTTCCGAACGCTGGGCAAAACTTGAAAAGATTGGACTATAAATTAGAATTTAATCAAGAATTTTTAAAATTTTTGCTCAGATTGAATTCCGGAAGACCAATAATTCTATGTGGTGATCTCAATGTTGCTCATAAAGAGATTGATTTAGAAAATCCAAAAACTAATACTAAAACCGCTGGTTTTACTATACAAGAACGTCAGGAATTCACGAAACTTCTAGACTCTGGTTTTATCGATTCCTTTCGTTTACTATACCCTGATCGCTTGAAAAGCTATACCTATTGGGGCTATAGATTCAATTGTCGAGCGAAAGATATTGGATGGCGTTTGGATTATTTTGTCATATCTGAAATACTTAAAAATAATCTGATTGATAATAAGATAGATAAAGAAGTTATGGGAAGTGATCATTGTCCAATCATCTTGCTTTTAAGTATTTAATCCGACGAATAAATATTCTTGATTGTTAATCATGAAATTTAATGAAAAATTTTTTTTCCGCGCCATTTTGTTTTTTCCAAAATCATATGATCTACATACGCTTGCGTATTTCTCAAAAAACAGTGCAAATAAGTAAAGAGATAGAGCAAAGAAAAATGGAACTTCCGTATCTGGTCCAAACTGAAAGCAAAGTTAAGAGAGGAGGGAGTAGAGTATCAGAGATTGGATTTTGCATGCGCAAATCTTTGTTGTGCTAAGAATCGTTCTACACTTGAACGAAAAAATCAGAGAAGTGGTTCAAGTTGTATCTACGATGTAGTAGTAATCCTCCTCCTTTCTTTCTCACTACTTAGATTCCAACTAATTAAAGTTACGAAACGAATAAAAATGGCACACAAAATGCGAAGAGAGGGAAACATAGAAAAAAGAGAGATAGAGAGGGGAAAGAAAGAAAAAGTGTAAAGAAACAGTGGGAAAAAAATTTCTAAATGATATGATGAATGAGGGGAAAAATTTGTGTCACTATTATCATTACTTCAAACGTTTAGAATTATTACTACTATTGTTATTGGGAGCGCTGTAGCTCTCGTTTATGGCTAGATCTACCGAATCTAACATCTTTCTCTCTCGCTCTTTCTCTCGACATTTCATCAGCGAAGAAAGTTTTGTTATTTTTTAATTTTAATATCACAAGCAAATGATTACCATCAATTTTATCATCACCATCTTCTTCGCTCTCGTTGTTGGATGCCATCGAATCGATGTGTATGTGAACGCAATAAAAAAGAAGCAATGAAAGATTTTCCTCATCATCATCATCATCATCATCATGATTATGTCCATCATTCGACAACATCGACATGAGAAACGATTTAACTTTGTTTTTTCAATCGTAAATCTCAACGATGCTTGGAGAGATTCCATCCAAGAAGAGTTCATTTTATGTGTATTCTTTGTTCAGAAAATAATCTTACATTGCTTCCATCATTTTTGAAAAAAAACTCCAAGCAAATTTCATCGTTTCTCTTTGCTTCTCTCCAAGTTATTTCTCGCTTTCTATCTCCCTCTTCCAATATTAGAAGAGAGAAGACATCAACACAGTGATCTCCATTCCTATTAAGAGAAACAATCCTTGACTGGTTTGTAAAAAAACTAATCTTTGAATGTTTTTTCTTGCTGTCTGATAAAAATTTTTCCAATCTGTGGTTTGTTTCTCCAATCTGTAAATTTTTTTTTTCTCGTCTAACAATCATTGGACTATCAACCTAATTTTCTACTTTCATCGAATTAAATTCAATTTTCGCTTTTATTTCAGCTGAAAAGAAACATTGATTTTGATTTGAAAAAGTCTTCAGCATCGGAAATCATTGCTCTTGATCCAAATGATTCTTTGGCCGGTGATTGATGATGATGAAGATGATGGTGAAAATAAAATTGATACGGTTTCTATCAGTTGATTACAAAGATAAATTTTTTGGTTTCTAATTGATTTATTTCACTTTAAAATTTCAGAATACAGCTATTTCATTCATGTTCGTTAGAGATTACTCCATTCGAAACCGCATTTTTTCTGATCAAAAGAATTTTGTAAAAATCAAAATCATTAATCCAGAAAAAATTGAGGAAAGATAAAAATATCTGTTGCTCAGACAAAATCAATTGTTTCGCTAAGAATTTTTAAAAATTGACGTCAACAGGGCTGAAATGATGATAATGACTTCTACAGCCACTGTTCCGAGCTCATCTCATACCAAAACTGATATAAAACAGATGAATATTTGTTTGCCCAGTAATTCGGCTATGGAATTACCGATCGTCACCTCAACTAGCAACATAAACTCAATTAATATCGCTTCGTTAACGACAACTTCCAAAAACATTACAAATGCCACCAGTTTTTTAACAGCATCTAATGCACCTGGTCATTTACAGATGAGACCTCTAAGCGTAATGGTCGCCAAAATTAATCAACCCTCGAACAGACAACAGCCAGTATGTATGCCAAGAATGAGCACCACAAGAGGTGGTGCAACTTTACAGATTCAAAATTCTATTCGTTCTTCTTCAACGCCAACAACCACAAACATTTCGAATTCAACTTATGGAACATCCAATATGTCTTCGATTTCTGTGCGAAGGTTCATAAATCCTCATGCAAATCATACTGGTTCTATGCCCATAATTAATATTACTACAAGTGTATCATCAAATGTAACCAGCTCTGTAAAACAAGTAGTTACTGGCCAAAAATTTTTCACTACTGCTGGCAATGTTGAAACAGTGAATCTTGTGATGGCGAATCCAAATGACGTTAGAAATTTAAAAACAAATACTTCTAATGAAATCAAATCTCTGTATACCGTTAATAAAATTAATGGACCAAAACAGCTGACTGGCTCAGCTTTAGTCACAAACGCTTCAAAAATGGTTATTAATAATGCTGGACAATCATGTACAACTAGATTAGGAATATTAAGCAATAATACGACTAACAAGACAGCGCTAATAAATTTGTCGAAAAATTTCATTTTAGCACCCACTGGATCTTCAGGCATTACTAATATGGTCAGCATAAGTTCTGCAAATTTTTTGAATAGAATTCCGAATCAAATTATCGCACGACAAACAGTTGCGACCACTTTGAGCCAAGCGATAACATCATCATCGACTAAACCGGCAATTTTCACCGTTAATACCAATTCTAATGTAATAACCTCGAACATTATTACTACATTACAACCTATCATCACCACGAACAATAACGCAGCTGGTAATTCGCAAAACATTTCGACATCCACTGTTTCCCTATCGACTAATTCTATAATGACAACCTCCTCGAAATCATCTGTGCAATCGCTGACCATCAGTAATAATTCAAGCAACTTGTCTTCACTGAAATCAAATTTTTCTCCAACTCTTGTATCACCGAGGCCTAGAATTTTGAGTAGAAAAAGACCTATAGAAATGGCTGGTTGTGTGAATAGTATTGGAAACACTGTTCAATTAATCAATGCTTCTAACCACTCGAACATCTCAACCATCACTTTAAAATCGCAGAATGGATCATTTTTAACTCATCAACAATCTTCAACTCAATCACCTTCATTGAATTTGATTTCTACAAATTTGAATCCATCCATACAAACATTTGATCCCCAGAAAACCTATTCAGCTGTGGGCTTAGATAAAGATCAAAAGCCAACTTTATCAAGCAACAATTCTGAAGTCAACAGTTCGACACCAAGAAAAAAGCCTAGGAAACAGTTACTCGAGCCAACGAGTCCTAAATTCAACTCTTATGAAATTGATCGCGATCGCAACGAAGCTATCGATGCTTTAAAAAATAATGAACCTTATAACGATGAGTCAACAATCGTCAAGAAACCAAGGCCTTCATTGATACATCAGTCAAACTACATGGTTCGAATTCCACATTTACCGCGATATAGTGATATGAAACATAAGAATGACAAAAAATCGATCCAAGATTTGCTCAATGATTTGCGTAAAGAAAACGAATGGAAAGATTTACTGTTAAGTGAGCAGTGCAAAAAACTTGCAGATGATGAAAAACAATCTACACTGAAAAGTCTTGAAATATTTTTATCAATTTTAGAAGAAAGAATCAGTCCGTTTTCAAAATGTGCTGAAACTAACACTCTTTATCATCATTTGTATCAAAATAATGCTCATAATGAGGGTGAATTGAATTTAAATTCTAATAACTTGAAAATCGATGGAATCAGTATAAGTCTAGCTGATCGTAAATGTGTTAGAATCAATGACATAATTCGAGCCAATATTCAGAGATCAAAACTTATTGTGGAACAATTGATAGAATGCAGTCAATTAATACAGAAAATAACCTCCGATCACAAGGAAAAAGTCGCTAATATAGCCAAAAAAATCAATTACAACAATTACACTGTGAACAGCAAAAGAAATTATTCTAGATGACTTTTGTCGTTAACTTCGACAGCCTCTACAACGATTTCTAAAGAGTCAAACATTCAGAATGAATGACCATCAAATTTTCCAATGAGTATTTCCTAATAGTCTCATTTTTTACGTTGACGATTTTTTCTGAAAATTTTGTATAAAATCTAACTGAATCTTTCTCAACATTTGTTCCTGTTAATTTTTTACTAATTTCAAAAATCGATTTTTATTGTATGATATGATTCTATTTTTTATGATAAAAATTGATAATTTTTTCTGTATTTTTTCCTTTAAATTATTGATTTCTGTAACAAAAATTCATTCGAACACTGATCGATTATTATGAGATTTTCAAACAAATAAAAAATTGTAAATATTTTTCTCAAATTTTATTAAAAAAAAAAATTCGCCTTAAATTCGTTGATGCATTGATCGTTTGTTAAAATTTGATTTTGTCTTATCATAATCCATTTGAAAATTTTAAATTATCATTTTCATTGATCCACAGAATTATGGCAGAAAATCTGAAATTAATTAATGGATCGAGTTCTGAGAATTAATCTTCAACTGATCCCTCTCTCAAGTGGCGAAGTTTCGATTCTCTCCAAACTCAAACACGTACTCTATGAAACGATCATTAAGTTTTCGAATGTCTGCATCAGAATCATTTGTGTAAAAGGCGGAGTTTGTTTGTTGCTTGTAGCCTATCATTCGAGAGTGCAAGGCGATTCGAATCGGCTTCTGATTGGCTGCTTTCGAATGATTTGAATTTTCTAAGTTATGTCATCGATCCTCTCTAAACTTCAATCACTCAACGGTCCATGTGAATCTTATCTCTGGGTAATTTTTATTTCAAACATTGTTATTTTTTCCTCATTCGTATCATTAATGATTCTTTTTTTAAAATACAATTTCGTGATATATTCTAGTATATTTTAAATAGAATTGATCAAATGTCAACGCAACAATTCAATTGACATCATCAATATTGACAAAGAGCCTTCAGTATATATTCTATTTTTTAGAATTTTCTTTCCAATATGAAGCGATCATCGGATTCTGCTGGCAATTATGGTTGCCCAAAATCACCAAGAATATGTTCAACAATCAATATAAATGATGCTGGTAGCTCTGAAATGAGCCGAATGAAAGTTTGTGTTCGAGTGCGACCAGTTAATCAAAAAGAAATTCAAATTGGTGCCAAACCTGTGATAGAAATTATCGATCAGAATATGCTAGTTTTTGATCCGTATGTTTTTGACGAAGCTAATGATCAATATCAGTATCAAGGAAAGGTTTACAAAGAAATCGGAAAAAGACCGAATAAAAATCTTCAGTTTGTTTTTGATCGAATTTTCAATGAATCCGAGAATAATTTATCAGTTTACACTGAAACAACAAAAGATTTGGTCTCATCATTGCTTGCTGGTTACAATTGCTCTGTATTCGCATATGGATCAACTGGATCTGGAAAAACTCATACAATGCTGGGATCATCTAATGACCCAGGAGTGATTTTTTTCACGACTATGGATCTCTACCGTCATCTTGAAGAACAAAAAGATCGGAATCTTGAATTAAGCATCTCATATTTTGAAATATACAACGAAATATTTTATGATTTACTCGATCCAACATCTGGTCAATCATTGTCGATACTTGAGGACGGCAATAAAGGCATGATTGTTAAAAATTTAAGCATACATCAACCGAAAGATGCTGATCATTTATTGAAAATGTTGGAATTTGGCAACAAAAACCGCAAACAACATCCGACCGATTCTAATTCTGAATCATCTAGATCACACGCTATCTTTCAAATAACACTGAAACGAAAAGATTTTGCAAACGATCAAGAAATGTCCATTCAAGTTTCCAAAATGAGTTTGATAGATTTGGCTGGTAGTGAACGTGCTTCGACCGCCTACAAGACCTATCGAAGTCAAGGTCTCCATCGTGAAGGTGGCAATATTAACAAATCGTTACTGTCGCTTGGTAATTGCATCAATGCATTAACCAACAATAAAAATGGTTACATACCGTATCGAAGCTCGAAATTGACACTGATTCTTCGAGATTCTCTCGGCGGTAATTGTCGCACATTAATGATTGCAACGATCTCATCATCAGGCAATTCTTATGAAGAGATTCATAATACTTTATTATATGCCGAAAGAGCAAAAGGTGTTCAGCTTAATGTTCGTAAAAATAACATTTCGGTTGCGGTTCAACCTCGAGAATATAAAAATATTATAGAGAAAATGTCTAGAGAAATCGAAAATTTGAAACGAGAGAATGACATTCTCAAAAATCAAGCTGTTTCGATACCAGAAAATCCTATTATTTCATCGGCGGATGCTATTGAGAAATTGAATTCCATAAAAAATGTTCTTGATGATCTTTTCAAACGACGAACAGAATTACGCGAAAAACTTCTTGATTGTGAACATAATCTGAAATTCTTAGATGTAATCTCATTTTTTCAATCGATTATTTCATCTAAACTGATTAATCTCTTTTCTAATTTAGCTTCGCATCTTTTTTCGGACTCTCGATAATCAACGACTCAAACTGTTGGAGATGGATGAAGAAAATGATGGAAAACAAGATAGAAATGATCTTAAATCGAAAGAGAATTTACATTCGATTTATAGCCAAAAGCTTTATTATATGAATTTGAAATCTTCGTTCCAAAAAGAGGTTGATGAGAACCAAACCAAGATAAATAAGCTTGAAAAAGAGTTGTTGGAAAAGACCAACAACGATTTGGTTGTTCGATGTTTTTTCAAAGAGAACAAATACGAAACACAAAGCTCAAATATTGTTATCGCAGAGAAGCATTATAAAAAAATCATCGAAGAATTTCTCTCCAGATATGAATGCTATGAAGATCTCAATTCTGATGTCATGAGTGTCCTTTATAAATTCTATCACATGCTTAATGGACTCGGACATCTTTCCGAAGAGATGAATGATCGTATGAAATCGATTGTACACAAAATTAAAGGAAGAAAGAATGTTGTTTGGCGTGACAATGTCGATTCACCAACATTTAACAAGCAAAAAGATCTGGAGAGAATATTCTCATTCCCGATGTTTATGAGTGTTTGTGATACTTCAGAAGAGAACGAGAAACGTAATCTTGTAGCAGTCCATGATATCACTCCAACATTGAATAAGAACAAAAACAATTTATATAATAATCATTCTCATAATCAAAATACTCAACATAACAGTGCATTAGGTAATACTGTGACTAAAGCCAGAAATGTCGCTATCGTTTCACCAGCTTTTGGTTTGAAACAACCGTTGAAAGGGAAAGAGAATCAGCGATCATATTTCAATAACAATAGCAGCATCCATTACAATAATAATTCGAGCCTAAAAAATCGTTACAATCAAAATCTTCGTCATCTTAAATCGCCACGTTCTTGGTCAATGCCTATCGCTTCGCCTGGAGATTCATTAAGTGTAGTGAATACATCATCTAGACAACTTCGATCATACAATTACAATAACCGATTCAATCATGGACAAAACTATTCATCATTTTCAAAAAGTCCCCGCAGCCATTTCAATCGTTATTAGTTTTAGTTGTTTTGCTGAGAATTGAGGATCTCATTACAATTAATCATTTGTTTATATAAAACCTTCATCGTCATTATCAATCATAGAAATCATGAATCGTGAAGGGAAATACATATTTTTTCATCCAATATTGGAAAATTTTTTTATGGCTTCAGAATCGACAATTATCAAATGATAGAATTGACTAAAATTAATTCAGATGAGATCTGAACTGAGAATTACAAATATAAGTTTCAAAATATTCAATAAATTATTTTCAAATTTGAAACCTGTTTTTCTTCAATTCAAAAATATGTTGTTTGAATTTCAACGAAATCAATCTGTTTGAATGATTTTAGGCCAGTCAAGATCTACTTCCTGTTCGAGAAGACAGATATAAAATATATAATGATAATTTTATCAACTTTTGTTCATGTCTTACCAAAACATCTAGATTGATTATATCTGCTGTACATTTCAAAATTTTACCAATGCTAGGCTCGGTACGATGATTATCGGAATGAACAAACTCTTTGATATAGGTTCCAGCTTCCGTTTTGATAAAAATCTTGAAAATTCTCTCGCTAAATGATTGTAGAGAAAGATTTTTGATTGCTTCGATCTCTTCAAAATCGATCGGCATGACTTTAATTTCGAAGATCGTTTTTTTTCTATCGATCAGTGTACGTCGATGCAGGACTCGGATCGGAGTTTTTTGGTTAATCTCTAGATTAGTGATGGAATTCAAAACATTACTATCTTGATCGGTGAATGGACGATCTATACAGCACAAGGCTTGATACGATTTAGTTTTCTCTTGTTCGCCTTGTTTCAGCAATATTTGGCTTTGATTTTTCGATACGAATTGCAAATCACGAACTTTAACATCATCGAAATTCTCATTGATATGTTGTTGAATTTTTCTACTGCAATCATCCGGTATTAGGCAAGGTGGATCGGAAATCTCAATCAAAAACGGTCTTCCTCGTCCCAACATTCTCACATCGACATCTTCGCGACCTGATGCACTGAATTTAATCCTATCAGTTTTAATGTATCTATTGATACCATCACAAAGACGTTCCTGAACCGAAGAAGTAGGAGCGACGGAAGCAACAGACCAAGGTGTTTGAGATACGTTCCTCGAAAGCTTCAAATATCGACCGGCAATATAGAGCGGCTCTCTTTTGATCGAAACATTGAGTTTGCATTCAGTGTTGAGTTCAATCAGATCAAAACGATCCAATTGCTCATCGGTAATCTCTTCGAATATTTTTATCAAAGAAGTATGATTGATTCGTGTCGTTGGCATAGATTTGAATTGTTTGCGATTCAATGATTCTTTATGAATTTTTCTCAACAATTCGTATTCATCCGAACATGATTGGTGATCAAAATCTAGCTCTTCGAAAAATAAATTTGAATTTTCATCGAAGTTATCATATTACTTAATTACCGATGATATTGTCACTATCGATATTATGGGAAGCGGTAGTGGCTTGCTCTAATCGGGCATTTAAAAATGTCTTCAAAACGTCTTTACAGTGGATTGTTTCTTCATAATCAATCTTGAATAATCTTGCGAAATATAGATTTCTTAGTGTGAGAATGAATGGCAGCGAAATTTGCAAACGAAAATCTTTGAAAACAGCTTGATTGTGGACAGTTTCAACTATCTGCTTCACTTTGGCCGCTATGAAATTTTCTTCCAAGAGATTCAAACAACAGCAACATATAGCAGTGTTTTGCAACGAAGAAATTTCACCGTCAGACGGATTGGTTAGATGAATATCAGAGCAGTTTGAAACACTAGCATCTTGTGAATATCGAGTTAATTGTTTTAAATTCTTTAGCGAAAATAATCTATGATTGTTTTGAAAACGAGATCGACAGACCGAACAAATTGTTCTGTTGGGAAATTTCTCGTTGAAATAGCTTTGAATCTTTTTCTCCAGATCATCATCGACGATGGGATGATCAGATTTCAATGTTGGATTGCGATAATCCATCATATTTAAATCTCAATTGAATCTCTTACATTCGGTGAAAAATTGGTTCCAACAAGCTTTTCAATGAGGAAAAGTTTCTTGGAAATTAATCACTTAGAGATCGGATATTTTCTTTAAAGATTCCATCACGAACACACGTGATATTATTTATTGATGGCATTGGATCAAGATATGAGATTAGATATTTGATTCTACTTCAATAGCACTAAGACCGAGATACCATGACCCAATCGATCAAAACACACCGGGTCCGTTTCATCTACTATCAGCCCTTCTCTATCAATTGTTTAGCTTTGGACGAACGAAACGGTCGCGTAGCATTGATAAGAAGATCGGTCCGTAAATTTAAACCGACTGAGAATGATACTGTCAGTGTCATTGAGATTTGGAATGTTCGTCAAAAGACTGCTTTTTTGGAACAAACAATCAACGAAGATCCAGATCAATTGAGCCTCCTTGAATGTATAGGATGGTATCAAGGGCGATTGTTCTCGTGCGGGTTGAATACTTTTCTCAATGAATATGATCTAATCAATGGTCAAATTTCGAAATCTTATTGTGTTTATTCTGATCCAGCCTGGTGTTTCTCTATAAATCCTGATCAAAAATTAATCGCAGTTGGAACGGAAAAAGGCTATGTGTGCTTGTTCCGAATATATCCGGATCATCTTGAATATGAGAAAGTTTTTCAAAAAAATGAAAATCGGATACTTTGCATGGAATGGTATCGATCGAAACAAGAAGAATCTTGGTTTTTGGTAATCGGAAGTATTGATTATATCAAGATTTATAATTTCACCACACAAAGATGTGTGGACTTCATCAAAGTTGGCAACAACAATGTGATAGTTTGGTGCTTAAAAGTACTTTCAGACTTCACAATTGTTAGTGGTGATTCGAATGGTACCACCTCGTTTTGGAACGGCAGAACAGCCAGTCTGATACAATCTTTCAAGGCGCATCGAGGTGATGTACTGACATTATGTTCATCACATGATGGGAATCAAATCTATTCGGCTGGTGTCGATCCTACAATCATACAATTCAATCGATGTCATGATCCTAGTGATCTATGGGTTATAACTTGGAAACGTCGACCACACACACATGATGTCCGATCGATGGCTTTTAATCGAACTTGGCTAATTTCGGGTGGTATTGATACTTTTCTCTGTCAAACACGTATAGGTGCAAGTGGTCATGTAAATCATCTTAGCAATCTTTACAAAAGATGTGCAGTGACTTCATTGAAATCGATCAATTATTTAGCTTTTATGTATGAGCACTACATACAGATTTGGAAACTCGGCCGTTCCGATAACAAACAAAATGCGATCTCGCTCGATCTAGACCATGGTCCTGATTCTTTTTATATATCTCAACTTAAAATATTACAGGATCCAGATAAAACTATTGATGTTCATTCAAGAAAGCCAATAATCGCTTTTGATTTCAAAAGCCAATGGTTAATCTATGCTAACTATAGCAATTTAAAGATATTAATGTGGTCTGAAGAGGAGCTTAAGAAAATCAAATTTCTACACGATCCTTTAATTAATGTCAATAATATTCTGATAATTGATGAAGATAGGTGCGCTGTTAGTTTTGGTCGGCATTTCTCCATATTTCGACTAGATGAATTCGGTGTTTCATTGGAATATTCTGGATCCATCAAGAAGCATTCGATTCAGAATCTATTATGTAACGAAAACAGATTGATTCTCTCCACAAGTCATACGATCCATATCTATGATCTTAAAGATAAAAATTATCCCTTTTTAAAGTCTTTTACATTCGCAATCCAGCCGACATCGTTCCAAATGGATCCAAACGGCAAAAAAATTTGGATCGGACAGCTCGGAATGAATCTATCGCAATTCAATCTGGAAACATTGACAACTGAGAAAACTTTCCGACTGAATCAATATAAATCGAACGAGAATCAAGAGAGTAGAAATTTCAATGAACATTGGCCTATCAAACAGATCGCATTCGGTAATCGTGGCTTAGTTCTACTAAGCAACGACAATAATCTCTATGCATTCAATTATGAGAAGGAGAAATTGATAAAATGTGATCGCTATCATCATATCGTGGCGATGAAAAACATCATCGAAGATCGATCATCATCAACTGATTCTGATGGAACGAAAAGTTGTAAGCGGAAATCTGAATTGATTATTGTGGAGATGACACATCAAGCCATCATGGCAACATTACCGCCGATGCTTAAGACTAAAACATTCGGAATCGGATGAACCCATAGTATTTGGCTCTTTTTTTCGCTTTCAAAGCAATCAATTATAACCGATTGATATTTGCTTTGCCAAGCACTTGAATTTGTTTTTGTAAATATTTCGAGAAAAAATTAACAAATTAGCTTTGTTTGCTCTCAATTATGATATATCAATATTAATAACCTTCATTCTGTTTTGGATGTTAAATCAATCTGTTTATATCTACTGATTTATATAGAAACGGAGATCTAAAGTGGAAAGAGAAAGCGAGATTTTCTATAGATTACCGTTGAACGAAGTTTATTAAAATGATTGTGATGCTAATATGAAATCGTCTCGAGTGTTCGATAGGATTTCTCTGCGATCGAAACAATCTGAAGCCAAATAATCAATGATATTTCGAACCAGAAGAATTCATATCTCACCGATGTTTGATTTAATCATTGCAACTCTTGAAATGCTCAATTCCATCTATGCTCTACTGCTACGATAATCAACATTATGATTGCTCGTCGAAGAAATTCCTTTTGTTGAATTCAATCGCACAACAAAGGAATCGTCGAAGTGAATCATGGAGATTAAGATTGAAGATCTTCTGCAAGAATTGATTCGGATCTCGAAAAAATCCGCCCAGATCTCTCGGATCATTCGTTTCGAAATGAACGATATGATCGAGATGATTGTTCAAGAGAAAACGGATCATTCAAAAAATCCTCGATTCCTTCATGATTATAAAACATTCGCCGATGTTCTCATTCAATCGGTGGCGATCTTTTTTCTCAATTCAAAGGTCTTTAACCGGAAAAGGATTATTTATAAAGAGAGAAAAAATTAAATTTGAAATTTCGAATTTCAATTTGAATCACTTTTTTCTCCTCTTTCTATCCTTCTTTTCTTTCATAACTCAAAAAGTTTCCTGGCCTTTCGTCTAGAATTTTTGGTGAAGAAAGTGAAGTGTTTGTGAATCGATTCGGTGAAAAAATTGTGGTCGAAATACGAAACAATCCAAATTATACTAGAGAAATTTTGGAAAAAATTTTGTCCAATAATTCCACAATAATTGAAGCTTTGATAAAGATAATCCATAACACAGATAATGATCGCTGTGAGATTGCTTATGACTCTCTTGAAACATCATCTCTGTTGCGTTCCTTGACTACAAAACAAGATAACATCGGAATTTGGATCGATCCGATAGGTATTGTGGATTTAGAAAATAATTTCGCATTGAAGATTGATTATTCTTCTCAAAAGATTCAACATCCGAATACATCAAGGATTGTTCCTTTACCAATGATGATGACCATAATGATCCATTGCCGGTCAAGGGTCTTGGTTGTGTTACCTGTTTGTTCGGGGTCTTTGATATCAACACTGGTGAGCCGATTTTAGGTGTACTTAGCCAACCTTTTTACCGGAAAAATAAACAAAGGTAATTTGCTTTTAATGTCTGAACTAATCTATATTTCTTGTTCATCTAAAGCGAATTTACAGAAAGATGCTTTTGGGGACTGAAGATTGGTCATTTAAGAATTAACAATTTCCAAAGAAACTCATTGGAAAAAAATTCTAAAATTATTCTGATAGGAAATGATGAAAGTGATGTTTTAAGAGAGAAATTAATTGAAAGTTATTACTCACTGATTTACGTGCCTGGAGCGGGACATAAACTCATGAATGTGGCCATCGGTGAGGCAGCAATGATGATTACATCTTCTAAGACCACCTATTTCTGGGATACTTGTGCCGCACATGCTATACTTAGATCTATGGGAGGAGGATTGATACCCTTTGAGAATTGCCAAAATCTTGCCGACGATAATGTCGATCTCGATAATGAAATTGATACAATACAAATCAAATATACAGCACAAAGAAACACTGCCAACAACGAATACTGTATGAATTCGAGAGGTTTGATTGCATACAGAGACAATGAAACTTTGTTAAAAGTGATCAGATTATTAAAGTGATTAGAGAATATTAAATATTCAATTTTATTCGAAATTAATTTGAACAATGAATTCGTACAATAATGAGATCATTAATGAGTCCAGATGTGAGAGCATTTTGCTCTCATTTGAATTTCCAATCTTGACGACACATCGGACAGTGCTGATAGACGGTTTGAGAATTTAACCATTTCATAATGCAATGAATATGGAAGCAATGTGAACATTTGCCCCAGACTAATCAAGATGAGAATCGTTACGATCGGATCCGGAATCCGATTGACAAAAAATAAGAGATAATTAAGAAAAATCAAGTTCAGATAGCAAATAGTACCTAAAGGACAATCATCACCCGGTGTTTTACACTCAGTGCAGCATCCATCGAATGCATTTCGACAAATTCCACAATTATCATCATTTGCGATCCATTTCCATGTGGCTGCCGATGACCAATCTAAATTTTCATTTGAGGTCAATTCATTCCAAAGAATAAAATAAAACTATCGTAAATCTTTATGCATTAAATCTTCATTAATTGTCAGTGTCATTGTAACTTAGGAACATAAATTTAGATACTTTTGATCGTTATTTTCATTCTATCTCTCTTGTGCTTCAATGAATTTCTTGTTTTCAATAAATTTTCTTGTTCTCAGCCTTCGTTCTCCTCGATATCTTATCGAAATGGTCCCAGGTTAATTTTTATTGCTCCAAATGCTTGTTTCCAACTATCTTCATTCCTGGTTTTGTCTAGCTAGTCAATTCAAAATTCTCGAATGCAGTAAACTTAGTTAGAGCAGTCACTATCGATGGTGATTCAAAAAGGAGTGATGATGAAAATGATGCAGAGAGAGAGAGAGAGAGGGAGGGAGGGAAAAAGATCGAAATCGTTCTAGAAAATTCTACAACATCTCCTGTTCAAACACTACGTGATGCAAAATTTTATCTATATTTTAATCTAGATAAATTTCACCGAATTTTTTCACACCAAATTATCTCAATACATCGATAATACATACTCCTTTCATTTGAGTTAATTTTCAATTCTTTTTGAAGCGATAAACTTGAGGTTATCAAGTGTCGATTTGATGGATTTTTCTAGAAAAATGTCCAGCATCGGCATATAAAAAGTGTTGGAAGCACATTTTTTCCATTCATTCGTTTTTTAAAAGTTCGGTGTGCGTTGTCTCATTTCATTTCGTTCAGACTGCTTCATTTCATTCGTTTTTTTTTTCGCATTCTCTAATCTACCCCCATTTGAAACAAAAGATTTTCGAAATTTTGTTCTCTAGTTGCGTCGAAATTTCATCATTGTCATCTCTTGAAATTTTCGTTCTCGAATATCATCATCACTTTGAAATCGATTTAATTTTCTCAAATCAATTTTTGAATTCCGAATCGAATCTACAATAATGCCAGAAGAAACTAGCGTTGAAACTTTTGCTTTTCAAGCTGAGATCGCTCAATTGATGAGTTTGATCATCAACACTTTCTATAGTAACAAAGAGATATTTCTACGAGAATTGATTTCCAATTCGTCTGATGCTTTGGATAAAATTCGTTATGAATCGTTGACCGATGTTAGTAAGCTTGGCGATACGAAAGAGTTGTACATCAAAATCATTCCGAATAAAGATGATAAGACATTGACTATTATCGATACTGGTATCGGTATGACTAAAGCTGATTTGATCAACAATCTTGGTACGATTGCTAAATCCGGAACCAAAGCTTTTATGGAAGCATTGCAAGCTGGTGCAGATATCTCAATGATTGGTCAATTCGGCGTTGGCTTCTATTCAGCCTATCTCGTTGCTGATAGAGTTACAGTCCATTCCAAGCATAATGATGATGAGCAGTACATATGGGAGTCATCCGCTGGTGGTTCTTTCACAATTCGACCGGATCATGGTGAACCGTTAGGTCGTGGTACTAAAATCGTCCTCTATTTGAAAGAAGATCAAATCGAATATTCCGAAGAGCGACGAATCAAAGATATTGTCAAGAAACATTCACAATTCATCTCGTATCCAATCAAATTGGTTGTTCAAAAGGAACGTGAAAAAGAAATATCCGATGATGAAGAAGAAGAAGATAAAGAAAAGACGGAAACTAAAGACGATGAGACTAAAGATTCAGGAGATGAACCCAAAATTGAAGATGTTGATGAGGAAAAAGAAAAGAAGCCAAAGAAAAAGAAAATCAAGGAGAAATATAGCGATGAAGAAGAGCTCAACAAAACTAAGCCGTTGTGGATGCGAAATCCTGATGAGATTACTCAAGAAGAGTATGGTAACTTCTATAAAAGTCTTACCAATGATTGGGATGAGCATTTGGCCGTCAAACATTTTTCGGTTGAAGGTCAATTGGAATTCCGAGCGTTGTTATTCATCACTAAACGTGCTCCATTCGATTTGTTCGAGAATAAGAAACAGAAGAACAATATCAAATTATACGTTCGACGAGTATTCATCATGGAAAATTGTGAAGAATTGATTCCCGAATATTTGAACTTTATCAAAGGTGTTGTTGATAGTGAAGATTTACCTTTGAATATCTCTCGTGAAATGCTTCAGCAGAACAAGATCTTGAAAGTTATTCGAAAAAATCTGGTAAAAAAATGTTTGGAATTGTTTGAAGAACTTAGCGAAGATAAAGAACTCTACTCGAAATTCTATGAACAATTCAGTAAGAACATCAAGCTGGGTATTCATGAAGATAGTCAAAATCGCAAAAAATTGGCTGATTTGTTGCGTTATCCAACTTCTGCTTCTGGCGATGAAGTTTGCTCTCTTAAAGATTACGTTTCTCGAATGAAAGAAAACCAAAAACACATTTATTTCATTACCGGTGAATCGAAAGACATCGTCGCTCATTCCGCATTCGTCGAGCGTGTCTGCAAACGTGGATACGAGGTCATCTATATGGTAGATCCAATCGATGAATATTGCATTCAACAATTGAAAGAATACGATGGTAAAACATTGGTTTCTGTTACCAAAGAAGGTCTTGAATTGCCCGAGGATGAAGCCGAAAAAGCTCGTCAAGAAGAAAATAAGAAAAAATTCGAAAACTTATGCAAGGCTATGAAAGATATCTTGGATAAGAAAGTCGAAAAAGTTGTCGTTTCAAATCGCTTAGTTTCATCGCCTTGTTGCATCGTAACTAGTCAATATGGTTGGAGCGCTAATATGGAGCGAATCATGAAAGCTCAAGCTCTTCGCGATTCTTCAGCAATGGGCTATATGGCAGCTAAAAAGAATTTGGAAATTAATCCCGATCATTCGGTTATTGAAAAACTTCGAGAAAAAGTCGAAGTCGAAAAGAATGATAAATCGATTAAAGATTTGGTGAATTTGCTTTTCGAGACATCCTTGTTATGCTCTGGTTTTGGTCTTGAAGATCCTCAAGTTCATGCCTCTCGAATCTATCGAATGATTAAATTAGGATTGGGCATCGACGAAGATGATAGCGTTGTCGAGGATGAAGTCATTGCAGAGGAACCCTCTCCAGATAGTAAAGCTCAAGCTGAAGATGTTTCACGAATGGAAGAAGTAGATTAGTTTCATAGGTACGAATAACATCATTTACCAAGAGCCGAATACATTGAAATTGTTTTTAATTTAATTGATTTTTTTTTTCATTTGTCAATTTCATAAATTTTTGTCTACCAAAATAAACGGCTACTTAAAAAATTTATTGATTTTGATTACTTAGCTGATGCTTAGGATCGGGAAAGCTCTGAATGCTCCAATTTTGTTGCGATCTCGATCATAGTTGAATGTAATGAAACAATTATGGCAAAAATAAAATGGGGACATAGGCAAACGTTTGTTATTCAAACAAAGCCATTTAGCGAAATAAATTCTACACATTTGGCAGCGAATACTCGATACTTTTTCGGTTTTGGTTAGTTTTGGATAATCGAAAATGTTGTCCTCGATCTTTGGTATGAAAAGACGGCAATCGGTGAATACAATGAGATGTTCACAATTGCCACGATGCATATAAAGATAAGGATAACCGAGTTGTATGACTAAATCTTCAAATTTGGTTTCGGTCATCGATCGTTTCGAACAATTGGGCATGTTTTTGGTCGCCCAATCCCAAATCAAATCGAATGATTCTAATTCATTACGATCATCGTAATAAAATGTTTGATCGATCAGAAAGAATCCAATTTTTTCATGATGATCTTGTTTCGGAGTAGGATAGAAAGGATTTTGACTGTAATCTGATCGATGAATTAGATCCATCAAGCAATAATAGGAATCTCTTAGAATCGATAATGATTGACATGATAGCAATTGAAATTCTCGATCCAAATTCAATTTGTTTCGATTCTTGATTCTCACATCAGGCTTGAAGATTTGCACCGTTAGCAATGCCAATGGCTTATCATGATCATGTTTATCACACTCTCTCGAATGTCTCGCTCCAAAAACTCTCGAAGCGGATCTATTTAGCGATTCGTGATTATTTTTTTTGCTCGCTGAAGACGACGACGACGACGATGAAATCGGATCGATTTGATTCTCATCCGATTGAGATTTATCCATTGCAAGATCATTTATTTCAATTTTGTCTACAAATTTCTCAATGTTTAGATTTCTTTGAATTGATTTAATAAATTCTTTAGTAACATTAAGAGAATCAGCATAAACTTGTGCATCAAATTCTTTGTTTTCGGCCCAACTGATTTCTTCGGAGAGCTCATTGTTCCATTCTGCAATGAAATCTTTTATAGAGAATTTCTCTTTCGAAATAAATGATGGTAGGAATTCTTTTGATTTGCTTGCAGACATATCAAGCATATCGTTGTAAACGTCAAGACAATCAGACTAGAGATTTGAAAAAGATCTTTTTTAATTTTTGAAATATTGAATTTGGAAAACTTCTGAGGGAAAACGCAAAAGACACCATATGAGAAAGTTCCCAACAATCTTAAACATCATCAAATCTTGATTGCTTAAATGAGTTTCATTCTTGTACCATCGAAAAAAAAAGAAGAGAAAAATTAGATCCTATAGCATAAAATAGACAATTGAATATTTATTCCATTCGTAAGGTAATAAATAATTGTTATGATCAATATAACAATGATTAGAGGATCGTAGTTGTTGGATTTCAGTTGGAAAGATCAATATTTTGTCATGCAACGAAGGTATTGATCCGGAATACTATCGATAAATCTATGTTCAACCAAAGGCTCTATCAATTTCTCTATCGTTTCGAAATCATCATTTTCGTTCACACTGAACAGATCATGATCGAGCCACGAATGGATTGCATCCTGGAACATCGCTAACAGTTGCGATTTATTCTCACGCTTTAAAATTGTCTTCACTTCTAGCTCCAAACTCTCTAAATGCTCATCTCGAATGTTAGGCAATTCAATCTTCATGAACGCAATCAATTTGGAAAGATATTCTATATTGTGTCCGGAATAGCCTTGAGCATTGGCAATATCTTCGGCGATTTTAGAGATCGAACTCGGTCCTAAAAATAATCGATTCTCGGGCATTGCCATATAGACCATCACAGGAAATTTCTCCAATTTCTTCTCTTTAGGATAGAAATTGGTTAAAATCG
Organism: Sarcoptes scabiei; assembly: GCA_020844145.1. Taxonomy (NCBI): domain Eukaryota; kingdom Metazoa; phylum Arthropoda; class Arachnida; order Sarcoptiformes; family Sarcoptidae; genus Sarcoptes; species Sarcoptes scabiei. The sequence continues at coordinate 2,665,931 of CP080484.1, forward strand.
TTGTGTAACCACCGATCGATGATTCTCTTTGTTGAAGATATTTCATCGAGGTCTCTTCATCATCGATCAGAAACGCTAATCCCCAAGTTGTTTGCTACACATATACACATCAACAGGTAGGTGTAGGGAGATTAGAAGATGAAACATACATTAATATCTATAAGTATTGTTTATGCGTCAATGAATTCCGAAATTTTCTGCGTACCTCATCACTATCATTATCATCACCATTTTTTGTATCGATCAATGTTGCCACACGTCCTAACTGGAATAGAAAACGTACAGAACAATATTAACTTAAAATTATAATTAATGGAAATTAAATAACCGTTTCAGGCGATCCCCGATGTGAGTCGCTACCCTGATAAAATCTTCTAGCATAGCCTTTGATATGACCAACAAGGACTTTTCGGAATTCAAATCCAGGATTCCAGATCAAAGATCCGTAAGCGAAGACCCAGACACTTTCAAAGGTCGTCGTATTCATCTCTAATGGATTAGAAATAAAAAGATTATTATTAGTTTCTAATCGACAATCAAATTTATTTCGCTGCAATCAATAGAAGAAAAATGAAGGGTTGAAAGCTAAGATGAAGAATATTATCATCATCCATTTTCATTGCACACTTTACGTTAGATTCTGTTCGATTTTTGTTAAAAAATCAAAATGACTGTTAATAATTGTGAGGAATTTTGCTATTTTCCAAAAGATCCAAGAATAGCTAAAAAATACTAATTCGATCATCGATGCACCTTTAATTGGATCATCAAAACCGTTGAATGAGCGATTTATTTGCGTCTTCGTTGTTGATTGATCAATCGATCGATCGCTAATATTAATAGCGATTGGTTTCGATCCAAATCAACTCAATAAAAAAGATTACGAATGGTGTTTGTTTTTGGTCGATTCTTGTTAGTCTTTTTCGCATACACCTTTCACTCACCAACACATTAATATTGGATTCTATTCAATGTTTTCTCTCTCTCGATGTTTCTAAACATAGAATCTTGATTCGATGCTACACAAACGTAAAAATATTGATCTTGATCACATCAAAATAGAAACAAAATACACAGGCGAATTCGATTTAGTTTTTACACATATCGCTCTCTCTCTCTCTTACTCGCTTTTCATATGTCTATTTTTCTCTGTCTCTCTCTCTCTCTCTCCCTCTCTCTCACTATTTACTCATTTCACCTTTCGGTTATGATTGATGGTATGTTTCTCTTCGAACAGTTCACTTCGATCAACGTGGCAACGTGTTAGTTGTATGCAAGATATGATGAGCACGATGATTGAAGAACGGATAAACAAGAAAGCAAATTAAGCATAGAGCTAGCTTTTTTTCGAATCGACAAAATGTTTCTGAGCTATGTATTTTGGTCTCGATTTAGCAATTGTTTTTTTCTTCAAGAATAGCATCAACGCATTAGCTCTATCTCATTAGCTTATTTCATTTGACATCGCATTAGCTAATAGATTTTTCATATCGAAATCAATCGGAAAGGTATAAAAAGCTAGAATCGATTGGGTTGAGAAGAACAGTTATCTAATTCTAATAGCGGATCAGAGAGAGACGAATTAAAATTTATGAGCAAAAACTGACTCGAGAATGACGATCGGATGTTTCCAAGTTACTATAACGATTCTTCGAGGAAAACTGATGAACTTAAATACTCAGAAGATTTAATGTGGGCGTAGAGAAGCGAAAAAGAGAGAGAGAGAAAAAAACGAAGAGAATACGCGCCGCATAAAATTGAATTTGCGAAAAAGGTTTGAGTCTCCTCTATTTGATCAACAGATGGCGTATGAAAACAATTTGAATTTGAAAATTAAAATTAGCCGAGAATTTTCAAATTAAATCCAAACCATTGAATTGAAAAGAATCCTATTCAAACGGAATAGAAATTTTAAATAGAATCAAAAATTTATAGCAATAAAATCTCTTTGATTGATGTCTAATCAAAGAGATTCTTTCATCGAAAGTTTTATTAGATGAAGAGATGTTTAATTAGTGGGAAGAATCTCGAGAACAAACTTGTAATGGAATACTCTCTGGATGCCTAATGCGATTGAAAATTGATTTTTTCGACTGTTTATTTTGAAGGTGTTACTCTGTGTTACATAAACATAATCGTCCTCGTCTTCACTTCCTTCACAAAATCCATCGATCAATCCACATCCAATGATATTCATTCATAATCGTTGATTTTTTTTTTATTTTAAATTTTGTTTGCATAAAAGAAAACCGCAATTATTTTTGCAACTCAATCTTTTCAATCTCAATCATCTTGTATGAGATTCACAATCGAAAAATGAATGAACATCATTGTGGTGTATGGTTTAACTTCCCTCTAATCTCCCCCAACGCATTAAAAGTGATTCGCGGATCTTTGGAATCCAATTATAGATCGGTTGAATCGAAATCACAAAAAAAATTCCAATGAATCTGGTTTAAACGTTAAATCTAGAATATTTTGAGTCAAAATTTATTGATTCTTTTGTTGGATTGTTAGTGAATAATGGAATCGATTGATTTTCATCCTCTTTCTCTCTCTCTCTCCCTCTCTATTCGTCTGATGAAAATCGAACGGATCTAAGAAACAAATCACAATTATCTGAATGAAACAGATAGAAAAGCACACCTCCTCATCAATCGAAATTTTATGAATCGATTCTAATCCGAACTATGCAATAAAAATATTAATGGCAATAATTTATTACTCTAATTGAGTTGAAAATATGAAGGAAACAAAAAATAAAATTCTAGAATCTAAATCTGTGAAAGGCTGAAGAAAATCTCTCCTCTCATCGAAGTCGTCTACAAGATTCAGTGGAGATAGGAGAAATAATTTCGCAACAAAATCAAAAAAAAAGGAGACAGAATAGAGCCACCCAGACGCCCTACAGCTATGAGTATTGTCCGATGCTATTCGATTGTGTTTTTGCCTCATCGAAACTAGTTTAGAATGGAAACAAAAAATAAAGCTACACAAAAAACGAAGATAATTAGGAATGCAGTCAACGATGCACTTTGACCTCTCCATTCTTTTCGGTGAACATTTACACATTCCTTTTTTTACATTTCCATTTGTTTTTTATAAGCCTGTCTTGTCACGAGCTATGGCACGTTAACAATGATAAAAAAAAATCGATTCCAAAAAAGAAAGAGTTCAAAAAGAATAAATAATAGCAACAAAAAAAAAAGAGTTAGAGAGGCGTTCTTAAATTACCCATAGCTATTCTTTATTCTCTCTCTCTCTCTCTCTCAAATTTTTCGCCATCGAATAAAGTTACGTCTGTCGGAAAACTAAAAACAAAAAAAACATCAACACTTTCTCTCCGCACCGAATGAAGTCAGAATCGAAACGATTGTTATGGGATGATGTTTCTCTGACCCATCAACAACATAATTTACCATTCGTTTTTTGTTTTTCACACATTCATAGTCTTCGGTTTTTGTTTTGAGAAGAAAACAAAAGCAGACCTAAACGGTAAGAAAGCCGAAAGAATTGAAGAAATCGAAATAGCAGTCATACTGCTAATAATAATCTAATTACTTTTTGTTATTGACATTCGGCACTCGCAGTGGTGAGAATTTCGAATAACTATCGCCAGAATGGTATTCGAATAGCGAAAAATCATCTAATTCAAAATTATCTTCCATTTTTTTCAGATTTGATTAGGAGTAGGCATTTCGTAAGATGAAAAAGTATTCTTTGAATTGAACTAACTAATCAAGTTTAAACTTCCTGTATCAAATCCTTGTGAATCTCCTGAGAGATTCCAAAGATTCAATCTGGTCTAAATGAAATCTGATTTTGTATCCGATAGGTTTGAAAAAAGCGAGGTAAATTTGATCATCAACCTAGAAGTTCGGTGAATTGCAAAGCCTATGCTGTGCAGTTGACTTATAATCTTTCCTGAGGACTGATTGAAGCTAGGAGACTGAAGTCTCTGAAGTGATCATAAATTGATATTAAATATGAATTCGAAACAATTCTAGTCATTGAATCTTATTCTTTGTATCTCCTTAATGATTGTTTAGTTCGTACAATTACTGAATGTTGATTGTTTGAGATAAGATGAAAAAAAATAACAAAAAGACTAAGAATTGATAATAATTTGAGCTTCATAGATTATTACCATCATTTCGATTTTATTATCATTGATCAAACAGAACAATCAATCGGAGAGAGAGAGAGAGAGAGAGAGAGAGAGAGAGAGAGAGAGAGAGAGAGAGAGTGAAAACAACATTCAAAAGAACAAAGAATTTGCAAGAACCTCACAACAACGACCACGCAATACTAGAAAAATAGCACAAAAAAAATCAAACGGAGATGATGAAATCGTAAATGTTCGCAGTCTAATATTTAGTTGCCTCGAATATACACCGAATATCATCACCAGAGACTGAAAAAAGCACCCAATCAACAAACGGAAACGATTGTCGCGTCTAATTGAATCGATCGAGTGATCGATCGGTTGATTGGTTAGATTTCTTTTTTTTTTTTTTTCGTTCGCTTGTTTGGTTGTGGGGTTTCGATGAAGCTTCCACTGTGATGAATGCATCGCATGGCACGTTGCCTTCATTTCAATCATTCATCCATCAACACACACACACACACACACACACACACACACACATTCTATTCTAATCATCTCATCAAAACACTTCGTACAATTATAAAATGTGTTGAAGTTTGATAATCGACCACAAAATGATTTTCCATCTCTATTCTGTTTGGTTGTGGAAGTGGAAAATTTTCGCCACAAATTTTCAAGGTAGAGATTCCATCGATGATATCATCAGCATCATCAGCGAATCAAAATCGATCAACCGTCTCGAGACCGAAATGATTCCAGTGATGTTGTTTTTTCAAGTTGCATTGTTTTGGTGATCTTCGCTGGAGAAAGAATAGAAACGCAACCTTTTAATAACAATTAACTGGAATAGAATTGAATGCGTTCAACGATCGAATCATTCATTATTGAGTATAATTCTAAAGGCTATAGAATTCTTCTTGAAACTAGAATCTCAAAGTGAGAATAAACAAAGAGATAGAGGGGGAAGAGGATAGAAATTCATCTTTCTAGATCGGATCACACAACAATAGTATTCGTCGAGTGAAGAGAAAATAGATTGATCGATTTATTTGTTCGATGAAATCGAAAGCTCAACAATCTAGAATATCAAGAGCTAAGTCTCTGGTTTTCGATTACATCAATTCATGTATATTTAGAATCTTAATCAAAAAATTCAAGATTCAATTGTTGACATTAAGACTGATAAATTGAGAAACAAAGCAAAGATTTTTGCAAGAAAAATTCGATTATGATTCGATTGAATTATCTCAAAGATGGATTTCATTTTGCTACTCTCACTGAGACGTTTGTTGAAGAATTTGAATCTTTGATTTTGTCATTGAATTCAATTCTTATCAATCATTTTTGCTCAAATAAAATGAAAGACCTAGCTAATTAGGCTCCTGCTGTTTATTCATCGAGAATGATCAATAACACTAGGGTAATTGCGATTGACCGACAGACCGAGTAAATTTAACAAAAAAATTGCGAATCGATCGTTTTGCAAACGTTTAGGAGATTATTCTCGAGAATAATAGCAATCATTTAGAGAGTAAATTTATATCTTTGAATTGAAATGAGAAAACAAATTCAATGTTTACCATTGAAAGAAAGGATTAGCTAACAGCAGCATGTGTGCTTTAGACGAGAGAAAAAAACGATGGGCCTAGAGAATTTCTCAATAATCATCGAACCAAAGAAGGTCCGACAAAATATTTTAGTTTTTTCAAGTCTCATAAGAGGGAAAAGAAAAAGAAAAAGAATCCTAAATGGCAATCAAAACAATGTAAAAAATGATTGATTTGATCAATCGATAGATTACCTCACTAATATATCACAGATTTTCCCAACAAAGTCTTCTCTCTATCTCTCTCTCTCTCTCTCTCTCTCTCTCTCTCTCTCTCTCTCTCTCTCTCTCTCTCTCTCTCTCTCTCTATAGAATTCGCTTCGATTCTCAATGAGATGCGAGAGTGAATGAGAAAAAAAATCTTAGCACAAAAATGAGACTAAAATTTCGGCTTCGATAGAAATAAACACCACACTACAGACCTAGAGATATTAATCAATTTTTTTGACAGCGAATCTCTCTCTCTCTGAGAGCCATAGTTTTGTTATGAAAATGCTTTTGTTCTGGCGTAAGAGAGCGATTGGCAAGGAAAAAGAATAGAGATAATCGGGAACCAAGAGATGAGCAATCATCATTTGCACCACCGACAGTTAATTACGATAATCTTTCTTTTGTCACTTTTCTTTCCATATTCTCTGCCGTAGACTCTCTCTCTCTCTCTCTCTCTCTCTCTCTCTCTCTCTCTCTCTCTCTCTCTCTCTCATAGGGAATGATGAAATGAAGGAATTCTTTAACGCAAAAATGAATGAAAAAAAACGAACGGACAAGAAAATCATCTGAATCAAATCATCGGAGAAATTTCGATAGATTGCCGAAAAAAAACACTTTCGAATCCTATTCTCTTATTCACCTGACCAGATTGAAGAGGGACAAAAGTTCGAGAGAATAAAGAAAGAATCCGAATGCCGAAAAAAAAGGCCCAAAGAATAAGGCCAGGGAATGAGAAAAAAAAGCTTAAAGCGGTTCTCAAATGAAGTAAAGCATTGAAAACCGGTGGAATTTTTTCGAAATTTATTCTCAAAAAAAAGCAATAACAATCGATAATAATAATAATAATAATAATAATAATAATAATAATAATTGTGATAATAAATGACAAAGCTTTTTGCAGTTTGCAATAATCACCGCAGTTCATCAAAGTTAATTATGAAGAGTATAGAGAATCTAAAAAATAATTATTGCGAATTTCCTATATTCTTCGCTTTCACGAAGCTAATTCTTTGAGGAATCATCGCACCACCACAACCAGCACCACCATCCTTCTTTTCATAGAGAGATGAAGTTTTCTCAATAGAATAGCTTAGGAGAATGGAGAAAAAAAAACTTTAATCCTAGCGAAGCTCATTCGAAAAGAAAAAGACAAAATTGATGGATTTGATGGTCTCTAAGGCCACCTGCTCGGAAATCAAATCGATTGAGATTTTGTATTTGCTTGCTAGAAGAACTTCATCAAAACTTGAGACTATTGTATTCTTCAATAGAGATGATTGAGATGATGAAGGTGAAAGGTATGGAGAATGCAACTTGTAATGATCGTTTTTAGTAATGAATTAAATGATTCAATCAGAACAAAATGTCGGTCCTAAAGACGAGAGAGAGAGAGAGAGAGAGAGAAAACAAACAAAACATTGATGAAGTGTAACGTTTCATAACTTTTATGATTTTGTTTTGTTTTCCATTTCTATTTCTCTCCTATTAGGAGAGGGTGATGATTTATGAGTATCAGGGAGGAAAAAATTCTTCCAATATCTCGATGATGATGATGATGGTTGAATACAGTGAAAATCAAAAACAACAAAGAGAAGAAGAGAATTCGTTCGATTCGATTAATTCTTGAGCTGGAGCAAAGTAATCAATGCTGGATCAAAAGTCAACAGCAATGATCTCTTTGCTTTTTTTTTGTTTTTGACGGTGTTTAAAAAAAAATTCATCGATTGTGAATCAAACAATTAATCTGTGTTATCTTCATCGATCGATTCATTACTAAAATTAAGATCGAAAAGAATGTCAAAGATAGAATTCCGCTTTTTTTTCTTTTGTTTCTTGGTCTTCGTTTTCATATTTACTTGTTTATTTAACATTTTTTCCATATTTCGGCTTTCGAAGCTAATCTCATATCTTATACAAAACCAAATACTTGTGTGTTTGAGTGCTAGAGAGTTTGAGTTTAGAGCTAGGAATGCGTCGGTGGACAATCATAGAACCGACAAAATCTCTAATCTATCCACTTGATCCTAATTTTTAGGGAAATTTGAAACTAAAACCAAACCACTCTTTTCGATCAGGATCTCGGCACTCAAAACGATCACTATTTACCATTCGGTGTTTTTTTTTTGTATAAATCTAAGGATATTGAATATCTGTTGATTCTGGAAAAGATTGAACTTTGTGATGGGCTTTTGTAACTAGGAATTCCGATAGAAACAGCTAGATTTTGTTGAATTCATTTCGTTTTTTTTTTCTGATAGAAAACAGAAAAATCAAAGTAAATTGAATCGAATGTCAATTTTGTAAATCCAAGAAATCCGATTTATTAATTTGCGCTTTAGTTTGCTTTGCTAGCGATAGATTGACATCCGCAAATTGTTTCCCAATGCCTCGCTCTCTCTCTCTCTCTCTCTCTCTCTCTCTCTTTCACTTTTCTATTCTGTATCGATTCTCTTGGTCAGGAAACGATCAGCATCATTGCATCGCGGAATCGAATTCTATTTGCTTTTCAATGTTTCGATACAAAAAAAAAAAAACAAATCTTTCAAATAAGAATGCCTACGAACAGAAGAGATAGCAAAGAGAAAAACCAACGACCATCAAACATCATCAAAGACAGAAACAAAAATAAAACTAAATAGCATTATCATTTGCAACCAGATCAGAGAGAGAGAGAGAGAGAGAGAGAGAGCGAAAATGCCTTGCTCATTGAGATTGGATTTGATTGATATATTTGGTCTCGCTTTGAAATGATTACGTAGAGAGAGAGAGAGAGAGAGAGAGAGATTAGTTCGATCATTAACCAAATGAATCCCATCGACAGCATCGACAGAAGTGAACTAAACTAATCGATCTGGAGAGAAAAAAAAATTAACTATTCCTTTTGTCATGGTTCGTTTTTTATTTATTTATTTTTTTGAATCGAGAATTTTAGGAGGAAAAAATCAATAAAATTTCCATTTTAGAAGTGAAAAAGAAAATGCTCTCAATGATCTTATGAGTTTGATCAGCGAGAAGATGATGATGATCATACCGCGATATGGTTTGTTTCAATTATCTTCTGTGGTGGTTACGGTTCATTTTAGAATCAAAAAAAAAAAAAAAAAAAAGAATCGATCTAGTGGTCTGGCGCAACAATGTTTCGAAGTGATCCAACTGTCAAATTTCGATTGACGATTCGATTTGATTCCTACATTCACATTTCTCCTTAGGTTGTCGTTTCTCTTCTCTCCTCTCTCTCTCTCTCTCTCTCCCTCTCACCAAGATTGATCAATGGTTTGTCATCGATCAATTTGTTGCGTTTATAACTTGTTGCTAGTTGTCATTGCTATCCATTAGGTGTAGGCCTATGCTCAGTGTCTTCCTCTCAATCAAGGTCAGAATGAGAATAGGGATCAAATTAGCAAACGAAAGAATTAGAGATATTCTTCGAAAAAATTTCGAAAAAAATTATGATTCTCCTACGAACGTTGAGAATAAAATAGAACGAACGAATCGAAATGAATAGATCGCGCGGAGGTAATTAAAATACATTTATCTATTATAGCGCACCATCAATCTATAACCTTTCCACCGCGCTTTTTTCTCTTTGCTTAGCTTTCAGTAAGTTAGACTTACTTGCTTGAAGGGAGAGAGAGAGAGAGAGAGAGAGAGAAATTTTGGTCCTAAAACTAATATGGTAAGGGAGAGTGATTGATTGAAATCAGAAAAATCAGCCTTTATTTTATCTAGTCATCACTTGTTCTGATTCTCTTTGTTTTCATCATCGAATGGACGAATATTTGCACCAGAATTTTGATAATAAACCAGCTCTAATACGCACAAAAGAGTGATAATAATGGCACTCTTGATTCGTTGACCAGAATGTTTCGATATTATTAATTGAAATAGCAATGGGAAAGAATTTCGTGAGCTCCGCTATACGTTCTTCTTCATCATCTTCGAAGTTTGGTGAATTAAGAGAAATTAACCGACTGAACTTTTTTTTCTACACTTATACAATTGCGTTCTTCTCTTGGATTTTTGACAAGGGTCATAAAAGCTTCAATCGAATTGTGTCCATTCTGTGATTCGACGACAGCAACTCAATTGTCAAAGGCTTTTTTCTTTGTTCAGTATTAAACACACATTCACACACACACACACCATTCTTTTTCTCATTCAACATTCTTCTCGACATGATTTGTAGTGATGATGATGATGAGGATCACCTAATGATTGAACCGAAAATCGTAAAAGCTGACATTTGTCAATTAGGTTTGGTTCAAAAACAAGAATCTATTCAATTTTGGTTGCTGATCGGTGCGTAAGGTATTGTAAAGAAAATCGAAAGCTATAGGAGAGAAAGGAAGAATTTCGTAGTTTTTTAGCAATTCATTTCTCTGTCCTCAATACCATTAACATGTTGATTATGTCATACGATATATATTGAGTCCCTATTCGATCATTGATGATGTCGGCCTTGTTATTTAGGTTTGGTTCATTATCGAACGCGATCTTCAAACTTAGCTCTTTCGATTAGTTTCACTCTTTTCGATTCTTGATTCTAGAATTCATTCTTTATCTCTATGGTCTAGTGATCACATTTTTTTTTCTCTCAGACCGCGTTCCATATGATCTCACTGAAAGAAACAATTTAATGTTACAAAATTGAAAGGTTTTCTTTATATCCTTAAGATTAGACTAATTCAGACTGGTTTTTTATAACGATTTCATTGCTCGAGAGTGCAAACACGATGATTGATTTTAAAGTTTTCAATCAGATTCGAAAAATTTCAGTAATATGAGCAGTCACTAATCCATAATCTTGATGATATAATTCGTATACTTTCAGAGAGAGAGAGAGAGAGAGAGAGAGCGAAATTCGAAGTTATTAGCTCTAGGATATTGGTCATTACTGGTCTGAGCAAATGGCCTGGAATTTCTTGAGGAATTATACCTACACACAAAAATCTAATCAAGCTCTATTTAGAATAGACTCACACTTTATTGATTTTTATGACTTTCTGAACTTTTTTTTAGTCTATTAGAGAAGTTCAAGATTATTTCGGTAATTAACTATGGTAGCAAGAAACATCGAATGAGACAAACTGACCAAATGGTATCTTAAAAATGGCAAATTTTAAAAATGCAATAGATTTTTTTTCAATTGAGATCTTGTTTGATTGGAAAATTTTAATTTTAATTCTCCAACGAAAACTATTTACAGCATTAAGATATAAATAATATCGGTTCGATTCTAGTAAAAAAAAAAAACAGTTTGATTTACAAAATCTCGATTGAAAAAAAAATCGATCAATTTTCGAGAAAAAAAACATCGAATTAATTTTTATTTACAAAATCCAACAAAGCATTAAGCAATGTGCAATGCTACTTGGTTTTCTTTACAAAGAATCAACAATTCATTAGTTTCTAATAAACAAGCAAAAAAAAAAAAAAAGAATATAATTTATAATAAAAATAGTACAAAAAAAAAGACAACAATCAATTGGATTCTCAGTGATAGAAGGTAGAGAAATTTGAATATAAAATCATTGATTTCAAGCAAATTTTGCGATTAAAACAAGAATATTCTCTAGACCTAAAGATTCACATTGATGGTTCGATATTTTCGCAATTTTTTTGGCAATGGATTCAATCACAACAACGCAAAGTCTCGTTTTCTCTTCCTTCTTGTGCTGTTCTCTCAATCCTCTCAATAACAAGCCGATTGATTGGGATGATTGGTGGAGAGCTGATGATGGGAATGAGGATAGGGATTCGGCTGTGGCTGATGGTGTTGTTGAAGATGATGATGATGGTGAAGATAATTGTATTGATTCTCATTGAGCGAGGAGATTTGAGATTGGTTAGGATAAGCAGAGGAAGAATTAGAATACTGAGAATCATAATGGTTTGCTCCATCAGAATTGTTTAAATTTACTAGAATTGTTGAATAATCACTATTGAATCGATAGAAAGAGAAATAAAACAAAAAAAAAACATCCATTGATTAGAAAAGATTGATATTTTTTTCTAGAATCTAAATCGTTAAAGCTTGAATCTTCTCGAAGCTTACCTCTTGTTTGTGGGTAAAATTTTTGAATAGATTTCAAGATTGGATTGCTTCAATAATTGCTGCTGCTGCTGCTGCTGCAGTTGTTGTTGATGATGATTTTGTAGATTCAAATGATACATCGATTGCGGATGAGTGGATGATGCCATGTAATTACCGACCAATAGATTTGGATTTGGTTTCTGTATCTGTTCATAGGTATGATATACATCATCAGTGTGCTGAACAGTGTTCGGATGATGATTGCTCATCTTGATCGAATAGTGCTGTTCGTTGTTGATCTGTTTAGTTTTGTAACCATCATGATGCATTGTGGCGTATTTGTTTAGCTGAGCACTATGAACATATTCATTGGTGATTTTATGGCATTTGTTAAGCTGATGAATCGATGCTGGTCGATTCAATGGATTCACAATCACATTCGCTGCGGATCGATTAAGGCACTGATCTAGATACTTATTGTTCATTGAATTCATTATGGCATTATGTTCATTTTGGCGTTGAGCTTCGGCCTCATCTTTTCGTCGATTCAATTTGATTCCTTGATGCTTGAGTTGTTTGCAAACTACAAGACAAACTGAGATCAAAATAATCAGAACGATCGCTCCAACAACTATCATCACAATCGATGATGTTCGGCTTGTTTTTGCCGCGGAAATATTCTGTATAGACTGATCCATTCCATTCTTATCATCAGTCGTGTAAAACATTGATGATGATGATGATGATGAAGATGTAGAGTTTTCTGCTCTAATCAAAATCTCACAAAGTAGTCCGGAATAATTAGGAGGACAAGAGCATTCAAAACCATTGATTTGGTCGATACAGAATCCATTGTTGAGACAAGGTTGCGTGGCACATTCATCGATGTTGATTGAGCAATCTTTACCGGTGAAACCAGATGGACAGATGCATTGATAATCATTGATACGATCAATGCATGTAGCACCATTCGCACAAGGTCTCATCAAACACTCATCAATATTCAATTCACAATGCTGTCCTATGAATCCTGGTGGACACCGACATCGAAACGAATTAATATCATCGATACAACTGCCACTGTTTAGACAGGGATTCGATTCGCAATCGTTGATGTTGATCTCGCAATGATCACCAGTGAAGCCAGCACGACATTGGCATTGGTAACTTTCGTTGTTGGTTCCGTTCGAGAAGCAAGTTCCACCTGGAAAATCAAACGAAACGATTTGAGGAAAAAAAGGAATGAGAAAAACAAAGATAATTAACAAAATGATCTAAGATGAGCTAATGATTGATGAAATAATTGCTTGCAATTGATGTAAAGATTAATTATCTAACCGACTCATTCAGACAACAATCAATTCTCAATTCAGCGCAATGCGATTATTCAAAAAATCAACTTACTGTGACAAGGATTAGGTTGACAGCCCTTTTGCTTGTGTTGGCATTTGTTGCCGGAATATCCAATCTTACAAGCACAAAGAAAACCGCTCGGTCCATCAATGCACGAGCCTTCATTTTCGCAAGGATTATTGAGACAGGCACTTAAAGGATGCTCACAATGGCGACCATCGTAGCCCAAGGGACATTCACAAGTGTAATTCGATTGATTATTATTTTGCTGCATTTTTTTATTTAAATAAGAAAAGAATTGAAAGAATAAAAATTAAAAATCTATTTATGTAACGAAGATGTGATTGTCAAGATCTAATCAGACCATCATTATCATCGAAGCTAAACAGAATCAAATATTTTGGCCTTCATCTGAAATGTGCCAAGACTCATTATCACTAGTGCATCAGCTATTACCTCGCATTATTTTTATCAATTTTTTCTGTAGTAATAATTCTTAGTGAATGCTATAGCCATTATGTCATAGTTTTCTATATTTTATTGTTCGCTTTCTCTAGGTCTTCTTCTTTCGATCTCAGTGCCGGTGTGTGAGTCTTTTCGATTCTTGAATCAATCAAACATCTGTATCATGCCTCAAATATTATACCGTCTGCTGTAGGCTATTCTTGAAAACTAAGGTCTCGTCTTAACCAGGGGTCTTGTTCTCTTCTCAACTATAGATGATAGTAACATATGGATGATTTTTTATCGATAACTAATATAATCAAAATTTTAGAAACAAGGTAACCAGATGGGACTTCCTAGAAAGAACTAATAATAAACACACTCTAGCAATGATTTCGAAGACGGTCAAAAATCTAGTTTTGATCTTAAGCAGAAGGGATTCTTGACTAACCTTACAAGTTGCCCCATTCAGACAAGGTGAGTGCTCACAACTGTCCAGCTTTCTTTCGCAATATTCTCCAGCGAATCCGGGAGGACATTTACAAGTGAATGAATCACCAGTGTTGGAGCAAAGGCCACCATTTTGGCATGGTTGATTATTGGTGCAATAATTGAGATCTAATCAATGGAAGAGAGAAATAAAAAAATCAAATTATCTTACAATCTGAACATAATCAATAAAAACAAAATTTCTCAAGAGACGATTTCTCACCTTTATCACACAATAATCCACCCCATCCTTCTTTGCAGATACATTCCATTCCAATATTACAATAACCGTTCTTACAATTCGGATACGGAACACATTTAGAACAATCTTGGCCAGTCCAACCCATACGACATTGACATTTATCTGGACTGATACAAATTCCATTGGTATCATTACAAAAACGACAGATTGCTGTTAATATTATATAAAAGAGAATAAAAGGAGAAAAAATTATTATAGACTTTCTCTATAAAACTAGGTGCCAATCGAATTGATCAAAATCTAGATTCTAGATGATCTCTCATTCGTCATCTATTCTTGAGTTTTTTCAATTATTCTCTGTTCTTAATTGATTTAAACAACAACAACAACAACAACAACCTCATCATCAACCTCATAACCAAATGAGTTCTGAAGAGAAAAAAAAGTTATTGCTTCTAAGAAGCTCAAGGCAATGAATGAGACAAAAAGAAAAAAGAATTTTTTTTTTCAAAATTCTCCTACTGATAATTTGTTACGCTTGATGAACAATTTCATCATCATCAGCACCATCATCATCACTGATCATCAAAATAATCATTTTCATTCACTAGTCTACTTAATCTGCATCATTTCGTCCGCACTTTTGCAGTGTGAGTGTATTCTCTGTTCTCCAGTTTTCATCTCATTGAATGAATGATGTTTGAAGATTTCAAACTGATTTTGAATTGTTGGTAATTTCTATTTCTTTGTTTTTTTTTCTATTGAATAGATTTGGTCTTTTTCTTTCTCACTTCTGTTGTAATTGCTCTAATTCTTCAAAGTTTTCTCATTTGTCTCACTAGTTCTGCTCAATATTTTAAGTCTGAATGATTCTTTTGCTTGCCTTCTGAAATTATTTTTTTTTTAAGTTAAAACAGTTTGTTAGACTGTGCTAGAGAGTGCGAGTGCTTCAATTAATACGATTGGACTATCAAAATCGGTGAAAAGATTAGAATGTGTAAACTAGAAAACTGTGTAAAGAGAAAGAGAGGGGACAAAGTGAAAGGCCAAAGAGGGATGCAGATGTGAGAAACTTTCATTGCGAATCGTTTTCTAGCTCATTATTCTTATTGATTATCGGTGAATTCAGAAACAAAGAAAAACCGAACAAGGAGAGACAAGAAAAGAGCGGACCATCTTAGGCCAATCACCATTACCATTCTCATCATCAATATTCCGATGACGGGATGTCCGGTTGTCATCTTACTAACAAAACGAAAGAGAAAGCAAACAAAGAGGACAGAGAGAAATGTCAGAGTTCTAAGTCTAAGTTACACATCAAGTCAAATGTCAGCATAGTTCAACATCGCTAGCATTTACTTGTTGCTGATTTTCTTCAGAATCTAAACCTGATGTCTTCTGGTTTCTTTCATACAATTCTTTCAATCATCTCTCTCTCTCTCTCTCTCTCGAATTTTTTCAATTTTTAGACAGGGAATTCATTCGAGTTTCTGAACGATTGGTATGAAACTATCTAATCAAACACCGAATCCCACACATGTGTTTCGTTCGATGAAGAGATGCGGAGACTGAAGAGAAAAAAAAAGGAAATAATAGAATGGAATCGAAATCTAGTCTTGCGTTTGGTCGATGTCAAAGCTAAAACAATTGTACTAAACATTTCTCAGAATCAATATTGACAAATCGTCTTGGTGTTTCTTTATTGTTTTCGTTTTCGCTAAATTTTGTTTGTTCATTCTTTGTAGATTTTCTCTGCTCTTTTCGTTCATTGATAGACAAATGTAGAGAAAATCGATGCTTGTCACACTACTAGCTGCTAAAGGATTCTTCCGGTGAATGATTTTCAATTCTAAACTTTTTTAAACTTACGTTTATCGCAATATTCGTTGGTCCATCCTTTGTGACAGATTTTTCTCCCATTTGGTCCACAATCGTAATGTCCATAGAGATCATCGCGTGGAGTGCATTTTATAGCACAAGAATTTCCATAGTAATTCTCATTGCATTGAATTCGATAGGAGTAATTGAGTTCGGTTCGATTCAGCTTTCTGGTTCGAGATGTCCAACCATTACCGACACCTAAAGCATCTCGTCGAGATTCAAACCAACGAGCAATCAAACTTCGAGTTTTTTGTTGCTGACCAGCTATAAATAGCAGAGAAAAAAAATGAAATTATCAGTCCATATAAAGAATTAATCGATTCGATCAATGAAAAAATTAAAAAAAAATAAAGAAATATAGAAAATCATAGAAATCATAGAAATTCAGCTAATTTTCATCGATTCGATTTAATTATTTCTTATCTTATCTTAGCAAAGGAAGAAATCTAGAGCATTAAACTTTCAATTTCGTTTGGAATGTTCTTGTCTTTCTCTCTCTCTCTCTCTCTCTCTTGATTTTTTAAGCGAAAAATCATTGAAGCAGAGAATTAAAATGAAAACATCTGAATGAATCGTAAGAATTTCGTCATAGAGAAAAATCAAAAAGATTCGAACGGAAGATGAAGTTGATTTCTAACCTATTCATTATCACTGTGGAGAGAGAGTGAGAGATAGAGATAGAGGCCATAGAGAATTAACCTGTAGCATTCAGAGAGAAAGAAGCTAGTTTAAGAACTATCGTTGAATCAGATTTTTCAAAGTTTACGTTTTCGCTTTCATTAGATTTCTTAAAGAATTGTCTCGGTTTATTTTAGAGTTTCTCGTAATTTATTAGGTATATCGTCATCATCAAGATCATCATCGAGACTATTTCCTTAAATTATGATGGCAATGGAAAGATAAAATATACCTAGACCAATATAAACAACAAGAATAGACTTAGTATTAGTTCCAGAGCATAGTAGTTATAAGATCGCCATCATCAACATCGTCATTGCTCTTTCATCTATGATTTTTCGATGTTCTCTTTCGGTCATTCAGTGTTTTTTTTTTCGTTTCTAGATTGTCTTAAAGAATTAGTTACATAGTTGTCATTTTCTTCGATTTCGAGAGATGAAGATATGAACGAGGAACTACGCTTGACCGGTGTTTTCATTTTACCCAGCATACACAACATTCGCTCTTTCTTCTTTTCTTCGCACTCTAACAATCGCAACCGAAAGAAGAATCAGAGGGACAATTTTTTCCCTATTTCAATGAAAAAAGTATGTTTTTTAGATGTAGATCTGATCAACTATCTCTTGATGTTCTTCGATCTAATTTTTAGATTTTGGTTAGAGACTGTAATTATTATTATTGTCATTATTGTTATTCTAAATGATTGAGTGTAATTTTTCTATTCCATCTTTAAGAGAATCAAATCAAAATAATTCCTCAGATCTAGAGATGCGTATTTAGTAGTTGCGTGCATTCATTCCGAACGAAACACTGAAAAGTGACAAACAGAAACGAGACGAATTCTTGATGAATTAGAATTACTCCATTTACTTCATTGAGTTCGAATCTAATCAAATGGGATGACAAGGATGAGGATCATCGAGCATTTAATGAATTGATTGGTTTATGAGCGAAACGAATAGGACGAAATGTTGTGGGCGATTTGATTGACCAGCAGATTGACCAAAAGATATGACCTATTCGAACTCTCAATTATTCATTTGTTTTATTCGAATTTGAAAATTTTTTCAACTAAAAATTCTTCAGTCAGTTGATGATCATCAATATTAATCGACTATGTCGATGTTTTTGTTTTAATTGTAAACCAACCATTTCACCGAGAAATTTAATTGAATTCTATTTGAATGTGTTTTTTTCAAATTTTCTTCAGAATTCGGTAGTCATTATGGTTTCAGATGACCGAATGTGAAAAATGAACCAGAACTAACCGGAAACACTGGTTGGTGTATCAGATTACTACCACAAAAGAGTTGATTGATTAATGATTGGCTTCATAGAACATCATCAACTTGTTACTTTTCCTGTTTCAAACGTACAAATAATGAAGCTTTGGGACCATTGGGACAGTTGTGCTATAAAAAATAGGCCTCTCTTCTCTCTCTCTCTTTCTTTCTCTGTCCTTAACTCGATTCATTCATTTCACTGACAAAATTAAATTGAACTATGGCTTGGCTCTGAGCCCAGGACCTTCTTGAAATTTTCTCACGGTTCGCATTCGCTCTCTCTCTTTCTCTTTAAGGTTCTACATATTGATCAAAATCAAGGATCAAAGCTACAAAACTAAAAAGCAAATTAAACAAAAAAAAATCAGAATAAAACTGAAAATTTCCATCGCTAAGTTTAGAAAAGTGTCGCCAGTTTTAAAAGATTGGTTTGGATAAACCAAAGATTTGATCTTACTACAAGAAAATTTAAAGAGACCAGTGTTCAGTGACCAGTAGAAATCGAGTATGTAGAGGGTTTAATAATCAGGTCCTTGAACGTATATCTATGGAAGTGTGTGTATGTATTTCTGAAGAAAGCCCTAAGATTTGGGCATCGAATCTTACTAATACAAGCACACACTGAGACCTAACACAGAAACAGACAGACAAACAAATACGGAAACATGCCAGATGGTTTTTGGCTGAAGATTAAAGGTTGAGGCTTCGAATCTAAACAGCTGGCCAATGAATATTAAATAAAAAAAATTGCCAAAAAAAAATAAATAAAAAATATAGAATAAAGAAGACTAAGAGCAGTACAACAGATTGGTGTTCCTTTACTGTTATTAGATAGATAATGTTGGTGCTGTTGCCGTTTGTTGTTCGGTTCGGACATTGTGCTGGATCTAGATGAACATTGATGAAGTTCAAAGAAACTATGGGAGACAGAAGGTCTCCAATGATTTCCAATCTGAGAAATACAGCAAAATTTACTAATGAACCTAGAGTTTTATACGGTCCTCGAGAAGAATAGACGATTGTAATCAAATGAAGATTTAATTTAGAACAAAGATGAGAGTAATGGGGAGAAGGAGTAAGAATATAGCTTTTTGAGTAAAGCACCACTAGAAGCAGTTCATCATCATCAAAGAAAAAATGGCCAGATTTTCTTTGAATCAATGTGAAAAGTTTGAGGAAGATGTTAGGTATGGATTTCTGTGAAGTTCGATAGAAACAATAAGACGAAGGTAAAAAATATCAAGAGGCCATGAGAATCTAAGGTTTCGCAAGGTGATCGGTTATATTAATAACCATAGCTACAATCATCATGAAATAAACACCTGCTGCACCAGAAAACCCAAAATCTGTTACCTTGATCATACGGTCCTCACTGAGTCTGTCAGTCTGCACTGTCATACAGAAAATAATGAAAATCTAGCTAGCTAGAGCAAAAGCATTTTGGTAAGGATGCTCACCAAACTATCGCCTAGGATATGATCAAATCTATTCGAATCAAACAGGTTGATTGGTTTGAATCAAACTCGAATTTGATTTTTGTTAGGAGGAAAATGGTCCAAGAAACACAATAGAAATCGAAAACTGAGAACTAGATCGCATTGATAATCGCTAATCAATCTGCCGACGATTGAGATCAAACATCTCTTAAAGACGGTGACAAGGTTAGATCACTTCTCTAATGAACTCGCTTCACGAAAGAATCAGAACGGCTGTCGATGAATGCCCTCGGGGCGATTTCCCACACTCAAACTTGGCTCAAACAAATAATAAAAAATTATTAAAACATAGCGAGAGTACCATGTTTTCGTTTTCCTAGATTTGATATGAAAATAAGCGAAACAGAAAGCATAGTTTGAGGGTAGAATTATTTAAAGGTAGAAATGAAATGAGAACAAGAAAGAAAAGGTAAAAAGCTTCTGCTGCTGGTATCGTTCAGTGTGTGCAAGTATTTACTGAGATTGTTTTAAGCAATGATGAATTCGAGACTAAAGATTTCTCTGCTTTTATTTCTATTATCTTCATCGATCGCAACGATCAGATCTCGTAGATACAGGTTTCAATCAATTTAAATTCTGTGTTTTGGTCAGCAGCTGACCGAAAAATCGAAGAGCCCCAGCTTTAGGCCCGAAGGTACCATTTTCTCTTTCTTATTATAGCTATCTATCTAAAAGAGAATTGGATCAGCTGTCTTTAGATTGAATCATGAGAACTAGACAAAAAAAACATTTAGCTAAAATAGATTGATCAATCTAAGTTATAAGATTTAAAAAAAAAATATTGTGTGCAGAACCGCAATGATATTTTGATGAATATCTTAAGCTTAAACTTCTCGAATCGATATCACTGAAACTTTGGTCTAAAACTTCAAAGAGGCAAAAGAGATCAACATACATTTGACAGGTGCAACAGTTGAAATCGAATAATCTTGCTCAACAGCAGCATCTTCCTGATGATAGGCAGTGGAATTGTTCCAGACCTCAATCACCAACGAAAAGGTACCCTAGAAATAGATTGAATTAAGAATCGATTTGAGGAAAAAAAATGAATTGAATTTAGCATGAGAATTCATCGAGAATACTTACAGGCCAGGTAAAATTGAACGGAAACAGTAGGGTATGATTCAATTGATGACTATCACTTGATGATGTGGAAAGAACTGGAGTGATCTTCTCACCATAGACACAATTCGAACTAGTATCGATGTTTGCTTGATAGTTTTTAAAGCAAACACGAAAGAATGTTTTACATTGATGATGACACGATTCATTCGATGAAGATGGAGATGAAGACGATGAAATGTTGGCACAACATCTACCGGATGCATCACGATTAAGTTCGTTGACAAATCTGTCTAGTCGTAATTCAAAGATTCCTGTACAAGAAACCTATTCGATGATCATTGATGAAATTCGATTGGAATATTTTTCGAGCCAAGCCAATGTCAACAAACATCGAAGAATGAGGATCGAAAAGAAAAAATAAAGGAAATTAGCAAATTAATAACGAATGCTTCTATAGTGGAAATAATAATAATAATAATAATGCAAAAGACATTTTATGGAATTCAAATGAAAGAAAAATAAACAATTCAAGAATGAAGTGAAAGAAGAGAATTCTTCCCCTCTCTTTCATCCCAGAGCAAACAAAAAACCCAAAATTTATTGACCTTTTTTTTCTTCTAATTAACAAAACCAACAATGGAAGTGAAGAAATCTTCCACAATGGGAGAATTAAGGATGATTGGTGACTAAGAAAATCTAGATCGTATCGTTTGATTGTGATCATTAGTTTATCGTCAAAATAATTTCGAAATCAGAATAATAGCAACGATGTTAAATCATAACCTTAAAATGATTTTGTTCTTCTGTCTGTGAAGTGAAGGAAAAAAAAATTCGCAACAAAAAATCAATATTCATTTGGTCTAGGGCGTAGGTCTTGCGTGCCTCAGACTCTAAGAAGTGCATTCAGATGCATTCAAGTGTCAATTTTCTCTCTCTCTCTCTCTCTCTTTCCAATCACAAAGATCTTTAATAGATCTGAGCAAAGTGCAATAAATTAGCACTTAAATCATTTAGATCATCTATTTTTGTCAATCGAAGACGACCCTACAAATGAATATCGAATTGATCGAAAGAACAAAGAGAGGTGTAAAGGAACCACACACAAAGAATGTCTATCGCACGAATGATTCCTGATGAATGGCATCCGAGATAATTGAAGAAATTAACGAAGAAAAAAAAACTGAAACGAAATCTATAGAAATTATCTAGAGGATTTTCAATTTGTTTACAGAAAAATTTTTAGAAATTAGAATTCTCTCTTATGAAATAAAATTTATTTCGAATCTAATTCAATTCTTTAGCAATCTAATCAATTTAGTTTTCTTCTTTGCTTCGAGAGTTGACCACACTCTTCGGTCACTAACATTCTATCTTTCTCTTTCTCTTTCTGCCTTTCGTTCTGTTCGCTTTCGTTTTTTTCTGGCTTCTGTGAAAACAAACACACAGATTTCAATCGATTTTTTGTGGTCGCCGTGGTGTTGTTGTTATGTCACATTCCCGGCATCACACTTTTTCCCACGCTGTTTTGGTTCGAAGAATCATAAAAACGAAGTCAAAGTAGAAGAAGACAACAACAACAACAACAACAACAGCAGCAGCCTGGAGAACAGACGAAGAGATTTGGTCATTCATTTCGAAATGTCTCTAATCATTTCGATGATCAGAATAATAAGAGTAATAACCATCAACATCTTCTTCGATCGTTTCTCTTCTTCTATCGATCAATCTGCTTGGGTTGATATCTTTAGCGAGAGAAAAACAAAACTACTTCTGGAATGTGTATGAGAATGGACAAGATTAACGATAAGCCTTATTGTTATTGTTAACCCTTGTGAACCTAAACAATACGGACACTATCTCTCTCTCTTCAAGCAAAAGAAAGAGAAATCATCATTCTCAAGATATAACATTTTTTTTTTTGAGAGAGAGAGAGAACAATTTCAATCAATGTTGAATAGGTTAATGAAATTTTTTTTGAAGGCAAACTTACGTTTAAGGTTAAGGCAAATAAAATGATTGTGCTAAGCAACAGATTGTTGTGGATAAAAGTAGATTTTGAACGATTTTTTCGATCGTAGAAAGACCTCGATATTCTATTTACACTGGTCTTGATTGGTTTTGGTAGAAGGCATCGGATTAGATTCGAAAACAAAGGTGATAGATGCCTATGAAGACAGAATGTTGGTGCTAATGAACAAGCTGCAGTGTCGGTCGTCGAGGTTTCTTCGGTTAGGTTTTGAAAATTTTTTCGATAGGAGAATTTGTCGAAGAGAACGAATTCCCATTGTGATCGATTGTGGAGATGATGACGATTATAATCTTTGTGATCGTCTTGATGAAGATGATGACAATCATCCACAATATCATCATTATCGGTGAGATCGAACCGATAATCCATCTCTTCAATCAGATCATCACTGATCATCGAAAATGGCTTATCGAAAGTTTTTTGTGATCGATTTGATTGAGAAAACATTTTTGTTTTAATGAATCAAAGAGAGAGAGAGAGAATCGCTGAGAAAGAAATCGAAAAGAGATTTATGGATTCGAAACTGGGGATTAATTTCGTGGAATACTCAAAACAATAGGCAACAAACGGTAACAATAACAATCAACGATAATAATAATAATAATATAATCGAATTATTATCATTGATTATACATTCTGTGGATCCATTTTTTCCTAATTACTATCATAAGTATGATGAGCGGAAGAGAATATTTTAGAACACTCACAAAAAACAATCGAATAAGGCCCCAAAAAGAGAGGAGAGAGATAGAGAGAGAGAGAGAGAGCAATATAGAGAGGAAATAATCGAAGAGGAAATCATAAAGAATGGATCATCGTGGATCAAACACAATTCAAATTTAATCAGAGAAAATTCATCGAAAAAATTCGAAAGACTAGATGGATCATTATTCTTTGAATTTGATCGATTTTTTTCTGGAATGGATATGAAAAAGGATTTTTTTTTCTAAAAACAAAACACTTCAACGACTATGAACTTCGACGATTGAGGAGAATTTTTTTCACTCGAATTATTCTTCTCTGAGAGTTGAAAGAAATTTCATCGAGAATATCTAAACACACGAATTTACTATGAGACGATCGAGAAGGTGAGAAAGGTAGAGAGCAAAGGGAGGTGGAAAAAATCGAATAGTGTAATGACGAATGACCATCCGGTTCGAGAGCTGATCGTAGACTGAATCGATTGAATGCATTGATAGTTTGTTCAACTAAGATTTCGGTTTGTTCTCACCAACGACTGACTCTCCTTCTCTCTCTCTCTCTCTCTCTCTCTCTCTCTGTCTCTCGCTGTGTTTTCATAAAAACTATGTCCTCTTTGATCTTTGTCTCTCTTATTTGGTTCTCTCCTCTTTTCATTCATTGGATTCAATGAGCTTTGGTTGGGTTTCATTCATTTGAAAGCAACATTCTGCGTTGGTTTTGCTGCTAGTTACGAGAAAGAGAGAGAGAGAGAGAGAGAGAGAGGATGATAACTTAACACCTTCTTCTTCATCTTTTTCCAACGAAGAGAGTTTGTAAGACCCAAGCAGATTTTAGTTGTGCGAATCTTTAAAAAAAACCAAATTCTCTTTGAGCTAAAGGAACGGAAATGATTGAATTCGTTCGAAGAAACAAAGACAGTCGAAGTAATAGAATTCTAATTTGAATTCTATCGCAAAAAAATTAGTCTTCTTGAAGTAGAAAATCTCTTTGAAAGAGGTTCCAATCCAAACCAATGATTTATATGGTCTGAATAAACATTGTTGATTGATTAGAACGAATCTATTTTCGAATTTTCTTTCTCCAATGATTGTATCGCTTCACTTAGCAAAAAATAGAGAAACTTGATGGTTACACTTAAGAATTATTTCTATTTTTCTTGCGTTAAGAAAACAAAAGAGAAGACCAACAGGTATCTAATTGAATATTTTCAAAAATGATAAATCTATTATCTGAAGTAGAAAAGTGTCCGATTGAAATGGATACAAATGTTTCAGTGTTGCCTATTAGCTCAGTGACAATCTCAGCGATAAATGGATTGATAGAGAGAGAGAGAGAGAGAGAGAGAGAGAGAGAGAGAGAGAGAGAGAGGCTTGAGAAAAAAATACAAAAAATTGATAGCAAAGAATTCAAAAGCATCCTTATTATTATCGTTTTATTCATTAGAAGAGCGAAGACAGTATCCATTCATTCAGCCATGACGATAGCTCCTGGACATCGATCGCTATCATCCTCAAACTGTTATGGGTTATCATCGAAACGGATCAGGATGTTCCATTCATCTATCTTTTTTGTTCTCATAGAGAGAGAGAGAGAGAGAGAGAGAGAGAGAGAGAGAGAGAGGACAATGGTCAGAAGAAACTATTATAAACATCGCCAATTATTGATAATTTTATTCGCTAAGTTTAGGAGAGAAATATGACGATGATGATGGACATCGTCTTTGACATCAGTATTAGACCGCCTGCAAGCATCCATATTCTTGAGAAGAGATGAATCGAAATAAGGTAAACAACAAAGGTTGATAATAATAATAATTATAAGAAAACGAGAAAAAAATTAGCGTAAAATATAGTCAGATTGGTGATCAAATTATCTCTTCTCCACATATCGAGATCTAATCAAGTTGACATTTCAAATCGTAATTCTAATAATAAGAATAATAGTTGGAATTCATTCTGAAGAACTCACTCCGAACATCTCTACCAGGTGAGCTTATTCATTCAATTCTCACGAACGCTTAGCATCATCTTCGTTGCATAGCAAAAACAACTAATGAATCAAAGAGGTGATGGCTATAAAAATAGACACTGCGCTCAGCATCTCATTCTCAATCAAGCTGTTGCTAATTTGATTGTTAATTGTTTCTCTCCTCTCTATATCTCTCTTTTGTTCTCTATTTATGAGCTTTTTGGTACGGATAAATTTTATGATTTTTTCGGTTGAAAATTTATCGCCAACTAATTTCGTTAAAGGACCATAAGTTGAAAAAACATTTCATGAAAGAACAAAAGAGACCAAATTTCGATTTTTTTTTTCTTTAAGATTCAAAAATCAATTGTTCCACTGCTGGTCCGCTTTCTTCGCGCACAAAATCCTTCTACTCACTACGCTGATCAAAATGAGATAATCTCGAGATCCTAAGAAACGAGAATGGTCTCGAAATACAACGATCTCTTTTTTTTGTGTTCTGATTTTCTTTAGTTCAATGATTTCTAAGAAAAACGACTACAACAGAAGATCCAAAGGAAGCTGTTCGATTGTGAACTTTTTCTTAGAGTACAAAGAAAGTGAAAAAAATTATCTAGGGTTAGTGATCTTGGAAGTGATGATGATGTCGATTTCCTCGATGATTCTGTCCAACATACATACCCATCTACTTCAATCCAAATCTATCAATCCCATTCAATGGGACTATTGGAGTTTTTTTTTTCTTTTTTACTCTCTTGTTGATCTCTCTCAATTCTTTTTCTTGACTTTTTCTTCCGTTCTTCTAATATCGAAAGAAATCTCAATCTAGACGCACCTAGAGACAGATGCTTGGTCTTATGTTGGATCGTTTTCGTTCAAGTAAACTATCTCGAGACACATGTTGATAGTCAAGAAGACAGACACACACAGACACATGGATAAATTTGAAACTTTTCTTCTTTCATACAAACGATGAGGATGAGAATTGAACAGGGAAATCTTATTGTGATGATGATGACGATCATAAAGAAACCAGAAACACTTCAAGAGACCAAAGACCTTTGTTTTTTTTTCATCATTACTCTCTTTCTGGATTTTTCCACTGCTCTTTCTCTGTTCCTTCTTTCTTTCTTTTTCTTGCTTCTCGTCACTCTACGAATTCATTCAAAAAAAAAAAATCTTCAATCGCTGTTATAATACTAGTATTGTGATTATCATCAATTTCCTTTTCTTTCATATGATGATGATCGTCTCAATCTGAATGGACCGTCTTAGATTCATCGTTAGTATGGTACGTTTTCTATCTTCATCGTAAGATTGATTCGATTTGCATCCTCGGCCCCTTGACGGTGTAACTCTCTGTTTTTGTGCTTTTTTAGCTGGATTAAGTAGTAGCATTCTATGTGTTCCAATCCAATTGAGATTGGTGATAGTGATGGACCAAGATTTTCTCTATGAACATATGTGTTGTTTATCTAGATATTCTTAGACAAATGTTCTTGGTCTTTGTATTTGAGGATAGTATGTTTTTGTAAGATTTTAATCTAAAAAACTATAGCTACTCTCAAACCACATCAATCGTCACGTTGCATTGCACCTCAGAAATCAGAGAATGATTTTTTTTTTTTTTTTTTGATTTTTCGTGTGAACATTTTGGTACAGAGAAGGAGGGGTGAGAAAGATGAGAAAACTGAGAAAACAAAGATGACAGCAACAGCAACCAAAATCACAGACGGTTCCATAAACTGACTAACAAGAAAATTGTAAGATAGATTTCTTTCTACTCAACGGCAGCTGCTGTCACCAAGAAAACCTAGGCTAGGCATCAGCCTAGCAAAAAATCATGCCAATAAATAAATGGAGGAGAAGAAGAAATCTACGTTCATAGAAATCAAATGGTTAGCACCTAGAGAGAGGGAGAGGGAGAGAGAGAGAGAGAGAGAGAGAGAGAGAGAGATCGACGTTTACCAGAGAAGCAATGCACATTAGAGCTAAACACACCTGTCTGTGTCATGGTTTGCTCCCGAAACTATCGCTATGACTAGGGTTTTCAAAAAACAATTTGTTGCTCTAGGTTCCTTATCTTTGCTCTTTCTCTGAACAGTCTTGGTCAATTCAATCAAGAAAATTGTCGTTTTCGTTCTATGATTCAATATATTACCTAGGCTTTTGTCTAATTTTTTTTTTCTTATTTCACACAAAACTACCACAAAATTGATTCAATTTCCGTATCTTCACAATAAATAATCGAAAAAAAAGATTCCATTAATGATTTTCATCAACACAAACAGGAAACATTCAATTTTAATTTGGAATTGGCCAAAGATTACACAAAAATAAAGATATTTTGCTATCTTTTGTGCTGAGAGTGATTGAATTTTGATCGATCACAGCGATTCTCTATGATGAAGAATTATTCGTATAATATTTTTAAATGGCTATTCATAGTAAAGCATTCCATGTAAAAATACTTCAACAATATTTTCTCAAACTTGGAAGAAAAATAACTTAGAATATGGTTTATACAGTGCAAAGCGTAATAATTTGTGTCCACAAATTTAGGGGAAAAAAATCACCAAAATATGCAAGAACATCATCATTTCTAACCGAAATCTTTACTAAATAATCATTGTTCGATTCATTTAAACTAAAATCTATTCGATAATAAAGATGATTATTAAAAGATTATTCATAAATATTAAACTAACTTGATGATATTCCATCTGAATGAAGCGTTGGAAATCTCTCTCTCTCTCTCTCTCTCTCTCTCTCTCTCTGTTCCGTTATTATCGTAAGATGATCGTAATTATGATGGTGATGGTTAATGGATCATCTAGTCACTAGATTTTAGTCTGATGTACGCGATGAACGAAAAAAAAAACTGTCCAAAGTACGTGCCATATGGCCTCTTCTTTTTTTTCTTATATGCAATTTTTCGTCTCGCTTCTCAAGAAAAGTAACAAGAAGATAGATAGAGAGAGAGAGAGAGAGAGAGAGAATAATATTCTTTATTTTATTGCACTCTGACCTCTCGTGATTTTCGTTCCGTTCGTCCGTTTTTTATCTTTTTCCTCTCTCGGCCATCATCATTATCAGTCTTCCGAGCTCTAAAAAGAAGAACATCGATACGAATGACCATCGGTGAACTATGTCAAGCAAAAAGCTCTCAATATTAGACCATCTAGATCTGTTTTTTTTTGAGCTGTAATTTTGAGACTCTACGATTGACTTATCTCTGTCTTAGTCGATCCTAAATTTTCATTGTCGAGTTTAACTTTTTTCGATTCCATATTAAATCTTTAAGAATTCTAAAATGACAAAAATTTTATCCACCTTCTCTTTCTGGCGATCATCTTCGGTTTCGGAGATCAAAACACGATCAGATGACGATGTGCTCGACTCTTATTGTCACATGTGCCGGATATTAGTTATTATTATCATTATAAGTACACAGTTACACTTAAAAAGTACCAAAACCGACAATAAAAAACATTTCGATATATGTCTTGTTTGAAGTCAAAAATTCTTCTACAAAAATAAACTTTTTTTTTTTGGATTTCGTTTTTCGTTTCAGTCTAGGTCATTCAGTTCGATGACGATGATGACGATGATGATGTAATAAGAGCTACTTCTTTTTGAATTCTTCTCATTTGATCATATCTTCACTATCTTAAGTTCCTTCTCCCTCACTTTTGCTTTGAATTCGGTTTCGTATCATTGAGAAAAAAAAACTTATTTTTAGTCCAGACTT
Organism: Sarcoptes scabiei; assembly: GCA_020844145.1. Lineage (NCBI taxonomy): Eukaryota > Metazoa > Arthropoda > Arachnida > Sarcoptiformes > Sarcoptidae > Sarcoptes > Sarcoptes scabiei. The sequence goes on from CP080484.1 coordinate 2,695,230, forward strand.
AGCGATCTGAGATACGGACGATACGAATGCAAAGAATATACTAGCATTCTAAAGCATCTTAGAGATTGAAAGATAGAGAGAGAGAAGAGAGAGAGAGAGACGATTTAATCCTCATAAGATCAGATAATAAGACGATGATGGAGATGATTATTAGGCTATTAAATCTTCTAGAATCTAGATAGATTATTTCTGTTTTTTTCACTTGAATTCTTTCGATTCTTTCACCGGAAAAGAACAAATTTAAGGGCCAAAAAAATGGTTCCTTTTGGAAAAGAGATCGGTTCAAGACATTGATTGAACAAGATTCCGCAAGGGCTGTTATTTTGGAAGATATCCGAAGGTAAAGTGGAATTTCTCACACCAATTTAAGAATGATTTTACTAAATCATTGATTCTTCTTCAAACATTCCCTGGCTCACATCAATCATCTCGAAGATTTTGAAAAAAAAGAGTTCCGAGATGATAGGATTGATAGATGTTATCGATTTTGTTAGCTACCAAAAAGAACAAGAAAACATCACGAAACAGTACCTCAAAAGATAATAGAGAAGAGAAAAAAATCTGCCACGTGCCCATTCTTGATGAATATCTCTGACATTCAAAGACAAGCAGCAAGCAAACAACGTTGAAATGTTCGGCATTAAATATGCTTCAGAACCATTCCAAACATAGCGAGCACATATTGATATCATTGTTACTTTGTAATATCTTTAGATATTATTGTTTGTTGAATTTCATCTTAAAGACATGTGGCCAAAAATTAGTATTTTTCTCCTCTTCTCTAAGGTTTCCGAACACAAATCTTCAAGCATTCGGACCTATGTTCAAAGAAAGCAGAGCAGAGTAGAGGATTCTAGAGTAAAGAAAATTTAGGCAATCTGTTGAGTTTTCTAGGTCTTGATCCTATTCTCTACTCACACCGAAACACAGATACTCATTTGAATTTCTTTTCATCTGAAATGAAATAAAACAGCTGCTCTCTCTCTCTCTCTCTCTCTCTCTCTCTCTCTCTCTCTCTCTCTCCCTCTTCCTATTTATCTTTTCATTGATTTGTTTCGTTTTGGAACTTTTCTTAATCAATCTCTAAACTACCTAGCTGATTTTGATCTTCAAATTGACCAGGTAAGGCAATTCTTGGTTAAGTTCTCTTCTACGATCTAAAACATTGATCTTCATTGATCTATTTCATAACAGGAGAGAGAGAGAGAGAGAGAGAGAGAAACGGTTACGATGGTATGAATGATGGTCTACATCAAATTTGTCATCAAAAACAATTATATCGAGAGAAAGAAGTCTTTTAAATGGGACCAAGAAAGAGAAAGAAAACTAAAAGAGAACAGAAGAGGAGCACTTCTTTTTATCCTAATCGCAAGGATTTCACTCCATTACTTTGTTCTTTAGCTATGTTGCAGGAGAATATGTAGATGTCAATAACCATCAATCTTTAGAGAGCAATCCAGGACTAGCTAGAACGTATAACTCCATCGTAATTGGCAGATTTGATGATTTTCGTCTTCAATGAAAATTTCCTCTCGCTGATGAATAGATAACAAAAAATTAAACGGTACAGCATCGAATCTGCGAACTAAACTATGCTCTGGATCGGCAAATTCTTAATGAAAATATTGCAATGAGAATAAAATTAGGAATTTTTTTTCTATATCATTCGATTGTTTCGAGGAAAAAAACACTCCACTATTTTTTTTTTGATTCGTTAACAAAAACAAAAAGATAAGCAAAGGATTCTCTCAAGAACTTCGATAAGAAAAAAAACTGACCAATCGATGAACATCGAGCACCAGGAGAGCCAGAATAAAGCAAACGAAAAAAAAAACAACACAGAGATAATTGTTGTCAAGATCATCAAATTTCTGTTGATCTGATAGAGAGAAGGGAAAATTTGTCTTCTATCTACCTGTCCATCTTTGATTAGAATCTGAATTTTTATTGTTTTCTATTTTTTCCAAGCTCTTACGAGAAAAAAATAAGGCCGAAACAATTGTTACCAGAAGAGAGAGAGAGAGAGAGAGAGAGAGAGAGAGAGAGAGAGAGAAGGAATAATAACGAGGAGAAAAAAAATTGGTTTTAATTAGAAATTTTTTTACGACGATGCTTCCACCGACAACGAAAGATGATGAAGAAAATAGTGAAAGGATAGTGAAGAAAAAAAAATATATTTGAGTCAAAGATCGAATGACAAACTTTGATGATCTCAAGAGAGAAGATACGAACTACTACAACGAGAATGACAAAAATGACAATATCAAACAAGGCAATGTCAAATAACGCACTACTTAATTGATGTTGATGGTTATTTGTAGCGGCGAAAAAGACATCAGTAAACAAGTAGAGAAGAAAAGCTTCGATAATTGCAATGAAAGAATTAAAAAAAAATTCAAAATTCTTTTGTCCAGGTATGATGGTATGATGGGATGCTAATCTGTTAGTATTACTATTTCTGCCCATTTCTTGATGATGATGATTAACTTACACAATCAATTTCGTAAGATTGATTTATGATGCTAACGCTGATGATGATGATGATCATCATCACTTAGAACATCATTGAATAAAATTGATTTCAATTGTGAAATTAGAAAATTAAAGTAAATTTTGATTAATTTTGATTCATCTCTTCTTCATAATGTTATCTTTCGGTGTCCGTTTGATTACCACATCTAAATGAAGACCGAGAGAGAGAGAGAGAGAGAGAGAGAGAGAGAGAGAGAGAGAGAGAGAACTAAAAAGAGACCGACAAACACCGGCTACGTTGATTTTCGGTCTGAGAAAAGCATTCTCTCATTCGATTCTAGAAGTGGTGATAATAACAATAAGAATTATCAGTCATTAAATTGTTGTTTTTCTTGTTGTTTATAGCATCATTTAGCGCAGATAAAACGAGAAAAAATTTTCCAAAAAAAAAAACAAAAAAAAAACGCATTCCTATCTGAATCGAATCAGTTCATCATCTTCATCTTCATCAGTTGAATAGAGTTATGTCACTCATTGAAGAGAAGAGTGATAAGAAGTGAAACAATTAAATTTGAAAAAAAGAATAACCATCTCAGCCATTGATGATTGTTTGGCAAACGATCCTCGATATTGGACTCAATGTAATTGGAATTTTCAAAGAACTGAAACTTTCCACATTTTCTAGATTAAACTAATTAGAATAATTTAGAAACGTTAATTGCATCGAAGTGAAATCATCATCTTCACTATTTGATTTTGTGGAATAATTCTTTACCTATGGACTACTATATTTAATGAATAATTTATAGAGAAAAAAAAACTAAGATTTCTAGTCTGATTGATTATTAATAAAATTTCTATGATTTATGGCGTAAATTTTCAAATGAACATTTCTTGATTCAATCCTGATCGAGAAGAACGATTTTATTTTTTCTTGGAACATGTTCCAAAATGGAGCGTCCTTATTTTGACCTTTTATTCCATCGAATCGATTCGTTTTAATGAAATGAAACTTGAAATGATTTAGTTTAAGATTGAGTGGAGAAAAACTAGAACAAAAGCTATTTCTTCTAGGTTGAATCAATCAATAGTAAAATAAGAATAATAATAATAATAATAATAATCATAGTAATAATGATGATGATGTGGAAAAAAAGAGGCCAAAGGACAAACGATTAAATAAAATCAATGACATAAAAAGATGGGGAAAAATTGTATTCAAAAGAGAATCGAAACATTGAAAATATTGCATCATTCATCGTTATATTCAACAAGTAAGAGAGATAGAGCGAATTGAATGCAAACTAGAAAAAAAAGAAAGAAAGAGGAGAAAAGAAAATAAACTATGACCTTTGGATGACATACAGAACGAGATTGTTACGGAACAACAACACAGAGGTTTCGTTTGGAACAAACTTATAACGCAACAGAGAACACACATAACCCTAGAGTTTTTACCTTTAGGAGATAGCATTTGGTTACCTGAACTCTGACTCTCTCTCTCTCTCCTTAAACGTTTGAATTTCTTCTCTTCTCCTTCTTCTTTCTTTCTTGATAAGACATCTGTTCAGAAGTTGTGCTTTTTTTTCTTCACTTTCCTCCTCCTTCTCATACTATCTCTTATCTCTATCCAATAGATCGGTCTCACTAATCATCATTCTTTGTTTTCAATGCACACAAAAAAAAACATTATTCTGGATACAAAGTGCTAGGGGAGTAATTCTTTGCTCGAAAACGTTTTTGATTCATCGAAATCAGAATAGTTACTGATTTACTCATCTTCCTTATTCTATCTCATTTAGAGATGAATGAGATAGATAGAGAATCTTAGTTAGCTAGAATACAATAGATAAAAGATTGATTTGATTCTAATTAGATCTAGAGTGACAATCTGAATGCTTCGTTAGATTCTAGAAGATGATTCGGAATGGCAGTAAGAATCATTAAAATTCAACTCTATTCTATACTGGTTTTGGATCGATTTGATCACGCAATAGGTAGCTCGATTGAATTTAGTCTAGACGTTGACACAATCAAATATTTTTCTACATTTAGTATTTATTTTGCGATTGATTCTGACACATAATTTTTAATTATAAATGAAATTCTTTCAAGTTATGAATCGAGGAAGAGAATAATTTATCAAAGAACCTAAGCGCGCTCCATATAAACAATTTTGTTGTTATTCTCCTTGTTGAATGGCAACAAAGCTGACAATTTGATGCTGACAATGATACTATAGCTAGCTCAAAATTGAGGGATAAGAAAAGACAAAAAAGCCGAGTAGCTTTCGGAAAGAATGGAGTTATAATTAATAATTCTAGTTATGAATGAAGTAACATTCTTGTGATGTCAAATTATGACAGATGGCCGGCTGCAGAGAGTATGAATTCTATAGAAATTCGTTGCTGTTTTCTTCTTTTTCTCGAGAACATATCGCTTTTGAGAATCTATCGGAAAGAAAAAGAACAAGAATCAAATAAAATAATTTTCCCCAATTTTTATTCCGAAATTTTTTTTTCGAAAAACTTGTAATAATTTATCAGCAAGGAGCAAAAAGTAAGAGAACAATAATCATTGTTGTTTTCTTTTCAAAAAAAAAAAAAAAATCAAACGGAAATTCTAATCAAATTAGACTCTAAGAAGTAAGAAGTAAGAAGTAAGAATCGATGGATAAGAAATCAAGTTCTACTAAAATTAATTAAATGAGCTTCCTCGAAGCAGATAAGAACGACAAAATACGATTCTCTCGACTTTAATTTCGAACACTTTAAAGTAGCGACAAAATTCTCTCGATGAAGCAACAGGCGTTGAAGCATCGAATCAGAATCGAAAACGTCTACGGTCGATCGGTAATTCGATCTGTATTTGTCTTCAAGACAAAAACAAGTCCTCACAGAACGGAACCAATCAAGAGGGAGAGAGAGAGAGAGAGAGAGAAATCTAAGATGATTGATCGTTGAGAAAAAGGACCGAATTTATTCTGCGCGAGAGAGATCGGTGTGTTTGACACAAACATCCATAGCATCCTGTCTTTGTTTTTTGCCCATACAGCCGAGAAAAAAATCAAGCGAATAAAAAAATCAAAGAGAAAAAAAAATCAATCTGGTCTCTCTAACGAATGTTTGATGATGGCACTCATTATTATTACGATCATTACTTTACCATAACCGATGAAGAGAATGAGCCACACGAATGATTATCAAATTCATTCATTCAGAACGATTACGATGACATTTTCGAAGGATTTAGATTCACGTTCGATTTTTCACTCTCCGAACGGAGGAGATTCGGTCGAGGGGGGAAAAGAGACCGAGAGAAAACGCGATTGATTGCATGCAAAGATTTTTTTCGACAGAATTCTATTGCGCGTTGTAATGTTTTTTTTTTGTGAAATTGTTTTTTCAAGTTTTCAGATTGATTAGTTTGGCAGTGTGTGTGTGTGTGCTTGGGGGATCTAAGAGAATCGTACTCTTGACCTAAGATTGGCGGGTTGTTTCGCGTCCACAAAGCACAGGCAAAAAAAAAAAGACAAACCGCTTTCAGAATCGTTCCGGATGGACCGTAGACTCAACAGGACGAGCCTATTGACTGTAGCATCAGCAGAAAAAAACATGTGTTGCTGATGACGATGATCATTCATTCATACAAACAGTCATTTATTTCTATGATCTTAGCAACCTCCACCACCACCTTGAGCGAAAAAAAATCAGTTCATCAAACGATCAATGACAACAACAACAGCAACCTCGAAGATGTGGATTAGATTTTTTTCCTCTTTAATTATCTAAAAAAATGACATTGAAGATGACCAAGACCAGGACCAGAAAGTCAGAAAAACAAAAAAAAAGCTCTAATACATAACGGTTTGATAATATCACCTGCGTTGTCATCATCATCATCATCATGTGACTTGATGTCTATCTTGATGCACGTGTCTGTGTGTGACATCAAGCATCAACTTTCCAAAATAAAATTCAAATTGAAAAAAAAATTGCCACAAAAAAAACAAAAACCAAAAAAAAAAAAAAACAGAATCATTAGACCACTCTTTGCTTTGCTCGCTTTCTATTTTAGATGGATGAGAATCAACAGACTTACCTCGATCAGATTAGTGAAGAAATACTCTCTCTCTCTCTCCTTCTCTTGTCCTCTCCTTCCAACAATGAGAGTGACACGTGCCATTTTTTTCATCACATCCTTTTCTTCAATCAAATTCTACGCTATTCCACAATGTGACTGTGTAATGTCAACTCCATATTGGTTTGTTTGTTTGGAACGTTTCCATTGAAGATAGTGATTTTTTTCACCGGTACACTCTTAGTGTTGGTGATTGATGGCTATATTTCATTCGATGTTTGATTGGCTAAAGGTCTTTCTCTTAGGCGGAAGAGAGAGTGCGTAAAAAAAAATTCATTATTCTTGATGAAAAAAAAATCTCGATGTTTTTTATAAGGTTTTTTTTTACGAACTATCATTGAAGTAGAGACGATAAAAAAAACAAATCTGAAAACTCTTTTTTTTTCATTAGAGTTTTTTAGGAGGTGGGTCCAAAATGAGCCATATGTTGACATATCGATTGTCATCATCATCGTCATCCTCAACGATGGTTATCACCGGTTCCGTTTCAATCAATGCCATTGGAAATTTTTTTTTTTCGCCAACCTCGAAGTGGCTAAAAAAATAGCTCACAGAATTGATCTGAATTAATTAGTAAGAGAGGCAGAGTAAAAAACAAAAAAAAAAAGCTCTACCCATTGTCGGTACCCAGATCGAGACAAAAAGGTCAAATTTTGTTTGGTTTTTTCTCCTCACTACAGTACAGATCAAACAGTGATGGAGTAGAGAAATCAATCAAAAACAATCGTTCAGGAGAAAAAAAATTAAAGGAAACCGTTACCGTTCGATGATAATCATATCATTCGAATTATCTTCGTTTCGAATGCAATAGAAATCCGTGTGTCTAGCATTGCTATGCAAAAAAAAAAACAGCATTTCCTTTTTTAAGTTGAGATTTGTTCCAGAAAAAAAACAGAAAATAATTATCATAAAACTGATGATGATGATGATCGATCAAATTAGTCCTTCGATAGAGAGAGAGAGAGAGAGTGGGAGAAACATCGTAGACCTTCGTTCATACCAAACCTTCCGATCCTAGACCATCATCATCGAATAAGCCAGGTGCTAGTGTTTTTTATTCGATTCGATCCTTTGAATCTTTCTGACATTTTTTATTTTATCTATACTGCTTCTGGTGGAAAAAAAGTATCAAGGCCAAATGGAACTTGTTCCAAATTATTCTCATCCTTTCATCTCTCTCTCTATCTCTCTTTCTCTGTTTCATTTGGTTATAGAAAATATGATCACTTGAGCAATTTTTTGATCTAGTTCAAAATATACCGGTATTTCATTCTATTGAAATGAAACGAAGATATCAGTATCTCGATCCAACATCGAGACATTCACATAACACTAAACAGCTGCATTTTAGTTTATTTTTTATATATTTTATTGATAAACAGTAACGTTAGAAAGAGGAGACGAAAATAAGATCAAAGTTTTGGAAGAGAAAAAATTCTCTTCCACACCTCTCGAATGTGACACATTGTGGAATTCCCAAATAAAAAGCAAGCCCAAATGCATCACTATTCAGCCACACACCATCCAGGAGAATTTCCCCTCTAAAAACGGAGATGGAAGAGATAACGGTCTTAGTATGAAAAGGTCATGTTAGGGGAATTTGTTACGAAAAATTTAGCAAATTTTCGATCAATTTCATCCATCCAACTAACTCGGTTATCTAGTCAATCTTTCCACGTCGAATCTATCAATCTCAGATATCTATCTACCACCCAATATCCTCCTAGAGAGTGCGAACTGTTTTGGGAATGGATTTGATTCAAAATTGTTTTCCGTTCTCTATACGATCCAATCGGATCCGATTTGATCTCATATATCTCGCGAACCATTTTTGGGTCTCTTTTTCATTCATAAAATATATTTTTTTCTCTCACTACTATTTTAGTTTGTTTTCTCGATCTTCCGATTCAAGTTTTGAAGGTCAATCTTTTGACATAAGTGGTTGGTCTTAGTGCCCTAGTTTTTTGTTTGGCTTCGGTTCGGTTCATGTTTCTCTGTTCCGTTTGTTTGCTTCTTTGTGGTCGTCTTATCTTCTCTGTTCTTTGATTGTTTTTTTTTCTAGATCAAAATTTTCATTCATAAAAAATAAAATCTCTTACGCGCACGTGGTTAGAGAGAGAGAGAGAGAGAAATGGAAAAAGATTGACATTGGGACTAATATTGGTCCCAAGTGTTCTTCCTGTAGTAAATCGCTTTGTGAATAAGAACAACCATTTTCTTGCAAATTTATTTTTTGTGGCGGAATTGATTTATTCAAATTTTTCAGTCTTTCACTTTACAATAGAAAATTTCAAGGATCAATCGATAAAAACGAGATTTTTCGTTGTTTTTTTTCCCTAGATCCATTCCATAGATAGATTCCCGGTGTTAGAGAGCACCGATGTTTTGTGAAGAGTTATAGCATAGAGATTTGCATTTTTTCTCAATGAATGATTTCATATTTTGGGAATAAATTCGAACGAAATTGAATTGCTTTAGGGAGATGATGCTCACAAACTGGTAAAAAATGGTTTTTTCCAAAAATCACCGGAACCTGTATTAGATTAACCGAACAAATTCAAGTTCATGGTCAACCTAGCCTTTGTAACCGATTGAAACTTATGTATAGACCATATGGTCATAACTTTCTTCTCTCTCAAGCCCTTCTCTTCCTCTTTTCGAGATGAACGAGTGGTTGGCATTGAAATTGTCCATAATTCAACTAGTAGCCAAAGAGTGACCAGTTGCCATTGAAATCTCTAGCTATCGGGATTGGTCAAGGTCGCAAACAAAGAGTAGTTTCCTTTTTTTCCCTTTAATATACGATCTTTATAAATTATCGATTGTCTTAGATCAATTGAAATTATTGACTATGATGAAAATAATTCAATTAAATTGAAAATTCAAAAAAAAATAAGGTTAGAGGACATAGCGAACCAAAGATGATGACCATCGAATATAGTGTAAAAAAATCTGTTACTGTATTTTTGGCCATCGTATACACCATCGAAAATTTTAAGGTGTCTTGCTGATTCAAAGTGCTTAGGTATCACTGCGTTCAGATCAAGGTTTCAAGGATCTCTAAACTCGAACTAGGTCTATCGAGGTTCACGAGTCAAAAGAAACTGGATCAATTAGATTTTGACATAATCGAACTCTACTATTGCTTATGTTGTTGTGGCATATTATGGCACATGTGGCACGTGTAAGGCACATCATAACTTTGTCGGCTTTTGCTTAGATTAGTTTTTTTTTCTCTATGTTATTCGAAGGTGACCCTAATGACCTACATTAAAGATTGAAGGATATTGATTTGTATCATAATCAACAAGCAAAACATCATCTCGATCTGAAAATCTTGCAAGACAATCTCGGATTGATGCAAACATATTCATAACAGAACAGATTTTATCAGTAGGCCTATTTTAAACACCAAAACTAATTGAAAAATTCAAAATCTTTGATGTTTGTTTATTAATGAAATAAAAAAAACGATTCTAATTCAAAATTTTAGATAGATTAGAGTGAGAAATTCAAGATGAAAATCAAATAGAATTAAAGACAAAAAAATTATTATTGCAGTACTGTTTTAAAAATCGAAAAATATTGACTCCTACAAATCTTGCTGATATCTGGTCCAATCGACCAGAATCATTTTCGATTTTCAATTTTTCCAATTCTTTTGCGCTAGAATTCATGCGGAAATTTCAGAAGATCCTCTTGTAGGATTACGTTTCATTTTTCTTCTCGATGATCATTCGATTAAAAGTCCACAAAAAAAAATACCTTCAGATTTGAATTCTAGTCTACTGTTCAGTTTGCATCTGTTCAGTTTGATTATTATTATTATTATTACTATTATTATTAACATTATCATTATCACTTTGATTATTTTCTTTATATCGCTCTTGCTGTGAAAATCTTTCTCTTTGAAGCACGCACGTATAATAATCAGACCAGAGGCCACATGGCACACGGATTACATAGCCCATTCATAATTGCTGGCATTTTCATTTCTTCAGTGTTTCAATCGATTTCTTTCTCTAGGTACCCTAACTCTCATTTCTCTCTCTCTCTCTCTCTCTCTCTCTCTCTCTCTATTCATTAGCACCACCTCATTTTATTTTATTTTCATATCTTTTTTGGAACAATTTCTTTTAAATTTCCTTGAAGTTTTGTCTCATCGAAAAAAGAAGGGAAATTTCTTTGTCTTCGCAACCGTTCTGGCAGAACTGACTATGAACCAAAGAAATATTTTTATGCCTATGAAAATCGATATATATTGGATATCTAGCAAAAATGTATGGAAAGCATAGAATAAAATATAGCAACAGCTGGTCCTCAGAAATTATTTGCCTTCAGTTTAGATATATCTATCTTCCGTTTCTATCTAGAATATACCTTGTCAGATATGGAGGAGATGAAGAAGAAGAAGAAAATGATGATGATGGTGGTGGCACGAGGCATTTCGAAAGCCACGGCAGCTGAAGATGGAACCCGGCAGACGTGTGCCATACAAAACCATCGAGAAAGAGAGACTGAAGAGAAGAAACACTATGTAATACACCCAATTATTGAGATAGAGTTTGATCCATTAGAGACGCGTGTCTTTAGCTCTTTTATTATTTTCACTGTCTCTTTAGCCTATTATTATTATTATTATTACTTTCCTGGTGTTTGTTCTGTTTTGGGAAGAAAATATTAAAAAAGAAGATTTTTAGTGAAGAAGATGATCTGAAAAAGACTGAGAGAAAGATTACTGCACACACATATGCTAAGGAGACGTTGAAGATTACTTGTGATAGGACAGGGAATAAGAAATGCAACACATGTCTTATCATCGTCATCATCGCCATCATTATTGATTTTGGTCATGATCACATCACCATTACCAGCCTAGTTCTTTAGCATAGTTCGAGTTTTGTTTTCTGGTTCAAACTCACTTCCTAGGTCATGTTCTAGTTTATTCATTGAAAAATTAAACGTTTTGTTTGCAGTGTTGCGCTATCAAAGGTTCTTTAGTCGCTTAAATGATGGGCAGATCTTTGGAACAAAAAAAAAATTATCAAAGAATTGCTAGTTTTTATTGCGGTATTAGTGGATGAGATTTTTTATTCTAAGTCATTACAGAAAAAAATGAGATGTCCAATTCCAAAGTGCAAGCAGTTAGCCTAAGACAAAACACTTTGAAAAAATCTCAAATGAGAGAGATAGAGCCAAAGTTCAACAAACATCTGTCCCTAGCCAATCAATTCTTTCTCTCTTCTCTTTTGTTTTGAGGAAAAACAAAAAAAAACTGACCACCTAAATTAGCTGATTAAATCTTTCAATTTTTTTAAGCGTAAATTGAATTATTTTTCGATGATAACCTCCAGAAATCACAGGAAAATTGTGATCAATAGACAAAGAGAGAGAGAGAGAGAGAGAGAGAGGAGTCGAGATTTTCTACAAAGTCCGATGGTCAAATTTGAACTAAATGGAAAAAAAAATTGAGCCATTATTTTGTGAATTAGAAAACAAAACAATAATTGTTTTCTGGGAACAAATCTGTGGCAATCTAATGATTTAATCTATTCCATTCGATTCGCAATGGATCATTTCTATCTGTAGCGTTTTTCGATTGAAGTAACCCTCTCCTATCTGTAATAACATCTGCTTTCTGTGAGATGAGAAAAAAATTTCTAATCTTTTTTCGGATTAAAATAATTGAATGAACTGTTCATAGATCAAAATCGACAAACAAATTTATAGGAAAATGAAGAAAGAAAAGAAAGAGATCTTTTGCTGAAAAAGAAACAAAAATAATTTTTTCGCTGTTTTCGGATTCGAAAAAAAAAGAATAGAAGACAATTAAAATAATTTTTTTCAGCAAAAATTTATTGCAAATAAAAAAACAGATCTATTTAAGAAATAATATTTTCAAAAAGAATATGAGCCAGAGCCAAAGTTTATCCATTCAATCACTAAGTTTTTAAAAGTCCAACAATTCTTTTGCTTTGATTGGAATGTTTGCCAAAAAAAAAAAAAAACATTCCCGACTCAATAACAATTCTCATTTCAAAGAAGAGCTTTCGATTTTTCGTCGATCGTATTTCCTGTTCTTGAAATCGATATCTACGATCACTCACAAACATTTCTCTATGCGAAAAGAGATGTCTAATGTTCCGGTCGATTATTTGTCTGTCGACTATCTATCTGATCGACAACATCGAACAAGATCGATGCAATCAATTTTGATTGGACAAATACGGAACGAAAAAAGGAGGGGCAATAATAATTTTCTCCAACTATGATTGGATGTTGTCCAAAAAATTCGATTTCATTCCATCGCCTTCTTCTAACGATTCCAATGCAGTGCCAATGCCAAAATATCGGGGAAAAAAATTGTTTGTTTTGACTTTGAGTCAAGAAAATTGAATTTTCCAACAGAATCTTCTTCTTGAGAATAGAGAAAGAAAAACTGGACGATGTTTTCTTTGAAAAATTCTATAAATAATAATTTGTTTCTTTAGTCGGAAAAAATATTTCGCTTGTTTTTTATTTTTTGTCGGAAACACTGTAACAAATTAGCTCAAATAATTGCTATCTTTCACTCTCTTTCTTCTTCACTCTATCTTGGCTCTGGACACAATCAAAATTGCGAAAGAAATTATTTATTTTATTGTTGGTTTTGGAGATATTTTCAATTTCCGTCCTCAAAGATGTATTTGACAATCAATATGATACACGTGAATCGTTCAACGAAAGATTAATAAAGATTGAGACAACTAAGAAAAAAAAATTGACAGAGTAAACATTCGATCGAATTGATCGATATTTTTTTTTTCGTAAATTTTGTGAAGTGTGACATACCCATTGATTGTGGTGGTGGTGATGATGATGATGATGATGACACGAGCACTACGTAATCTTCGAGAACAATCTAACGAAAGAAAAATGAATCCCACAATATTATTTGCGATCCTTTGTGTGCTCGTTCATTCAACAGTTGACCCTATGAATACCAATGTTTGAAATCAATCCAGCTTTGTGAAACAAAAATTTTCGAATTCTCTTCTGCTTGTGTGGTTGAAAATCTAATCATGCATCAAAGGAATGACATTTTTTCATAGTTTGATTCACACACACACACACACACACACACAGAAATCCGTGCCAGAAAAATTCAAAATCTGATTGGAAAAATTCAGAAATCATTTCTGAGATACTACAGCTAAATCAAATTTTACGCTTTCTATATCCGATTAGCGATGCCGATGGCGATTTAGATAATAATTTGATAACATTGACCATAATTCACTTCGATAATATCCAGATAGTTTCTATCGGATCTATCCCCGAGCATCGAAGTCATCGGATGAAGACACTAGAATCCATCAAATAAATAAACTCGCTAGTTCCATATCTTGATTTAATCAACAATGATACCACCCACACAACCACCACCAATCGTCCAAATGATAACCAAGAGAGAGAGAGAGAGAGAGAAATAACGGACATTTGGTAATGACATTTTCCAAAATTATTATTATTATTTCTTTCTACATCGAAGGATTTTTTTCTGTTTGTTCTTCACAATAACAACAACAACTACAACGACAGCTACAACAATAGCAATCGAAGATATTGATCGCGAAAGAAAAGTGATTTTCGATTGTCAAACATCTCGTACTTTGTTATTCCGTTCGATCTCTATTCTCTCTACAATTAGAGATTTCGATTTGTGACTACGCGTCAGAGAGTTAATCCATAGCCAATTTGACAATCATATCGTCACACTAAATTATCTTCGTTTGACATCGAAACGTATTGAAAATCCTTATTGGATCATTGAATCTTGTGCATTCTCATTCATTTGATTCGATGTTCAGTTCGTAGTGATGTGTGTGTGTGTGTGTGCGTCTAAGTGTGAGCAATCTGCATTGTCTCAAAAAAAAAAATTGATTTTATTGATTTTTTTTCTAATATTTGCGTAGAGGATTTTGATTTCTGTAACAATCACAAATAATGAGGGGGTGGTTGTCTGGATTAAGCTCATTTTTTCTCTCATACTTACAACGAACAAAAAAAAACAACCAAAAGTTAGGTCATCTTGGTCTGGTGATGAAGACGAAGGGAACAAAATCAGCCAAACTAAATTGATTCGATTAGTTTATTTTTATTCCATAATCATATTTTTTACGGAAAAAAAATATAAAAAATCAAAAAGAATTAAGAAAATAAGAGATCGAAAAAATCAATGAGCCTTGGAAGACAGACACATAAAATTGACCACACCGCCATATGGCAGATTGAGAATATTTCTCGTCGCTTTCGTTTAATTCTAATTCTAATTTTTGTCGATTTTGTTTCGCTCTTGGATCGTGGCCATCAATTTCATAGAAAAAAAAAGAATCCGTAGTTTCGACTCGGGCGTTGGTTCAATTTTTTCAACAATTTCGTATTCAATTTTACCGCCTCTCTAGCGAATCGGCTGAATCAGAGAGAGAGAGAGAGAGAGAGAGAGAATTGAACAAAATTATCAGGCATAGATCACAGTTAGAATTCTCAAACGAGATTCGATTCAATTCAATTCGGTATTATTTAATTGAGAAAAGAATTATCCAAAAAAAACTCTGAAATAATAATTAAAGTTGTTTAATAAATCTGCTCATTTTGGATATAATTAACGGTGGGTGGTGATTATTGTTTTGACGGCGATTGAGAGAGGATGCTGTGTGCAGCTCAATTAGAATTTCATCCGCAAACTTATGATGTTTTCTATTTTTCACATTCGAGAGATTAATTAATCGAGAGAAAAAAAAATTTTAGATTTCGTTTTAAAAAATTCGAATACCATCAATACGAAAGACTGAAATTACATCAAATAGAGCGAGGGAGAGAGAGAGAGAGAGAGAAAAGAGCAGATGTGCTATTCTCTTGTTCTATCCATTGATTAATCCAATATTAATTATTATTATTATTATTTATGAAAAAATAAGGATGTTTAATCGAAATTCGAATATTAGAAGTACCGAACACACTTGATGGATGAAAAAGATCATCAACATTGAAATAACAGTTTATTGATTGGAAAGAAATCTGATCGAAATCGGCTCGATCGGAACGAAATTCTCATTCTAATTAGAACATCTAGGATAATTAGAATTTTGTTGATCTATGAGAGAAAAACATCTCTCACAGCTAGATGGATTGCGAATACTCTTTCTGAGCAATCGAGATAGCGATTATCAGTGTTGAGAGAGAATAACATCGCACCGCCGAATCGATTCTCTCGGATCCATGTTGCTTTGGCCCTTGCACTCTCAGCATTCTCATAGCTAATCCATTCTCGATCATTGTAGGCATATGGTACTTTTGCTTCTTGATCATATCTCTATCGAACAGAATTAGAGAATCGAAATAAGATATGAAATCTATTTGAAAAAATCAACCGAACTTCGAGAGATACCGTGATGGTATGAGGATGTTGAAGAAATCTACAGACATCAGAATAGCTACAATCTTGTGTCGATCTGATCGCCAACGAAAATGGCTCATTGGATCGTTTCGAGAGGAGAATAAATTTTTTTCCATACGTCGGTATCCCAACCATTATCTTTCGCTTTGGTATGCCTAAGTTTGCCCAATAATTAGCTGACCACTGCAAATTGAATGACTTTTGTCAAGCTAAAATCTTTGGAACGAGCAAACAAGGCACTGTTGTGCCCCACAAACGGCCAGTACCATTTGTGGACATAGTAATCATATGTCATCAAATTGAGAAAATCTATTGATTCATTGATTTTTTCGGGCAGATAGGAACGATTTATGATTGAAAATTGTCCAGCAACAGCGGCGCTTAAAAGAAAGTGTCTAGAATTGATCTCTTCAAGAGCATTCAATTCTTTACGAATGCTCTGAAGGACTTCAATCAGCAAAAGAAGCTCTGTAAGGTAAGCGAACAAACCTGAAGCAATTCAACAAAATCGTAGCGCTCTGAAATAGGAGATTTAAGTGGCGGCCAAGCCGGAAACTCCCAATCGATATCGACACCATCCAATCCATACAATTCTATGATGGAACGGATCGACTTGACAAATTTTGTTCGCTCTGAATCGGACGAGATTGCCATCTTCCATCCGCCGGCTACAACATCAATCACAACACAGACGAGAATTAATCAGACAACAAAAGTAGAAAATTTCTCTTTTATTCAGTTGCAAATTTATTGAATTCATTTTTTTTCAAAATAAATTTTGAATTACCTCCTCCACCTTCGTAATGAGTTCGAAGTTCGGATAAGATATTCAAATTGATTGAAATCGATCAAATAATCTATTGAATACCTCCAATCGAAATCATTAATTTGATATTGGATCGTTGAAGGAAGATTAAATTAGAGAGTTTTCTAAGAAATTCATCTTGAAACGCTTCAATTCGAAGCGTTGAATCCTCATTTATTGAGAAAAATCCCAAGATTAGATGAGTGCATAGATTTAATTCGAAAATCAGATCGAGGGGAAAATTTTCTTCCGGTCTGAGATAACAAACTCTTTGCATTGAGTTGGTTTCTAGGTCCATCTTAGACAATGAAAATCCAGATGATCTCGAAACAAAATCAACTGAGACGATATGTTTCGAGAAGATCGTGAAGAAAAATAATCTTGATTCGATCATTCCATTAAGACTGATGAAATCATAGTGTCTTCGCGATACATAGGATAATAGGAAGGAAAAATATCAAGATGTCTGGCCAAAAAACGAGCGGTCCATTCTAAGAAATTACTAAATGAATATCGAGACTACACTGCTCTCTATGAACAGCTCATCGAAACTTCTCACTGCAGTTCTCAAAATGATATGAGCCTGAATTTGGATCGATTGGGCCCCAATTCTAAAGAATCATAGTACAACAAATATATTCCATCTAATTTGGACAATTTTTTTCTGACTTTCATGCCGATCTTTATGCATAGAAACAAAGCGTCGAGATGCAAAAATATGAGAAACTTGAGAAGATTGGTGAAGGAACCTATGGAACAGTGTTCAAAGGAAAAAATCGAGAAACTGGTGAGATAGTCGCATTGAAACGAGTCCGCTTAGATGATGATGATGAAGGTGTTCCATCCTCTGCTCTCCGAGAAATTTGCCTACTCAAAGAATTAGATCATCGAAATATTGTTCGGTTAGTGTTCGGCAAAGTTTTATATCGACAGACTAACCTAAATAGACCTTAAAATATCTAATCTTATCGGATTTTATTCTTTCTGAAGTCTATACGATGTCCTACATAGCGAGAAAAAATTGACACTTGTGTTTGAGCATTGCGATCAAGATCTGAAGGTAGAGTTTTTTAATGTTTGTTTCGATGTTTTTACCTATTCTTTTGTTGGATAATTTAGAAATATTTCGATAGTTTGAATGGAGAGATCGATGCCGATGTCGTCAAAAGTTTCATGTTTCAATTGCTCAGAGGCCTAGAGTTCTGTCATTCTCACAATGTTCTACATCGAGATCTGAAACCCCAAAATCTTTTAATCAACAAAAGTGGTGAACTGAAGCTAGCCGATTTTGGATTGGCTCGCGCATTTGGTATACCAGTAAGATGTTTCTCTGCTGAAGTTGTCACACTTTGGTATCGCCCTCCTGATGTCCTCTTCGGTGCCAAACTCTACACCACTTCGATCGATTGCTGGTCAGCTGGATGTATTTTTGCCGAGTTAGCTAACGCAGGTCGACCCTTGTTTCCAGGTAGTGATGTTGATGATCAATTGAAACGCATCTTCAAACTCTTGGGCACACCGAATGAAGAATCATGGCCTGGTGTTCAACAGCTACCTGATTACAAAATATTTCCATTCTATCAGCCTGCAAACAATTGGATTCAAGTTGTCCCTAGATTAAATTCCAAAGGACGTGATCTATTGCAAAAACTATTGGTTTGTAATCCATCTCATCGTTTGTCGGCACGTGATGCAATGAATCATCAATATTTTAATGATCTACCTTCATTATTGAGAGCTGATTAGCGAATGATCCTATTTTGCGGCCACCTTTTCAAACAAATCTATGTAAATTTGGACTTAATTTTAAATAATTGCACATCTCTGACTGTTCAATTGATCAAACTTGAATAAAATTCATTGTAAATTTTTCATTTCTCAATCAAATCATAGAGCACTTCTTTAAAAAATTACAATCTTTTATGCTTATCGAATAGTGTGAACAATATCATCAATCTTCAACAACGATCGTACGGTTTCAGATGCCAATGTTATTGCTGAGAGAGAAACTTGGACCGGTTGCACGACGTTCTCGTTCAACATATCGCTCACGCAACCAAGACGCACATTGATACCGGCATATTTTTCGTTGTTTGCATGTCTATTTCGGAGCTCTGTTACCGTAACGATAGGATTCAGTCCCGCGTTCTCTGCCAAAGTATACGGTATAACTTCGAGAGCATCTGCGAAAGCTCGGAAACAGATTCCATTCAAACCTAGCAACGAACGGCTAAGTTCGTGAAGTTTACGCGATAGCTCGATTTCTAATGAGCCGCCACCGGAAATAAGAGCAGGTTTCATCACTAAACATCGAATAACACATAGTGCATCATGCAATGATCGCTCGGCCTCTTCTAGCACTAAATTATTTGAGCCTCGAATCACGATATTGACTGTTCGATTGGCGTTCTGTGCTTGAATACCAGTAAATTTGATGTATTTAGCCTGAGGAACCTCTTCAACCAGATCGGCTGAAGCAAGAGCCTCCGGAACGAAATGATCCAGGCTTGCGATTGGACGACAACCTAATGATTTGCAAATGAATTCGATGTCTTCTCGTTCAACATCTTTGACTACGGCGATTTTAGCTTTATTGAAAAAGTGAATGGCCATCTCGTTCAAAGCATCTCGTAAAATTGATTTTTGGATAAGTAAAACATTGCAACCAGCTTTCTTTATTTGTTTGACAATATTCAGAATATAATGACTTTCTTCTTTCAATATGCGATCCATTTGAGTATAATCTGAGATGACGACTTGGTTGTCCATATCAGTTTTTGGTGGTGACACACAGAATTGAATCAATCCAATTTTGGCTTTTTCAATACGCTTGGAGCCGAAATCGTTTGTGAATTTTTGAGGCAAAACTAAACCATCAAACATTTCGGTGTCATCAAGAGTTCCGCCTAATTTTTTGATGATTTTAATGTCTTTCAAATCGACATTATTATTCTCGTCTTGAATTTTAAGAACAGCTTTGACAGCGATTGGTGCCAACAATGGTGAGTGTTGTGAAACAATCTTACTATTCAAACTGGTTGTCGCAGCTTTAATCAATGTTTCTCTATCATCAAGATTGACAGGTACAGAGAGACTCTCGAGAATTTCAACCGATTTTGAGGCAGCTTTTTGAAACGCATCTGAAATGGTTGTGGGATGAATGCCCCGTTTCAAAAGTTTCTCCGTAGCATCAAGCAAAGAACCAGCAAACACGACCACTGAGGTCGTACCGTCACCAGCTTCAATATCTTGAGCTTTACTCAACTCAACCAGCATTTTTGCCGCAGGATGCAACACTTTCATCTGTTTCAAAATAGTTGCACCATCGTTCGTAATGGTCACATCACCATTCGGTGATTCAATCATCTTGTCCATTCCTTTTGGTCCAAGTGAGGTACGGATAGCATCGGAAACAGCTTTCGCAGCAATAATATTCGATGATCGTATTTCAGTTGGTTTCTCTTTATCTTTGAAAGATTTCTCTTGAGCTTTTGGTGCAGCATTCATCGGTGTAGCCATTGTCATTTTCTCAACGAAATTATTATCTCAAATTGATAAAATTTATTACAGACAAAAATCGATCCAATTTACAAAACTAAGAATTTCACTACCTTTTAAAACTAGATCTAAATAATAAAAATATTTTCCATTCATCAATGGATATTGAACGCAATTGATGGATGATGAGCACGCTTCTCTACTGACACTATTCTAACAACAGTGTCGTCGATTTTTAGAGACTTTTTACACTCAAATGATAGGTCTTTTTTTTAGAAATTCATTCAAATTTAATATACGGAACAAGGCGGAAGGCAATTAAATATTAATAACTTCCGATCTCATATATCAAAACCAGAAAATTTCTAGAACTTATAATTACAACATTGAATAAAAATATCAAATCGATTCTAATGAGACAAGGAACTATTTCAAGGGATTACTCTATGGTTTGAAGAGCAATCGTTGAGTAACCCTCTTGATTCTTAGAAACTTTGTAATAATTACGTAGATTCTCATCAGCTAAACATTTGAGAAAATCTTCATCATGTGTGATGATAACAATCTGAAGCTTGCTATTCATTTTTCTTAGCGCCATAATTGCTTTGGCGAACGAACGAATATTGTCGGCATCTAGGTTTGTAGTCGGTTCGTCCAGAGTGATTATTGTGAAATTATTTGAGAAAATAATCGCTAAAGCCATACGAATGATAAGACTGGCTAAGACTTTCTGGCCAGCCGAACATCGGCCTCGCATATCGAGCATTTTTCGTTTTTTCACCATAACCACACGATAATTATATGTCCGACGTTTATCGCTAGCGCTTCGCTCTTCTTCATCGGCAATGATCTGAAGCGAATCGATGTCTTTTCCTTGATACGATACTTTCCAAAATTGTTCGATCAGTTTATTTATAGCTTCCATTTTGTTTTTATGGAATGTTGAGATGGAGAAATCTAACACCTTATAATATTTATCCAGATCCTCACAGATCAATTCGCAAATGATTTTTTCAGCAACTTTTTGGCGATATTTTTTCTCGGAATTCGTATAGATTTCAGATCTTAGTTCGGCATTCAAATTATCAATCAACTCATTGAAATCCCGGATCCGATTCAAAGAAGACTCTTTCTTAACAATCAAAGAATGAATTCGACGCTCGGTTTCTTGACGAATTCGTTTCATTTGATTTAGATTCATCGGACCAATTTTCTCTTTGAATGCAGTCAACGATGTTTCATGATTCAAGATCTCTTGTTCCAACCGAAGAAGAGTTTGTCGATCGATCAAATCTCTTTTGTCCAATTCGAAATTAGTAAGAGCTTAAAAATATAATGAGCTCAATTAATTCTAAGAATAGTAAAAATCTTGAGACAAACCTTGATTGATTCTCTCCAAATCGCTTGTTAATTTTGTTTTCAAGCTTTCAATTTCGCTCATTTTCGTTTTCAACTCATTTAAATATTCTTTAGAAACTTTCGTATTAGATTCTCGGAGTTCTTTGAAATAATGTTGGAAATCTAAGCTCATTCTGTTAAAATTCTGAGCTGAATTCTCTAAATGATGTAACATTTTTTGTTGGGTTTCCTTGAAGCTATCGAATTGATTTCGCAGCGATTCAAGATTATTTTGCAATTCCGCTATCTCACAATCAAATTTATTTTTTTCAACAATCAATTCAGATTGGTCTGCTTCTAATTGAGCTAATTTCTCTTTCAATTCATCTTGGGTCTGTATCTTTGAGATCAATAATTTTTCATTTTTTTCAAATTCATTTTTCCGTTTCTCGGCTGACTGTAGGAGATTTTGTATTCGATCTTTTTCATTACTGATCGCTATGAAGTTACGCTGTAATCGAGAAAGATCCGAATCACATTGCTGTAGTTCGGCGCGTTTCTCTTGAAACCTTTTTTGTTTGAACTCATGATCTTGCATTGAATATTCATCGAAATCGAGAACATTTTCCGCGATTTTCTGATTTATCTCTTTTAAATTTTTTAAACAAGTATCGTACTTAGTGAAATCGGGCCAAACATTTTGTAGACTTTGAATTTGTTCCTCCAACGATTGCTTTCGTATCTTATCTTCATCCAACTTAAGCTCTAAGTTTTCTATCAATTTTTTTTGGTCTTCGATTTCGTTTTGTTCCCATTCGATATTTTCTTTCAATTTATCAATTGATTGGATCTGATAATTCAAATCGCTCAGCTTCTCGAATATTTTTTCTTTCTTTCTGAGAATACTGTTTTGTTCATCAATCTCGTTCGGATCGTTTGCTGCTTCGCTCTCTAATTTCGATATTAGAGAATCAAGATCCAATTGCGTTCCAGATTTTTTTGAAGACCATTGTCGATCCAGATGATTCTCACATACTGGACAATATTTTTTAGTTTTTATATTTTCAATAAAATGTCTCAGAACTGGCGGTAAATTTATCGTAATAGATTGATTACAGCGTAGTTGTTGCAACTCAGATTCTATTCTGCAAAGATAATCATCGAATTCATCCAATGAACAAAATTCTCGTATCTCTGTGCTGATTTTATCCAAACTTTGAGTCTTTTCAGCACAAGAAGTTTCTAAATTTTTCAATTTAACAATGTTCGCATCATATTCTTGTTCTTTTTTCATAATGAATTTGTTAAGATCACCGCATTCTTCAATTGTTTTCGAAATTTTCTCGCGAAGTTTTCCCAACAAATCTTTTTCTTCAACATCGTTAGGTGATTTAAACCCAAAGAAAATCTCTGAATGTTTATGCTGAATTGAAGCAATCTCGACTTCGATCTCATTTTTTTGACTGTTCAAAATTTTAAATTTGATTCTGCTCTCATTATTAGCATTGCTTAAGACTAGTTCTTTCTCGAGATCTTCACATTCTTGTTGGATTTGAGTTCGGCGATTCTCTAAACAATCTGATTGATTTTTGAATTCGATTTCGTCGTTTTGTGAGCTAATGAGAGCAAGCTTTTCTTTGAGATTATCGATTTCTGTTCTTAACGATTGCATCTGTTTCTTCTTAGACGTTTGATCTTCCATTAAATCTTTGATTTTCATTAAGCTTTCTTCGGTCTCTCTTGATTGATTTCTTTTATAATCGAGAGATAAAATCGTTTTGTTACGATCGTCTCGGTGTCGATCCAACTTAGCAAGCAATTCATTTTCTTTTACAATAAATTTCTCTTTTTGATCTTTTGATTTTTTCTCAATTGTTTGGGTTTCATTTTTGATTTTAGAATGAAATTCATCGAAAAATTTAGACCTTGATTCATCAGATTCTTGTAGGAAGTAATCTAATTCAGGTATTTTTAAAGAAAATTCGCAGATCATTTCCTTCAAATCATTATGTAATCGTATTAATTTAGTCTCACAATCAGAAATTTTGACAGAATAAAATGAAAACTTTTGATCTTCATTCAAAAGTCGTTGATGTTCCCCATCGATTTCCTTCATCTTCGATTCAATTTCAATTTTTTTAATTCGAGATTTTTCAACTGATTGATCGAAATTCTCAAGCTCTTCATTAATTTGTTGCTTGTCTAAGTTTGCAAAACGATCTGAACATTTCGACTGGATAGATTCGATTAGTTTCCGTTTCTCTAAAATCGAACTTTCAATAGAAGAAATTTTATTCATCAATTCTTCAGTTTCCTGCTCTTTTTCGTTCAAAGAATTACTCTTACTCTCAAAAGAACTGATTTCTTTTTCAACGAATCCAATTGAATCTTTTTCGATCTTGATTTTTGAATGAATTTCTGAGACACGTAGTCTTCTATCTTGCGCTTCTTTCTTGATCTGTTTGACTAGCTGAACATCTTTCTCTAACAATTTCAAATTACGCACTTGTTCGTCACGATACTTTTTTATGATTTCTAATGCTTTGGAGAAATCGGTCGATTCAAAAATTTCATCGAACTTTTCTTTCAAAATTTTTCCTTCACTCAAAGGCCAATTGGTATCTTCTTGATGACAAAAAATGACATGTGTCAAAACTGATTTCGATACGCCAATCAATCTTAATAGTTCTTTATTAATATCTGCTAATTTTTGGTCTATTGATTGATTACATCGTTTTATAACAGAATTCATTTGACGAAATGTGACTTGCGATTTCCCTCGAACAATCTTGAGATTCGATTGCATACTTCTAGTAATGATTGTTTGTTTATTCTCCACATCCAAGAACATTAAACGAATTTGTGCTCGGACTAATGTTTGGTCAGTGAATTGTACATCATGAATAAATGTTTTTCCAGCATTGCTGTTTGGTGGCATGATGCCAGTCGTGACGTATTTCAATGATTCAATAATCGAGGTTTTACCAGCACCATTCGGTCCCAAAATTATGGTCAATGGCTCAAATCTGATTTCTTGTGGTTCATCTGGGCTAAAACTTCTGATTCCTTGAATACTCAAGCGTTGAATATGAGACATTTTTATAGAGTTCGATTATGAAAATCAAGAGCAATCACCACCATTTTTGTTTTCCACTGAAAAAAATCAAATATTTTTCTTGAATTCGAATTCAAATTTGAAAAATCAAATTTTTTCAAAAAAAAAAAAAACAAATTAAACGATTAGATCGATTGTATCACGAAAAATAATCGACAACGACAGCTCTTGTCAGAGCGGTTGTTTTTTTTTTTTTTTGTAATTTTTTCCCATCTCTCCCTTTTTCCACTATTATTCCATCTATTTTTTTTTCGAAGTTTTATGGGAAATTGTTATGGTTTACAATTGACAGTTTTCAAACGAATCAAACAATCGAGAGCGACATAGACCGACACTACGATTGTAAAAACAAATTTTGTTTGTAGATATTCTTCTGGTGCTGATCATATTCTAGATATTTGGCTGCCACAGTCTCAGTTTGCACAATTGCATTTTTGCAATTAAAAAGTGGACCATAATTGCAATCCTTATTCACCAAAATTTGCATTCGATCTCTTTGTAAAATTTACAAATCTTCACATTCATTCGACTGATTCAAGAAACAATCAACATTTTTGTATTCTAACATTCCAATCATATTCGATTTCAAACCCGAATATTGATTTTCAAGATTTTGTTCTCGTGAGAAGCAGGATCAACTAAAATTTTTTCCAAATGATGACCACAAGGAATAAAAAATCTCGAAATGCTACGAAAAAACGGGCACAAAGAGCAACATCAAATGTTTTTGCAATGTTTGATCAGGTATTTATTTCACCCTTGATTGATGACTAATAACTCGGGTGTGGCTGATTTAATGACATAAACGACAATAAATGCGTGAATTACAAAATATTCATTCTTCTTTGGCTTCCTCTAGGCTCAAATTCAAGAATTTAAGGAGGCGTTCAATATGATCGATCAGAATCGTGATGGTTTCATTGATAAAGATGATCTCCACGATATGCTGGCTTCGTTGGGAAAAAATCCAGAAGATCAATATCTTGAAGGGATGATGAACGAGGCTCCTGGACCAATAAATTTCACAATGTTTCTAACATTGTTTGGTGAACGTCTTCAAGGTACCGATCCGGAAGAGGTGATCAAAAATGCCTTCGCTTGTTTTGATGAAGAAAATACCGGTGCTATCAATGAAGAAAAGTTACGTGAATTGCTCACTACAATGGGTGATCGTTTCTCTGAGGAAGATGTAAGATTGCTTTTTAGGCAAAGAAATTGATTTAATCAGTAATAAATTTTTTTTTTCGTTCAATCAGGTCGATGATATGTTTCGAGAAGCACCAATTGATAAAAACGGATCATTCGATTATGTTGAATTCACAAGAATCCTTAAACATGGTGCCAAGGATAAAGATGATCAATGATATCACTGTTGTTTTAGATCAAGATTCTTAATGATCAAAATCCAAATGATTTATTTCAATATTGTTTCACCAAACGGCAAAAAATTTATTTCCGCATCTTTGATCATCTTTTCTGGAATAAATAAAAAAACTATATCTTATTAAAATCTAAACGATTTTTTTAGTTTCACTAGCAATAGATGGAAATCAGTCAGCGAAAATCTGTTAAATGTAAATGTATTATTGGTAAGATAACATTAGAATACTTCAATAGAAGTAGACATATATACAGAGCACAACGTATTCATCCTTTCATAGACCAATATTATTAATCCAAAAAATCTAGAACTTTGACATGTCTGGTTGTTACTTTTCTAGGACGATCCCTCACCATTTGGACATTTGGTTTCGATTTTTGATTCCTTCTTTTTTGCATTCTTCTCTGCTTTTCAATTTTCCCTTTTCAATTTAGCATTCCAAGCAACTTCATTTCGAATACAAAAACCCGTAATATGATATTGTCATTTTCGATTATTTCGTTGGAAAAGATTGCCTGAAAAGAGCGAACGAAAGGCAAGAGAGAGAGAGAGAGAGACAGAGACAAAAGCAAACAAAGAAAAACAACTACGAAGCAAACAATCAGTTGAAAGTTTTCTTCTGGAACATCATCACCAACAAAGTTATCTTTTGATTGCTATTCAAAATTTTTGGGTTGCTTTTTTTCACATTTTCATCTCGCTCGATCTCTTATGGCTGAAAGTTTTTATTATTTCGATTCCGAAAAAGAAACGACGCATTTCTATGAATTTCAATTTTTGTTTCAATTCTCGACATCATAATAAGGATGCTAAATAGGAAGAGAAAGAGAGAGAGAGAGAGAGAGAGAGAGAGAGACAATCTCATCTCATCTTACCGAGAAATCTGAATCTTTCTGATTTAGAGAGGAAGATGATTAAAATTATTGGTATGTCATTGCTCTGCATGGATGGATGGTTGTATGGATTGGCACTCGGAAATTGTCCTATCTTTTGTAATTTTCAATTTTTCCAGCAAAACCTATTCCGAGTTCGGCAAACTTTCAGTTGTTTCTTTGACTGAATAGAATAGTTATCGGTTGTGATGAGAGCCACAGACATAGACAATTATGGAATATGATTAACACCTTCGAATTTTGAGTCTTTCGATGCCAACAATCATCAATCCAATCATTTCAATCGATCAAATCATTGTTTGAGATTAATCTTAATTTTTTTATTTTTTTATTTTTTCGAGATTCGTGGTGGTCGTTCGATCGATCTTCGCAACGTTGACAATTCTGTAATTCTAGATTCTTCGATCACATCAATCAAATTTCAAAGCAAAGCGAATGAGCTCAGATCGAAATAATTTGTTTATTTTTTCAACATCATCATGAATTATAATCTAAAGAGAACGAAAGATTAGGGCCACGTTTCTCTAGAATCTCTAATCAAAATCTATAAAAATTAAAATGATTTTTGTTTGTGATGGAGAGATGATGAGTTGATGTTCATGAGAACCACTATAGATTGAATTTTTTTTCTTCTTTCGATGAAAATAAAAATAAATATTCTTTTAGGACAAAAATAATTAATGATTTTTGATCTAAGCTCGCCATAATCAAGAATGAAGACAGTTGAGGAGAGAGCGATCGTCGTAACGTAATTTTTTCGAAATCCGAAACTTTCAAGTTGAATATCGAATGACGTTTAGAAACAAAAAGAAAGACCTTTTCGTCATCTTCTCTCTCTCTCTCTCTCTCTCTCTCGAGGTCCTTCAGAATCGTTTTTTTTTATATTTGAAATTTTTTTTTCTTGATTTCAATTAAAAATAATTGCAACATAAACCAAGATTCTCATCCATACTATTTCTAATTTTAATGCCGATCATTGCCGTTCTCATCTCGAACATTGAGAATTTTTTTTTGAAAGAATTCTTTGTGCCGAAAGATCCAGATCAAATTGACCGAAATCGGATGGGAAATGACAAAGAGAGACAGATAGAGAGAGAGAGAGAGGGGTCTTAAAAAATTCTTTATTATACAATCAAACGAATCATTACCCAACAAAAACAGAGAGAGAGAAAGAGAGAGAGAATAGCCACATTATCGAGTCGGAAACAGTTAATTTAATCGAATAGAAGAGGAAGAAAGTTTCAATGAATGAAAATGATCATAGAAGGTTCTTTGAAATCAGTTTAATGTGAAATTTTCATCGCAAAACAAATATTTGTTTTAGAACGATGAAGAAAAGTTTTTTTGTTGACGATTATTCAATAATGACGAAGCTTCTACACTCTTCTTCCGTTTTTAGTTCGGTTTTTGAAAATTGAAAAGTATTAATATTGTTCTCTAAGAAAGAGATTTTGGAAATGACGCTTCAGTTGACGTAATCACTCCAGCAAGCTAGAGTAGATCTGAAATGCTTGAGACGATTAACTATTTGTTTTATTGAATTTTCACCTAATCGAATCAGATAATCTAAACTTAATCTATCTGAATTGCCAAATTTTTTCTTCACCGATAATTTTGTTTCAAATATGATCGATGATCTTCTCCGTAATTGGATTGTATCTATTAGCTGTGCGATGCTGCCGGTGATGATCATCAGTCTAATTACATCAATCAAATTAGTTGTGATGAACAAATATTTGACATCGCAATCATTTCTATTTCAAAATTTGATCGTATCAATTTTGTAAAAATTCATCCATTCACTTGGAATTCACACGTCCACTTAGCTAAAGCGGAATTTCTAGACAAGGAAAATTATCGATAAATGTTAAAGATTATAGTGGACATATAAATCTCACTGTATCTAGGTCTTAAGATATTCATTTTTACTCAGATTTTGATTTTAAAATTTGAATTTTCTCGTCAAACAAAAGCTTATATTTCGCTTCTAGAAGAGAAAATGACCGAACAATGCGAGACAGCGTATTCTAAATCATTAATCTATTCATTTTTCTTCTAGCTCTAGTTTCAAATATTCGAATTATATTGAATGTAATCGATACACTTAAACTTTGATTCATTCGATTTTCTCTTTCCTTTATGAAAGCTCGTTTTTTATGAATTCAATCGAATCGATACTGTTACATAGACGTTTCAATTTGGTTTCTAGATCAGCTTGGTATGGAATCATAAAATCATAACATATGTCATCTTTAACATCTCTCTAGAAACTGATCTTTGATTGGAGTGTATAGCTCTGATGATGCTGATGTTCAAAAAGAACAATGAAAATGAAAATGATATCACTAGGATACCACCACATTGTTCCTGGCAACAAGAATGATCAATGTAAATTTAGACTTTTTTTCAGAATGAAATATAATCCAAATTCATTTCGAAACGGAGACCATCACCAGTACCACCGCAATATCATCATCGAAAAACTTCGAAAGCAGCAAAAATATTGATCGATCAATTTCTCTTGTTGAACAACTTAATCTAGACCGGTTCGTTAGCATACACCTTCTGTCACAAGAGTAGGGCTAATTCATCACTCCTCTCTGTGTTTCGTTTTCATTATGATTCATCATTTTCTACCCTCTTTGTTTTTCATATGCTTTGTTGATTTGATTTTGTTTTGTTCAAAATTTTTTCCAGTGAAAAGCTTTTCAGATTGATCCAAAAACAACAAATTACAAGCTATTTGTGGTCGAACAATAGTTCACAAAACAATAGTTTGGACATAAACAAACTGTCCGAAATAAATAGTCTAGCTGTTCGGAGGGTACTAGAGGGCTACCAGTACAAGGTATAAGATAAAAGCTTTGTAGATCGGATCGAATTCGAGACGAGAGAACAATTAGTCTAGTCTACTTTAAACAAACAAAAAGATTGAGAGGAGAACAATTGTTATCATCATTGTCTCAGGCGAATGATGATCGAATTTTTCTCTGAATCCAGAAAAAAAATGAACGAATGAATGATGGAATGGAAGAAAAAACAAAAAAAAATTGCTCTTGTTGTGGTCGAAAAAATTTATTTATATTTCTCATGTTGATAATCTATAGCTCTCAATAAGAAGATCTTATCTTGCTTCTGTTTTGAAGCGAATACCTAAGATTCCTACTGATTGAATCTGTTGGTGGCAGACAGCAGAAAAAAGTAATCTAAATGAAGAAAAACGTAGTTTTGTGCTAAAGCAACGTGTTCTTCATACGATTCTGCGACCTTATCAATGTGACTAGCTTACTAATCTTACCCACTCTTTGTTCGTCAGGTAATTTGTCACCGTCCGTCATAGGATAGCAGCAAAAAAATGATCATTAGCCTTTGATCATCGTTGTCTGATGTGTCTAGCTGTCGCGCCAAGACTGTTGATTTTCTTCTTTCTGGACTTTTTTTTTTTGCTAGCCATCACTTCATAAAGACTTTGACCTTAACATTATTCTGCTGATACTAAGATATAAGATGATGAAATTTTCAATAAGTTTATGATTTTGAAATATTTTTTTAACATCAAAACAGTTGTTGAAGAAGATCAAGAGAAAAAAATTCTTAGATTTTGATCGCATTCACTCCACACATTTCTTATCTTTTTACAGAAAGAATTATTGGATTACATTTTAAGCTTCACATAAAAGATTTTAAATACGACAGCGTCCACTGACAATTTATATGGAACAGTAATAGAATGAAAATCCCTGTTGCTCTTTTGGCTTTCCCCGAGTTTCGAACGTAATCATAAAAACTAAAAACCTAAAAATCGGAGAGAGAGAGAGAGAGCTATTTGTTTTTAGACATTTTGTATTCATTCATTCATTTCGATCTTCAATGCTGTTGTCTAATATATCGAGAAAACTAGCCCATTATTATGGAACCTTATGAACTGGGCCCTATTCTTTGTTCTTGTTCTGAATTGTTCTTTATTGTCTAGATTTGGTTGTTTTTTTTTTTTGGTCACCCTCGGCCTTATTCATTCAAATAAACTAATAGAAGATCTAGATTGATTGTCTAGTCAGATGATTAGAGAGAAAGAGTCCTAGTTTGGATAAATTAAAAGAGGCAATTTTATTGAATTTATGTCGATGAATGCTAATGCAATCAAACATTTGGATTTATTAAAGCTCAATCTTTATGCCGTCTAACATCAATCCTATTCAATACTTTTTTGTTGCAACAAAGGGATTTCGATCGTTCATAAAGTAGTTTGAAAGTTTTTTGGTTGTTTTTGAGACCGTACTAATCTATTTTGAGCAATCTAAAAAAACTTTACAAGGTTAAGTTTTGTCATAACTGTTGATAAGATTTAAGTTTCAATTGTCAAATTTGAACTAAAATTTGATTCTCATTCTGTGGTGCTTGTGAATGGATGAGTGATTCGTTGCAAATACGATGTCAGATTAAAAATGTGTATGAAATCCATTTGATACATAATATTCGCTGATTTAAGACTTGCATTCTCTATTCAATATCGGACAGATTCAATCAAAAATCATCAACTCTACTCCTAAACCTTTGTCCGATTGATATGTGAAAATGTTTAGATCAAAACTTTTTGAGACCATCTTCAAAGAACATCGATCTTGTAATGATCATAGGATACCGAAAAAATTTCCTCAATCGCAAGCAAGCTTCAATTTAGACTGTGAGAGTCTTCTAAGCGATAAAAATTCAAATATTTGCTTAATGCAAATGTTGTTCCATTAGTTCAACTATGGCTTCAAATACTCTGTGGAAAAACAAACATGAGCATTGATTTGAAAAGAAATAGACTAGCGATCAAAGAGAAAATAGAACAATAGCATCTAAATTGATCATCACATTTTGGAATCCAAAATCAGGCCGGATGCTTTTTTGAACGTTGGATGGAACACTTGAATTTTGAATGAACCAATTAAGCTGTCAAAAATTGTTAGACTTCAACCGATCAATTATTTCAATGATAATACAAAACCAATGTGATATTTGATCTCTTTAATCAATCGATTTTGACCAAAGTATAGCTGCTTCTGAAGATTTTTGTTAGTTATCAAGTTCAATAGAACTAGAATATTTGACAATGTGAATTAGACTGATGATGTGCGTCAGATAGGGAAACTAACATTCAATCGCAATAATGGTTGCATGAATTCAGTTGAAAAAAAAAATTCATGAAACGCTGATGTTGCGTCTTTTGCTAATATTTTGTTCAGTAAAAATTCATTCATCATTAAAATAGAAGGTGGAAACCAATTCGACAGAGAGAATTTCGCTTTAAATGTGATGTTTTTACGTATTTTTTTTACTTTCTCAATTAAAGGCGCAAACATGATTGAAGCAAAGTTGAGACGGAAAGAAATTTTGTAATTCATTCCCATAAGATTGTTTGTTTTGTTTACACTCCAGAAATCAAGACTCGGTTCAGTTCGGTACGAAATGTGAATGTTTGGTTTCTTTTTTCTCTACTCTTTTCAATTTTCCAAAGTTCTAGCTGTTGTTGCTGTCGAAACAATTGAGTACGCACCAAT
Source organism: Sarcoptes scabiei (assembly GCA_020844145.1). Taxonomy (NCBI): domain Eukaryota; kingdom Metazoa; phylum Arthropoda; class Arachnida; order Sarcoptiformes; family Sarcoptidae; genus Sarcoptes; species Sarcoptes scabiei. Next base: position 2,727,857 of record CP080484.1, read on the forward strand.
CCATCTCAATCAATGAAGTGATGTTGTAGGCCTCCCCTTAAACATTTCCTCTGATGATTATTAGTAGGAGGCGGGGCTTAATCCAAAAAGCCTTGCCTTTATAGGATTGGTTTTCAAACTGTGAACAACAGATTACGACACGAGATATGCTCTGATCATCGCTCTGATTAGATTTAATTAAATAAAAGAGGAGAGCGAAAAAGAAAGAGACAAATTCTCATACCTTTTTCTTTGGTTTTCACTTATGGAAACAAAAAAGTCCAATCAGAATAGAGTTCAAAACTTTGGCAACCGAAAAAATCTCGAACGTTTGTTGCGAATCAGAAGAAAATAAAATCATTCGGGTTTTTTTTTCTGGTATTATTATAATCTGACAATCTTCATTAATAAATTCAATGATTATTTTGGTTCTTATTTTGCCATCGATGCATCACTACAAAAATCGGCTTTAATTTGAAAATAATTTGAATATTATTCTGCATTTTCGATTTGTTTTTATCGGTAAGTTTTGGATTAAATACAGACCTAAGTGATATTCTGGTCAATAATATAAAATTTTCTAAAATAAAAAATATCAGTGATTGAATAGAACTGAAGAGAAATGATTCGATTTCTACAACCAAAATCACCACCATAATCGACGTGTAATGTTTTGTTGCAAGTGCGTCTGGACCTAATTAGAAGATTTTTGATTTTTTTTTTTGTCCTCGTTTTCAGTGTTGGTGTTGTGTGATAGCAAATCCTATGATTCAGATGGTAAATGATCTACTTTTTACAATAAATCAGTATGAAAAAAGACATGTGTTATAAATCAGCCCATAAGAAACTTTTCTTTTCAGCCAGCATTTTTTCCAGTGTCTGTCATCCGATTATTTTGGCCTTCTAGAACCAAATTTCTAAGAGAATGTTTTTTTCCGAAATATTCTTTCTCACACTTTTGAAAGTTTCAAGCATTTACCCTCTGTGATCGTCTTTCTGAAGCAATCTTTGCCGATATATCGTTGAGATAGCTAATCAACGACATTAAAATTATGACCATCAGAAGTTTGAAGAAAATTTGAATTTTTCAAGTGTTTCAGCAAGTTAGCAAGTGGTTTCAGCTTCGATGTAGAAAATCACGTCCTTGAGATTATAAAACATTCTATAAGCATTTGTCTTTAGTAGTCTTGCTCGATACTAGGCTTTTCATCAATCCGTGTCCGATTGGAAGAATTCAAATCTTCTTGACTTTGAAATACTTTTTCGAATAGGAAAACAAACAAATTTGTCATTAGCAAAGTGAAAATCGAAAGTGAGAAGAATAAATTTTCACCATCACTAGATTGGCCAGATGGTGATTCCGATAGATCGAAACTTATTTATTATCATTTAAACTCCAATCCTTGTGATATGTTTTGAGCTCAACTTTTTTTTCCATCGATAAAGTTTTAATTATATCAATATTTTATTGATGTAATCAGCACTAAGACATTAATTTTGATTCAATTGAATCTGGTTTCAATCCAAAAGCATGCCTAAGCGTGGCATGTCATTCTCGTCGTCAATATTATCGATTTCTTATGAAAAAGTTATTGATTGTGATAGTACATAATAATTTTCTTCTGCAATAATATCAATTACAATCGTCTAGAATAAATATAGTCTGATTGAATTTTATCTAATCTCAAAATAATTTTTTTTTTTTCGTTTCTATATTTATCTATTTTATGATTGCATTCAAATATGCCTTCAATTGTCGGCTAATTGATTGATTGGATTGCAAACGAAAAATAAAAATGACGAAAAATACAGAATGAATTGATTGAAAACTAATATGAGACTTCTCGAATTGTTTTGACAATGCTGATAGCGGAAAAAGAAACAGACTTCAAACAATATCTATTACTAAATTAATATCTTCGAAAAAGTTCCGCAAAAAAAACTGCTCAAAATAAAAATAAAGCATTCAAGATGAACGCCTATCAAATTCCATTGACAGCTGGAACATCACCATCACCTTTTAATTATTTTCCACCAAATAGTCATTCTTATGGAGTCATTTCATCGTCATATGGAAGTAATTTTAATCAAATATTGTTCAATCAATTTTCAGAAAAATTTTCAATTTTTTCTATCATTTTTGAATTTATTTTAACATTAACAGACCCTAGAGCAGCGAATTTGAATCCAAAAACGATGACATCACCTTCGGATTACTTCCATCATCATCATCCTCCTCCTCCATCTTCAACACATCATCATCATGCAGCGCATCCAAATCATTCTCAATCTCCCCACCATTCACATCCACATCTGCAATCATTCACTGGATTCTCGACCAATTCATCCATTCAATCACCTAACAGTACTAGTCCATACAATTCCAGTAAGTTTTGATTCCATTTAAGCAATTAATTCAGATATTGGAATTCAAAATTTAAACTTGGTTATATTTGAATTTATTCTATCAAATTTATCAATCAAGGTCATTATGGTGCATATGTAGGCGGAACAAATGCATCAACAACATCGTCATCACCGCACGGTTTCGATTATGGGGGCAATAGTTCTTTGAATGTAGGCGTTGGAAATGCAGGCTATTCAGCTTCAAATTCAACCCCGACATCCTGTTCAAGTTATAATCCATATCTATCGAGTTGTTCCAACGGCTATTCATATGCATCGAATCCCCTAAGTGCAGTGAATTCGATTCCGACATCTCTTCATCAGCCACCACACTCAACATCCTCTTCTTTGTCATCATCATCATCTACTTCCTCATCAGTATCAGCAGCATTACATCCACCATCATTATCTTCGCTAAATCAATCGACATCTAATCAGTTGAGCACGAATCCATCATCGATCACAATCAATCCAGAATCATATTTGAATATGTGCAACAATAATAACAGCAATGAAGGTAGATTTTTTTATGGGGTTTTTTTATTGAGATTATGATTTCTATTCTATTCTTTTTCTGTCAAAGATCTTTACAGTTTGTACAAGAACGAAAATCAATTGCCACCAATCAAACGTCGTGAGTATCATTTCTAATCTTATTCATCGAAGAGTGATGGCTTGAATTTCTTTACCTACCTTATCTTCTTTTTCTTATCTATGGTTATCCAGCAAAACGTTCTGGTCGGGGTCGAGCTCGTCGCACAACAAATCCATCACCATCGCCAGAGAATCATGTGGAAAGAATTTTCATCTGGTATCTTGATGAAACCATTCTATCATATCTTTCCATCGCTGAATATAATCGATATTCTGGATTCAATGTAAGTTTTTCTCAGAGAATATCTCAGGTTTTTTGAAAGTTTTTTCTTGTAATTTTGTGCAAGCGATCTTCTTTAGATCGAATGCGATTCGCCAAAAATCAATGTCTTCAATGAGTCCCTAGAAGAGATCGTCAAATTATTAATTGAAATCTTATCAATCGATGACATTCACATAATTCATTTCATAAAATACGAAGAATTGTGGTAGCATTGATCAGCATTCAGATATAAATTATCAGATTTTAATGAAGATAATTATTTAAACTAACTGCTCTGACCAATCGCATAGATCTCTTTTGAGAAAAAAATGATTAGAATTTGAGAAAAAACCTTAGACATAGACCTAGGCGATCATTCTTAAAGATTACTTTATATTTTTTTTTAACGTGATTAATTAATCATCTCTACCTTATTACTTGCCTTTTTACCCATTGCAATGTAATCGGTCTTATGCTGCTCGAATTGCACTCTTCTTATAGAGTTCTTCATTAAACACAACGTTGTATAACGATCTTTATGTTTTCATCAACAAATTGGCGGAAAAATATCTATTCCTAAGTGATCTGAAGGTAATCAATCAATTTTTTCTTTGCCTTCCAAACAAAGATCTGCTATCTGTCATCTTCATTGAAATTCTTCCAGATATCTCATTCTAATCTTTCTCTTTCTATATTTTTTTCTGCATTTAAAATCTTAAAAAAAATAAATAAAAAATATCCATTAAAAAGGACATCGACCAATCACATATTGAAGATTCCGCTGCTGATGATAATGGTCAAGATTTGAGGTTAGATTATTTAACATCGAAATTCGTCTGCATCTGTTCATATCCTCATCTCTATAGAACATTATTAGTTATTAAATGAAAATTTTTAATCAAATTTCTATTTCTCTCTTGCTCTAGTGATTATAATTTCGCATCGGATGGTTTCACTACATCCGTTTCATGCTGTCTTGGATCATCGCTGAATAATGCCGATCTTAGACAAAAGATGGCTCTTAGATATCGTAAAATCAACGAAACTTATTCAAATTATTGCGATAAATTAGATGGTAAGATTGATTAGTTTTTTATCTCAAGAGGACTTAGTTTTTTCGCATTACGACCACTCCCCTAGGCGATTTCCAATTAATCGCTTTGGTCTTGTTTACTTTGAAAGTCACTTTGAACGTTTAGATTTAAGGCAAAAGAAAAAATTGGATATCAATGAATCGATTATGGTTTAATTGCTATTTTGTTTCACTTGTTCCACGATTTAATTGATGACAGGCGATCTCTTTGCTAGAATCCATTTGATAATCTATGAGTATCGCCCTTTCTTCGTTCCGCTCATAATTTTCTTTAGTTTTTGTTGTACCACAAACATAACAAAATGCTCTTCCTTATTTAATCGATCTTAGACTTGTTTCGATCAATCGATCCATCTAATTAACGCCAAAATCGTTGAATTTGTAATTAAAAAATCATTTTTTTTCACGTCTCTCTTTTTCTTTCTCTCTCTGTCTCTATCTTCGCTCATTTTTTCATTATGATTCTGAATTTTCTAATTTATTCCGTTTTTGTGCGATAGATTTATATCAATCTTGACCTTAATAAATAATTACCTGTACTCGGTATTTGTGGTCAAATAATTTTTTTTTTTAAACATTATCTTTTGAAAAAAGAGAAGAGAAAAAACTGAATTCTTCTCAGCAAGCTATGGCCTTAATTCTTTTTTATTCGAAAGAAAGGAAAAAGAAATCGCCTTATTGCTCTCCTCATCTTTATGAAGCGCTAATTATTTCCATTTCTTCGATTCTATTCTCTCATTACATTCTCATCTTTTTTTTTCTTTTTGTTCTTTCTTTCTTTAATCATATCAGAATTATTAGATAAATCTGATTACGACCAATTACAAGATCTACTGAAACGTTTCGATCTGTATAGCAAGGATTGGATACAGCCAGCGTTGAAAGCATTATCGTTCATCAAAACAAGGTTAGTTACTTTCATTGAAGCGTGTGTGGTGATTTTGTTATGTTATAATAAATCAAATCATTGACCGCAATAAAATGAAACATTCATTGCCTCTAAGTATATCATATCGTCCCGAGAACAATGGGTGATGATATCGATCACTCTGATAGCTAGACAATTTCTTTGTTTTCCTTCAAGTAATTATTGAAATTAGGAAGAGAATTATTCCGAATTCCTCCCATACATAGATTGTTTTGTGGTGAATCGCGCGGTTTCTCTCTGTATCACTTTCGAATGCATTGGCAAGATTGACGCTTAACATTGAATTTTAATTCGATCTTTTTTTTACATTCCTAATAGAACGGATTGTTTAAATGTGATTATCTCTTCATCGCCACTCATCTTCACGCTGTCAAAGATTTTGATGTTTAATTTGGGCCCATATTTCTCCATCAGCAATGTTTACAGCTGTTCCAAAACGAGTATGTCACGACGTTCGGAACGATAGCATTCAAAACGATCCGAGCCCTTAAAACTGAAAATTTAATTAATTGATTCAAATCATTTTGTTCTAAATTTGTTCCAACAGGTAAAGAGCATACGTTGAATCGTATTTTGAATCGTTTTGGAACAGCTTGTACCTATATTGTCATTGGAAAAGGTTTAGAAGAGCAACAATTATCTCAAAAGGTTAAAAATTTTCATTATCGCTAAATCGATCTGTAAATAATCGATAACCATTATGATTATTATCTCTCTCTCTCTCTCTCTCTCTCTCTCCCTGTTTCATCCTCTTTCAATCCGACCTTATTTAATCAGCTTGAATTACCATTTTGGCCGATCACCGAGAAAGAACATTTCGAATCTCTATTGAATGCAATGCATTATTTTTTTTGAAAGTTCTAGCACTGATCGTCATCATCATCATCATCATTTCATAATCATTTGGCTTTGATTCTCATCAAATCATCCATTCTATAAGCGATTGTCTTATTTTTGTGGATTATATTGGATTAATTAATTTCATCAATGATTTGAATCTCACTTTAGATGAAAACGCATCGATAGCATACGAGAACAGAAACTTCTAGAGCCTAGATTATCATATTCTAAAGACGCCCGTTTCGTAATTGTATCTCATCGGACGTTATAGTTGTCCAACATTATTCAACATTATTCTCGAAACGATTGATTTATAATTCCATCTCATACAAATGTCTTAGATGAACTTTGTCACAATTTTGTTATTTTACAGTCCATTAATTTTGAAAATAAAATAAACAATTTAAATTCTAAATTTAATTTTCGTTGTTCGTATTCTTCTCAATCTCTGTGGAAACATCTCTCTTTGTCTTTATGCTATTTATGTTGCTATGTTTCTCAAAAATCTCTCGCTGTTGAACTCTCTCTGTGAGTTAAATTTTTAAATCGCAAAAATGAATCGTGAACCTGGAACAAATTTTTTTTTCATTTTTTTTTTTTTTGCATCCATACTTTGAACTTCCATTCGTAGTTCACGAAGAGAAGGGAACGTAAGTTAAATATGAGTCTAACTGAATTAGATTCAAACTAAAACATTTTATTGGTATTCAATGAGAAGCAATCCAAGAAGATCAAAATGATGATTACTGAAATGTTAATGATAATGAAATGAAGGTCATAATTACACTTTCGCCGAACTCGAAGCCCTTATGACATTGATCATTGAGCTAGGTATATTTTGTTAAGATAAACAAACATCGACCATAAAGTCACAAGAGCCACGAACTATTCAAAAAGATGATAATGATGGAGATGATCAAATTGATCGTGGTAGAGATGATATCTATTGATGATGATAATGATGATCATTTCATATATCTTGTTCTAGAGATTATCATCATCCCGGACATTAGCATCATGATCTAGTAGACCGATTATGATTATAAACGATCAAGAAATGATGTTCCTACAACTTTTTTTCTTCTTGTTCTAGTGATAGAATGTGTTTCCCTAGGATTCTTTTTTTAATCTATTTATCCTAATGTTGGCCATTTGATTTGATCGAACAAAAAACAAAACCGAGCTCAGATTCGAAAACTCAGAGAAAAATGTGCTATCGATGGGAGAAATGTTGAGAGAAAAAAAGCGACTAGCATCTCTTCTTTCTCAAACCTAGACGAGACAGAAAGAGAGAAAGCTCGAAAAAAAAGAAGAAAAATTGATCCCTAAGTCCAGAGAAGTTTGATTTCGTGAGTTTAGTATTGATCTCGAGCATCTAGAATCTAGATGATGATGAAACAATGATGCGGTCTGATTTGGTCTCTCTCTCTCTCTCTCTCTCTCTTTCTCTTTCTCTCTCTCTATCTCTATCTCTGTTTTTCTCTTTCGAACTCTCTTTCAACGTTCAAGGATTTTCTTGTTTCGCAAAGAGAACCATTACCATCGAGATTAACATTTAATCTTAAAAACATTGACTTACGATCGAGTGGTGAGCGCGAGAGATCAGGGAGAAAAGGACAAATTGATGCTTTGGACTTTGGCCACTCGTGTTCACTCACAACTCTGTGTCTCATAAAGCGTCTTTGTTATCCTAATGTATTAGATCTCTGAAAAAAAGGCCCAACGTGATGATGATGATGATGATGATTGCAAGCTAGGCGTCAAAATTTCGAGAGGAAAATCCCGAAATTTCGTGTGTGAAAGTGAGTGAGTGTTGGCAAAAAAAAAGAAAAAAAAAAGAAAACTTCTCTTTGCATCAGGCCTTGTCGTATTGATCTTGTGTTGTGATACCATTTTCCCTTCTCAATCGAATTCGATCAAGGATATTCTCCCTTCTCTTTATCGTTCGTAAACAGCAACATCATTCATCGACAGAGTTATTTTATTTTATTTTTTTTTTTAATAACATCAGCATTCTTTTTTGTTCGAAAATTTCTTAGCATTCGATCGATGGTGTTTGAGGTTTTTTGTTTTCATTTTGTTTTTGTCTGCTCGTTCTCCACCAACCTAGACCATCTTTATCAACGTAAATCATCGCACAGCAATCCATCCAGTTTCGATCCATCGAATGATCCATTGTTGTCTAGCAATCACTCGAGAATCAATCAATGGAATAGAATTAACTATTTGTTTGGTTTGTTTGTTTCCGTTGTTGGGATCCGTGATTTCGATGATAAGTGTCTATGTTTATTTTATTGTTGTCTTCGATCTTCAATGCTAACAAATCGATTGTTTTCCACGCGGAATTGAATTTTTTGAATAAGATTCTTGAGAATTGAATCTCTTTCTGTCTCTCCCAATCTTACCGATGTGCATCAATCTTATTTGGATCGTTGATTGTTTTCGTAATGATTTGATTCGTTATTCTTAATCTTTGATTGTAGAAAATACTTTTAACCTATTGTTTCAAATCAAATGCAATAAATCAATCTAATTGTTTCAAAGCTCATAAGAAAATGGAAGTTAAGCCAAATGAATTTCTTCAAATCAAATCAATTAATCGGAAATAAAAATGATAATCAAATATTGGTTTTTTGAGGTAGGCTCTCTATTTCCTTTTTTCTCGCTTATTGAAAAAAACAATTAGATAATTGAAAAATGATTAATTACAAATTCATTGACCTTTTAGTGATATCAGAGGCAACAGCTGCGAAAAAAAAATTGTTTAAAAAAAAGTCAGAGAGGGAATAAAGATAGGGAGGGAGTGAAAATAATTAAAACAACAAAGTTAACCTCGATTAGAATAGAGAAGTGAAATCAGAAAAATTAAGAGAAAAATAATGGCTCTTTTATTGTCAAATTCAGGTAGAACATAGGTAATTTAGCTCTCGCTCTGCCATTGTCAATGTTCTCTCTTGTCTCTGATGTTGTCGATTCGCTTTCAAGTTTGATCGCTTCTTTTACAACAATTCTATGGTCGGATAGAATTGGAGCATTCCATCAAGTGTTTGAGTTGTTTTTGAGTTTCGAAAGGCAATGAAGAAGGGAAGCAATAGAGACGGTGGGAGAAATTTGTCCATAAAAATTTCAACACCGAAATTCTATTTTATTCTCTGAGACTGAACAAAAAATAAACATTTTTGTATCCTGCATTTCTAGATGGATTTGAATCACTAAGAAAATGATTCTATTCTAAATGAATTAAATGAATTTAATTGAAATGAGAATTTAAAAATAGGCGACAGCTTTATAATGCCACAATGATTATAATTAATAGCTTTCTCTAGAAGAATCGTATTTGAAAAAGACAATGAAATTTGAATTTAAAACACTCAATTAAAATTTCAATCTCTCTTTTTCTCTCAAATTATGATTGAATTTTAGATTTGAAGAATAGAATCTTGAACATCAAACGAATTGAATGTGATAATTATTTTTGTACTTGTTGTCCACGTAATGATACCGATTTTTGTTAATAATCATTCGATGGCTTCGAGAAAAAAAAGGGCCAAGGTTCTAGATGATAATGGAAATTGTGTGATTTCTACAATTTTCTCATCTCCGATCAAGGCCAGCTCGGATTCTCAAACAGATCGAACTCTGTCCGCCAGCATCCAATTTGAATTGAATGATGCTAATTTAGTGGTTAATGATGTCGGTGTTGGTCACCGTCATCATGCGTTATTTTCGCAAACAAATGCATTCAAAAAATAATGATTCCGTTGATTTTCTCTCTCTCTCTCTCTCTCTCTCTCTCTCTCTCTCTCTCTCTCTCTCTCTCTCTCTGATTCTTTACTAAATCAAAAAAGAGAAAACAAGCCAAACAATCAATTTCGATTGACTAAAATGAATCGCACTGAATTTTGCGATTTCTAAACACCTTTTTTTATGTCTCAATAAAAAACGTTTGGTTATTATCTCGATGTTAATTCTAATTTCCATTGAATGGATGCGAAAATTCAAATGATTACTTTTGATGATGGAAAAATTGACTGATGAATCTAGAAATGATAGAATACTCTACTTCTGTGATCATAAATCATGCAAACACAAAAATACATCTCGATCGATAATAATAATTGGGACTGAAATGATTCCGAATTAATTTATAATTTGCTTGGATCTATGTAAAACACATTCAATCGAATTCAATCGCGTCCCACAAACGATAGTCATCAATGAATTGTGTTATAATCAATAAATAATAATACTAGGTTTTTTTCTTATTCAAAACTAATTCTTTTCATATGAGAAAGATTGCGCAAGTTCTCATTTAATAAGCAGAGAGAAAATTTCATTTTTTTTTTTTTAGCCAAAAAGAATAGTTCGAATGTAGCGAATCGAGAAGATAATGGAATAATCATTTGGATTTAAACAAAACTTTTGGATCGATCCACTATTATGATGGTGATGATGTCTATCCTCATCGAGAAGAAAGTCTTCGAGAATTCAGTTGTTATCGCTGATCGACGTGACTTGTAGCGAGATGTGGATGAATTTTTTTGTTTCATGTTCCAACAAACTTTTATTATCACTTCACACCATTACCACCAGCAGCATCATTATGATCATCAATCTTTTCGATAATAAGATGTGAAGAAATGACCAAACATTTTGGACCATAGAAAAGAGCTTTTCGAGGCTATTGTTTCTTTTGGCCGAAATTTTGATCTATTCATTTTTTTTCATCAACAATTAGATCGTTGTGAAATCATTCTAATAGCTATCTAGCAATGCTTGTGGTTTCCAAGTTCCAACGCGAGAAAAAACAAATTATTTCGTTATTTCCAAACTTCATTTGAAATCCAAAGGAAATTTAAGATCGCAAATCGAATAAACCCTTTTGAATTGTTTGGGTAAAACACGATGGTTCATTTTCAAACATAAAACCCTTTATTTCGGTGAAAGAGACAGATTTCGAGGTTATTGCTCATTTATTTGGTAGTTCTGAAAGGATACAAGGATGAAGAGAGAGAGAGAGAGAGAGAGAGAGAGAGAGAGAGAGAGAGAGAGAGAAGATCGAATGAACAACTGAAGAGAGCCAGATAAGTGACAGATTGGATTCAAGATCGACGATAATTATCTTTTTGGTTGTTACCCAACAATCATCGGTTATCAGTGCTGTGTACTTAGAAAATGAACTTTTTCGAATCGTCTAGAAAAAGAGAAGGGTTTGGAGAACTCAAACATCGATTTTTTTGCTAGAAATTTTAGACCTTAGATTTGAAGAAAAAGAGACGACAAGATCTTCATCGTCAACAACTTCATCATTATTGACTTCAACTTTCCGCTACGTCCAACATCGATTCTGAGATAATTATCCCTCTAAACAGGTCAAAGTTTTCTTCCTTATTCAGAAATTTGAGAGGATTCAATCAAAATCTAATTAACAAACAAGCACTAGCCGTCACAAATATTATCGATTGTTATCTATAAAGAAAAAAAAAAATGAATCCAATTCTCCATACAAATCGAATCAAAGAAAAATTTCGATTATTATTAATTAATAATTATCGAATAGAAAAAAAAAGATTGAGATCAACACTAAAAGAGAGCTGGAAAATAAATTCTTTCCGCCAGCTTCATTCCAAAGCATCAAAGTTACGTAATACAGTTGCTCTTTGCCCCCCCCTCTAGTCTCTCAAAACCAAAAATCCAACGAAACGCAAAACCTTTTGTTTAGTTTTAGGTTTTGTTTCTGTATTTTCTTTTACTCCATTCTTTTCATGACGCCATTGGAGCCGTTCGATTGAGTTGTGGAGAAAAAAAAAAACAACAATAAACAAACACAGAACAAAAGAATATCGAGAGAAAAAAGCAGCAAATGTCGAACAGAAAACAAGGTGCCAAGACATTTGACCTGTTTGTTTTGTTGTGTTTTGTTTTCTATCTGTTCACTTGTCAACGATCACAACAACACCGATATGTTTTTCTTTTGTTCTGTTTTTTTTTATTATTCGAAAATCCTTTTACAATCAATCAAAAAAAAATGTTATAAAATTCATAAGTCATTCTATTTGATTGCCGAAATTTTATTGACTCCATTTGAAATTTTATCAATTCAAAAGAATCAAAAGTTTAGTGTTCCATTTTGATCAATTCGAAACGCTGTTGGAAATTTCGCTGTTTTCGGTTCTATCTCCTATCCACCGTTTTGTCTCAGTTTTCGTTTAAAATTTGTTCAAATTTTTCGTTTAAATTGAAGATTGTCATCTGAAGATGTGAGCTTAGAAAAAATCACATTTTAATCACCGAACCTATTTAATCGTCTGGTGTCGATATGCAAAGCGATGGAATCATTCACCGTGCATCGATCCAGTCCAATCGATCAGACATAGGTGAGATTTTCGTTTCCGTTTCCTTGATGCTTGTCATGTCTATGATCCGATTGGCTATCTATTATTATTCAAATCTGCTGCAATATAGTATTGCATATTAAAAATTGAAGAAAAATGCTATTTTAGAGATCTGGAATTGTTTATCTTCAAATTTTCTTAGGCGTTGAGCATTTTCATAGTCTCGTCTATTCTCACAACGATTTGTAAGTCTCCGACCTTCTTTTGTTTTTTCTGGTCTCAATGATGATTGGTGAGCTACAAGGCAAGGTTTAATAACCTTGACATCAAGATTTCGTTTCGATCATAATCTCCTCCGTCTTCGATTGCTGATATTTTTCGAATTCCTTGCTTCAATTTTGTAATTGTAGATAGTTTAGAAATTTTCAAGGCCAACTTTAATTTATCCGAGATAGATTCACAGCCGGTTCAGCCGGTATTCAGCCGAAGGTCAAAGATCAAGGTAGTGTGGCGTTGTGCGGAACAAATGGCAAAATGTGAATCGGTTCTAGGATCTGATACGTATCTTCATTACAAGATGGCGACAGTAGGGAAGAGAAATTGTTCAACGGTGGGAAAATTTGAATTTATTTCGTTTTCTTCCATTTCAGATTTTTCCGATCCATTGATCTGCTTGATCTAATGGCCCAAAAATAAAATGATTGGCTGTGATGTGATTCTATGACATTATCCAAGTGTTTTTCAAATTATTCAAACTCTCGCAGCAGGAGAGATGATGGCTTAGAAGGAAATTTTGTTTTCATCTTAACATTGACTTCACCTCTGATTCATTAAATCAATTTAGCCTTGATGATTTAAATTTTAAATTATTTCTTTTTGAATAATTATCAAATGGTTCGTATTTATTTGTGAATCGGATTTCATTTTTTTCTCTCTAAATATTTTGAGTTAGATATTTTCCTCTCTTTCTCTGTGTTCCCACCATCGATAATGGAACGGATTAGATCTATGATCTTGTTTTCATCTCATCAAATCATTGAATTGAAATTGAAAATTCAATGAGAAAATTTCGGAAACAATTTTCTCTTCTCTACTTTACCGTAAGGACGCTGATTATCGAATGATAATTATAAGTATTAAATAATGATTGTAATTAGATTACATAATCGAAACGAGTAGCTTATCGACGGAATGAAAACGAAACGGACTATTACATCGCTGATTATTAATTAAGGTTTTGGGCGATAAAAAAAAAGGTTTCTGTTTTCCTCAGTCCCGAAAAAAGCAGCTCAGATCTAGGTGAAAATCGTTTTTTCTTCTACGTAGAAGTTATGTCCTATCTATCACTTTTTGATTTTGTTCTAGATCAAATCGATTTGTGATCGACATCGGTTTTTGAATTCGAGAAAAGTTTTCGTCTCTTTATCTTTCTGATTTTAGGCCTCTTAATTGTGTGTGTGTGTGTGTAGGTGTGTCGCTATACTCATTACCAATTATGAAACAAATGGTGATGATTGATATTTTGATTTTTTTACTGTTTTTTATAAACCAGAAAAAACTTCAACAACAAAATTATTTAGCAAATCTAAAAAGAGAGAGAGAGCGAAAGAGAGAGAGAGAGAGAGAGAGGTGATTTTATCCGATTCCGATCATAACGAACCTTGATCAACAAGTTTGAAACAAAAACAACAAAAAATCATTTCCTTTTCTTTCGAGCTGACACAAAATTTTTTTTCTACTCCTTCATCATCATCTTTTTCCACTCTCTCATTATCTTCATTATTGTTATTTCAATTATTATTGCTATTATTATTACGGACGGCATCAAAGACGGTGAAGATTTTTATTCGCGCATATACGAGCCAACTTCCTCTTTTGCACGTAGACGCGGTTTTGATGAGTGATTACGCTCAAAGAATTAACTTTTTCATCGTAAGATCATCATTATCTTCATATCTTATTTGTCACTTTCGTTTCTTTTCACCATCGAATCGAGGATACAGAAAGCTCTCATTTATCAAAATTTTATTCTGATACTCTCTCTCTCTCTCTCTCTCTCTCTCTCTCTCTCTCTCTCTCTCTCTCGCTCTCTTGCCGATTGATATTGACCAATGAAAAATTGGGTTTGTAGTATGATCCTTCTTATCACCAACAAAAGAGTTATGTTTTTTGGGGCCCGAATTGTTTTTATACCTTTAAAATTTCGAATCTTTTATTCGATCATTTAAATTATGATTATTTTATTTGAATCATTAACATTTCGATGGTTTTGCTTGATATTGATCTAGCTGTTTCGATAGAGAAACAACAATTTTGTTTCATCCTTCATGTTTCGGGGAGGCGTAGAATTGTATTGTTTACATTGAAATCCAACTTATATTGGAAAGAAATACTCATTAATTAATCAATTCTCGATTCAGCTAGTCTGATGTGAAACCGTTAATCGATTGACTACCGCGATTCGGTACATCTACAAAGCGAATCGAAACAAATGCATACAACACCTCACCTCACAAAACAAAATATAGAACTCAATTCGATTCTCTCGATAGAGAGTCATTCGAAAACAAAAAGAATCGTCAAAGAAGAATCGAATCAAAACAAATGAATCAAACGCACGATTCGATCCACACAAACAAAAAATGATCCAATATCGCAAAGATTTCAAAACGTTCGAAAAAAACAAAAAAAAAGCTAAGAAATCATTCAAAATCAATGGACAAAATCACCTTCAACACCATCATCGCCACACAATCTAAATCAATCCAATCAGTTTTTGTTTTCGCTTCAAGAAGGTTATTGTCTTCTTTCGATTGTCTTCACAATTTTCTATACACAAAATCAACAACAGCAGCACCGCATAATATCACAAAATATTTTCTTCCATCTTTAAAGATATTATTGATGATGAGAGGATGTGGATGATGATGTGGCTAAGCACTGCGAAGATAATGGAGCAATTCTTTTTTTTCGCTTTTCCATCTTTTACTTTTCTTGTTTTTTTTTTATTTTCTTCCCTTTTGTCATCCTAATTCTTAGTATTATTATTTATTATTATTGTTATCCTTACTACTATTATGGTTATTGTCGTTCGCGTTCTCTCCAAAAGCATTATTTATTTTTCAAATCGCCAGGAAATCGTAAGAATCATTGATCTAGAAGCATCCAACATCGATGAATTGAACAAAAGAATAAATCGAAACAAATAAAGCTAGCAAGCAAGCAAACAAAACAAAATGGTTACCTGTTCTCCTTCCGATAGTGCCAAAGTGAATGTTTTCGTTTTATAGCTAGCTCCTACAAACAAATAGCCATTTTGTTCCTAAACAATTAATTTCATGCTGATTTTCATGGTTGTTTTTCCTGGCTTCTTTCTTCTCCATCGTTTTTTTTAATCAAATGTTCACAAATTTCAATTCAGTTTTCCACATCTATCGGAAGGAGATTGAGAGAGAGAGAGAGAGAGAGAGAGAGAGAGAGAGAGAGAGAGAGAGAGAGAGAGAGAGAGAGAGAGAGAGAGAGAGAGAGAGAGAGAGAGAGAGAGAGAGAGAAATTAGTGTTGATTTCTGCCAATCTAACTAGATTGAAAACTGCGACGAATTTTTCTCTCAACCTAATAGTTGAAGTTTATTCTCATTGATTTGAGCTAGAAAACAAGCGAACGAGATAAACATCTAAAGCTTAGATTCTAAACAACCAACGCAAACAATCTACACATTATTCTTCGATCGAGTTTTTCTTGAAATCCTTTCGAATCGAATCATAATTGTTTTTCGGTTTCTCTTTCTTTCGATTGGTCCGCTTTCATTCGGAAATCGATTCGATCCAAAAAAGCTCTCTCCAAAACAATATCGTTTCTGTTTTTTCTGGATGTTCTTGGTCTTACGTTTTGATCCATTGATTTCGAAATTCAATCCGAGAACGAAACTCTCATTTGTTGTCTATGATGATAGCCTGTTTTTTTTTTTTTAAACAATTATGCCTTTGAAGCTGGTCGATAGCCTCAATATGAGTGTGATTCTAGCGAGAATTTTTTGCTAAAAATTGAATCGTCTAGATATTAGCCATTATTCTCTCTTTTACTTGTGTTTTGATCCATCAATTTTGTCATTCGATCATAATTATTCGGATACGAAAAGTAATTAGCTCATTAGTTTGTTGATGGATCTGTGCAATTCAACGTTTCCGGAACGAAACAGTTCAATCTTCTCTCTTATTTTTATTTAAATTTATTAAGATTTGTTGTTTCATAAAGCACAAACACTGTCAAACACTAGCAAATAAACTAACCTAGTCTAATAAACTAGTTCAAAGTGGCACCAAAAACACAGATTCAAAATTGTTTATCCATCTCCATCGACATCATCAAAGCCATAGTTCCAAAATATTTGTTCTCATCTCTAAGATTATGATTCTAAGCTGATCGTCAAATGAAACAACTCTCTCTACCTTGATCATTTTCATCGCCAAAAAAAACGAAACAAATTTTTTGAAACCAAAAAAAAGGGAGTCTATTTGTTCCAGAAAACATGCAACCGACTCAATGAAAATGAAAAAAAAATCATCTCTCTCTCTCTCTCTCTCTCTCTCTCTCTCTCTCTCTCTCTCTCTCTCATCTATTCAATCCTAAAGTCGTTCCGGGACGAATAGCTTAGAGAGCTGAAAAAAATTCTTAGCAAATCTATTGAGTCGAATTGTGCGATCCAAAGCCTTTCTGTGTGAGATCCAACTTTTTAAATTTCTCTTTTATCTCCCTCGCACAATGTGTACCATGCGTGCGTGTGTGTGTGTGTGTGTGGTTGCACAAGGAAGTGAATCGTTTGAAAGAAAAAAGAAATTACCGTTTTGCGACCATCATCATATTATTCATTGAAAAACTCGAATATAAACAAATATTTTTTCTCTCGTTTCAACAAACTACAATCAACTCTTTCGTGTGCATTTTATTTCAATATCTGAATTTCTCTTGTGTTATCATTTGGAACACAGCACTGATTACAAGAAAGAGAGAGAGAGAGAGAGAGAGAGAGAGAGAGAGAGAGATACTTTCGGAGGGCAGACAGCACTTTATGATTTACTGAATTTCGCAGAAACTTAATTAATTAATATTAATTTTTAAAATTTTTTTTCTTTCCTTACCGAATGTTTTTCCTGCTGGTCAGTTGACTGTTTTGGCTGTTGAATAAGATGAAATGTCCATCAATGGTCAATATTAGTCTCGAAATAAGAAAATTCTTTCGATTATATAATTAATTTTCTTAGATAGAAAAGAGAGTGGAAGTTATATTGAGAGTTCTCAATGCAATTTTACAAATCAATCAGATTTTCGAAGGTTTCAATAACAATACGGCTAAAAGTATAGGCAAATAGCATAAATTGTGGAGTCGTGTTAGAACTAAATCTATGACCTAGAATCTATTAGATATTGTGTTCGAGAGAAAGAAAAAAGTTGAAAAGAGGTTATCTCCACAAGAAACTGATTCATATCGTATTCAAACATCCAACATACGAAAACTTTCACTGTGATTAAAACTTCTACAGCAAAATAAAAATGAAGCATTGATCCGATTCGGAATGAGTTATGATTCTTCATTCTAGAATCGAATCTATATCTAGAATATGATAAGTGATGGTCCGCCATTGAACTAATAGTGAATATTTTTTTTCCAATAAATTAAAGTCTGTTCAACAAGTGTGTGAGTGTATGGGGAAGTTTACTTCTGACAACATATCCACTGGCGTTTGTATCCAGAAGAGAAGCACAAACAGACACATTGCTCTGTGTGTTCGTTTCGCTACCAACGCTTTTTTTTAGTTATTTCGTTTGTTGTCGTTTTTTCGATGTTGTAGCTGTACGACTTACAAACTAAAGAGCGAATTAATAATTTGTAAAAACGAAAAGGTGATGAGAGAAGTTCTTCCGTGATCAACATAGCTAATGATGATGGTGTTGGTGTGTTGAAGTTGATGTTGATGGTGCTGGTGGTGGTGATGGTGGTGATGGTGGTGGTGATTGTCAAGACTAGTTGGTGTTTTGTTTGTTACGGTTTTTTTTTCTCAACATCAAAATCAAACGAAATCGACCTAACGTTCGAGAAGAACGACTACTCTTCGCTATTTCTTGTGAATCCTTTCTTTACAATAAACTTCTATTTTTTTTTTTCTTAATAGGGTTCGAGGCGAATCGAAAAAAAAACAAGAAAAAAAAAAGAGAGAAACCCTTAATTCGTTTTTGACACAACGGGCTTGAAAAAAAATTGCAGAGACGCCAAACGACAAATCGAAAAAAAAACTAGGTCACTTTTCTCTTCTTTCGAAAATCGAGCAAACATGTTGTGAAGGATCATCACTCGTCAGCTAGAACCATAAAAAAAAGAAGAGGCTAGAACCATACGGATTTCGGGCACTCTTGAGAGAAAAAACAAATAGATTCAACAACAAGTGAACCCTAGACAATATTGAATTTTTGGCTAGTTTCTTTCCTTTCCTCATTTAAGAATAGTTTCAAACAAAACGGAACTTAACGTCTTCGTATCGCATTGTTTTTTGTTCCAAATAGTATGACGATCATTGAATGGAATGAGAAAAGGAAGCGATTTGTTCTTTTCAAATAAAATGCCACAAAAAAAATGTACAACAAGCAAAGAAAAAAAAACGACTGTTTGATTGTGTTAGAACAAGATGAGATCTTCTAATGTGGAAATGAAGAACAAAAATCAAATTTTCGCGAAGAGAAATTTCGAAAAAAAAATTCCTTTGATAATTGTTGCAGTAATGAATTAGATATTGTTACAGCTCCTCCCTCTAGATCGAATCAATCTTATAGAAACACTTCCGTTTGTCTTCATCTTCTCTTCGATCAAAAGAGAACCCTTTCTTACTTTGCAATCAAAATCAAGTTTAATCGCAAAGTGTCTATTGTTCCGGTGCGAATTTCTCTTGAAGAATATCAGATTTAAAAATTGTTTTTTTTGTGCTAATTTCTAACGCTTTCCTTCGAAACGATCTTCAGATGATATCGATCATTAATCTTTTCCTCGATTGTGATTCAGTTCAGTCTAATCTATCTTAATCTATCTAATCGGAATCGTTTCGAGTCAATTTTGGTCGGAAATTTTCTCTCTCTCTCTCTCTCTCTCTCTCTCTCTCTCTCTCTTCCTCTTCTAAAGCTTTGTGGTTGGTGCGAAATCGAGTGAAGATGGAAAAAATCCACTATCGATTTTCATCAACATTTATCATCTTACGTAATATGGCCCCTAGAACACACAGACATAAAAGGCATCATTTAATATTGAATAGGATTTTGTTTTTATTATCTCCGTTTAGCGTTCCCCATTCTAATGGTAAAGATGAGGAATAGAAAATCGCTAGTTCTCTTTACTCTTTTATCTCGGTATCGTCTGCTCTCTCTCTCTATCTGTCTATCTTTCTTTCTCTCTTGAATGTCCTCTCTAGATTTTAGGTTCTTGTTTCATTCATTCGAAGAGAATTTTGATTGAAGAGAGAAAATTGAATGTAATCAAAGGTTAAGGAAACGAATGCAATTAGACGAGGATGATGATCGTTGTGATGAGATCGTTTTATATCGTTTTGAAACTTTTCGAACACAAAATTGAGAGAGAGAGAGAGAGAGAGAGCGAGAAGAGTTTCAATCTAAAATGAGAAAAAAATTCCGAAAATGAAATAACAAAATCGAAACAAAGCTAACATCGAAAAAAAAATCCATTCAATGTTTGAAAATCGCGGATAGAAATAAAGAAAGAGAATGGAGAGAAAGAAAAACGAAAGTAGTGAGAGGAGAGAGAGAGAGATATCCCTAGAAACTAGTGATCGAAGCAAAAGATCAAGGGAGCTAAAGAGCAATGAGAGAAAGTGAAAATGAAATGAAAAAAAAACATTTGAAAAATGTTCCTCTCAGAAGTGAAAGATTGCAAAAAAAAACGAGAGAAGGAAAACTGAAAACAGTTCGGAGAAAGTTCCAATCGTCGAGATCGAGATAGCTATGGTCTCGGAGATGGCAAAAAGGAATAGAGATAGAATCGTTACGATGGCTTCGATTTGTTTCTACTTGGTTTGATAAATTTCATACAAATTTTCATTTGTACAAATTTCTTCTGTACGTTCAGATTCGTTCGATCTCGAAGGGATTAGATTCGAGTTTTCGTTTGGTTTTGTTCTATTTCGCAATGAAAATTGTTCCAAATGAAATCATTCGTAACGAGTGATCATCATCAACAGACCTAGCAATCGCGCTGACATCACAATCGTATTGATGTGTTTGATTCGATTTTTCTTTTTCTTCCCCTCTCTAAAATTATGACAAAAATGCTGTGATATTTGTTCACAGAGATGTTCTTGTTGTCGTTGTAGTGATTGCTTTTTTTAATGCATTGTGATTTGATACCTCAATCATCGCTATGATGATGATACTGATGCTGGTGTTGATGATGATGATGATGAACATGGACGGTGGACATTCTATGTTGAAACATCAAGTGATATCTTTCCGATCATGAGATCCATAACTCAATAGTTCAAATCATAAACATCATCATGATTATTATGTAACATCATCATTATCATCGAGAGACGATAATGATGAAAATGATGAAAGCGACGACATATCGTTAGATTTATTGTTTGATACAAAACAAACAGAAGTGATGTCCTCATCAAACGATGTAATGATAATCTACTTCCTCTTTGTGCCAGCACTATTCAGATTTTGAATCATCTTGGATTAGTTATAAAATTCAAAGATGAAAAATTCAAATTTGTGTCTATTTTTCTCCCCTAATTTTATTTTATCCCTAATTCAATGTTTGTTTCTCAAAACGACAACTGTCATTCTTTTCCATTGGTGTTGTTGTTATTTTTGTTTCTAGTCTCCGAAAAGGGTTTAAAATGACACACAACGACGCTTGTCTAGCTGAATTTTCTTTTGAATAGTAATTATTTTCAATTTTTTTTTCTTCGAAACAAATGTGTTCGGTTGTCTGCCTTCTTAATGTCTCTCGATCATAATTATGATGATTATGATCGCTCGCCTCATCATCATAATGGTTTTCCGGTGAAGATAATAGTCGAGTTTTTGATGTGAAACGGATTCTCTTCAAACTGACCGCTTTCATTCCTTTTGATTCAATTCGATTTTACCGGGTCCATTAACAATCCTCATCGTTTGTGGCCAATAATAAGTGAATATTTTAATTAATTAATCAAATGTTTCGATCAGATTTCTTTCTACATTTCTTAATTTTATGAAGCTTCCGTTTTTGAGAGAAAATAAATTATCAAACTACAATGCTTGTTCAAAGCGAAACATAGCCATTATCATTTTTAATAGTGACGCCAATCTAATCAGCAAACAATTTGTAGCAAAAAAAAAAAATCAAACTTATTCTCTAAACTCATCGCAAAACAAATTTAAATTTCAAACATCTTGAACAGTTTCGATCTTAATCATCTCAAAATTCTATCAGAATTCGTTCTCTCAAAACCTGATGATCTGATGATTTTCGAAACAAATTAATTGCTCTGGTGAAGAAGAGAAGATCTTTGTGGTTGAGGACAGAGACATAGAAATACACACAGAGAGAGAGAGAGAGAGAGAGAGAGAGAGAGAGAGAGAGAGATTGAACATCAAGGTAATCATTGATCAATGTAAATGATCCACTATCACCACCCGTTACGCTACTAACACCACCAACGAAAACAACAAAAACAAATTTAAATTTTTTTCTGGAATTTAGACTAGCATTTTTTTTCCTCTGATCGTTGGAGAAATAAATTCGAAATGAATTTTCTCTCTGTTCCTATTCAATATCTCTTACTGCTTTCATTTTCGATATTTCTCCTTCTCTCTCTCTCTCTCTCTCTCTCTCTCTCTCTCTCTCTCTCTCTCTCTCTCTCTTTTTGAGATCGTCGATTTTCTGCGGTGTGTCTGCAAATCATTCGCTCGAATCGATGAACTCTGTTAGCATGTTTCAATTTTATTTCGCCAACAAATCAGCAATTCGGTTTGTGTTTTTGATTCACAATTCGAATCAATGAACCAAAACTTCAGCTATTGACAGCTTTTAAGCGAACATCGACATCATATTGATCGTTGGAGAAATCCTATTTCTCTCTATCTATCTATCTATCTATCTGAGCTTTCGCTCGAAGTTATCCTAACGAACATAGTAACAATAGATTTTGCGAAATTTAGAGATTTTTTTCCAATTTCTTAGATCATCATCATCATCATCACCATCATCATCACTGAATTCAATCTTTTGCTTTCATTCAATTTTCAATCACTGTCTATGATCATCATCAGAAACCATCATTGTATTCTAGACAATATTTCTGATCGAACCTTATGCTTGACAGTCATATACGCTCAAGACTTGAATAGAGATTTTGTGTAAGATTATTAAACCGGGAGCAAATATTAAAATTTTTGGAATCTATAGAGAAATTAGAAATGAGAAAGGAAGAAATATTGAAGAAAAAATATATTAATATCACTATCGTAGTGTCGAGATCAAAAATCAAGCTTCACCTTCCTCATTTCTTGCTTCTCTTCTTTATTGTTGCTGGATTTTTCCCGGTGAGATCAATACTTTTAAAATGATGAATACTGAACTAACTTGCTTCCAATGCAGTATCAACATCATCATTGTTACTTTCTATTGATTTGCGATGATAATCAATCAATAGAAATATAACTGGCATCATCATCATCGTTGTGGTTGTTGTTGTTGATTTTTGGGATTTGATTTGATCGAATTGAGCCGGCCGCTCTTCCCTATCCCCTTTCTTTCGAGAATAGCATCCTTTGTTGTTATCAAAGTCACTTCGAAGAGATTCCGACTAAAGATTTTGGATCTTTCATGAGAGAATCATTTCAAGTGGAAAAATTCTTTATAGATTGCTGAATGGAACGATTTTTTTCAATTCGAAGGATTAATTCGATTCGTTTCGGATCAGACCTCGAATGGTCGATTCAACATATCTATTGTCTATTCTTATTTTCGAAGCTCTCCTTTGTGTCGAAATCTCTCTTTTTTTTTTAATTCAATTTCTCGATCAATATGGGTAGGTGGCAAAATTTGAAGGTGTTTTTCGAAGGATAGCTTAGCATCTCGTTCTTTTATTTCACTTCGTATTTCATTCAATCCGTATTCCTATCGCTTCCATTCATCAATCGAATCAATTCATCGAAGGTTGAGAATCAATGTGATGATGTTTCTGGCTTAAAGAGAACGATCCAAAAGATTTCGATTAGAGAATCTCAATTTAAGTAAAGCGAATGATTTACAAAAAAAAATCTCATTTTGTTTTGTTTGCTTCTGTTTCAATCGCTATTTTTTTTTCTTCATCCAAAAATTTGTTTAAGTCCATTCATTAAACAAACACAAACACAGACGCAGATTGCATTCTAATCACAAACAAATTCCAATGACAATCGAATCAGTTATGGATTATTTTTGTTTTCGATTAGAATTCAATCAATGGCTTTGTCCGAGAATCGACATAGAAAATCAAAATGATTGATTTGGATTTCATGGAATAGAAAGTGAAGAAGAGAGGAGAAAATCAATTTGATTCGCTTCAATAGCATTCTGCAATCCATTCGTTTTCGGTTGAAACACTTGGCCACACACAGATTGAAATGAACCCTTGAAAATAGATCATTAACATTTTCATTTTTTTTTTGTTTCTCGCCAAGCAAATGATGCTCGATGATGATCTTCTCTCTGCTCTCTCTTTCGATAAATTCGTTTTGCCTCGGATCAAATGAATTTTAATAAGAGTTCTCGAACGATATCTCCCACAACGAAATTGCTTACGATTCAGACTTTGTTTACCTCTTACCTTGCGAAACGATGCTGCTTTCTAATGATTAGAAGATGATGATGTGATGATCAAACTGTATGATCTATGTCAATAAATACAAGAGCATGAAATTTCTCATCTCCAATTATGAAGCAATGATGACGGTTTGCGAAGAGATCAAAACTACGAGCAAGTGAAATCTACTTCTATCGATGAATGAGTTCGCGGCGATTATGAAATCTCTTTTCTATCTCTCGATTTCTAATTAGATATTCAAACCATCATTCATCATTCTTTCATCATAAAATTTTTCACTAATCTTGCCATTGTTTATACTGTGAATTATCCAATGTGGCTAATGATGGTGATAGTGATTGTGATGGTTTTCTTCGGATTCAGAGTTTCGTTTTGCTAATCTCTACTCTCACTAAAGAATTAGGGAAAATTAATTACTTCAGCATTAATAATAATAATAATAATAATAATAATAATGTTTATTTTTTGTTTTTCCCAAAAATTTTCGTAACATTTCTAAGCGAAATCATCGAATAATCTAGCTAAATGAATTTGTAAAGATCGAAATGATTCTCATTAATGTATTCTTCAAACAAAAAGATTGAATCTAGAGACAGAAATAAATAATAAGACACTAATATAAGCGAGAGAGAGAGAGAGCGAGAAATATGATTAAAAAAAATTTATATCCGCGTTTCATTCAATACCGATGCTGATGATGCTGATCTTATTTAATTAAATTAGCAATAGGGAAGAATTTATTTTGGTGTCGGTTAGACAAACCTAGGGATTTAATTTGAGGTCTTTGATGAGCAATCTTGAAAGCAATCAACGAGCGAGAAGGATTATCGAACACAACTTGACATCTTCGGATCAAACTAGTGTCAATCACTTGAAGTCTGTCTTTTTTAGCTTCTCATTTCAAAATTTGATTCTACATCAATGATTCGACACTAATTGATCGAATGTCTTAGAATTGAGACATAGATTTTCTTCTCCCTACACAATTATTTCAAAGCGTTTGTTCTCGTCAAGACTATGACGATGATGTGGAAAACAGCTTTTTTTTTGATTGATTGCATCGAATAGAGCGAAAATAACAATAAACCGGTGATGTTCGGCGATGGCGAAAGCCGAAATTTGATTGCCGACATCATCGAATGGTCAAAGTTTTTGTGGTTTTTTTTTCATTGTCGATTTGATTTTGATTGATAGACATAGAGAAAAATTGTCATAGAAAGATTAGATCTAGAATACTTTAGGAATGAGAATTCTTGCAAAACACTTTCGTTTTTTTTTCTTTTAACTCGAAAGAAAAAGATTGCACAAGAATGACCGGAAAGCGAAATAAAATGAATAGAAACAAGCTTTACAATTTCTAAATTTTTATTTGCATAATCAATGCTATTTTTTTCTCTCTGAATGAAATCAAACGGACACCATTCTTAGCGTTTCGTCATTTTATGTCCTTTTTGTTGTGTATTTCCATTCTGTTTCATAACACCTACCATCATCATCATCATCATTATCGTCGCTGGACTGTTCCAAATCGATTCACTTTTTATTATCGTTTCAAGATGATGTTTCATTAGACGGATGTTTCATTAAGATCAATGTCTCTTTCGAAACGATTGCCTCGCAAGAGAAATAGAGAAAAAAGTTCGATTTAAATAATGAATAGCGATCAATGGCCGAGCTAAAGAATCATTCAGAGCAAAACGAATGTTGCAATCCTAGATTTGATTAGAATCGATTACACAGACAATCGAAATAAGGGTTAAGCATCCTCATCATCGTAATCGAGTAGTGCTCGATTGAATACGATTCAAAAGTGAAATGATTGGCTACTGAATGGAATGATGGTAGTCGAATGAAATCAATTTTTTCAAAATCGCTCCGCAAAATCGCAAAATACTAGCAAATAAGCGAAAAAAAAATTCAGTCTAATAGCCATTTCAATTCAATGTTTTTCGATTCGATCAGTGGTGGATTTTGAAACATCTTAGAGGGCCATTTTCTCTTTTCGAAGCAATCAAATTCGAGCTAGATCTGTCTTTAGATTGAAAGTTATCTTTTTTTTTTTTGAATGCGAAAAACAAAAAGCGATTTTGGATTTCAAGTTTTTATTTCTTCTCGAGATTAACGAGGAAAACGAATTTTTTTTTTTTTTGAAAATTTCCTGTCTCAAATCATTCATGCATTGACGTTAAAAAACATCGAAATGAAACAGAAAAAAAGGTTGAAAATTAGATCAACTTCCTTTTGAGAGAGAGAGAGAGAGAGAGAGAGAGGAAAATTGAATAGCTAAAATTCTAGCTTGCGACATTCGACAATTACACTTTTCTTATTTTTGAGATTGGCTAATCTCAAATCTCGATATCATCAATGAAACGAAATCGCCAATGACATCGGATGGGAAAAGAAAGATTAACCAAGCACCACCTTACCAAAAAGTTTTTCATTCAGACATAAGCTTAATCGAGATGTTTAAATTTTATTGTTTGTTTTGCCTAATTAATTAGCAATCTAAAATTTTATGAATAGATCAATCTGATTGCCCAATCCGATTTAGTTTCGTCTCAACGATTTAGTTTGAGTGAATTCTAATCTCTATCCGATCAGCCATCAATCATCTAAAATGGTGACAATTTTTTCTTAGCTCCAACAGCGAAACTGTTTGAAACGATTGCATTTTTTTCATTGCCAAACTTCTTCACTTCAAAGTGTGGTTTCACAAACGAAATAATGTTGAAACACCGAAAAAGAAATCTAAAGAGAAAGGGGGAGTGAACTTCTAAAAGAGACATTTTTTTTTGTGAATGAAACAGATTTCCAATCGGTTTCAATCGTTTAAATTTGAATTCCAATTTTGCTTTGCTTTTGAGTTCTAGTGAATATTTTCTATTTTAGCGTTGTCTTATTTTTTTTTTTTTTTGGGTTCTCTGTTTCGACTAAATTGAAATTTAAACAAACAAATTTCCTCCTCTTTGATTTTGTAACATACATTTGTTTTCGTTCCAATATCGAAACATTTCTGATTTTCATTTTCAATCTCATTTCTTCTCTGATTTCGATCACAGCGATACCAGTGATCTTTTTGGCACCGATTCATTTTCATCTTATATTTGTTGGAACAAAAATCAAAATCTCATCGATCCGATTGGAACGGGAACGATAGCATTGAGATTTCATTTTAGCAATGTCAATCAATCCATCAATGAAATGATCAATTAGTTTCGAAATCAAATCCTATTTCATTGCAAAAAATATATTGCTGGAAGAAAGAAGTGTAACATTAAATTCAAAAGAATTGAGCGATTCTCATTGCAGTTGCCATCATCAACATCATCACTACCATTAGCATCATCTCCTATAAATAATTCCATTTTTTAATAAATAATTATTTTTTCCAATTCTCACATTGGTCATGTTTGAATCTTATTCGAAATTTTTCTCAAATGACCGAGTCAATCGAATCATCAACGTGTTCAAAGGTAATGATTGGACAGAGGTTGTTGTTCAAAAATCCTCTTCATTCTCCTCCTCCTCCTCATCATCATCATTATCATTATCGTCATCGATTTCGAGCACAAAACCAACAACGATACAGAAAAGAATTCCAAAAAATCAGTCTGAAACAATTGATTATTTATTGGCCAACGAATATCGCAACATCAAATGCTATTTTGAATCTAAATCATCAATACCATCGTCTATATCGAATCTACAGGGACAAGAAACAGAATATTCCGAACATTCGGATCAATTCTGCAGCCATAAGCATCCATTCGGTGGTGACGATAATGATGATGAGAATGGTAGGTTATCATCAGGTTCATCAAATAAGAAATCCATTTCATCATCAGTATCAGCATCATCAGCATTGCTATCTATGCCATCGAATCGTTTCGTATCTTTTGAAGCCAAATTCAAAATGGTTGGATCCGAGCATGATCCAAACAGAATCATTAGTGACTCTCATCATCAAAATGATCATAATCAGTTTAATTTGCAGCGAGAAAAATTTGCAAATAAAGAACGAGAGCGTAGAGAAACGATTTCTCTAAGATCCGAGAGAAAAAATACCAAGATCTTTGAGAACTCACTCATACCTTTACTGCTGCTAGTCTTTCATCTTTTATCAGCTTCAACATCATCTTGTCTGATGGTTTACGCAACAGAACAAGAAGATATCGCCAAGTATCCGGTAAGTTTTGCTCAAAACAATTTCCATTGTTTTTTTTCAATCTGATTGATTGATTTGATTGAATCGAATCGTGAAACCAAATCAATTTGATTTGATCAAGATTCAGATAGTTATCATAAACGATTCCTAAATCCGTTTGTTTTCAATGTTCTCTGTTAGAATTTTAGCTTTAGCGTAATTAGCTTTCTATTTATATCGATCAAATGAAATGATTTCTTTTTTGAGTCTCCTTATCGCCTTGATTGAGATGAAAAAATAAAAACAAATCTTCCTAATCGAATTGATTGAAAAAATTAAAAACTCGACAAAACGAAATCGATCGAATTCTCTAAAATTTATCGGAAGCAGATGAAAGAGAGTTTAATGGATTTAGATCGAAATGATGTTTTTTAGGGTGTCTCTAAGATAGGACAACAACACAAAACAAATCATTCTCATTCAGCCCATTTAGGTATTCTGCGCTTCTATTTTCGGCCAAATCGAAACGGAAGAAATACTGAATTTCTTCTTTGATTCCATAAATGCCAATTATACTCGACATTTCATTTCAATCCAAATAGGAGATCAATGTTCTAGGAAGACGAATGATGTCTACTAACAAAACCCTTTCTTTTGTTTAGAAGTGAAAGAGTTCAATTTTCGATTAATTAGATGGGAAAGGTAAAAGGTGGGCTAGTCTTGATGTAAATGGTTGAAATTTCAATATGCGCTCCTAGTGTCATCTATTGTTTTGGATTAGAAAATGCAAATTTTTAAAAATTTCTTTTCTGATTTTTTTTTCGTCAACTCACCTCGATCTTCTGGAAGATTCACAAGCAAATGACCAAACAAGATCTCCTTTCTGTATTTTATGTGGATTCACATGATAAAGGTAGGCCTCTCTCTCTCTATTTTTTTCGTTCAAAATAATACCAGAATCGAAAACAAATTCTTTTACTTTTTTTCCGTTTTCTTTTCCGCTTTCTAGTGCCCGAATATGAACTTTCAAGTGTTCGATTTCTCTCCAAAAGATCGATCAGCGAGAATCAATACAGTGGTGATGGTGATGAGGTTGATGATCAATCATCATCGAATACCAAACATGTTCAATTGAAAGCTTTCGGAAAGAAGATGAGTTTAAAGCTTCAAGATAATAATGATTTCAATGAAAGAGTGAAAGATATGAAAGTTTTCATCGCTGAAAGCTCTCGTAATGGAAAATTGAAATATATGGAAGATCTTAGTGCTTCGGTAATGATCTTGTTGGATTGATTTTTTCCGATTTCTTTCTGTTTCAAATTTTTCTTATTCTAATTACTCTCTCTCTCCCTCTTTCTCTCTTTTCACAAATGGATCGTTTTTTTTTGAACCTTCATTTTGTTGCTTTTTTATTGTTGGATCAAAAATCAAAAAACCTTTTGTTTTACGATGTTATTTTGCCATTTCAAAATCAAAATTGATTTCACTTCCTCTTTGATTTCTTTGGATTGAATTTCGATTGTTTCTTCATGTTTGACATGGTTAATTGTCTCGAGAAGGACACGAAAAATTTTGGAACAAGCTATCACGACGTTGATAACATGGCTGCAATAATGCTCGATCGTAATTCCAAAGGAAAAATGCAACTGGTTTGTCTTATTCGTTGATTGCAACCTACTATGATATGAGTGAATGAATTTTAATATACCTTTTTTCCGTACATTACCCGTAACATATCTGCAGCATGGAACGATAGGAAACGACCTTGTGATTAAACCGATTCCGGAGACAATCGGTCCAATAGATCATCCATCATTGAATGAGATCGATGATGGCAGTGAAGGACCCGGTCCCGATGATGATGAGATGTTTTTGAATGAAGATGATTTCGCACAAATGCGAGACTATAATCAGACAACCACAACCTTGAGTGATGCAAAGATGAAGAATCACACAACGAGTAAATATCCGATTTTAAAACGAAGACAATCACCTTTGTTGGATCAAAATTTACACGTTATATTCAAGAGGAACGTTCACCAAATCTCACCACATCATTCAATCGATTTCGGTAATTTTTTTCCTTAAAAACTTAAAGTTTTTTTTCTAAATTTTTATTTTACTTTCTTTCATCTCGATCAAACACATGACGATTGTTACGGCCATTCTTGAATAAAATATTTTTTCCAGCTGAACTTGAGCATGGACTACTTGGCTCTGCAGATATTGAAGCCTTAAGAGCAAAACAATGGCTAGGTGATTTGAATGCTACGCTTTCTCGATCAAGATCACCGAGACGTAAACGTCAAGCACCTGGCACTGTTTGGCCCGAAGTTCTACTTGTCGTCGACTATGATTCATTCATGTTGCATGGTGCAACCAGTCGTGATGTGAAACGATATTTCATTAGTTTCTGGAACGGTGTCGATCTAAGATACAAACTTCTTGTTCATCCTCAAATTCGTGTCAGTTTGGCCGGCATGATTGTTGCGAAGGTTCGCTCTAGTTTTTAAAACCAATTGATGTCAAATTAATTTGAAAAAAATGTTCCAATTTGACTCATGAATTCAGGATCGTGATGCTACACCGTATTTGGAGCGAAATCGGTTACGTCCACCAAATGCCGATGCTGTCGATGCTGCCGGTGCCTTGACTGATATGGGCAAATATCTTTACAGAGAAGATCGCCTGCCAACATATGATATGGCTGTGGTCATCACCAAGCTAGATATGTGCCGTCGTCGTTATGAAGGTGGGCGTTGTAATCGAGGTACAGCTGGATTTGCTTATGTTGGGGGTGCATGTGTCGTTAACAAACGTTTGGAAAAAGTAAACAGTGTTGCTATTATCGAGGATAGCGGAGGCTACAGTGGTATCATTGTTGCTGCCCATGAAGTTGGGCATCTGTAAGTTTCACTTACTCGTCCTCTCTAACCAGGACGATTTTCAAAGATTTCCTAAACAAAATAATCCATTCAAGCGATGAAGAATTCGATGATTGATTTTCGAATCTTACCAATATTGTTTGATCGAATGGGACTTCAATTCTAGTCTGAACATGATCTTTGGAGATTTGTTTCGATAATTCTTCTTCTTTCTTGATGAATTTCATTGATGTTGATGATGTTTTTCATCTAGGCTTGGATGTGTACACGACGGTTCTCCACCACCAAGCTATCTAGGTGGTCCTGGTGCCACTCATTGCCCCTGGGAAGATGGATTCATTATGAGCGATCTTCGTCACACTGAGCGAGGTTTCCGTTGGTCATCTTGTTCAGTAGAGCAGTTCAAACATTTTCTCAAGTACGTCATAAGACAAAAAGAAAAAAAAATACTCTGATTTTCTTTGCCCTAATATATAAAAAATGATTTTCCAATATTTATTCAAATCTAATTCTATTATTATTATTCTTTTATTTTTAAATATTTATTTACTTTCAAATGCGAAAAAAAAATTCGTACCGGAATTTTTCTTATTTAAAAAAAAATTGAAATTCTATTCTCTTTGAATTTGGAAATCGACTGGTGATTGCTTTAGTGGAGAGACGGCCACTTGTTTATATAATTTCCCTCATGAAAATCAACTTTTACCTAGAGTTTTGCCGGGGTCGATGCTCTCATTAGACGAGCAATGTAAACGAGATAGAGGAACGAATGCTTGTTTTGTGAGTGAACATGATTTAGAATCAATTCTTTAAATCAGTTTCCAAATTAATCTCAATTTTTCTTTTTGATTCAATTTTAATCAAACAGAAAGATGGACGTGTTTGTGCGCAATTGTTTTGTTTTGATAGCGCTTCCGGTTATTGTGTTTCGTATCGACCAGCAGCCGAAGGTAGTCCATGTGGTGATGGTCAAGTATGTTGCTGAGATTAAAACAATCAGTTTAGATTTATTAATCGCAATTTTTTTACTCATTGTAGATATGCCGCAATGGAAAGTGTTTGGCTGAGATGGAGAACATAATACCAGATTATTCGCACGTTCAGCAAGCGATCAGCCGTGGTCCGAAATCCGATCGGATTCTTTCGCGAATCGATCATGGACCAATGCATCATCATTTACCTCCTTATCGTCGAAGTTTGAGATTTCGTGGACGAGAATCATTCTTCAACAATTATCTCCGTGGCGCTGCGTCCGAACAGCAACCAAATGTACTATCGATGATTTAGATGTTCCAGGCCATCAAAGTGTACACAGCTCTAAAAGCTCGAAGTGGACACAAAAAAGTTGAACATCTTTTGGAAAATCCTCTCATCTTATCCTTTCTCTTTCTCTCTCTTTTCTTCAATCGAGGACCAAAATCAATCAGTCTAGACTGTGATATTGTTCGATCAAAAAGATGAAAACATTCCAATCAAAACATAATCAGCCGAAGAAAAAGGAGGGAGAAATTCGGAATGAAGATTAAAGAAAAAATTTTGCTATTCTTTAGTTTGTTACAGAAACAAATAAGCTGTGATTTTCAAAATAAAATAAGATTGATCGAGATCAATAGATCGCACACATCATCATCATCTTCGATAGCAAAACCATCGAACTGTTGCCTCTCTCTCTCTCTCTCTCTCTTTTCGATTGCCTAACACATTAGGACTTAGAACATTGACGCCCTACTCTCTTCATTCTTCTCTCTCTCTCTCTCTCTTCCTCTCAACTAGGATCAATGATAGAGATAGTTGTAATAATTTTGCTTGGATCAAGAATGAAAGAATTTACTTCGAGCCGTTTCGCAACGATTCGATGAGAATTTTTTTTTTTTTTTTTTGTATTGTTCGATTTGTTTGTAAATTTTCTCCCCAATCCTATCGTTTTTCTTTTCAAAATAAGTTAGTGCAAATACTTTTTTTTTTTGAAATTTTGTTTATCTATGCGTTAGTTTTTTGTTCTGATTCGTTAGTTTTTTCACGAGTTTTTCATTTGTGCCTTCCCACCATTCCATCATTTTGTGACATCATTTGAATCGAAAACATTCCTCCCACTCGACGCCTTCTAATCTCGAATTTAAATTACTCGCTATTTAACTCTTCTATCAATGGCATAGAGAAATTCTCTTTAGAATTGTAGAAAAATGGATAGAAAATTTTGTACAAAAAAAAACAAAAAAAAACTTAAATAATTTGATCACTGCCTTTTGCCTCAATCCTCAATGTTTACTTGTTTTTTTTTGTTTTCGAACTTGCAATTAATTAATTAATTGAAATTAAATTCTATTTATTCGCTCAATAAACAAATTTCATACAACAAATTGTTTCAAATGAACGAAAAAATATACGATTCATAAGATACGATTCATATCTTGTGAATCATTAGTGAATCCATTGAAATTTTTATGAAAAAAAATTCCATTCAAAAATGTGCACAATGTGTTCTAGTCCCTTAATTAACCTAGATTAATTCAAGGGCTCATCTCAACACTCAAACACTCGATTCTTTCGAATCCACTTTGAAAAGAATAATTTAATTAGACAATTATTCAATCGTTGAGATTCTATTGTTGGCGATCTCGTTGGCAGTGGCTGTGGTTGCTCTACTGTACCAGTCTCTTCTTTCCCAAATGAATTGCGTTTACTTTTCTAAGTTTGGATTGTTTTTTCCCCCAAAATCATTGGAATCACTTCAAAATGATCCTGAAACTGAAAAATCTATCTCTCGCTCTATATTTTCGAATGGATTCTTTTTTTTTACCGAGAGGAAGATTAAAACTTTGTATATTAGTTTGCGCTAGAGTAATGGGCGTGCAGTCGTGTGTGCGTATATTGTAGAGAACAATATGTCACTAAAGAATAAGGACGTCTTCAATTAATTAAAAAAAAAATGAAAGACTTTTGAAACGCTCACTTGATTCCCTTTGAACTCTTACTTGGATCATTCACATTAGAGAGCTTGTTAAAACCTATCCTTCGGCGATACATGTGACGCTTCCTACTTAAAGGCGAAAGAATTTGGAACAAAGTCGGCTCCATTTCTCCGATATAGAGAGTGAAACAAAATTCTCAAACAGAAACAATTCAATTCGAAATCAAATTTGTTCAAACTGATCTTATTAACTTATTAGAGAACAATCAGAATTAAACCACCATCGACAACACGAGACCGATTCGCTTCCATCATTGAATGATAGAATCATTGTGTGAGGTCTAATGTGAAGCTTTCTAAAATGTCAATCAAACGCTAAAAATTTTTCATCTCTTTTCCGTTCTCTTTTATCAAAGATTATAAAGAAAATTCCAAGCAAATCGTTCAATCGTTTCAAGAGAGATAGAGAGATAATTTAAGTTTATTTACTTTCTGCCCTATGATTGAACAATTCAACCAAACAGATTCGTTCCTAAAGAAGTTTTAGTTGAACGTTAAAGTATTAGATAGAAAAGATGATGATGATGATGATGATGATGATGATGATGATGATGATCAAGATCAAGATGAAACGAGAAAAATGTTATGTTTACCTTTTTCGATTAATTTTTTTTTATAAGACAAACCAAAAAATTTAAATGCTTTCTCTCTATTTCAAATCCACATTTCAATTCTCGATTTATTCATTCAAAATTTATCGGATAAAATTCAGTTTAGCTTGTTTTTCTCTATTAAACTGTCCTCTCTCTCTCTCTCTCTCTCTCTCTCTCTCTCTCTGGTTGAGACTGAGAGAAAAGTTGAGTAGAGGATTCGTTTGACATTGTTGCTGCCTCGTAAGCTGTCAAAACAGAATGCTTTGACACCTATCGATCTGAGAAGAGGAAGGCTTAAAGTGAGACGTTTGATCAAAAAGAGTATCGTTGAATATGACAGATGTGCTAGCAGATGAATTTCTATCCTCTCATCGATTTCTATCTTATCCTATCATCCACTATATTGAAGAATTTGAATTCTCTCCCATTTGTTGAACTTTTGTTATCGTAGTATTGTTATTATTATTAAGTGGTCAGTGTTGGTGTTGTTTTGTTTAACGTTCACATCAGCTCCATCATCATCTCCACCATCATCAACATTGATGAGAGCATCAATTCGGATATTGTTTTGATTATTTCGATCTGAATTTGATTCCAGATGAAATAAAATTTTGCTAGCGTTCCCCAACAACATTGAACGATTCAATTTCACTCATATCTTTCTCTTCTCTTGAAAATTTCGAATTCTCCTTTCAATCCTCCCCTCTTCGATCCTAATCATATTTTATATTTTTCCTCTCTCTCTCTCTCTCTCTCTCTCTCTCTCTCTCTCTCTCTCTCTCTCTCTCTCTCTCTCTCTCTCTCTCTCTCTCTCTCTCTCTCTCTCTCTCTCTCTCTTTCTTTCTTTCTTTCTTTCTTTCTTCTAAAATTTTGAGATTCAAGTGGATCGCGACCTAAAAAAAAAAAAAGTTTCCACTCTCTTCATTCCCTTCTTTCACTTTTGTATTCTATGATATTTTCTCGTTTTAGTTTATCCTAGGACCGATTTCAATTAGTTTTCAAAAGTCTCGGAACCAAAAAATTTTTTTACAACCATTCTTCTCTTCTTCATCGTTTTTATTATAAGTGTGTGTGTGTGTGTGTGTGTAGGTACAATTGTTTGATTCAAGTGCCCGGATTTAGTCAAGATCAGATGCTCTCTCTCTCGCTCTCTTTCTCGACTGTGCCCATAGCTTTCTAAGATTACATAGAGTTCTGATTCACTAGAAAAAATTAATAATAACGAACCATGCAATGTTTGAACACTAAACCTATCGCAATTCTTTTCATCGAATTTCTCTTCATCACTCAATCTTTTCATTCACAATTCTTTTTTCTATTTTGCTCCTCACTTCGATCGGTTAATTTCAGGGGCCGCTAAATTATTAGGGAAATTCAAGTGTCCATCATTATGATTTCTAATCAATCAACAGAGATAAGAGAACAGAGAAAGATTCTAGAGCTAGAATTGATTATTGTTTGGTGGACTATGATGATGAAGAGAAAAGAAATCAAAGCTAGGATGAAATTAAACTAGTATTAATAAGAGGAGAGAAAAATGAAGGTATCGATAGAGAAAACAAATAGATCTAAACTTTCTCGGGTCCTATTTTTTATTCGATTTTCACAGATCTTTCTTCTCTCTTATTTCAATTCGATAATATGAATCGATTTCATTCAACCCACCTTTATCAGATTTAAGGTTTCACTTCTCTAGATCAATACTATTATTATTATTATTATTATTATTATTATTATTATTATTATTATTATTATTATTATTATTACAATCGAGATCCTTATTTTTATGATGTTGAAGATATGAAGAGGTATTATCTATTGTCCATTCTTATTAGTCAAAAAAAAAAAAAAAATTTTCAATGGTGAATTTGAACGAATTTTGAACATTCTTTCATTGTTATTGATTGTCATTGGAGATGATGGTGATCGAGTGTTTTGTAACACTGATCAAAAATAATCGACTACGCTACCTCCAGACCCTACTGTTTTGTTGTGAAGAATTATTTTGAATGTTTCACCGGATCTTAATCAAAATATTGGTGTTAATCATATTAAGAGGAAAATGAAGCAAAAATTGAAACGATTGAAACGATATAATCTTCTAAGAATAACAACAACCACTTAATATCAACTAACCGAAGACATCAAGGGCCCGTATTGATGCGTTTTCAGTTTTATAATCGACAATACTAAGCTAAAAATCTCAATTTAGTAATGAAGATCAGTTGATCGATTTGATTAAGTTTTGATTTAGATTCAGAACAAAATGAATTCTTCTAATCACAACAAATCATCGACAAGCGCTTGTTCAAATTCTCATCGCCGTTCTAGATAAATGGTCTGGAATTTGTTAGAACTGAATTCTTTCGAATCAATTCTTGAGATTATAAGGATTTCTAGGCTAAATAAACAATAAATTTTTATAAAATTCTTATTTTATCACAACAATCATAACAAAAAGTTTCACATAATTAATTGATTCAGGTAGGATACTTTCTTTCTTTAATTTATCTAGTAATCATCGAATTTTTTGAATTATTTATTGCTTATTCTTCTCAGAAGAGGATTTCGATTCTTTATCAAACAGTTTGTACCACGAATCATTGGGCCAGCTTTTATCATAGACAGTGTATGGCTTTTAAAATTTCAATTGAATTCATTCATAAAAATTTCAGAAAATTTTTTCTTCCTTCACCTGTTAATAGAGAACTGTATGATCACCATTGAATATCTCTTGAAACTTCTTTCCCCATTCTTTTTTTAGCTCTTTGTAAATGTGAAAGGTTCATTAAAAACCCATCCATTACTTTTGAGGAGTAAAAAAAATTTTCTGGAAAATTAAGCCAACAAAAAAAGAAAAAATACAAAGAGTACAAAGTACAAATCGAACTGAAACTATTGATGTCTGAGATTTTTTTTCTAAATTTTCTATTGAGTCAACGATTTCTCTCTGGAAATGAAACTCTAAAGAATTCAATAATTTTCACATTCGTCCCCCATTCTTCTCTCTCTCTCTCTCTCTCTCTCTCTCTCTCTCTCTCTTTGGGCTCATATGAGACCAATCTAGTCGTGTGTTTACATAAATGATTTTGTTAGTAATAATTCTTCTCCATCGCCTCGATGATCTCGCACTCTCTCTCTCTCTATCTATCTATCTAACTTGTATATAGATCTCTTTATATTTCTATATCTCTCTAACAATAATTTTATTTCAATTTAGCTTTTCAAGCAAACAAGCAAACAAACAAACGAACGAATTCGAGGCTCATTTTTCTCCCACAAAAGGTCCATTCTTTTTTTTTTTTTTTTTTTTGGATGGATAAATGGATTGAAAAAAGTGAACAATGTCATACAGAGTTTCTGTGGAATAGTCAGAAGAAGAGGAAAAAACAAACAAATCAGTGACGACAAATTGAGGAAAGAAATTATGCTGACATAAGTCGATTTGGGGAGCGATTTCTCTTCTTTCGAAATTTTTTTTTTTCAATATAGATTGGTTTTTCATCATATCATCACCTTTATTTTCTTTCGACCTGAACTTGATGATGTGATTTGGTTAGCATTATTCGCATATTTGATTTCGATTTGAATTTTTTTTTTGATTTGTGACAGCCAAATGACAATCTTCAATCAATCGAGAGCAGATTTTGTTATTACCAAACTGATGATGGTGATGATGAGCAGAATGAAGATGAAATAAAATCTTTCACTTTTTATTTGAATAACTGGGAGAGAGAGAGGGAGAGAGAGAGAGAGAGAGAGAGAGAGTTTGTTATCGATCTATAATCCATAATCTATAGAATGAGAATGAAATTGTTCTCCGAAATTTTTTCTCAATCTAGATTTTCGCTCTAGCAATTTATAACACAATCAGAATTCGTATTGACCGAAAAACCAAAAACATACAAAAGAATTGACCAGAGGACGTAAAAAATTGCACACGTGAGTGTCCAAGCAATATGGAGAGCGATAGAGAGAGATACTCTAATACTAATCATAGTCAAATATATCAGTCTATGCACACCTGCAATCTTATCTAGTTCAAAGAATAAAAAATATCTCTCTACGATAGAATGAAGAGATTTGATTTATAAGAATCGTAGATTGGCTCAAAATGTCAAATACACCAATCAATACCGATTGACACAATTGATCTTAGTTGCTGTTGTCGGTGTTGTTCAAGAGCCTGAAATGTTCTTCACAAAAAAAAGAAAAAGAACAAAACAGACCAAGAATTTGTAAAATTTTGATTCACCTTACAACACTCTATTGTATTCATTAACCAAGGTAGAGATCTCGATTCAAATTTTGATCAAAACATCTATTGATCGAAATTCTTCTCTCAAAAATTCAAATCTCAATTCGAGCAAAAACATCAATAGCTATGCTTTTTCACTGTGACAAATAATCGCAAACAACTCTCGATTTGAAAGGGTTATTGTTATCGAAATGTTCAAAATGCTTTGAAACAAAATTGAATTGCAAAATCTTCAATGGTATTTTGATTCAAAACCAACATCAACAATCGATGAAAATCTATATTTCACATCTACATCTACCAATCTACATTTCAATGTTACTGATACCCATTCTCGATGTCGTTCTATTTTTTGCCAAAACAATCGAGTAAATTTTTTTCCACTATTTAAAAGCGGTGTTAATCTGGGAAATTAATATGATGAAAAATAAATCAATTAGCAAAAAGTTTGCATCTAAAATATCGCTAGAGACCGTTTTTGGAAATCTCTATCTTTCGGTCTCTCTCTCTCTCTGACCAATCATTTAAGTGATTCTCTCCTCTATATGCTATCATTATCTTCTCATTCACACATCAATAACATCATCTTTCATCGTCTTTTTTCTCTAGATTGTTTTCTCCATTTTCTTAGTTTTAAGAATATGTTTGTAGCTGAAGATATGAAATTCATTGTTTGTCTAATAATTTTCTTGAAATTTTTCTCGTCGTTCTCATCATCTTTCTCATTCAATATTAACTTAGGCTTCTAATCTTTTTCTATCTATCTAGGCATAAGCAGATGAGAGATAGTGTTTTAGAGAAATTTTTGACAAGAAAAATTTGCTTAGAATAAGCTTTTTCTACAAAATAGAAGCTTAGATAATGGTCATTCAAAAAGCGTAAGATTAATATTTGCATTCCAATTATCGAATTCAATTTTTGTATGATCAATCGTGTGGTGTGGTCACACGAGACATTTTCTTAATCGAAAAAAATTGCAATGAAAATAACCAAATTAAATATGTCTTGCTTCGTTGTTGATCTGTTCTTGATTCATTTCGAATCATCCACCAATTCTATTGTCGATTCTTATTCTGATTCCAAAAACAGTCAGCGAGACAAAAAAAAAAACCAGAATCCTTTCGAGCTCACTCACAACCATTCGGAAAGAGAAGATGTCGAGAATGATTTTCATGAAGCCATCCATAGAACCGATTGTTTTGTTGTTTGTTTTTTCATTCACACACACACACACACACACACACACTCTCTCTCTCTCTCTCTCTCTCTTTCTTGTGTTTGTTTGTGCGATTGACATTGATAAAAAGTGAGAATATCTTTCTTCTGTCTCACTTAGTCGTATTGATTGGCTGGACTCATTTTTTTTGTCATCATCATTTGCTTTTCACACCGTACTGCAATCGAAATGAATATCAGGAAGCGAAAAAATACGGAACAGCTTATTGATCCCGGATCGATCCAGCACTAAGCACCGAACAAATTTGTCAATAACAGAAATTGAAAGTTTGTGATTGAATTCAAGTTTTTCTCTCTTTCTCTCTTTCTCACTCTTTACTCCTCACTTCTGCTCTCTTTCATTAACCTTCGATTTTAATTTCTTTCCACTATTTTTGTTTCAATTATGGCCATCGTTTCAAACTTCCTGTTTCTCTTGGATGGAATTTTGTGCTAAAAGAAACACTCTCTATTTACTTTGCTATTAACAACAAAAAATAAATAATAGAATGAGCAAGAGAAGAAAAAAAAATCAAACAGCAAACAAAAGAATTAAAGCGAACGAAGGAAATGAGAATTTCAATCAATTCATTTCTATTATTCTGTCTCAATTCTGATTCTGATATTGATTCTCGGATCTCGAATCTATCCAAAACAGAAATTTTGATGATGCTGATGACGATGAAGAGAATCAAAGACAATGGAAAGAAAACTACTGTGTCATTCTAGCATCTAGATTGTAATCGAAACTCAATGTTTTGAAATTAATCCTTCAATTGGTCATCGATCGGTCAAGTATTTCTCGATATACGTTCCGCTTTCACTGTGAGTGAAGTTGTCTGCCTTACGTTAATCTACAATTGGGTCGTTTCGATTTGATATAAAAATGGTCCCTTAAAACAAACAATTTTCATCGCTTCAGAATCAATAAGAATTAGATTGCATTCTCATTTCGATCTCGTTCGATCAATCAATCACACTAGAATCATTTCACTAGAATGAAAGAAAAAATGTAATCAAAATTTCGCTTCTCAATCTAAACAATTTCTCTATGTTTCGAATGCAATCATAAAAGCTTCCGTATAATCGTTGTTTGATCCGAGATAACTATGGGTCTGATTTTTTTTCTGGAAAAAAACTGGATTATTGATTTCGAGACATTATATTTGTAACAAATTTTTTCGTAGCTCCTAGCCTCAAGAGAAGGAAAAGAGATGGAGAGAAAGAAAATTGCCTGAAGAAATCGGAAAGAGAAAAACTTTTTCTTTTCATCCATCTTTTTCGGTACAAAGAATCGCTGAAAAATAATAGATCATTTAGAGTTTATTTGTTTGATTCTCGTTACTGCTTTAATTTGATTATGATTGACTTTGGACTCTAGCAATTTCTCTCTTTCTAATTCTTTATTTGACAATTCAGCATATTACATTTGCATTTCATCTTTTCAGCTAACGAGTTTAGTGGATCAAACCTAGATTTCAACAATAAAGAGAAAGCGAAGTGAGGAGAACCAGCAAGAGAGAGAGAAAGAGAGAGAGAGAGAGAGAGAGAGAGAGAGAGAGAGAGAGAGAGAGAGAGAGAGAGAGATTCGATCGATAAACTATTGAGTTGAAAAAAAAATTTTGAATCAAAATATTATCACAACAAAGGCCCAGAAAAGAGAGCTAAGGATCGGTCACGGTTCCCACCGCATTTATTTGGAATGAATAGGACAAAACTTTTTGTATGCAGCGGTTTCTCTCTTTTTCATTCTATTTTTTTTTTCAAATTTTGTCTCTAAAAAGCTACCGTTTTTTATTTTATTTTTTTTTCAAAAATTTTCTATTCACTATGCTCATTCTGGCAGAGATTTTGGTTAATTTGTTTGCTAGCGAATGGAAAAAAAAGATCTATAGCTTAAGGCTCAATTAATAAGGATTCGTTTGTTTGGATTCTATATCGTTTCACTATTCTATATGTCTTGTTCATCTCGATTTTTCCGGCTAATAGATCGATACCTTAGTTCGATAGATCACATCGCTCTACTTGTTTGATGTTTTTCTCTTTGCTTCGATCTTGTTGTCGTTGTTGTTGTGCAATGAACAATAAAATAATCTATTTGATACATAACAATAGCAATTATTGTTATTATCCCGATTTCATTTTGTTTTCTCTCTCTCTCTCTCTCTCTCTCTCTCTCTCTCTTCAAATTTTATTATTTTCTCATCACATCGAATTAGAAGAGAGAAAATTTGGCTCGTAAAAAAATGAATATAATATTGAAATTATGAAATGAGAAGTAGAATATTTAGAAAATTGGATAATAATTAACATAATTTTAAAACGATTCGAGATAAAAAAACAATTTCGCTTGAATTGATCACAACACAACGAAAAACCAATGTTCCGTTTCAAATCTTTAGTGCTGCGCTATCTCTCTCTCTGTCTGTGTGTGTGTGTGTGTGTGTTTGATTTCACACAGCCAACCACAAATAACCAACGGAGAGTTTGTGGGAGGAATTTTGATGCTTACCACATCTACAATGATATCTCATTCAGTGAATCCAGAAACCGAGATATAAGCAGCGACATCGAACATGGGAAACTTTACCGATTGTTATAATTTTTTATCTTTTCATCTCTCTCTCTCTCTCTCACTGTCTCATTCTCTTTCTCTCAACACTACAGATATCTACAAAACA
Source organism: Sarcoptes scabiei (assembly GCA_020844145.1). Classification (NCBI taxonomy): domain Eukaryota; kingdom Metazoa; phylum Arthropoda; class Arachnida; order Sarcoptiformes; family Sarcoptidae; genus Sarcoptes; species Sarcoptes scabiei. Next base: position 2,770,900 of record CP080484.1, read on the forward strand.
AAACATCAGGTCAAAGATGTTTTGTTGAAATTTGAAAATAAAAAAATTATCAAAATTCAATACAAGAAAGAGTGAGAGGAAGAGTACAATCAAACCGACCAGAATGAAATCAAAAACTTTTGGACCAATGAACTTATTAGAATTAAATGAATGAATTATCGAATGGATGAATGAATCGTTATGATTATGAAGATTATGATTTAGATTGTGATTATCATTGGTGTTTAAATCATTTTGAAATCTAAAAAAAAACGAATGAGGACGATTCTGATGATTTCGAAAGGAAACATTTCGGAGTCATCTATTTTTTTTTTTTTTTTCATTCGATTTGAATGAAAAAATCAAGAAAATTCACAGAGATTTCATAGTTTCTAAAGCTTTACGTTTCTTTCCAAAATATTCTCATCTGCTTATGTTGATCGATGAGTTGGGCATAGATTTTTATTGCTTCTTACACTTCTTGGGCCTAGTCTTTCTTTCTCTGTCTTTGATTTCTTTTTTCCTTTTCTACTTTTCGATTGCGGATATTTGTTCGATGTTTCATTTCTTTTTCGATGCGCAATTCTCTTCTCGTTAGATAGTCGAGCTCTCGATTCTGCTTGATTGAATTCGATTCGAAACTGATGAAGTATTCTATTTTTCTTGTTGAATGACTCATTCATTCATTTATTTCATTTCATGTTTGTTTATTTTAGTAAATATTGGAAAAACAATAATCGAACATTGGTTGAGATGAGAGGACGACAACGCAACCATTCCAGAAAGAATGAGTTTTGGCTCTTTCTCTCTCTCTCTCTCTCTCACTCTGTTTCTACGATTATTATTGTTATTGTTTGATCCAAAACCACTTTGGTCCGAACCATCTTGATAAAGGTACTGCTGCTTTTATTAGAATTGATGCTTGCAGTTTTATTATTATTGTTGCTTCAGACTCTAAAATCAAGATGTTCCAATATCTTCAACAAATAATACATGTGGTTCAGAAAGATAAAAAACATTTCATAGCAAAAATTCAGCCAAAAAACTTACCACAAAAATGAAATACGAGGAAAAGAGGCTAGAACAGCTTCATATCTGATAATATTGCAAATAGGTTCTGGAGCTTTTCGACACACGACCCAATAATAGCAGAACATCACAGCGTAAGGATGCTTGTTTGCCTCAGATTGGTTTGAGTAGTTTCGCAATACTAAGTTGTGGCGATAAAAAGTTAAACTTTACGAAATGAACAAAAGCTAGATCTGATTGCTTTGTTCAGATAACTATCGAATAGAATTTTGATTGAGATATAGAATTTCTTTCTTTCATCTTCAAAAATCAACGAAAAAAATGAAAATATTTCATTTTTGTAAAATTAAAATGGACCAAACAATTGTCTCATTTCTTTTCAAAATATCTTTGTGATAATTTTTTAACATTACAAACAGCAATTGACAACTTCATATTGAACGAACTTTCCTATTAGGAAAGAATGATAAAAATGATCAAACAATAACCCTGGTTAGATTGATTCAATTCAATCAATACAATCCATTAATAGCGATTGATATCTATTATGTTTGCTGATCAAATGTTCAATTTGTGAATCACAAGAAGTACAT